>JAKZFA010000005.1:1200000-1800000 GCA_026122715.1 Cladosporium colombiae
GTAACCTGCAGTCATGGCATCAGCGAGTATTGACATTGGAGTCGAGGCGAATCCCTCCTACCATTTCTCGGTGGACCGAGACAACTGGAAGCCTCTCAGCGATCCTTCGGTATGTAGGCCCGTTGAGTAGCTCGCCGTGGCGTACATCGGGACTGTGATTTTGTGGAGCTTTGCTTTCTTGTCCTCCCAGTAATCGATGCAGAGAGGATGCTGCTCGATCATTTTGCCAACGTCTTCGCGATGATCCGGGCCTAAATAGTAAAAGTATCAGCTCTAAATACTATGATATCCCAATCGTTCAACAAGCCGGGTTTGACGAACCACAGAACCAATCCATCAAGACATCCCAAAAAGCATGGTCCGGAATCCCACCACGACAGATCGATTCCCTGTAGTAATCGCCAAGGCCTTCCCACGGCGCCATACAAGTCAAGTGAGGGGGTTGTTCGGCCGCGATGTACCACTGCGTAGTCGCAAGCCACGAGTTACCAGCCATAGCAACCTTCTCACTGCACCACTTCTGCTTCGCAATCCATTCGATACTGTCGTAACCGTCTCGCCCCTCCTGGGTTCCATATACGTGAAGATTGCCTCCCGACCTGAAGGAGCCTCTGGCGTCGATATTGACAACGGCATACCCTCGACCAACCCACTCCGCCGGATCCGGGCCTTCCCATTTCTCGAGGCCGCTTGTTGCAGCACGTGGAACGCCGACTCTCCAGGGGAACATGTCCAATTGCTGCATACCGGAACCAGTCTTGCCATATGGGCTCCAAGGCATGATGGCTGGAACCGGCTGGTCGTCTGAGGTCATGGGCCGAAACACGTCTGCCAGAAGCTCGGTACCATCTCGAAGGAGCACCCGCACGTCCTTGTCCCAAATGGCATCTACTGGGAAAGGTTTGCAACCGTCATCTTTGACCCAGCCTTTATAGATGATTCGCCTCTCTGGTTGACCATAGTCTGTCCAAGTGTTCTTGGGCTCGTGGTCCAATTCTGTAAATGTGATGGGAACGGAAAACCTGCTACTTTGCGGCGCCATTGTTCGCTTTTTCGTTTAGTTATACTCTAAGAAGCAGTATGAGATAGGACACAATTGAGCATGGAAACCCATCTGGTGACGGTACCAAAGTACTTATGTGTTCTGGAGGTACAATGTATTGACCAATCAAGTGGACCATTGAAGGCCTCGACGAACGGCATCTCCACCCCCGCATCCTCCACCGGATTCACACGCGTGCTTAACACCGTATCATTTCGCATACCAGCAAGCAATTTGAAGGTTGCGGCTTACGCCAAAGATCACTCCAGATTCTTGTACTCATGTCCGATCGCTCGAGTCAAGTCGGGTTTTCGGTTGATCGTGCGGGAAGTCCGGTGGCATACCTGCTGCTGAAGAAGCGTATATGGCCGACATTGCTACAGCCAGTGTCGATGTTGGACCGTTGTTGCTCGTGATCTTTGAGGCTTCCTTGAAAACTCGAGCAATACTCCGATCGGTATCCAAGAGACCGATTCCGGTGACGTGAGGCCTAGATTGGCATCTGAGGTTCAGCCAACTATCGAGCTCATCTTCGCTGAGGGCTTGGTCTAATCTGATGACCTTTGCAACACCGAGACCATCTGCTCTCGAGATAATGTGTTGACGCTGCAGCTCAACAAGTTCGATATATGACACGAAGTAGAGCACGCACATTAAAAGTGCTAGAACGTCGAAATGAGTCGAAGCCTGCGCGCCCCGGAAATGGCGTAACAGCTGGGCCGCTAGATACAGACAGTATCTCGCGCGGGGTGCATCGTTGTTGAGGATGCCTATCAGCTCTTGCCGAGCTGTACCGTAGCCGTGTGTAGACGTCTGCCACTTGCTGAAAGGAAGCAGTACTCTGGAAGGGGTGAACGCGAGTACGGTGAGCAGGCGTGCTGCTACGGCAAATTCATCGGGTCTGGCATTTCCTCCAGCTTGAGTAAATGACCGAGAGCAACCTGCCTTCGAGAGGGCGTCAAATGCAGTTTGCCAGATAGTATCGGTCGGGCCTGATATGGCGGCACTGGCTGCACCATTGACATCCTCTGAGCATGGCAACATGGCTCTCATCAAGTTTTGCGAATCAAGGTGCTGGCCAAATGCGGTGAAAAGTATTATCAATTGGCTTGGCTGCTCACGGTCTTCTTGTATTGTGGTTCCGGTGCTGACCCGGGCGATCGCGGAACAGACAAAAGTAGTGGACGACGGTGGCGGTTGGTAGCGCCATTGTTCGTAGGTGGAGCTCCAACGTGATTCTGAATCAGGCAGCGCGATCTGCAATTCGTGTATAGACAGCAACGGCGGGAGCATGAAAAACACTCCCTGATAGCATTCGCTCACTGGATTTGTCAGCAAATTCTACACGACTGATACGACAGCACTTACGCCACGTGAAGTAGACTAATCGATGCATCGCCTCGCTCCTCACCCACTGTAACCATCCGTGATTAGTGGTCTCAGGAACAAGGTGATTATGCAAAGGATTTCCGTCTTGTGAAATGAACTGCCGGCAAAGGGTGACCAGCACGTTACGATAGAGCTGTACATCTACAAGGGCATCCCGAAGTCCCATTGACAAGCATACTTGCTGAAATAACAATAATGCTTGAGCGCGCGTCAATACATCAACGTCCCGATACCGTGTGATCTACATACGTCGTAGCTTGTCAGTCACCGTCATATGAAATCATTCATGGCCTGGACTTACACCGGTCTTCAAAATCTGCTGAGCAAGGAACTGAAGACACACTCTGTGGTCCGACTTGAGACTTGACTTGGAGTAATCGCAGCCAACGCAAACGACAGCAAGCACCAGTAACCACGTTTTGGGCGATGTGCGGAATGTTGGAACGTGGAGTATTGGCATTCGGTGATGAAAATGCTCGAAATACAGTTGCACATATGCATCGAGATGGCGAGATGTGGGCAACTTGCTGTCCAGATCTTCGATCTGTACCGACTGTAGCTGATTCTTCAGCATTTTCACAATATGATCTCGCACCTCGATGCCTAGAGGAGGTACGTGAGGTACATATTCAGCCACAAGGACGTCCTCCTCTTCAGCACTCAAATGTTGAGATTCGGGAATGGTCTCCGTACGCCTGTCATCAACGGGAAGGTTGTGGTCTCGATGTGCATGTTCTTGTTGTAACTCCAAGTGGTTGTTCTCAGGGCCTCCAGCACCTACAGAGCGCGGTGGCGAAAAGGGAAACATGAACTGAGGCGATACAAGAGGATCATCCCAGAGAAATCCGTAGTCGAGCTGGACCGAGAATAAGTCGTTGGCTGTAGGAGTGGTTGCTGTCACCTCAGATGGATCATACTGCATCGACTGCCCTCCGTCATCGCTGATATTTATCACGGGCAGGTCTTGAGTGATGAAAGGTTCCGGGGCCTGAGTTTGAAGGAACTCATCGATTTGTGCGGCATCATCAGGCGCGTGGTTGTTAACCAGGTCGCTCTCGCCATCTACGCCATGTCTACGCGTCAAAGAGACCGGATAAACACATTGACGACCTTTGCTGGCACACTTACTACATGGCGCTGAGCCGGCTCCGTCGCCATCGCAGCGTTGCTTCCCTCGAGCACATGCCTCACAGGCGCGACGATGGTCACGTGGCTCTTGATCGACCCACGCGGCCATCGCTGCAGCACCGTGAGTACTCACATGCCGCTTGAGAGTGTCCCTTTCACGCAACTTCGTTAGTAGGAGCTCTCATTGGCAGCAGGTATCCGGAACGATGTCTGAACGGCGGACTTGCACACCTTCGTGGGAAACTCTTTTTGCAGATGCTACAAGCGTAGGCTCGGGCGCCAGAATGTCGATCTAGGTGCCGGCTTAGATGCTCGCGGCGACGGAAAGATTGTCCACATTGCGGACAGTCCAGAGGAACGGAGGCGCCATTGCCCGATGGAGACATGTTGAAGAGAAGGAAAGGTGGAGGCGTCCGACAACTTGAACTTGAAGTGCTTGAAGGTTGTGGGGCGTGCGGGGAAGGATCGACCGGTGCGGCGGAAGGGTTGCACGACACGAAACAACAACTCCATGTCAGATCTTTGGGACAATCAAGGAGACAGCATACGGCAGTGGCCTTGATGGCCAGATCATGAGATATATATCGGCAAGAGAGCTTTCATGGGCGGGGCGACGTACCGCAGTTCTCTTCAGAGACACGACGATTGCTCTACGTCCACGCCGTGTGGCGGCAGTACACTCACTGTGGAGACACTCAAATATACATACTTCAGTCCTGGTGGTATGGGACCCCATCTTAGTGAGTGGGAACTAAAATTGCAAGTACAAGGATAAAGAGCGCCAATGTCCTGAATTGTACGGGTTTGATGCCAGTATGATGTGAGGCACGCCGTAATAGTGGCACCTTGTTCAGCAAAATGCTATGAGAATCTTGCCAGTGCCATGCGTATTGCTTCGGAGGCCCTGCATCAGTCTTCAAAAACGACAGTTGACTCCCCTGGCTCCAGTGAAATGACTTTGGATCGAGTTTTATCCTCCATCATCTTTGTCGCAGGAGTGACATCCACAGTCCATGGCTTTATTGGAGAATCATCATGCAGGCACCAGATGACCGTCTCGGGCTCACCAAGCCACTGAGAAACCGATGTCGCAAACTGCGCAGCCGACCCGTCGAACGGCCTTCCATTCAAGTTGGCCCGTCCGGCAATTGCTTGGATGAGAACATTTGGCTTCGGCTCAATAGCTTTCAATATGCCCTCATATCCGCCGAGATGACCACTCCACAGAAGCGTCTTTTGCTCTCCCAGTAAGAAGTTGAACATCAGCTGGCCGCCGTCGAAATGCGACATACACTCTCGAGCTGGGCCTTCAATGTAGTCAACGAAGGACCGCATGCCGGCGTCCATGGCATCTCGAGGCATGTGTTCGCCGATCTTAAGCAGGCCATACTTCATACCGAAGGTTATGTCCAAGGTGCAGGCGTACCGATTGGCCCCTCCGATATACTCCTGTGCGCCCGGAGAGTAAGAAGTCAGCAAACAGTCAGGACCATTGAAGTTTAAAGTCTTACCTTCCCTGTGTCCATCACTTCTGGCACATCGGCGTGCGAATTCCCAGGCATCAAACAGTGCAAGGAAGGCCAGACATGGACTGTAGCAACCGCAAGCCTCGTCGTGGGTAGCGGCGGTGCACTTGGTGGCGCTGGTGCACGCTCGACTTCACCTATGAGTGCAGCCTGACGGAGCTTACCGGGAAAGAGAGGAACTCGCTCGCCTCCCGAGACCGGCATCAATTGATGCTCCGGCACTCCTGCTGCGCGAAGGACGTTGATCGCCTCGCCATTCCCTACAACGATGGCACCAGTTTTTATAGCTATTTTGTCGGCTCCAGGAAGACTGCATACGGAAATCAATAATCTTTCACGTAAAGTAAAGCCGGTAAAGACTATGCTTACTGATCGAAATGTGCATGTGAGATGAATACATAATCTGCTTCGGTGACATCCTCAATGTTAAGGTATTTAGGTAAACCTGCCGGGCGTTCTAGCCAAGTATCCATGAAGATGGTAAGTCCACAGGTTTTCAGTCTAAACGTCGTGGCGCCTGTATGACAGCAATCAGTGAGTTGATTTGTCTGCGGCAAGGTGCGACAGAAGGCGACTTACCAAACCACTCGATAGTCGTAGCCATATTCACGCGGAAGATGCTAGGGATTACGTCGCTAAATCAAGTGACGAAGCAGCACGGAAAAGGTGTAACGACATCTCGATCAGATGTACATGCCATTTGCGGGTTTCCGGTGGGACGACTCCGACAACCTTCTCGGCTGGGCGGCACTTGAACTGCCGATCCTCATGGATCTGTATACATGGCACCATGCAATATGTTGACGTAAATTGTGATGTGTGATCATCTCTATCTAATCACTCAACTCACAATCTTGAGAATCCTGTCTACTACGTGCTGCCAGTATTGCTGGTCTCTTCCACGTAGGTCACCTCGCCAGGCAACGATGCCGTCCGGTCTCACTAAAACTCCGCCGCTGTCATCCACACCTCGATACTTGATCCATTGGCCACTTGTGTCGCGCCACCCTCCACTTCCAACTAGTACCACTCGTATCCTGTCGTCCTTGAATTCTGTGTTGTGGTGGGTCCCTGCGAAAAGAGTCAGGACCTCCGGATCTAAAAGGTCGCGAATTGCAACCACTTCATCATCTCGCTGTAGCCACGCGTGAGGTAGATGATGCCCTGGGATCGTGGAGATGTAGTATGTGTGGTGCACCAATGTCCCATCAGCGAGCTGCTGTCCTCCGTGGGTGTCTCCGCCCTCGTTGTCAAGATCCGCGGACGGGTAGAACCATCCTACTTCATAACCGGGAGCCTTGAACTCGGTGTCCAGCTCTTGTGAGGCTTTCTTGACGCGAACCTGCTTCAGTGCATAGTCAGGATGTTTCTCGTCGAAGAATGCTGCGGCAGCCGCGAGATTCTGCGCCTTTGATTGTGTAGCGCAGACACCCATCGCGGCATCAATCTGACCAGAGTGGCTGCGCATGTTGTTGAGGCTGGTCTGGCCGACTCATTTGCCGACTTCTGCTCGTTCAGTGTGGTAAGTGTCCAGAAGCGCATCGTACTTTTGGGGATCTTGGATGGCCAAAACCAATTTCCAGACCAGATTGTATGCGTCCTGGATGCCAGAATTCATCCCCAAGGCTGCACAAATGTATGGTCAGCCTGGGTTTAACATTACATACGAACAAGCAGACTTACCTCCCCAGGGTGGTATACGATGAGCGCTATCGCCAACCAGAAAACAGCGCCCTACACGCCACTGCGACGCATAGATAGCATTGACGGTCCAGGGAGAGATACTGATCACCTCAATGTCAAGATCGGATATACCGATAGTCTTTCTCGCTCGAGCAAGTGCGGTCTCAGCATCAAAGACATCAGGGTCGTCCTCCGTCTGGGCACAGACAAACATCCATTCCTCAGCATCAGGATCAGTCATCGCCTCGGGCCATGGGCCCAACTGATACAGATAGCCGGTTCGAGTACTTCCTCCCATAGCGGGATTCGTGAACCACGTCATGAAGTTGCGGTTGTCAGGATGTAATGACCTAATCGGGGCCCGGATGTGGGCACTGATCATAGTCATAATGTCTGCTTCACCGCTCCACTTCACTCCAAGCTGATCGGTGAACGTCCGGCCGCCATCTGCAACAATCACATACTGTGCATGGTACAAAGAAACCTGACCTGACAATCGTTCTTTCACGGTGACTTCGACTGAGCCTTCGACCTCGCGAGTGCTTGATACCTCATGGTTGTAACGTATGCCCGTGGGGTTGATCTCGATCGCGCGTTTCTTCAATATCGGCTCCAGTCGGATCTGAGGCAAGATGCAGTACTTCGATGGACTGTGATTGGCGTACTCTGCCTCATACTGGCCACCACCCCACGCATCTCTGGAGAAGACCTCTCTGCCTTCTTCTCCTAGTGATGTATACCAGGCTGTGCGGCCGGCGACTTCTGCCGGAGTTGCATTCGCATAGACTTCGTCCTCGATGTCCATGACACGGAAAACTTCGGTCGTTCTCTGGTTAATGCCAGCGGCCTTCGGGTGAATTGATGTCGACGGGTGGCGTTCAAACAGAACGTTCGCGACGCCTCGTAGCGACAGCAAGATCGAACTGGTCAGTCCGACTGGTCCGCCACCGATAATAATGACAGGCTGGATATTCTCGTTCTGTTCTGGCGTCATGTTGCAAGACGGTGAGTTCTTTCGGTCGGAGTGTGTCAAGGACAGCCAGGGAGATTTCACTAAATAGTTGAGTAAATTGTAGATTGCCGATTCGAATAGCAGTTATGCGGCGTATCGAGTATCAATACCGAGAACGGTACTTGCAGCAGATCCTGTCATTTCCGGTGGCTTGAATGATATTGTTCGCCTATGTCGGCTATTGCATGTTGGGGTTACGATTGTGGGGGCTCCGTAGTGGAGAACACACGTTGTGGAGAGATCTGACACCAGGTGCCAGTCGAGGCATATGTAGGACATTGCGTGTAAAATCTACCGAATACTTTGACTTGGATTGTCACATGCGAGACTTCTACGTTGATATGCTCTAGCTCATCGAATCAGTGCAAACAAATAGACAAACACGGAAGCGACGTTGAGAGACAGGATTAATGTTCGGACATATGACTACGCTCTTCATGATTTACGACACCACCGGAGTCATCAGACCAACAGCTTCCAAAACCGAAACTCCCCAGCCCAGAACAGTCATGACTACCCACACGCCTTTCAAAAACAGTCGACCACTGGTCTTTGTGAGATCCAAGTTCAGGAAATCTTCACTCGCCTTCACCATCTTGAAAGCTCTCGGGTACATCTCCGCATCAAACTCTCGAACCAAACCAGCAAGCTCTTTATCAGACGGCACATCCTTCTCAAACGTGGCAGTCGTGAGAAGCATGACCAGATTACCAGCATCCGTAAGTGCCTGGTTGGCACCCATGCCTCTGCCCGGCGTCATCGGGTGAAGAGCATCACCCAACAAGATGATCCGCGCGTTCTTGTCGATGCCCTTGCGCCAGTCTCCCGTTGGCTTCACCGAGCTGCTCACGACTCCCGTGCGAGGCAGATCGGTAGCAGACCGTACGATGGAGGGGAGGGTTTCCCCATAACCAAGTTCGTCCCGCAGGTAATCCGCGAAAAGAGGAACGACCTTCTTGGGATCGTGGTCTGCTTTCTCCAGCAACTGCTCGCCTCGAGTTGTCGGTACCACAGCTGACCAGAACAAGTTGTATTCTTCTTTGTTTTGGTTGTCGGGATCAGGGGTTGCAGCGTACACAGACGCATAACCACTCATCCCCTTGCCGCCCATAGTCATCACAGCCCCAGACTCGAGCAAGGACCTGGGCAATTTGTCCCTAGTTTCCTTGTCGATGATCCCGCGCGACTGAATCAAGACCCAGTCCTTGAGCTTAGTTTTGTTGTTCAAGCCGACCTGTCGGTTGACCTGGCTCCCACTGCCGTCCGCAGCAATCAGAATGTCGGCGTTCCGAGAGTCTTGATCAGTGAAGTGCAGTTGCACACCACCGTCTTGTCCGAGCGTGAATTTGTCGAACTTGTGGCTAAGATGCACACGCTTTGTGGCAAGAAGCGGTCGCAACAAAGCGTGTCGCAGAAGCAGTCGTGAGACTGGCCGGCTCTTGGGGTACAATTTGAGATCCCCGAGGCGTAGGTGTATATCGAAAGTGCTAGGATCGACCAACGCTGGAGCTTTGGCATCGTCGCCTTCCCACACTTCGCGGAGTGATTCCCACAACTCCTCGTCCGCTACGACTTTGAGGGCACCCAAGCCATTGGAGCTGATGCGGACTTGGTACCCGCCTCGCTCGGAGTCAAAGGCAATGGTATCGCGTTCGTAGACTTGAACGTCGAATCTGCCTGATGGATCCTTCAGTAATCCATTGGCGAGAGCGAGACCAGAGAGTCCTGCTCCAATGATAGCGATCCTGATCTGACGAGGCTTTGTGTTTTGGTTGTCATTGGTGCTGGAGGTGCTCGACGACATCTTGATAAGATGGACTGCAGATTCCAGATCACTTCAAAGGAAGCAAGGTAATACTAGAAGTAGTCGTGGTACTGTTTTAAGTCTCGATTGCGGACAACCTGACTTGATCGTAACCGAGTATGGGTTAGGACAGTACCTCGCAACCTCCATCGGGCACCCCGTATTTTTGTCGGACTATCCCACGACCATGAGCAGAGGAAGCGAGCCACATGCTTCCGGGTTTGACACAATCCGACTCACGGAGGTGGAGAAGAAGGAGATTTAGAGCTACTGGGTTGTCATTCGACTATCTCCCACACTGGTGGAGTGCTTCAATCGCGCTTCTTGTCGATGCACGAGATCGATATCGTGTAGTCCGCACCAGCACCCGGAATTGCAGTCGAAGAGCAGCAGTGTCTCGGCTATGATCAACGTGCTAGATGTCGATGTCCGTTTTATGAAATCTGTTTGCGGTCGGTATAACCCATCTTTAGCACATAATACTCGTCTCTAGCAAATTCGATCGAACCTGCTTCAAATACCATACCATTGCTACCTCAATCCACACGTCACATGTAAAGTGATTCGATCCGTTCAACGCTCTCATCGTCCCAATCATCCTCCACGCGCCTTCAAAGTCTCTAATCTCGCCTTCTCCACGTGCGGATGCCCATAGAAAACTTTCCCTTCCGCTCCATCCTCCAACGCAGCCTGCTCAATCGCATCGAAAACATCCCTACTCACCGGCGCCTTCGACGATGCCAGAAGCTGGAAGGTGCCCTCAAGCCTCTCAGCGCGCGTCGAAGTTGTCACGACGATGCCCCCAAGGCAGTAGTACGCCCAGCTGAGCAGCAGGTCTCCTGTAGAGACGCCCAGACGCTGTGATTGCTCGTCTAAGACTTTCGCCAGCGCTGAGTTGCTTGCTGAGGGCAGACGACCTGATATGGCCGTGAGGAGGCCGTAGTCTGGAATATCGATTAGCCAGCCAGTAAGTTTGATCGACGCCGCACCGCGGCACCCAAGTGAACGTACGCATACGCTCCACGCCTCGCTCAGCCTCGTATCTGTGAAGCTCTTGGAACTTAAGATCGTGCAGCAAGAAAGGATTGAACTCGTGCTCGTGGATCTGCGGAGCGTGCTTCAAATCTCCGGCGTCGAAGATATCGTGGTAGTCTTCCAGCGTCCTGCAAACCATCATCAGCGCCCTTCCAATGGACGTCAACCGATCGCCCAAACCGTCCGTCAACCGACCATCCATCGAACATCCAACTCACTCACCAATTCGAAACCCCGACCACCCTCGCCAACCCCTCATCCTTCAACTCCTCCACCACCCTCCACGCCTCCCTCGTCTCCAAATTCCCCCCGACATACCCCCTCGGCGGGAAATGCAACAGCAGCACATCCACATACCCACCATCACCACTCCCAAAAAACCTCTCAACCTCCCTCCTGATCTTCGCCCTCATGTCGTCCCTCCCCTTACACCCCAAACTCGCAAACGTGTTGACCTTGAGCGACAAAAACACTTCTTCGCGCTTCAGCCCGCTTTCGCGCAGCGTGGCCGCGGCGCTGGCATTGTTGGTGTAGAGGTCTCCCGTGTTGAAGTGGCGGAAGCCTGCCGCGAGGGCTTGGCGGACTTCGAGGGTGCTGTCTGTTGGGAGGGGGTGGGTGTGGTTTGGGGCCCATTTCATCAGGGAGCCTAGGCCGAAGGATAATCGGGGCAAGGCGATGCCGGAGATGTTGATTGTGGCCATGTCGGCTGGGAGGCTTCGGAGCATATGCCGGCTTGCAAGAAGGTTCTTCGATGTCGCAGGGTGCCGGTTTCGATCGATCGTTGGTTGTATCAGTCGACGACGACGTGAAGCAGACAGACAGATCGGGCTTAAAGCAACATTCAGAACGGAACGCCCGCAATCCGCATGCCGAAAACGCGAAAGTGGCCATGGCCCTGCAACACGAGGATAGACAGAAGCAGCAAGGTGACTATTCCTTCGTTACCGTTTCAACATGCCGAAAGGTTTCACCTCCGGAGGCATGCCACAACCCCACCCCCACCCTCCTCCTGACATCTTTCGCGATCCAAATCACTGCCATGCAAATAAGTAGTATACAAAGCGAATATCAATTCTTTGGCATGTTACGTTCACTTTGCGACACTAACGCTGTAAAACCATTGACGAACAATGTCATACACAGTGCTGACACTTTTCGCGCTCGCCAGCCTGGGGTTGATCATTCAACACATACGTTCCTGCCTTTCGTTCCCTTCAGTCCCCGGTCCGGCCTTAGCGAAATGGAGCAAGATATGGTATCTCGTCAGAATCTGGCGTGGCGATTTTGAGAAATATGATATTGACGCGCATTGCGGTGGCGGTAAATTGCCTCTTCTAGATCGGATATGCTCATGACGACTGACTGCCTCGAACAGCCAAGAAAATCGTCCGCGTCGGTCCCCAGATGTACAGCATCGACGATCCGGCCACAGCACGCATCCTCTACAGCGCAGCCTCACCTTTCCTCAAAGGCAATTGGTACAAGGCTTGGGGCGACCCACGCATCCCGAACCACAATCTGTTCAGCGCGAGAGACCGCGACGTGCATGGGATCATGCGGCGCAAAGTCGGAAACATGTACGCGATGACGACGATCAAGTCGTACGAGCCGTACACGGACAGCTGTATCGACTTGTTGCTGCAGCGCTTCGATGAGTTCGCGGCGAACGGCCGAACGTTCGATTTGCAGCATTATCTTCGCTGCTACGCGTTCGATGTCATCGGCGCCATCACTGTGAGTCGGGCGGTCATCGCCGGAGTCCATGTCAATCGAGCCGTGTAGAACTAATTCGGCAATCAGTTCGGCAAACGTGTAGGTTTTCTCGAGTCCGGCGGCCAAGATATCGATGGCATCATGAGAAAGCTGGAGAACAGTGTCTCCTTCTCGACCTTTGCGGGTGAGAGCTCTGCGCTGTTAGCAGTGCTCTTTGCAGTGTACGGCAACCCTGTCGCAGGAATATCAGCGTTCGCAAAGAAGCTTGAGCGAGCCGGGACCGACAGCGAGGTGAAGACCGGCGGAGAGACCTTCATGCAAAAAGTCCATCGTCTACGTGAAACAGATCCTGAGGGTTACGAGAAGTATCGCCTCGAAAATATAACACTGTTGGGGAACGTGGCCGCAGGAAGTGACACGACCAGCATCTCTCTGACTGGCGTCTTGTATCGCATTTTCACTACGAAGGGCGTGGCTCGTCGCATGCATGAGGAGCTTGCTTCCCACAATATGCTGACCAACGAGCGTATCACGTTCGACCAGGCGCAGCAATTACCTTATCTCCAGATGGTGGTCAAAGAGTCGCTTCGGGTACATCCAGTGGTAGGCTTACCAATGTGGCGTGAGATAAATGGCGCCGGGCTAGATATCGATGGCACGCATTTCCCGCCTGGGGTCAGTAACAAATGTTCTGTATCAGCGCAAAAAGCAGTGCTAACAGCGACTAGGCCATCGTCGGCATCAATCCATGGGTAGCGCACAGGAACCGAGAGGTCTTTGGCAAAGATGCCGCAGAATTTGTGCCGGAGCGCTGGGATCCGAAGCAGAGTTCTCCGGAGAAGTTGGCTGCTATGGAGCAATACTATTTGGCTTTTGGCGCTGGCGCAAGAACGTGTATCGGACGGGTACGTGAGTGAAGGCCGCAAACCGATATGATGTTTGAGAGAAACTGTGCTAACTTGGAGCCTTCGCTCTGTAGCATATTTCACATCTTGAGATGGTGAAGTTAATCCCGGAGATTATCAAGCGGTATGACTTTGAGGGCCTGAAAGACGAGTCGCGTCATTGTAATCGCTGGTTCGTAAAGCCAGAGCCGGTTCTTTGCCGAGTGATGATCAAGAAGTCCTAGCTAGCTAGAATGTAACGTTCAGCGGTCCATCGAGTGCGGACGTCCTCCTCGCAGTGACGTGTGAGAGAAAGTGAGCACTTCGCAGGTCGGTTATAGTAACATGTGAGTCGTGTGCTTCATGTAGGACACACAGTCGGCGGCTCGTCGCAGGAGCATCGTTGGCCGCGAAAAGGCTCAGATGACTGACTGAAAGAATACCGTGCAGTAACATTAGCTACCCACAGATGTTGAACAATTAGGGGTCTGCCATTGGGATGCACATATGGCAGCAGTAGACGTTGCTTGACGAGCCCTTGAAAAGCAAACCCCTGTGAATATAGTAGTAATGTATAGGTGGAGATGATGTGAGCGACGTCAGGCCACAGGGCGCAAGCTAGATCCCAGCGCTGGACACAGCGCCAGCGAGGTTGGGGATCGGGCTTGCTTGCGTGCATCAGCGCAATCTCGTGCAGCCACGAAGGATTGTGGGAGGAAAGGTGGGCGCTCGGTCGCTGGGGGCAGCGCTGCGAGACGGACGGACGTTTTCGGCTTTCGGCAAGCGAGAGAGAGGGTCATGTTGATTTGGCACAGACGAGAGAAAGTCAAAAGACAAGCATGCAGAGACAAGTGCCGAGCGGAGGGTGGACTGGCTCGACTGGGATTATTGGGATTGAGATGAGCATTTTCTCTGGGTGAGGCCGCGAGCGTTGGGCTGGGTGTCTCGCAATGCCATGCGACGAGCTTGGAGTGAGAGTGAGTGACTCCTGAAGATTGGACGGTGGAACGGCGTTTGTGTTATGTGTGATGAGACTGGCGTGGCAGACGGTTTCTTCGCCGCAGTGCCGTTGCCAGGCGCCCGGCGATGTTGTGTCTCGTTGCGAGTCTAGCATGACGGCCGGCGTGTCGGGTGGTGAGGTTGGTGTTTCGGGCAGCAAGCAGCAAGTGGGTGATGAGATGGCAGTGGTTGCAGGCGCAGAGTGATATGTAATGAGGATCAACTGCTGGGGTGCAGGCGGACAAGAATCAGGCGCGGCATCACGAATGAATAATGCGCGACACAGCAAAAACAATCTATGTAGCGCAGGCTGCAGGGGTTGGCTGGCCCAGTAGTTGGATGGGGAGGGCGGATGCTAAGATTAGGCTGAGCGAGCGAGAGAGGGAGAGAGGACTGGAGCTTCTCGCCACCAGCGCAGTCTCGCAGTCTCGCAGTCTCGGGCGCCTTCCACTGCTGGCTGCTTCTTCTGCTGCTTCCCCTCGTTCGTTCGTTCGCTGAGCAAGCCTTGCCCTGCCTTGCCCTGCCCTGCCCTGCCCTGCCCTGCCCTGCTCTGCTGAGTCTGCTCTGCTCTGCTGACCACGCGCAGTCGACCAGCGAAAAGAAGGCCATCGGCGACTTTCACCCTCGCCCTCCACGCATTACACACCACCACCAGCACTGCTAATCCTATATATTTGCATCGAGCATCTCCGTCCGTCACGGCCAGCCACAACCGACTCGAGCGACTGACTAATCCTCTCCGACGCAGCGTCATACCCTGACCACACCCTTCGGGCGCCAGTGCGCGGGCGGAAAGCCAGCCAGCAGCAGCGGCAGCCGCTATCCATCCATCCCTTGGGCCTGGGCGCTGCACCAGAACCGCTGGCTGGGCGAAACAGCGTGAGAGCATACCACCCACTGCTCACCACCACCTCACCACCCTCCCTTCCGACGAGCAAACTTTACACCACCACCACCGCCACCACCCTCCTCGCCGCCGCCACCCTCGCCGAGCCACTGCATCGTCACCCCTTGCATCGCTGACCTCACACCACTCTCCTGCTCTTCACCTCCTGCCACCAGCCGTCGCCTTCGGCGAGCCCCACGACCAGGCAGCGCGCACCTCTCCCGGGACACCGCCCTTTGTGTACTCGACCCGCCCGGCACTCGACACACACAAAGCATTCGCACCGTCGCATCCCGGCATCCGACCTGACCCCTTTCGGCGCCAGTCACCGTTGCGTGTTTTTCTGCAAACAAGCGACATCATCCCCGGAGGCGTTGACTCGCACTGCGCTGGCTGACTGTCCCATCCGCCCCCGACACCATCAACTTTGCAGACACATCCCATCGAACCACACATCATAGCGAGCGCCACGCGCTCCTGAGCCCGGCGCAAACATGCGCGAGGTCAACTTCAGCATCCCCAACGCAAACAAGGCTTCGGTCAGCATCACCACTGCCCTCTATGACCGCCGAGCGCTGGACTGCACCTCCACACTTCCCCTGATTAACTCCCTCAACAACCTCGCATACCTCACCACCTCGTCTGGCCGCATCCGCGATATCCTTACCGTCGATGGCGGTATCGAGCGTCTGGTATGCATTCTCAAGGAAGGCAGGAGCAAGGACATGATGGAAATGTGGAAATGGAACTTGGCTTTCCAGTGCATCGTCAACATCGGCGTGAGGGGTTCAGAAGCTGTCCGCACCCGCGTCGTTGAAGCAGACATGGTTCCTGTCATTGCGACTATACTTGACAACTACTTCCAGGTCATGGACAAATGCAGAGAAAGAGCCGAGATCGAGAGCCGAAGGAAGTGCCCTCTCGGGTCTTTGGGCGGCTCGCGTAGCAGCTTCTCGCGCTCTTCTTCATCGCGCAGTGACCCCTATGCACAACGATCAGAGAGGAGCAGGCGACACGTCCCGCCTCCCATCTCGATTCCGGAACCGCGTGAGCCGCAAGAGGAAACAGGATCTGCCGCCGTCACGCCCACTGCGAACGCAGCGAATCTATCCCTGAGCTCACCACCGGATCGTACAAGCTTCCAACGACACCAACACCAAAGATCGCACAGCAGCAGAGTGCAGTTCTCAACACCTGGTGTTGGTGTCAGCAGAGAGGCTTTGGAGACTCCTATGACTTCAGTTCCATCTCAACAAGACAGCGCCGTCTCCTTCGGCTTACGACCTGTCAGGGATGCCGACAGGCTCCCTTCGATGCTTCCCACCCTGCATGCCGAACTCAGCTCCCAACCACAATCTCCTACCACCCCTCACGCCCCTGTCACACGACCGGACAGCCAGAGCCCTACCGGCTTGAGGCGAGTCAGGCGGCCTTCCATCAGGCACCAACTCTCCATCTCTGGATCAGACGATGATGCGCAAGTTGATGAAGCAGGCTCGGAAGACACTAACGAAGCAGAGACACAGCCCGAGCCTCGTGTAGACATCCAGTCAGATATTGTGATGCAGGATGCATTGGACGACGGTACTATACTCGAGCCACGCACTGATGCAGTGAACATCGGCGTATCTCACGAGGACGAAACGTTCAACATTAGCCACCGCCTATCCACCGACGGCAGCGCATTGAACCCTGTCACCACACCTACACAAGCACAAAATGGTTTCCAACCGAACCAACTACCTGCTGCGCTGAACCCTTTGAACGCAACTCCTCCCAATCTCCAACAACCTCTCGCATGGATGCCCCAGCGAAGCCTCCCTCTCGATCGCCCTCCGCCACAACAAGTCATTGCTGCCATGCCCCGCGACGAAGACGTCCTCATGTCGCTGCAGCTTCTCGCATACGTTTCCAAATATTGCAACCTCCGCTCATACTTCCAACAATCACACCTTGTCCCTCGATTAAAAATTGGCAAGGATCTCCACCTCCTCGATCCCGACTACAACCCAGGTACATCGACACTTGGTCCCTCACAAGAAGAGCTTGACGATGATTGGGATAATGAGTTTGTCGAGAAGCCTGGCGAGCAACCATACAACATCTTCCCGCTCATTGAGAAATTCACCGCCAAACAATCGACCTCGTCACGACACAACCCACCTCACAACATCTCACCACAACATGATGACATGTCATACTGGGCAGGCGTAGTCATGCGCAACCTCTGCCGGAAAGACGACTCTCGCGGTGGCATTCGACAGTGTGCTTACTGGCAGTGCGGCAAGTGGGAAGAGTACACAAGGCAGTTCGCAAAGTGCCGCCGCTGCCGTCGCACAAAGTACTGTTCCAAGGAGTGCCAAAAAGGCGCCTGGGGCAGCCACCGCTTCTGGTGCGTAGCAGCAGACGACAGCCACGGCCGAGAAGGCAGCGGTGAAGGCAGCAGCGACAGACACCACCGCCGCCATCACCACCATCACAGTCACAGCCACTCTCATCACCACAGCCACAGTGGCGCTGCTGAGCGATGAGAGGAGGGCAAGTCCAGGCATTATTCATTTTTTTGTCACGGTTTTTCTTTGTGTTTTCACCATTTAATTGAACAGCATTCACATGCGCTGGGCCAACCTTCTCTTCTGTCCAGACAAGGAGGGGGGGGGAGGAAACCACGGAATAGTCTTTTCCGTTTTGGACAAGACCAAGGGATATAGTCCAGGGCTCAGGATAAGGCGAACAAACATCAACGCCACGCAGAGGGAGAGAGAGGAAAGGTCACATCGCCTTTGGTTATTTTGTTATATCATCATCATCAAATACCCGCAGCTCGGCGAAACGAAAGAATACTATTATTATTTTGAACCATGCTTTTCCCGCGAGCCATTCTCAAGGTTTCAAATGCGAGCGGGCGACATGCAGGCAGGTGGGTGTCAGTGAGGCTTGTGAAGAATGGGTTGTCCACCGAGTATCGGTATCAGTTTTGGGATTGGATGGTGCTCATGGAGTTGTATGGATCTAGGAGAAGGGGAGATGTGCAAGTTGGGCTCATTTCTACCTTGGGATTGTGGTAGTGGGTTACTTGTAGTGAATTGAAGAAAGAAAGAAAGAAAGAAAGAAAGAAAGAAAAGTTCGTGTTTTTCTCTCTTTCAAATGCTTCGTGTTGGGCAATATTGTGGCTGGAAGTATAGACTGCTAGGATTTATGCCCCGAGAGTTGATTGTGATGTTGACGATGAGCCGACGACTCGTCTCCTGCAAGAATCGAGGTGGGTGATTTGGAGTGTCCAATAAGCTGATCCGTAGGAATCGAGTACTTGAATTCATCGCCATACTTGGTACTGACGAGACGGTATTTGTAAAATTCGAGCCCAACGAATGTCTTTCACTTCACTTGAATATGCCTCAAACCTCGAAACAGCGTTAAGCTTCGTGGATTCGTCGTCGGTAGCGCGAGTCTAACCCCACGTGCAAAGCTTGACTCGCGGCCCTTTGGCAGTTCGGCTCGCCGGGTGACACGAGCGTGGGCTTTCTCCCTCGCCTACGTAGCCCGACTTCCTCCTGTAAAGTTGTCTACTGCTTTCACTTTTGAGACTACTGGCTTTCCACCGGGAACACGACAATGCGAATGGACTTTCCGTCACGGCGCTACATCGTTCTGGGCCTCTGGACCTCGCGCGATTTCTGACGACCCGCAAGCCTCCTTCCCCTTGCTTTGCATGCTTGTGGGTAAACGCGGCTGGACGGCATTATAATTCCCACTATCGACGTCTGGTATTTGAGGATTTCGAGGAATTTGCTCAAGGCATGCAGTGAGACATACAGTGCCTGGACTCGGAAGCCTCGGTGGGCATCTCTTCGACAGACTTTGGGAAGCGATTAGACTACATCGTACAGTTGCCGCTTGTGGCAAATAAATATCTATCATGACCACCATCCGCGACTTCTCTCCCGAAGTGCCAAGGAACTCGCACCAGGGACCAGGCCGTGAGCGTGCAAACACATGGCACACACGATCCGGGCGCAGCTCCCCTGAAAATGTGCGCAGAAGTTCCACCCAGAGACGCGACAGCACCGCCCGCGAGCATGCCGGAAGGACATCACCTCCGGCCCGCGACAGCATGGCCAGAGACCGACGCGGCAGCGTCGTCTCGCGGGTCGATTCAGTTGGTAGTAACAACGAGGGCCACCTGAGACACCGCCGGCTCGAGCGCACTAACACGGTCAAGACTTACCACTCCTCGGAGCCCGAGATCGATGTCTTCCAGCAGCCCGGCGCGGAGCCCGGTATTGATGTCACTGTCGAGGATGAGAAGGTGCCGCCGCATCTCATCAACTTGATCGCGCCTTGCGATATTCAGATTGTCGATTTCAGCGAGACGAGGATCTCGGTGCAGAAGGCTGATAACGGCACGCTGTTTGATGTGCTGGAGGCGCCGAAGCCGGAAGATACAAAGTGTCGCTGGATCAACGTCAATGGCCTTTCCTGGGATGTGATCAAGACGATTGGCAACCGCTTCCGCTTGCACAGATTGGCTATCGAGGATTTGATCCACACTCACTCGCGTACGAAAGTGGACTGGTACAGCGATCAAGCAATGATCGTGTTGACCTTGCAGAAGCTGGTGCGGCTGCACCAGCATGATGACGAGGATGAGGACTGTCCAGCCCATGAAGACGTGGAGTCAATGGGCGGCGCGAAGGGCGGATGGTGGGTCGGGCCTAGAGATGCCTACAAGGAGAAAGACGTTCTGCCTCGCTACCTCGACCGTGATCACGACGGCAAGATAGACGAGTTTGTCAAAGCGCACAGCAACACTTCGGAGAACAGCCCTGTCAAAGACATCAGAACTCTACACCGCTATGAGAGTTCTCAGATAGCCAAGCACACGGCGTTCATGGAGAAGCACAGCGTGTTGGCAAGCGAAGACCTCGTGGTTAGCGTGGAACAAGTATCCATCTTCCTGCTGGCTGACAACACAATCGTCAGCTTCTTCGAGCATTCAGCTGAGGATATCGAGACACCGATTCTCCAGCGTCTGATGAGCGAAGAGACGGTGCTTCGAAGCAGTTGCGATGCTTCACTGGTCCTGCAGGCCATCATCGATGCCATTGTCGATCTGGCTATGCCGGTCCGCAACGCTTATAACAAAGCCAGGAAAGAGCTCCAGGTCGACGCTATGACAAGCCCCAACGTCTCAACCTCGCGAGCTTTGCATATTTTCGGCGAGGAGATCGACATGCTCCAAAACCTCATCAAGCCCATCGTCCACCTGGTCAACGCTCTACGAGACCACAACACAGAACCCCACATGTCAATGGCGCCTCTCTCGGAGCTCATCCTCAACCACGGCCAGCTCAACACCTCCTCCTACCCCGTGGAGAACAAACAGCACAAACCGCAGAGTCTCCGACAGCCAACCATGCCCTTACCATCCTCGAAGCCCAGCAACAAACACCTCGCCCAAGCCGCACAACTCCGCGGTCGCTCGCAGAGCCCAACCCCCCGCCTCACACGCCAGGTCTCCGAGTTCGGCACCCTCAAACGCAACCCCGACGCCGCAACCATCCAAATCACGCCCCTAGCACACACCTACTTCGGCGACGTCCTCGACCACTGCATCACCCTGATCCAATCCCTCGAGCAAATGGACGCGTCCGCCAGCAACATCTCCACCCTAGTCTTCAACACCGTCCAGGCCAAAACCAACAACTTCATGGCCGTCCTCGCCATCGTGACGGTCTTCTACGCGCCGCTGACGGTTGTCAGCGGGTACTTTGGTATGAACTTCGCGTCGGGCGCGGGGCTGAAGCACGATTTCAAGTACTACTTTGCGATTGCGATCCCGATCACGGTGGCGAGCATGCTGTGCGTGGTGCTGTTTGTCAAGTTCGGGGAGATTTCGGAGTGGGCGGAGAAGAAGTGGAAGCGGAGGCAGAGGAGGGAGAGGAAGAAGCGTGTGAAGAGGTGACGGACGAGGGCATGGGACCGGTTCTTGCACATATCTCAGCGGTGCTCTACCTCTACACCGCAAGTATCAAGCGGTCGAAAAACTCGATTGTGTAGCGTCCACTATGCTAGGTCCTTGACAAACCTCCACCGATAGCGTTCCTGTTCAAAAGTCCAGCGAATTGGAGGTGTTCCACACGTGGACGTTCCTGTTGGCGATCGCACCAGCGTGGTGTTCGAGATGGGCCACTTGTTCAAGTAGTTCTTCTCCGTGCTTCGCCACGTTGCAAAAAAGACCGATCGTGATCTTGATGACAGTCCGCCGTAGCACGCACCGGCGCCCGATCAAAAGTCGCAGCGACGTTGGGATCCGATGGGCTGTTGCCAGGCATTGAAACCGCAGGCAGCAGTTCATAGCGCGAGTCGAGGCCGGTCTCGCGCGGATCGCAGCCACCGTTTTCGCAATGCGTTTGTTCAGAGTGGATGGAAAGGTCCTGGCACTCCGCGCGGATCTGCTTGCACACGCGGGTCAGAGCCAGCTGGGTGCTCAGCGAGCGCTCTGGCCAGAAGCAACTTGATCCATGCAGTCTGCAGCTCACTCGGTCGAAGACGAGGGCGTACTCGTAGACCTTGATTCTCAGTTCTGCGGGCAGGCGGCTGAAGCCGGAGTCGTCCATTGCTGTTCGGCGTGTTGTTTCTGGTAGGTGTGGATGAGGTAGTTGGTGCGGCGGGGTTGCATTTCCAGCGTGGACGGGTCTTTGTGTGAACAGTGAAAACCACAGTCACGCGGCAACCTGAGCGTGCGAGCAGTGAAGTGAAGGAATGTCGAAGAATTCCATTATTGCTGTTCCTCTTCTCTTGTTGGACGGGTAGAATCGCGTCTCAGTTCCTGTTGTCCTGAGGTTACACAATCTTTGATCTCGCTTGCGTCACACGACTTGTCTCTCGGAGTGGTCGCTCGTATTGCAAGACTCATGAATCTCTGGCACACCTGCTCTGTCTCCATCAATTGTTTCGATAGCATGTCGCGGTATTGGTTGATGGAACAACGACCATCCCCCGAGTGCTCCTCGTGGCGTTCTATCTCCTCGCGCTTATCTTTCATCGTTGCTGCTAAAAGCGACATTCCCCCTGGCGCTGCAGTGGAACGGCCTGCGTGTATCTCAAACGTAATCGCACCGTGTCCAACCAGAGGATCCAAGTAGTCGCATTGGAGATCTTTGAAGTGCAAGATAAAATGCAGGGTGACAATGAGTTTTGCAGGCCCGAGAACATCGACGAGTGCTCCGAATGTATTGTCGAGTTGGAGCCACTCCGTGTTGCTCATCTTCCTTGGCTCAGACATGGATGGGAAAGCCCAAAGGTGTAGGTCAAGCGTTGTGCGGTCCGAGAGGGCGGGCGTCAACCTCTTGAGTGCATTGTAAGCCACCATACATGGAGTCTTGAGTGGAAGACCATTCCACCACTCGGACCACGGGTCGAAGTCTCCCAACTCGTTGCCACATACTAGGTTGTTGTGCGAGAATGGCAGACGTAGTGTCTCCTTGCGGATTTGCTTGCAAACCAGAGTAACGTCCAACTCTTTCGAGAGTGCACGATATTTGCGCTCGCCTTCTCGTAATGTCCACCAATATCTGTCTTTGCAGGCCAGACTTTCATACGTGAAGACATATTCGAAGATTTGCAGGCGCAGCTCTGATGGTAAGCGATTAAGTGGTGATTTCTCCATTGCAGTTGTTTTGTCTTGCTTGATCGTGTGGACCTGGAGAGACGGAAGAAACACTGCAACGATGACACGGCAGTACGAAACGAAAAGGAAGCCTCGAAGCGTGGCATGAGATGACTTACATCACGAACCGCATTGGACATGGCGGTATTTCAACATGCTTGACAATCAGTGGCTGATAGCCAAGTGAGGTGAACGCAGGGAATGAGGAACCTTATCAACATTGTTATGCACGCTGCAAGGTATGTAGATAAGCAGACTTGTAAGTCGTCCAATAAGAATGAACACTTATCTGTACAGAGCTTGTCCGAACCAGATGTCGGGAGTGCCGGACATGGCCGCTTCTGCACTACGAAAGAGGCAAAGGGACCCAGCTAAGATCCGACTTATTGGCAGGGTTGGCAGTGCGAGATCAATGGCCGTAGAATACAAAACGAAAGGCAAGGATGCACCTGGCATCGGGAGCAAGTCCAACTGAGGCCGCGAAATCATCTGAGAAGGGAAGAGGTGATGTGGTGTTGTCTTGGTCAAAGGTCATAGCAGTCGGATCGAAAGGAGAACCGCCATACGAGCTCAAGCAAACAAGCATTCACATATCTGCATATGGGGGTCGAGTGGCATCTCCTGAGCCAGAAGCTGGAGTTTTCCAGTCACGACATCAATTCCGTTCCCGTGGCAAACTCATCTTTCCCAGTGTATGTCTGAGCTTCATCTTGCAAAGAGTTGCATGTGTGTGCTCTTAAGAAGACATACACAATCATTACATGTAGTGCTAGTTGAGTGAACCCTAGTTGCCCTAAACCCTTATCGTTGTGGCCCTCCTCCATCCCGTCTCATAAGGTCAAAAGCTTCTTGTAAGTGAATTCATTTCCATATTTTAATGGGCTATCCTATTGTATCGATGGAAATCAATTGGCTGTCCGGTTTGTGTTGTAGCTTTGCAGTAGGACACTGCTTTCGTATGTGGTGGCCAGATAAGCGTCCACTTGCTCCACTTCACCTCTGCTTGTCAACGTCAACCTCGACGCGAAGATCACCAGCTTTCCACCTCATCACCCCTCGACATATCTCAGATTAAGGATGTCCGACGCCAACATACCGGTCATCGATGTGTCGCCTACCAATTCAGACGCGCCGAACCAGCTCTTATCAGCCGCATCAAAGTATGGCTTCGTCTTCATCGAAAACAGCCCCGAAGCCGGCATACCGCCACAGCAGATCGCAGAGATGTTTGACCTCTCCAAGACCTTCTTTGCTGCTCCCATAGAAGTGAAGGAAGAAGTATCCATAGGCTCCAACAAGGCTGGCAAAAACCATGGCTGGCTCAGCCAAGGCATTGAGAAGCTCGATCCCAAGACACAAAAGAGGGCTGATGTAAAAGAGTATGAATGTCATGTACACCAATGATCGTGAACCTGATAACTGATACAACCTCACCAGAGCTTTCAACATGGGTCCTCCTCTCCCTGACAACACTCTTGACCAACCCCTTCCATCCCCATTGGCGCCTCACCTACACACCCTAGTCTCGTTCCAACACCGGTGTCACACCCTTTGCCAGCTACTCTTCACTCACCTAGCCACAGCCCTCCAAACCCCACCAGACTGGTTCACATCCCGCCACGATCAGACCAAGGGTTCCTCAGGAACAGTCTTCCGCATGCTCTACTATCCCGCCACCAAGGCGGTCGGGGGAACAGACTTACGCGCGGGAGCGCACAGCGACTTCGGCAGCCTGACTCTCCTCTTCCAACTCCCCGGACAGCCTGGCCTTGAGATCAAAACACCCGAAGGGCACTGGGCAAGCGTACCCGTCGACCCGAGCAACATTAACAGCCAGGACGGGGAAGCGAAAAAAGCCCTGCCGATACTTGTCAATATCGGCGACCTCCTCGAAGACGTAGGTGACCCTTCCTGGATATACATTAACACTCATGCGTGCACTTTGCTAACGCCTCAAGAAGTGGACCGCCGGACTCCTAAAGTCCACCCTCCACCGCGTCATCTTCCCAGCCACGCAGACAGAATCCCAAGACCGCTACTCGCTCGCGTACTTCTGCCATCCACTCGACGACGCCTTGCTCGAACCAGTGCCCAGCGCTCTCGTGCGTGACCACGCAGCTGGCGGCAAAGCGAGCGGGCGCAGGGCGGCAGATGGAAAGGCAGTGATGACTGCAAAAGATCACTTGATGGAGCGCCTGGGCGCGACGTATTCAGTAGGGAAGTGACAGTGCTAAGATACGGGAAAGGCGATCGTATATACAAGTTTCTTTCAGAGCTACCGAGCAAATACAAACGAAAGTCACCTGCCGAAAGCAAAGCGCAAGTTGAATTGACACGCAGCCCGCCGTGTGGGTATTGTGGTCTCTCAGTATTGGATTCACCTTTCAACGCACTTGGACCCCGCACCGACATGTTTAAAAAATAACCTCGAAGCGAAATAAATGAACCGTCCGCATTCGCCCCAAGTACTGTCGACAGGACCAACCCTATGATCTTGCATGCTATCTGGTCAACTCCAACCTGTAAGTTATGTGCATTTATGTTTTCTTTCCTTCCCTGATTGAAGCGCGATACCACTTCGCCTGTCAGTTTTTTCCAAAGTCATGTTCCTCGTAACTTCGTACACTCACCAACTGCCATGATATGGAGGTATGGTAAGATCACTGGAATCCATTGGAGTGGTGGTGGCCATTGTTCCCATTGAGCAACAACTCAAGCATGTCCTGCCCGCCAAGCTCAGGACCGTACATCGTCTGGTTCACGTCGGCACCTGAGATGTTGAGCAGCGGATCAAGCGGTAAGGCCAGCCAGTCCTGCATATCGTCACCAAAGCCAGTGAAATGGCTGCCAGTGCCATTGTAGCCATTCGTATCGCCGCCGTTGGCGGAGCTGATGCTACCGCCTGACATGTGATTGGTGCCATCGGGATTCTGATTCGGAGACTGCAGGCCGAAGGACGGCGGCGGCATAACCGAGAAAGCATTGTCGTGAGGGCTGAGGAGATGGTCGTAGTTGTTGTCAGTCGGCAGATTGAAGTTGTTCGGCTGTTGCTGGGCGTCGGAGCCGTATGAGGACCAGTTGTGTTGAAGAGCGCCGGCGCCTGTCCCAGTGCCGGCTTGTTGTTGATGTTCGCTGTAGGTCTGGCCCTCCTGACCATTTTGACCGTTCTGACCGTTTTGACCATTCTGAGGGAATGGGAAAAGAGGAGTACCGAGCTGGCTCTCGCGCCTACTGCGGGCCAACACCGTACGGCCATCCGCAGTGAAGCGGACAAGACGCGGCTTCAAGTTCTGACACAGAGTATCAAGGAGATCAGCAAAGCGACTTGCAACGTGGACATCATCGACAATGCACGTGCGCAGAGCCTCGACCGTCTTGTCCATGAGCTTCAGGGCGTCTGCAATATCCGCCTCGCTGGCACCAAGCGAGAAAGACTTGAGCAGCATGATGCACACGCTGATGATGCGGAAGTATGAACGGACAGGCGCATGTTTCAGATAGTTGCTGGGGACCAGTCCGTCCACGACAACATTCAAGAGATGGCAGGCCGCATCGCGGACCTCGATCATGTACTTTCTGTCGCCGCCGAGCCATTTCGAAAGCGTTTGAGGTGTGATGGCCACGTCACTTCTGACTCCGTTAGTTGTTACAGCTCGTACGTGGTCGGCAGGTTGTCCGACAATCTGCACTGGGTACTCGTTCGCGCAACGCTCTGCAACAGCCTGCAGCGCGAGTGCATTGAGGTACACTCGGCAGTAATCGTATTCAATCTCGAGAATGTAGCGCATGTATTTCGGAATCGACACACACTGCTCGAGGTCCTTGCGCCATTCTCTGAAAGGTGACAAGATTTGTTCAAGGGAGGCCTTGTAGTCGCCATTCTTGATCAAGTCACGGGTGAAAGCCTTGTTGGCAAAAATCTTCGCGTTGCCTTCACGCAGGGTGGCAGCGATGCGGAGCCAGAAATGGATGACGGTATCTTGGATGCTGTCATGATGGCCGAGTTGCCTCTTCCAAAGATCGCTGTCCTCAGGCTTGCTGTAATTATTAGGCAACATGGAGGTGAGACCAAGACGACCACTGGTCAAGGTGACATTGACTAGCAGAAGATCGCGGACGCCAGCACGTCTCTTGTCGTAAGCGTAAAGCTCATCAGCGGACAAAGGAAGACCATTGACCGATCTGGCATGTCTCTGCCAGTCGCTCTTGTCAAAGACACCAATCTCGAAAGCTAGTGACATAGCAATGCCCAGGAGCATCCAGCACAAGCGATCACTGCGCCAACAAGGCTCCAACCACGAGTCCATCCGCTGGCCTCCGATACCCTTTGGAACTTCATCGTAAGTCTCAGGATCAGGTGTACTGATGGCATGTTCTGGGGTCATGAGATCGTCGTCATCCTCGTCCGGGGGGAAGTGCATTGCACGCGGGTGCCACTCGGTGAGCAAAATAAGCGACTCAGCGGTGCCCAGAGTTCTGAGGCCTTTACGCGATAGCGGGTTGACATCGCTACTAGGTTCTGCACCGGCTCCGCAAAAGCCTCCACCGAACTGCTCCTGGCCCCAAACGAGACGATCGACCATGCCCTGAAGGTAGGTCCAGAGCTTATTGTGAATCACGTACGGACGACTTTGATGTCCAGGTCCTTCAAGCTCCATGTGGCGGGATGCTGTGAGCAAGATTGTGACGGAAAGCATAGGCTCCTGTGTTAGGAGCTTGGGGTGATGTTCAGGTGATCTGAAATCAGGCAAGCAGACAGGCGTAAGCGGTGAGCAGTATCTGTAGAAATACTCGACATATGCCATGCCTTCTTTGGCCGTGAACCAGCCTTGGCGCACGAAACGATAGCGCGACCAAGCTTTGAGAGCCGCAGCAACATGTGCTGGATCTGGCTCAGGCATTGCGTCTCCATCAATCGAGTTCACGGGCTCGGCCTTGGGTTTCCAGGCTGAATCATTGGGGTATGAAGACCTTGGGTTGGACGCCGGGACGCGATCCGCCGGGCTCATTGTGGCCGGGAAAGACGTGGCGGCACCAGGCGATGGTCCACTGATATTTGGCCGTTGGGTACTCGCAGAACTGTTGGTTCTACCGTGGACTGCTGCCTCATACAGGACTTTCAATGCGTCATGTCCGCTGTGTACCTCGCTCGCTTGCAAGATGGCAGTCATATGGTCGCTGGCCTTGAAGTCTTCTTCGCCGTACTGCAACGGTTTCGGGCCCTCAGGCCGCCTCAATGGCTGTGTACGTCCAATGGATCCGCCCGGAGTGCGAGGAATATCCCCGTCGTCTTCTTCGTCCTCTGCTTCCAATGTGTTTGCCCTCACGCGCTTTCGTCCGGTCTTGACTTCGTAGCCGTCGTCCTGACCAGGTTCTTCGGAGAAACTGCCTCTGGTGCCATCCTTCTTCTTCCTACGCGTGGCCGAGAAGAAGCATTCCTTGGCCTCTCTCCTGCAGCGCAGACATGGCGGGTCGTGGGGGTTGTCGACGGAGCCCAAGTCGCAGCGTACTTTGCGACGGCGACATGGGATGCAGGCCTGGTAGGTGCGCTGGTGACCGGCCTGCCCAGCATTATTGCTGGCACCCGCAGAGGATTGTTGTGTTTGAGATGCGCCGACGGGAGCCGGTGGGGTTGCGAACTGCAGGTCGCGACCGCTACCGGCGCTGGCCATGTAGACGTCGTTTCCACCAGCCATGGTGGTATGAACCGCTTCAAAGCGCGCTTCGCTGGCGGGAGGACAGTCGGGACTATAGGCCGAGCTGCTTTAGACTGCGGAGTGGGAGAGATAAGGGTAATCGACAGGATTGCGCGCTAAGTTGTGCGGGGTGGTTCGGTCGGTAAGGCGAGAAGATTGTAGGTAATGAATTGACCGTTTTAAACGAG
Organism: Cladosporium colombiae; assembly: GCA_026122715.1. NCBI lineage: Eukaryota > Fungi > Ascomycota > Dothideomycetes > Cladosporiales > Cladosporiaceae > Cladosporium > Cladosporium colombiae. Next base: position 1,228,658 of record JAKZFA010000005.1, read on the forward strand.
CCGCCTCCGAGCCGCGGCGGGAAGGTGTAATATGCTCAGGATGCCTCGACGGACACGCGCTTCAGGTGTTGTTGTTTGGGACGATCGGGATGCAGGTGACGCGACAGTGCTGGAGGGCGGACTTGGTGATCATGGTTGCTTCTGCTCGTGGGTTGAAGGCGAGTGGGAAAGTAGGGCAGGAAAACCCTTGCGAGCAGTCGCAGGTTACCATATTAACTTTCAGGGCGTGGTCAACGTGAGCGGTCAGGTCAGACAGTCACGCGCTCCAGGTTTGATGCGGCTGTGCAACCAAGATGACACCATTGGGGTCACCACCGCGTGCGAGCATGTCAGCGGGGAATATTCTTGTGCAACATAGATATGCCTTATGCTCCTCCAGTCACTTCATCGGCCTTCACTTACAATCGGGTCATGCAGGTGGCACGTGGCAGCTGCAGTGCCGAGGCATAACAAACCGCGAATTGGTCTGGGTAAGCGTGGCTTGAACAAGTTATTCACCAATGGAAACAATGGTAAACGCGCCATGTGTTACCTTGACAGCGTGCCGATGAGCTCGGGTCGAGATCATTGGTTGTCTCGGCACAACGATCTACAGGTTGAATATATAACATGCACTCGAAACACCATCACTCGACTGATCTATCGGGACGTCTTAACATGTCTTTCGTTGTTTTCTTTTCTTTTCAATCATGCTTTCTTTCCCTGTCCCTATTCTGTCTGGCGCAACAAGAAAGAATTAATGCATCGCTCGAACGTACCAATCCAGGAATTACAATCAAAAGGGCAATAGCCCAAAATCGGCTAAGATAAGAGAATGGAAGTTAGGGGGAAAAGACAACAAACAAAACCCCGCCCGCAAATGTGCGAAGTGGGAGAAACCGCGCCAAAAGTCAAAAGAGAAAACCCATGAATCAATAAAGGGAGATCAGTCATCATCACTGCTGCATCCTCCCTTTAGGAAAAAAACGCCAAACGCTCGTTAACAGTCTCCAGATGACCTGGAGATCGCGTCTAGTCCACTGCCAGTTGGTTTCAAATGCACAAGAGCACCCGTTTTGGATGCTGCAAGAAAGCGCTTTCGCGTGCTCCGTCCTCACAGAAATCTCTAAGCTCTGTAACCAGAAGTTGATCCAGAGTCGCTTTCGTCGACGGCCTCTCCGTTTGCGAGCTCGAGGCAACGTCTTGCAAGAGCAACGACCTCGCCCTCGCCGCCGTCTTCGCTGCCCTCGCCCTCGTCCTCGGACTCGACTGTCTTCTCGCTGATTTCCCGGACCATTTGCATAACATCTTCGGCCTTGTTGATGGTTTCCAGCAGACTTTGGTCGCCGCTTTCGAGAAGCTGAAGAAGGGTCCAGATAGCAATATGCTGGAAGGTGGCGTCGCGCGAGGCGAGGAATCGAGCGAGGTATCCATGAATGCCACCGGAAGGTTGATTCCATGAGTCGAGGAAGAGCGAGTAGTCGCCAACTGTGATAGTATTGGTCAGACGATCCGACTTCTTTTGGGAAAAATTGATCATACCTTTGCTGCTGAGGTTTCCCAATGCAGCCGCGCTGTTGCCCTGCACCTCGATACTTTCACTTTCTGTTAGGGGAATGAGCACGTCGAATACACCCAACTTCAAAAGATGAGGCTTGAGCTCGTCTGAAAGCGCGAGCACAGCGATTGCTGCTGTCATCTCGCTCTGCACGCTCAGCGGCACCTTCAGAACGAGGCGCTTGCACTCCTCCACAGCGCCTGCGTCTAGCACCAATTGCTTGTTCTTGTCGGACGATGCCGCAAGGTTGCGAAGAGTAGATATGGCGTGGCACTGGATCTCCTCGTTTTCAGTGGATCCAAGTAGGTCGACCAGTGGTCGCAAAAAGCCAGCGTCGATGATAGGCGATTCGTTCATCGGGTGAATGCTGATGTTTCTTATGCACGCAACAGCCGACAGAATCAACGGCAGGTAACTTGACTGCAGCAACTGCAATAAAGGCGGCAGTCCTCCAGCTCTGACGATGTCCAATTGGTACTTTTCATCGCTTGCCAAGTTCCTGAGCGCGAGTGCAGCCTGGCATTGTACTTTAGGTGCCTGGCCCTTCATCAATTGAACAAGGCTCTGCACGAGCTTAGTCTCTGTTTGCGCGAGTCGCTTCCTGTTCGCCGAGTCGACTGCTATGTTGCTCAAAGCGGTGGTGCAGTAGTACTGGACGTCGGTGTCAGGACTGCTGAGTAGGCCGACCAGTACAGGAATCGCGCCTGCCGAAACGAGTTGTTGGCGGTTGTCGTCCGAGTGTGTCATGTTGAGCAGAGCGCCTGTAGCATTCCTCTGCACACGCATATCCTTGCTCTTGGCCAAACGTGTGAGCGGCGCCAAAGCACCAGATCTTGCTATCCGCGCCTTGTTCTCTTCATGTGTTGCCAGGTTTGTGATACATCCGACAGCGTTGCATTGTACTTCGACATTCGGTGAGTTCATCTGGCGGATGAGGGGAGTTAGTCCGTGGAGGGAGACGATTAGTACTTTGTTCTGGGCTGCATATTGTTAGCAAGATTGCACTACGATGATCCACACAGCATGTCCTTACCATCCACAGCAAGATTGCCCAGTGCAGCCGAGGCAGCCCGCTGGACCTCGATATCAGGGCTTTCGAGTAGGAAGAGAATTGGCTCCAGGGTAGCCTTATCAACGGGGCGCACATCTAGCAGAGATCGTAAGCAAACATTCCTAATCCGTATTGTGTACCAAAGCAGCTTCACCTCTTTCTGTAATCTCTGCAAAGGTCAAGCTTGCACTGCGCTGTAGGTCGATGTTCTGACTGTAGACTAGGGTGCTGAGCGCATTCAACGGTTCGCCAGTAAAGAAGTCGGTCTCGGCTCTCTGCAAATCATCCTCGACATCAGCAAACAGATCTGTATAGAAATGAGCAGCGCCTCCGCGAGCACGGCGCAATTGCCGAGCCTGCAGAAGCGAGGCGCTGCGGTGGGTGTGAATTACATTCTCGAGGTAGTTCAGCAGATCGGCGACAGCCTCGCGCTCGGAGTCGGCGAGGACATTGTCGTAGTCGACCTTTGACCGGCTGGATCCGCAGCAGAAGAACAGCTTGCGGCAGAGATCGCTCATGGTGTAGGCCGTGGCCTTGCGAGCAGAAGGTGCCGCAGCAGCCCAACAGCTATGGGTGGATTCCTCTCGCGCGCGCGGCTGCGGTGAAGGGCAGCTTGGCTGACGGGCTTATCGGAGGGCCTCGACGGCGGCGGCGGTGGCGGACCTGGTCGCTGTTGTTGTAGTGGAGTACTGTGCGCGGAAAGACTGTGCTGCTGTCAATGTACTGCTGTTGGCTGGCATGTGAATTGTGAGGTCAAGCAAGCACGCGCAAAGGTCAGATGACGGACGGGCGGCCCTGGGGAGGAGGCACAGTAGCGTCAACTCGGAGCTGTCGTCTCAAAGCAAGTGGAAACGGCCGTGCGTCAGCGGCAAGTCGCGTTGCTCGATCAACGTTTCTAAGCGACATCGACCTTCAACTTCAACACTGTTCGTTTCTTCATGTCTACCCCAATACCCTGTGCTAGTGGATGCCACTCATGTCGCCAATTTGATACACAGACTGTGAATATACGGTGCACCCGTCGTGCATTCACTCCATCGCGAACACCCACCCACGCAGCAAGGTACAGCATCTTGTGCCACCAGACTCTGACGTAGGTGCAGATAATCTAAGTTCAAGCAAGAGACATTGATCTAAGCGGCTACATCAGATCCGCCCAACAAGTATAGCTACTAGGGCCAAGACTCGCCCAACAAACAAGAAGCACTGATAAAGATCTTTTGGTAATCGCCCGATACTTATTTGAATACACCATCTGATCGGCGCACTTGGTCTTCACTGCTCACGCGCAGCTTCAAAATAATGGTACTACTAGCACTGGCGCGATTCTTAGCACATCCCGATGGACTTAGATAGCAGTAGAGTTCACTGAGACCCTGGGCAAAGAATGTCAATACTCCTTGAAATGCAATCGTTTGAAAGAATAAAACCAACGTCGTCTTTCTCAATAGGTTTATGCTTGGACGAAAAGCAACGGTTCTCGTACGCAAGACAGGTGTGCACCCCGCGTTGGAGCGCATGTCGATGGCCGTCACGAAATGATCAAATCACCATACGCGATGGTACCACCACGCGCGAAGAGTCGAGATGCGCCTCGAGTCTGCTGCGTCAGGAATCTCCGAAATCTCTATAATGTGAAAGTGATCTGCGTTGTAGGTAGTTATACTGTTCCCTATTCATCATCATTACTTACTTGGAAATGAATATATCGTAACCCTTGACCCTTGGAGTCTGCCGGTGGCAAGTATGTGCTCGGTGCATATCTGACTACCCTCAATTCTGCCTCTCAAAATCGCTTGATCGTGTATCGTATGTGCTCGTTAATGCTGTGTTAGTGATATGTTGACATCCATTCAAAACATTCTCGAGCAGATCATACAAAACTCTGGCATTCTAAAGGATCCAAGGTATACCTGCTGTGCCAAATCCGGCGATCAACCTGACTAGCGATCAGTGGCTGTCTGTACGACATATGTTAAAGCATTGCCAGTCATAGCTTCGGTCTCATGGCTTATGGAATATATCTGTACCCTTGCCTTTGAGGAGAGATGTCCCATTAAAGTCTCTCACTCCAGTACATGCGCACGAGGCGTTTGATCTCCGCAACCCGAATTGTGCTTTTCTGGTAATGTAGGGCGTCCGGAGTGGCACTCATCGTGTTTCCAGTTCGTTGCATGCACCGTGCTCATGTGACTTATCCCACGTGCATGTACATTTTTGAGTTGAGTAGTCGTGATTCCTACTATACAGATAGACGAAGTATCGGTCGTTCTACATGCTGTATATGCATGTATAGGTTTGTGAAGTCATATATGCTCTGCGTCTTTATAGACTTGAGAAGCAAGCGGATAGCTCAAAGTCGACACGGAACCAGGAGGTTGGTAAAGCGGAATAATTTGGTACATATCAGTCAATCGACAAACATGTTCGGACGAAAACTCTCATATAATGGGAACGAATCTTACGAGGAGACATTCGGTGCCTACAACCTTGTCTGCAAACCTTCGTGGTCATGGAAGGATGATCAATTGGGCAGAAGCGGCCCAGATAAGGCCAATAGAAACGCTCAGCACATTACGTTTGGGAGGAGTTAATAAGCTTGGACAGTGATGGAATCTGTATTGTCAAACTATTGCTTATCCAGGATACTACCGTGGCATCTCGTGATGCAGCTTTGCTGTTCTCTCGTTCTTACGTGCAATGATGCCGTTCTTTCTCATGGTTCGATCAAATTCTCAAAACTGAGTCACGCTGTAACACGCCGGTCTTTCGTCGAGATGCGTAGACAAGACACGCAGACCAAGTTCTGTCTGCACTGCTCTTAGATTGTACGCCTTCTTCGTTCGGTAGGCCCACTGAAACTCTAAGCAAATACGGTGTCTTGTAAGTTGTACCTCCTCGCGATGACTGGAGTCGGCATATGTGGCTTCACGTCCATGTCACACGCACCGATTAGGAGCCAGTGGACCTTCAAGCTTGGATTGTACGCAGAACAATCAAGCAGAAACTCACAATGCGCTCCAGGATCGTTGTCGCGGTCGTAGACTGTCCTCGATGAACGTAAACCGTGCGATTGCGCGTGCAGTGCTGTGTCCGGTTTCCTCCTCGGACGATTCCTTTTTTCTTTCATCCTGCAGCTGATGTTATGAGTGGAGATCGAATAGCGATGTGCTTGCGGACCTTGGCAGCATACCAACGGTGAATCTGAATTCCAGATAGCTGCAAGGGAGCATGGCCTCTATTGCCTGTCCTGTCGTTTGAGGGATCTAGTAGACGAGCGCGCTCTTCGCGACCACATCATGAAGTTTTCCTACCACTCAGGATCAGCTTTCTCGCGATGGCTCACGACAGAAATTTATCTGAAAAGTTCGCACGACGTGAACTCAAAGTCATCCGCTGAATGCGGTGTGAGAGATGGCACAATCTTCACGACAAGCTACGACAAGCAATTCAGCCTTACGCGCAGCGCAACGGTGAAGACTGGAGATGTGTTCGTTCTGCGCTTGGCTTTCTGGGACGAGAGGGTGGTTTCCTTGGCTCACCGAATGTCATGTCATGCTCGACAAGTTGACTGGATGGAATTACGAGCTCGGCTCGCGGTCAGCCGGAATCTTATCCGGGTAGTTTTGAGTTTGGAGTTGCTGCCAGCTGTTTACACGTGGTTATAGCTGTTCGAGGTGTCGGAGGGTCGTCAAAAATGGCTCAGTGATTTGATCTCGCTAAGGAGAGACATGGATGACATGGTCGTCTTGGCTGTGTCATCTCAAAGTCTTGGCCGCAGCTTCGGTGTAGCTGACGTGTCTGCAGCATGACATCGATGCGGGCGCTTCAGAGTCAGCGAGCATGCACGCAAAGATTGGGCGCTCCACTTGGGATATGGAAGGAGGGAGCCGGCTTGGGGGTTTTGAGGTGAAGCGTGGTAGACAACCGCAGTATCCGCCTTTGTATGTCTAGCCGTGTGGGTCCGGCTGCTTGGCTCGCCAGTTCGTTCCCAGCTTCTATCCGTGCATATGATGGACCCCTCAAGGTGGCTTCGCGGCAGCATAACAGCAGGGTCAACAACCGTGTTGACTATTGAATGTAGAGTAGCGGTGGTCGGTGCAATATCCGACCAGCAAGATGGCGCTCCCGCGTGGCTGCCTTTGCGCATGTCGCGCTGACGGATGGCAAGCAGCAAGGTACATGCCCTACCAGACGTTGGAGGTATCGCAAGACCGTGCAGAGAGCAGCAGCACATAGTGACGTTGGGCCTGGACCGTTCACTGATTGGATCCGCTACAGTTTGTGGGGGAGGCCGTGGGTGGTGAGCCAGAGAAGTAGTGGAATGCACCCAAGGATCTAGCAGCACGGTGCCTGCCACCAGCACCACGGCGACACGACAGATGCGATTGATGCGCGATGGGGCCTCGGGACACTGCTGGAGGCCTGGGACAGCGGGCTCGTTCGCTCGTCCAGTGTGCTGTCGGGGGATCATGTGAGAGCGGCAATTATCAGCTACCGTTTCTGCACCGCCTCGCGCTATTCGAAACCGTACTGCTCTGCCAAGACGATGGCAGCATGGCAGCGCGCCATCGCATCGCATGATACAAGTCAAAGGGAAGCAGGCCGGCCGGTGCAGGAAAGCGATCGACAGCAGCAGCCTCGAGCTCTAGTCGTTGGTCTCTCCCTTCCACCGCCGCTGCATTGCACCCTGCTGCTCTCCCATCAGCCCGCGACCACCCACAGATCGCGCCGACAAACCGCCTGCCGCCCGTGCTGAGACTGCCTGGGTATCCATCAGCCAACACCGCTCCGCCGTCCATCCATCCATCCATCCATTGATATATTCCTGCACCGCGACCGACTGACCGCTGCCGCTGCTCGCCACCTCCTCGCCTCCCACCCGCGCACGCACGCACTGTCCCTGGAGCAGCTGTGCATAGACGACCAAGGGACGCTAAGCCCCGCTACGCTAGGAAGCCCCCGAGCAAGCCCTCCCACCACACGCAGCGCGCGAGCAGTCAGTTGCGCAGGACAGCTTGTCTGCATGGCAGCGTACGACATCCAGAAGCACTTCAAGGCCTTGCGCGTCGACACCGGTCGGCGCAGGCGCAATCCCTTCGACACCGGCTTCGAGGACGACGTGGGCGACCTCGCACGCGCCCGCAGCGCCAACAAACCTACGGCCAAGTCACCAGACAAAAAGCCCGCTACTGCCGCCAAGCCAGTCTCACGTTCCAGCAACGCCCGCGACAGCGAAGATGAATTTCTAGACACGACAAAGCCCAAGACCAAAGCCGACTGTCGCCTGAGCCCTGCGCCCGACCAGTTGGCCGCCACGTTTGTCTCCGAAGGCGCTGCTCGCCGCCCCTCCGTGAAAAAGACTGCCTCTGCCGCGAACCGCACCCTAGCCGCCAAAGCCCAAGCCGGAGGCATCCTTGCCTACCTCGACGAGAGCGACGACGACGAAGACAGCGCCCTTTCCCCTCCGCGTCGATCTCCCCGCGACAGGAGACCTAGTCCTTCTCCACGCAAAGGCTCGGACGGCGTCAGCCCTGGGCGGAGATCTTCCACTCCACGTGGAGAAAAAGAGAACCACGTCCAGCAAAAGCTGGCCCCGCCTAGGCATACCGTCGCCTCGCCCTTCGCCGGCACCAAATACTTGCAGGACAGCGACGACGAGAACGACGTGGCTGTTACCTCCCGTACAAACAGCCAGGACGACACCTACGACTCAGACCTCGAAGGGTTAGGACCCTTGTTCCACACCATCAAAACAAACACCGAGATCAAACGAGTCGACAAACCTAAGCCGCAACAGGGCGGTGGTGTATCGTGGCGCGCCTTCTCCGAAGGAAGAGCTGACCAGAGGTCGGCCGAGATTGCGCAGCTGCAAGCATCTCTCCGCAAACGTGGAAACAGCATCTCCTTTTGCAGTCATGCAGTCACCGATGATGGAGAACGTATCCCACTCCTCCTCTCCACAGATCATCCCTCCGGACCCAACTCTAGAGGGCACAAAGGAGGGAAGAGAGGCAGATCTCCCCCAAGGCGGGCCAGTGATGTTGAGCCGACCGCAGATGAAGTTGCAGACGGATTCGAGCGATACGATCCGACCCATTTCAAGACAAATCCGTTCACAGGTGAGTGACGTTTAAGAAGATACACGCTGTGTCGCTTGATAACAGTGACCGCACATGGCTAATACGACATAAACACAGGCGAGCCAGTTCGGCGAAGCAACTCCGATCCAGACGCCGGGCCACCCATACCGGTCCTCCATGTCCAGCCTCATGATGTCAAACAGCCGAGCAGTGCCCATAGCGTCAGCCTCCCCGACATACGGATCGAGGACATTTCCTCCTAGCGTGACGCCCGACCAAGTGCTCTCGCCTGGCCCATCTTCACCCTCATCTTCTGAGTCATACATGACAACATCACTTGATAGTCTTGCGGCCAAGCTTACCGTGTCGCCGCAAACAATCCCGGAAGGTCGCAAAGTAGACTACTCGCTCGATGGCGCTATTGATCATACTGTGTCGCCACTGATGTCACCCAACTATGAGAGCAACAATCCCCTGAGCAGAAACTCCAGTACTAGATCCTTACGCGCCACTGGACGTGCTGCCAGAATACCTGGACTTGGTTCCAGCTCCCGACGATCCTCCCGCCGTTCCGGTGATCCAAACCAAATGTCCGCTAGTCCCGCACATGCATTCTTGTCATCATGGAACAACCGCGAAGCCACCTCAGAACCCGCGCAGGTAGAACCCAAACCGGACGACGAAGGTCAGTCGATTGGCATGAACAATGAGTACATAATTGGACGAACTGTCGCTCGTGGTGGCTTTGGGGTGGTGAAGGAAGTCCATTCGTTTGACCCAAGAACCGGAGATAACATTATCAGAGCTGTCAAGATAGTCCACAAACAAGCACCTGGCCAAGATGATGATGCTGGTGAGAAGGTTCAGCAAGAGCTTGAGCACGAAGTTTCTGTATGGCGACACTTGAAACACAAGCACATTCTGAGCTTGCACGCCGTCTACGAAATGGACTATGCCACATTCTGCGTGATGGACCTGAACGTGGGCGGCTCACTATTCGACCTTGTCGCAAAGCAGCGCACCCTAGCTGCGAACAGTGGTTGCTCAAAGGGCCTGGACAGTGCGCTCGCGAAGCGCTACGCATACCAGCTCGCGTGCGCACTGCGGTATCTTCACGAGGATATCAGGGTGTGCCATCGCGATGTCAAACTCGAAAACTGCCTGATCGATACTTCGGGGCCAAATGCTGCCACCGAAGGTGGCAACCTGCGGCTTTGCGACTTCGGTCTTGCTGACTTTCTGTCAAGCGGCAGCATGGACGATCAAACAAGCGATCAGCTTGACGATGACTCCATGGAGCGCGCTCACTTGGGTATGACGTCCTCTGTTATCGGCACACTCGAGTACGCTTCTCCGAAAGGTCTTACAGTGAATCGCAAACTGTTCGAGACCGCCGGCGACATTTGGGCTTTTGGTGTTGTCGTCTACGCTCTTTGCACCGGCGACCTGCCCTTCCGGCATGCAATGCCGAGCAAGACCATCGAGCTTATTATGCACGCAGAGTGGGACGGCGACGCTCTTCGTCAGGCTTCCGCTGGCTCTGAGGCAGCTATGGAGCTGGTTAGAGGATGCCTGGAACTCGACATTGACCTAAGATGGACCATCGGAGATGTGCTACGAAGCCCCTGGTTCGAAGGCTGTGTTGAAGAAACGGACGATCGAAGAAGCATCTGGTCATGATGCACGAAATCAAAATTATGAATATACGGAATACCGGGGGAAAAAAGGAGGGAAAGTGCTTTGCCGACGCGTGGCCTTTGAGGCACCGAAAAGATCATGATCGCGGCCATGACAGGGACGGAGTACGCCCCCATGGAGAAAAAAAAAGAGTGTCAACTCATGTTCATTGTTGTTTCGCTGCGAGCAAGGAGTTACCCGTATTTGTTCTGCTGGCAAGCTGGAGCGCGGTTGTTTTGGTTACGAAGGAGAGATACCCCCTCATCGGATACCCTCACTTGGATTTTGGTTGTTTTTTGATAGTTTGCGTTTCCACTCAGCCTATTTACTGACAGCTCGGACGATTTAACGTCTGCTTTACGAAACGAATGAATGAGAAGAAAAAAAGTCGATAATGGTTGTCATGTTGATGATTTTTCTGTTTTCATGTGTTTTGCTGCTTCCATAGCTGTAGTTTCACGTTTCTCGACACTGATGTTCGAGCGTGGTTGTTCGTCATCCGCCTCGCCTCCCCTCAATTCCATTATTTCAGCATATCTGATCTCTCTACCCAACCATGTCTCCACTCAATACCTCCTGGGTGGCGCATAGCCCATTTGCGGCGGTGGCCCATACCCAGGCGGTGGCGCACCACCTCCATACCTCGACGGTGCAGGTGCAACATCGTACCCATCGCGATACGCGGGACGATCGTAGCTCCTTCTTGCAGGCCTAGCGTGGTGTCGCCCTGTGTGACTGTGGTGGTGTCCGCCGCCGCCGCTGCTGTGATGATGATGGTGGTGGTGGTGACGGCCGGCGTGCGAGGAACTGTGGTGGTTGGCGTAGCTGTGGCTGGGTCGTCGCGAGGAGTGGTGCCGCGAGGGTTCGGCGATGATCACGATCCAGGCATGAATGACTCCGGGGATCCATCCCAGGATTGTGAGGATGATGTTGATGAAGAAGGAGGCGCCGCAGCCTCGGCGGAGAAGGACTGCTAAAGGTGGGAGGAAAATGGCCTAGATGAGGGTATCGTTAGCTGCTACTGCTAGTGGAGGCAAACGATAGACCGACGATAATAATCTCGCAGCATCCAGCCTAGATGAGAATTGTGTTAGCTGGAATTGCGGGCAGCAGTGAGGTATTGCGCAACATACGAGGACCATGATTGCGCTTTCGGTGTCTTCAGTCGCAGTTTTGCGCCGTGGAGTTAAAGTTCCAGATCTCAGTCGCAGTCGATGTCGTGTCACGCAGATAGCTCAGTCGTTGTCGCAGATAATCCAGTTATGAAAAAAGGTAACGCGCGCGTCGCGGATTCGCCAGGCGAGGGAGGCATCACGCACACTTTAAGAAAGACTCGTGATGGGGACGGTTTCAGTTGGATCATGAGGGTTGCTTCCATCACTTCCCGAAGGCCCACCTGACGTAACGAACGAGGCACCGAACCCTCGGGTCTCAGCGCCTCGTCCCACTTTTCACAGGCGGTGCAACCGTGCGTCAGCCTTAAGAACGTTTTTCCACCCGGCAATCCATGGCTAAAGTGCCAGCGCTTTTCCTTTCTGAGGCCGATCGCGCTGTGGAAATGTCGGTACTATGTGCGGAATGCGTCTGCTATAAGACATATTGCTCGAGCTTCTGCCCGCGGAGAGTCCTGGCGTTCGCAGTTCGCATGAGATGCGCGTCTGCTGCGGCGGGTATGCATGCAAGTATGCTGAGCCTCGTTGCCCTCGAGATGCACAAGGCAATGCGACCTGCTCAGCTCAGGCGTCTTCAGGCTATCACGTGTGTGCGTATGTCATGCAGCTTACACTCAGGCAACGCGATTACCTCCGCCTCGATGGTTCTCATCGAAGGCTACGCCAGCCACTTCGCCCAGGAACTCTGAGAGTGCAAAAGACAGGCAGCTGCACAGACCGATTCAAGAACGAACGGCCTCCAGCCTCCACGGCAGCGACATCGAGTACCGGTAGTATGCCGGAATGTCTCGGCGTGAGCTTTCAACCGATTGCAAGAGGTCAGGCTCTCTCGCGAGATCATGATGTGCTATGATGGAGGACGACGACTGCGCAGACCATGACTCCATTACCTTCCGAATGGCAAGAAAGGCTATGCGCCCGATATCTTGGCACGCTGAGATCGGCCTGACATGCACTGTCCCCACCTTGCTAACACAATCCATCAGTTGTCGTGGACACGACCACTTCACATGAAGCGGAATTCGGAAGAGAGAACTGAACAAGCTGAAGATAGGCGATAACTCATGAAGGATCGCTCAACACCTGCAATATATACACCCCAGCACTCCCTTATCAGTCCGTGCTCAAAGCTGAAGATTGCTCTGGCTAGACACGCCTCAACTAACGCCACACCTCCCCAAACGTGGCATACCGCGCTCAAAATGGAAGCCCTGCGATCATACCACCCAATCACAACCACGCTCCAGCTGGGCTAGTAACTGCTTCGAGGCATGCGGCTTGTCAATATCACGACCTCGCCAATATTCCGTTAAAGATAGTCGACTTTAGCTTTGTTTCTCTCGCGAGGCAATACATACATACTTCAGTAGACCACGTGTATGGAAAGCTATTGCTTTGCCTTTCTGTTCGTGGTGAGCATATTTCAGTCGGACTGCCCGCACTTCTCAAGTGTTTTCAACATGCAGACAGCGTGGTTGACCGTATTTTCTGGCACGGCACTCGCTCGCAATGTTCCGCAACTCTCTATTCGCGACGTCGCATCGTACGCTTATCTAGGATGCTACCAAGACAGTGTTGGCAAGCGCACGTTGAAATACCCTTCAAATCGAGACTACAGCATTCAGACCGTGGAGACATGTACGAGTTGGTGCGCCACGAACAAGTATAGCTACTGTGTAAGCACTGCCACATAGAAGGAGTTGCATTAATAGGAGTTTAATCATCTCTCCAGGGCCTTGAATATGGTTCCGAATGCTATGGCGACTACAGCTTGCCAGATGGGCTTACAGCAACGGAATCTGATTGTTCAATGCCATGCGCCGGCAACTCGTCTCAGGTTTGCGGAAATGGAAACAGGCTCAGCATCTACACTAGCAGTGTTGTAGATTCTGGACCAACCACAAATCCTGGTCCTGATGGCTGGAGCTTCCTCGCATGTTATACAGACTCTGGTGATTCGAGGACACTGAGCACCTCAGTCGATGCAGCCCCATCTGGTATGACTGTCGCTCAGTGCACTGCCGCATGTGAACTCGGAGGCTACCGTTATGCAGGTGTCGAGTATGCGAATGAGTAAGTACAGTCGTCTCGCAATTCATACAGACCACTCACACAACTCAACAGATGTTACTGTGACAATACCATCCGAAATCCCGGGTCAATAGCCAGCAGCGGATGTGACATGACCTGTTCAGGAAACTCGACAGAATTCTGCGGAGGACCAAACCGCCTCACCTTATACGAGTCCTCGAGTTCCTCGCCGCCAGTTGTCCCAGGTATCCCGGCTGGTTGGTCAGGTCTCGGATGCTTCACAGACGACGGGGGCGCTCGCACCTTGGGCACCCAGCAAGAAGTCCCTGGCGGCTACACAAACATGACCATCGAGGGTTGTCTCGGAGTATGCACAAATCAAGGATATGCTTATGGAGGTGTCGAATACTCGCAGGAATGCTATTGTGGCAATGCGATCCTGAATGGAGGTGCCTGCGCGGATCAGAGCTCATGCTACATGCCTTGCAAGGGAAACACCGCTGAGACATGCGGTGGGCCAAATCGGCTGAACGTGTACTTTGCTGGGTCAAGTCAGTCGTCTTGCGCTGTGAAGCCGACATCATCTTCGACAACCAGTACCAGTGCCAGCAGCTCCGCTTCTGGGCCGGTTACCTCCTCAACGAGTAGCATGATATCGTCGTCGAGTAATACCGTATCGTCGACTACTACCGTGTTGTCGAGCACCGCGTTGTCTTCGAGTACGATCATTTCTTCGAGTACCAGTACTTCGACGGGTAAGATCATGCAGGATCCCCGAGACGGAATATTTTTGCTGACCACAATATTAGAACCGAGCACAGCCCCTACCTCAACTGTGACTACGACCTCGAGCACGGTCTCCAGCTCGAGCTCCAGTACGAGCTCTTCGACTTCAACTTTGAGCTGCCCTACTAGCACATCGACTGTGTGCCCATCGTTTTGGACTTCCATCGTTGCCGATCTTGCGCCGGCGATGAGGGACAGCAAAGGCGAATGTACCGATCTTGCTCGCGCAGCCATTCGATTTGCCTTTCACGATGCCGCAACATTCTCAACCAAGCTGCCATTTTATGCTCCCGCTGCAGGAGGTGCTGACGGTTCGCTGTTGCTCTCGCCCAACGAGATAAGCCGCGCAGACAATGCAGGTTTGGGAGACTACCACGCCACACTCACGCAAAAGTTCGCCACATACAGAGCATCCGGCTACTGTGTTGGAGCGGCAGATTTGATCCAGGTCGCTGGCTCGGTCGGTGTCCTCGCGTGTCCAGGAGGACGTATAGGACGAGTGTCCGTCGGTCGCGCTGATACCGCCGTCGACGCACCCGATGGCCTCCTCCCTCAGGCGTTCGGCTCAGCCTCCAGCCATGACACGATCCTCCAGCTCTTCCAAGACAAGGGCTTCTCTGCACGCGACCTTGCCGCGCTACTTGGCGCACACAGTACATCCAAAGCAAATTTCCAGACAGCCAATGGGATGCCGGCGGGGGCGCCGCAAGACGATACCCCAGGATTGTGGGATGTTAAATACTATAACCAGACGTACTTCCCAGTGGAAGGGATGGCGAGGTTCGACAGCGACATCCACCTGAGCAACGAGGCCACGACGGTGGGCAAGCAGTTCAAGTCGTTTGTGGGGAACCAGGCTACTTGGGGGGCGAGTTTCAGCAGTGCATGGCAGGCGATGGGCATACTTGGGATCCCTCGAGCGTCGCGTGCCGGGTTTGCAGATTGCACGTCGGCGGTCGTCGCGGCATTCTAGCCCAAGGCGAGCTAGCGCGGATAGTGTGTTGGTTGTATCTGTCAAGAGAATACGAAGCTCGCGTGGACCGACCTTGGACCACGAGGAAGCAGGAAGCTTATCGCGGCTAGACTCGCGGAGACTCTGAGCCTGGGGAAGTGGAGTGACTAGGACAGTCTAATGCGAAGTGCCCAGATTGCCTAAAACGCTTGGAGCACTGTATGCCACTTGGCTATCTTGATACTATGGTGTAAGCAAGTCGGCGGGGACTTGGCCGCAACGTCGCTGACGGACGCCCATTCTCCCATGTACAGTATAACAAAGCCGCTGCATGCAAGACATCCCGAGCCGGAGATTGCTACGTTTCTAGCAGTGTTCCACGGGCGGCAAGACGCATCGCGCATATTCGCGGACATGTCGCCTGCATGCAACCCCCCTCCCGCGCATCCTGCTGTTGCTGATCGTGTGCCACGGTCGGCTAGGCCCTGCGCAAGCAGCCTGGCGCCGATAGCGACTCGAGGCAGCGCGTGAAGCCGCAGATACGGCGCGCCGGGGGGCGCATGCAACAGAACGCCACCCTGGGACGGCCCAAGCAGCACGAAGCAGCCATGTTATCGCCTTCCTCTTCAAGCCAACCACGTGCCGTCTGCAACGACCCGGTGTGCCCGCGCCATCAAAGGGCTATCAGCCCAGCCAATCGCGTGCGCGCGGCGCAACAACGCCCAGCACCCTTTCACTTTCCCGAAGGATTCTCTGAGGTAGCATTCCTTGGAGCCAACCAGCAACGAGCTTATCAGCGTGCCATGGCGAGGCATGCGCGAGCTTGCCTGGGCCCAAGTCGCGCTTCATAAGGCTTGGTCGACCCTCGACGCCCCTCGCTGTGTTGCTTTGTCCCCCTTGCATTCGCAAACTCTCCCTTCTTTTCGCCCGCTGCAAAGCAACGCCTTCAATCCCCACGATGGAAGCAAAGACCGGCCCCGCGCTCGGTGAGAAGCAGTTCCACGATGGCTCGCCCGACCCCGCCGACCGCGAGAGCCTCGCCCAGGGCGAAAACACCCTGCACAAGAGTCTGAAGGGCAGACACATGCAGATGATTGCCATGTGAGTTTTGGCGGCCGTCGAGAATGCTCTCGATACACAGACATACTGACTGACGCTCGATAGGGGTGGTGCCATTGGCGCTGGTCTGTTCATTGGTTCTGGCGGTGCCTTCCAGAGCGGTGGACCCGCATCTGTTCTCCTCGGTTTCATGATCATTGGTGAGTCGACTCGGATGGACAGCGAGTGTCACGATAAGAACAACGACTAACATCTCGCCAGGTTTCTCGACGTACGCATATCAGCACCCAATCCTCTTTTCACTTGACTGACTCGCCACTCTAGATACCTCATGATGCAAGCGCTCGCTGAGCTGACTGTCCTATATCCAATCAACGGTGCCTTCTGCATGTACATCTGCCGTTTCGTCGACCCTTCTTTCGGTTTCGCCTGCGCTTGGGAGTACGCCATCAGTTGGCTTACCGTGCTACCCTTCGAGATCTCGGCTGCTTGCAACATCGTAAGCTACATGAAAGATGCTTGGAATGATCACGGGTTAACACAATTCGCAGATTCACTACTGGGAAGGATCACAGGGCATCAACAACGCTGCCTGGATTGTTCCCCTGCTCTTCCTTCTGGTTGTCATCCAGTTCTTCGGTGTCAAGGGATACGGCGAGGTATGGTCACCCATTGAACATCTACCAAACAACCAAGCTGACTCGACTAGGTTGAATTCGTTATCAGCGTCATCAAGATCACTGCCTGTCTCGGTTTCATGATTCTAGGAATTATCATCAACTGCGGTGGCGTCCCCACTGATGACCGTGGCTACATTGGCGCAAGATACTGGCACACACCCTGGTCTGCCTTCCTCAACGGCTTCCACGGCTTCTGTGGTGTCTTCGTCACCGCCGCTTTCGCCTACACCGGTACCGAGCTCGTCGGACTTGCTGCTGCTGAGACCAGCAACCCCACAAAGGAGATCCCGAGAGCCTCCAAGCAGGTCATCTGGCGTATCTTCATCTTTTACGTTGTCAACCTGTTCCTGGTTGGCCTCATCGTCCCCGCAGACAGCCCTCTGTACTCCGGCGAAGGTGCCGAGTCACGCCACTCACCTTTCGTTATTGCCATTCAGCTTGCGGGTATCAAGGTTCTGCCTTCGATCTTCAACGCTGTCATTCTCATCGCCGTCATGAGCGTTGCCAACTCTTGCACATACGGCTCTACTCGCACCATTCAGGCTCTTGCCGCTAACGGTGAGTTACTCTCCTCCACTTATCGCGCGAGATCCTAGTACTGACTGCAATACAGGCATGGCTCCCAAGTTCCTGGCAAAGATTGACAAGAAGGGTCGCCCCATCAACGTTGTCATCCTGCAGCTTCTGTTCGGCTGCCTAGCATTCATCAACTTGGCAGAGAATGGTGGCGAGATTTTCAGCTGGCTCTTGTCTCTGTCTGGTCTTGCCATTCTCTTCATCTACGGTGGCGTCGGCCTTGCCCACATCCGCTTCCGCATGGCTTGGTAAGTTCCGAACCCACAGAACTATCCTAAGATTGCTCCAGCCACTAACAGTTCGCAGGAAGGCAAACGGTCACAGCTTGGACGAGCTGCCCTACCAGGCCGCTCTTGGTGTCTGGGGCTCATACCTCTGCGTCCTGATCAACGCTCTCGCCCTCATCGCTTCATTCTACACCGCCCTCTACCCCATCGGAGGCCCCAACCTTGACGCCGGGGGCTTCTTCAAGTCATACCTTGCCGGCCCACTGCTTGTCTTCCTCTACCTTGTGTGGAAGGTCTACAGCTGGTTCGTTCGCCCCGCAGACCGCCCAATCTGGGTCAAAATCAGGGACATCGACATCTACAGCGGCATGAGAGAGAGCCAGACTCTCGTCTCCGGTCAGGGCATGTCCCCCGAAGAAAGGCGCCACAGCATCGAGGGCATGGAGAGGAGCGAGAAGAAGCCCACCGGCTTCAAGGGCCGCGCCATGGGCGTCATCAGAAGCGTCATCTAATCTCGCCGAGCATTTCTTCCTGCCGCACGTTTGGCAGACGTTAATTCTTGGTGGACAGAAAACGCATTGCTACATGTAATTAAAATGCTTTTCTTCTAGGGCTTTTAGTTGTTGCCAGCATTTAAACGCTGCTGCGACGGCCGATGAATCATCGAGCTGAAAAGAAAAAACTCATTCTACTTGTCAAGATTTTTCCATTGCGTGAGTTCTGTGTCATTTCCGTTATCAGTGCATATTTCAAATGGCATGTCGAATAATTATTTGGCAGAACATCGGGTTGATGAGGTACTCTCTATCTGTGCCAGGGAACAGGATACGTTGCGTTTCACATTCGCCGCACCACTGCTCGCTCGCTCGTGTTCTAGCCCCAAGTGGCTCGATGAAGGGTATGATTTACATGGAATGTTCCTTCGACAGGACCGAATTTATAAGACGATACGATTGCATCAGAGTGCTACTGTGAGGTCTGCCCAGGCCACGTGAGCGCGTTTGTGGAGCTCGGCACGTGCTACATACGTTGTCCCGAGGTGGTGTGGACCGTGTGGGAGTGATTCAAGGTTAAGGTTTGGTAACGACCAGTCGAGAAAAGTTCCGTTCCCAGAAGGCCGCGTTGGTTGTGCGGGGCATTGCGGTGACAAATATAGATGTGTCTGGCGATAAATGCCATTGGGAGACGTGGGAGAACAAGAAGATGGTATAGTACTTACTATGAGCTGTCGTTAGGTAGCGATCTGCTCTCGAATTGTTTTCGCTATGGCCGTTCTTTACTAGTAGGTTGTCAGTGTGTGAGTCGCTCGCTCGTTATACATTCATATAGAGCTAGGAATCGAGATCTGTAACAGTTCACGTGACTGGTATAGACAAGTGAGCTCGATGCGAAAGCGTAGGTTATAGGATACTTGTGCTAAGGGATTGCAAATATATGTACAGTATGGTGCGTTCTGTCTCTCGAAGGACCACAGTTCCGAAAGTCTTCGTACTCCACGATGTATCGATCGATGCATCGACGATGAGTATCGGATTGGCCCGTGAGCGGGCGTGGCAAGCGTTCGCACGAACTCTTGAACGAGGTACAACATACCGGCAGCTTTTTATGTTGACCGTCCAATCGTGCTACACTGTGCTCTGAAACGCTTCTCATGTCTATGCCAGCAGGGTCGGGGACTGGCGATCCTACCGCTTCGGAACGCAGAAGTGCCAGGAAGCGCAAGCTATACGAGAGTCTCCGGGAGCGCGAGGTTTACTCGTACTATGAATCTGTTCTTGCGTACGCGGACACGGAACCGAAATACTGTGACCTACATAGCCCCGAGGCTGTAGCGGAGCATGTTGCTGTCGCGTCCGCGGACGTCACTCTCACGGCCCTCGTGCAGCTCGCTGCTTTACGGACGGGCACGCGCCGGGCATTGATCTCCTTCCTTGACGCCGAATACGCATATATCATCGCCGAATCTACTCAGACGCTCTCACTCCAGGACGAGTCCCGACATGATCCTGAGGATGCTCTGTGGCTGGGCTTCACAAAGGTCCCACGAGGATCGAGTGTATGGGAGGATGCCACCAATTTACCTTTGAATGAAGGCTCCAATGCGCGAGATCCCCAGTCGGCCTCAATTGCGCACATAATCAACGACCTATCAGCAGACACCCGGTTTCGTGACAAACCGTATGTGAATGCCGGCCCCAAAGCTCGATTCTATGCTGGAGTACCAATCACGACTCCTCGAGGCATCAATATCGGTGTCCTCTGTGTTCTGGATGACAGACTCCGAGATGGTCTCGAGCAGAGCCAAGTGGAATTCTTGCAAAGTATGGCATCGACCGTCATGTCGCACCTCGAATTGGTACTGCGAAATCGCCCACTACCTCTCTGCAACGAAGCCCGAACTAATCTATACGGGCAGGTTCGTGCGAAGGAAGAAAACCAGAGAAGCCGAGATATGAACTCGGCGCTCGCCGCATTCGTGGAAGGAAAATCACAGTCACGGGATTGGTGGCATCGGGACATGCGCGATGAAGCAGCGAAGCAGGCCACAGACATGCCGAGAGAGCTCCGCACTCAAGAGGTCAACGACAGACTGCCCCCCCCTTAACCAGGCTCCTAACGCAAGGACCGAAGACGCGAATACAGATGGTAACCTGGACACCATTCATCAACAAGCAATCGCCGACGCCAACAGTGAATCATCAGCCGCACCACCTGCCAATCCACCCATGGCTACTGGCGAACACTCACCCTCAGAACCAGGAGGAGTATTGCGGCCAGAACCGAAAATTAAAGAAGCGCTCGCTGGTTCTACAGATACCATTACTCCCGTGCCGTGGCAAACCAAGGATGATCACCATGGAAGCGATCTTGCAAATATGATTAGAGCCACGGCAGCCCGGGCTGCTGGTCTGGTATGTGAACGAAGAGTACAACTCAATCTCAATGGTTGGGTTCAAACTCCGTACTAGTCTCTCAGTGGCAGCGCGAGCAGTGCGGAATTTGAAGCCAGACTACGAGCCCGCATAATGTCTAAGAGGCTTTGCTGACTTGCACCGTCCTTTCTGCAGATTCAGCGTGGTGTCGGCGCTGACGGTGTGCTATTCTTGGATGCGACTGTTGGTAATGCTGGATCGCTTATTGATAGCACACAGAGGCTGTCCACAACTGAGACGGAGACCGAGACTGGATCCAAACCCTCTGGATTCGATACCCACGAAGGCCAGAGCCATCAACCCCAGGAGCAAGACAATGCAACAACAAAGGTGACATCGGAATCTGCAAAGAGCAGTGTAATCCTGGGCTCCGCATACTCCGCGGGCATCGAGGAGCGCGTGAGGTCAGCGATTCAGCAAGCAAAATTCTCGGAAAAGGTTCTGAAGAATCTGCTCAGGCGCTACTCCAACGGTTCAGTCTGGCACTTCAACGCTGATGGGGATGCTTCAGACGAAGACGATAGCCCGGACGACGAAGAGCAGCAAGGATTCACGACTGAGGGCGGCGAATCAGCAAATTCAGAGATCGAAGGCGAATCGAACGCAGCAGCAGCGCCGACACCAACCACGAGACGTGCCAGCCAAAAGGCACGCACAAGGAAACGAGACGGACGTGCCATTCAAAGCATCTTTCCGGGCATCCGTAGCCTGGTGTTCCTCGGCATGTGGGACCCTCATCAGGAGCGTTGGTTTGGCGCTTCCATTGCTGTGAGCTACTCCTCGATGCGGATCTTCTCTGTCCACAGTGAACTCAGCTATATTGCTGCGTTCTGTGATGTGGTGTTGGCAGAAATCTGGCGGCTGGAAGCCCAAGAGCTTGGCCGATCGAAGAATAATTTCGTGTCGAGTATATCTCACGAATTGAGAAGTCCTTTGGGTACGGCCCCTCGAACAACACACGTAGTTGGATGATCTACTGAAGAAGCTTCTAGTACGTTGCAGTGTCCGTTTGCCACCTTGAATTTTGTCCTGTCCAAAGACTCTGGCGCAGCACCTACACAAGAATCTGTGTGCGAATTGCGACCCTCTCGGTGGAACCAATCTACTGCACAACCCAGGGCCGATGGTACTAGTGTAAAGCTTACCAAATTGCTACGGGTGCCTACTTGGTGTCTCAACGACAAGCACACTTTAGTGACCATCGGCGCTTGATGGCATGAGGTTTCTGGCCACTGAGCTAGCGCGAGAGCGTACACAGACCCGTAAACAAGGGCTTTATCACAAGAGAACCGCCTGAAGTCCCCCTTTGTAGCCTCCGGTGCATATGGATTACTCATAAGCATAACTAACACGAATTTTGTAGCATGGTATCCTGGGCAGCGCAGAGTGCCTCGAGGAGCAAGAAAACAGTACACTGAATGCCGAGTTGATCAGATCTATCACCGCTTGTGGTAATACGCTTCTCGATGTTGTATGTTCTCCTCTCCGTCTTACCCTGACCCCGGCCCGTCGCTGGAATATGCTTGCCCTCTTGGTTCACTCAGAAACATTTTGATTGCTGATCTAGGAAAAACAGGTCAACGATTTACTTGAGTACTCTCGGTTGAACCGACGAACTCAGTTCAGGAGGAACATGCGAAAATCCGGGCTTACAGGCACCAAAGAAATCAGCACATCAACCTCTGAAGCAAGTCTGCCAGATGCGGAATCAGCTTTCATGATCGACATGCTCACAGAAGACGCTATCAATACAGCTTGCCTTGGATTCGACCATCAAAAACTACAGTTAGAGACGAACAGCGGCCATTCCGCAATCCCGATTTTGAACATTGAGGATGCTAAGAGTGCAGACTGGATGGTCTCGATCGCAAGCGGCTCGTGGAAACGGATCTGCATCAACCTTGTGTCAAACGCTCTCAAGTACACGCCTTCTGGCTATATAAATGTCACGCTGCGCAAGAAGCCTCTCCAACGGAAGGCTGGTATGCTGGTGGAATTCGTTGTGGAAGATTCGGGGATTGGCATGTCCGATGATTTCCAGGCAAAATCTCTTTTCAGGCCATTCAAACAGGAAAACAACTTGACGCCGGGTACAGGACTTGTAGGTATTGACATGTACAATGAGACCGATGATTGGCTGACGTGCTGTCCCAGGGACTGAACCTCGTGGCTCAGATTGTGAAGAAGCAAGGTGGAACTGTCCATGTGCGAAGCAACAAAGGACAAGGCACTACTGTCAAGGTTTCTTTACCGCTGCGGGCTCCGCCATCGACACCCTCCACCAAGTCTCGTACTAGCTCGCTAGATCTCACTTCCCCGCCAGCATCTGTCGGGTTCTTCGGGTTCGGGGTCATTGAAGCAGACCCTACAACGGAGCCGCTCAAGGCAAAGGCTAACAAGCGACTCCTCACTAGCATAAAGAGGTATTTTATGGAGCTTGGGCTGCCTGTACATGCAGCCGACGACAACCTCGACAGCAATGCAGCAGTACACATCATCTCTGAGCAAGCGTTGAGACGGCTATCCGACACCAATGAGAAAGAACTGAGACGCTCGTTGCTCTCGGCCTGTAGCTTGCAGAAACCGATGATCATTATCTGCAACACGCGCAACGCAGCATTGAAGCTCCAGTCTGGAGCATTGGGACGCAATCTACCTCCCAGCACGCAATATCTATGGCTGCCAATCGGACCTGCAAAAATAGCTGCTGCTTTATCGGCCTGTCGTATGTATCACAAAGATTCCACCACCGAGACTAAGAGTAGAGAACGTGAATCTGATGTGATACTAGCGGGTGTTTGCAAGGGAAGTGAGTCAGATGTAGCTGCCTTAGATGGCGCTCTGAAGGCATCTCCCGACGTCACACAAGAGAAAGGCGATCGCGCTCAACTTCCATCCTTTGGTAACATCAATCTCAATTCGGGGGACGATGACAAAGACGGAGGCGTTGTAAGCCACGTGTTTCCGACAGACGATGCTGTCGATGGAAGAACACTACAAGTGCCGCGATCATCCCAGTCTAGAAGTTCTGGCAGCGAAGTATCAGAAAAGCCGCTTATCGCCTCGGAATCCTCGCTTCCAATAAGGACCCAGATAGCTCGAGCATCGACTGCGGCAAGTGTAAGCACGGGAGCATTTTCTCTTCTGCTTGTAGACGACAATGTAAGCAAGTCGTTAAAGCCATTTCGCTCGAAACCCTGCTAACAATAAGAACCAGGCTATCAACCTACGCCTCCTCGAGGTCTTCGCCAAGAAAGGTGGACACGCCTATCGCACAGCACAAAACGGCCAGGAGGCTTTCGAAATTTACCAACAAGCCTCACAGCGAGAGCGTTTCGGAGACGGCGACCTTCAATCAAAGTTGTCGATCAAGCCGGAAGTCGTCATAATGGACATCAATATGCCCGTCATGAACGGCTTCGAATCCGCGCGTGCGATCCGACGCTTTGAGGTTGCTAGTGGATGCCCTCGAGCCATGATCGTGGCTGTCACGGGTCTGGGCGACGCCTCGGCGCAGGAGGAAGCGTTCGCGAGCGGCATGGATTTGTTTTTGACGAAGCCTGTCAAGATGAAGGAGATGACTGCTATGCTGGCGAAGATCCGAGAGGCCGAGATTTAGCCTGTTTGTCTCTGCTAGAGGGGAGAAATGGTGCCCTTTCGCGGCGACGTCGACCGGCAACACTTGATTTTCCAACCTAGACGGCCATATGTTCATGTGAGAAGAAGGCACACTGTCCTCACAACCACGAAGTAAGCATTAACGCAAACGTTGCTGGACGACTTCAGAAGCATGACCGATTCTGTTGCCCGGATGCCGAAAATGACGTCTTTCTGCGTGGGTATGCACTGCTTCGTTGTTGGGCACAACGGCAGCATCCGACATCTTTCCGTCGCTATATGGCTAACCCTCTAAGCTTACAGGCGGTCAAGTGTAGGTATATCATCGATGTATCTGAGCACGGAGGTATTTGGAAGAACATGAAACCGAGACATGACGTAGTGGGAAAGCGGCACCCAAAGTGGAGCCACGACAAGTTTGCATTTCCAGCACTGTGGAACATGGCAATTGATCTGACGTGCGCATGCCTAAGAGGAGTTTCCCATGCCATTTGGACCAAGGGGAAGATCGAGATCGAGGTACAAGCACGTTAGGACCAGCCTCCGTGAACTCTCAGACCCTCTATACCAGACCCTTGTGCATTGTGCAGATGTCGCTACTCTTGTTGGCGACGTAACCGGTCGTTTACGTTCACGTCGAGGCACGCACACGGCGTGTATTTATTCATTAGTTCTCGTGTGGGCGTGCGTGGTCGTCATTGTGACAACACGATACCCCCCGTCCCCAATGCGAAGCACTGACTGCGTGACAGAGGTCACCTTGCATCCTTCTCTTCCCGTGCCTGAGCTGTACCAAAGGCTGCACCAACACTTCCCCTCAAGCCCCTACATTCAGGGCGCAATTTATCTCCCAGTGAGAGACGCTACCGAATCGCCGTCCCGAGCCGTGCTCATCACCAAGTCTGCCTTACCACCATCACCGCCCGCGCCAATATTGCTTCTCAGAGGCGACTTCAAATGGCGGTTTGGAGGAGAACTGGAGCAAAGCACCTCGCCGCCATGGTCTTGGATGTCTGAGGAGCTGTGTGGAAAGCCTTACCCATACGTTGCACGCGACTTCAACGCCCCGTTGTCCGTATACATCGACCGCTCAAAACCACTTCCACGCTGGTTGATATGCGGTGCTTCCTTGCTGACCCGTCGCAGTCCCTGCGTCGTATACGATCCGACGAAACTTGGGCAGCCCCATTGCATTCCATTATCTTCAATCGACACAGCTACGTGCGCTTCATGGCCGGCTCTCAGAAGAATCATATCGCTGCTCAGAATCATGGCATTCAACGTTCATAACGAACGCACTGCCAAATGTCTACACACAAAACTTCAAAGCGACTGTTGACCTCCGAAGAGCCACAGCTCTCGTGGCTGAGAGTCTAAGTATGATACAGCTGCACAAGCCTGATGTGCAGTGGTATATGGAGACATATCGACTTGAGAGCTCGCTGCAAGTGCATCGCATTGCACAGGAGGAAATCGAGATTCCATCGACCGGCCAGTGCCGGACATCAACATCGAACACGACGCTCCATCGCTCTCCGACAGACCCTCATTCGCTTCGAAAGCGAGCGCTGTCTAACTCCTTCCACTCGCCACGATTGAAAACTCCCTCACTCTCTCCTTCTATTAGTCCGACGATGCCCTTCAAGAAGCGTGAAGGCCCCTCTGCATCGCACGGCTAGCTTGATAAGTGGGCCGATCAGGATAATCTTCGACAGCCTGCTACTGGTATTTGGACGATGTGTAGTGGACAGTGGACTTGACGTGTCGACTTGTCAACTCATGCACCTCTGGCCAATTCAAGCAGGTCTTTCAATACGTTTCGTAATGCTGCGGCAGCATTGCGGCCTTGCAACTCGAACGTTCGATCTTTTGGCAAAGCGTTGGCAGGCCTCCCGCCAACGAATATATCGTTCAGCAGAACGCAGATGCGCAACCAGCTTCGATAGGATACGTCCTTTCACAGGCGACTAGAGCTTTGACCCAAATCACTTTCTTCCACAGCTGAGAGGAGGCGAGCTGCACTGCAGATCCCCTCAGTTTCTGCCATCATAAGTAATTCCCGATTGATCGGCCTTGCCCTGAGAGTGTGACAGAAATTGTTAGAACAGCTCGCTTGGCAAAAAGCTTCGAGATCGCGACTGGTGTGTAATTCTCCCTGAGCCGGCATTTTCTGATCGCGAGGATTGACACATGAACTCAGTTTAGTCTTCGTATACTGGGATAGGGCAAACAGGTTGAGGAGAACTGACAGGCTCGTCTTGAATACAGAGACCCTTCATAGCTCTCATTGGCTCGGGCGAAGTTGATGCTTCCATCAGCGTGAAGAACTCCTGTGCGCCTTGGATTTGCCGCAAGGCCTAACAAGGTGCCCGAGATAACAGACCCGGTATACGATGTTGAGCCACGGTGTCATCGGGCATCTCAAAGCCTTCGTGCAAGGTTGTCGTGGCGGGAAACTTTCACTACAATGTAATAATATGTGGTCGCCGTCCAAGCATAATTTGTATCACGATAGAATGATTGACGGGTGTGGCTGGGAACGGAGCAGCACGATGGATGTTTGCATGCTACAAAGCATAGTAGACTTTAACGATTATTGTCAGTATACGGAAAGCACATTACTTAAAGAAATAATCTTGCTCCGAAGAGACTGGTCAGTTTGGTCCAATCCAATTCGTGCAAACACACAATCTAGAAGACAGTGGCGCTGTTGATCTTGACCTCACTAACGGGCCTGTCTCCGGAAGCAGTCCGGACGCTGCCAAGCTTGTCGACGACATCCTCGCCCTGCACGACCTTGCCGAAGACGGTGTGTTTGCCGTTGAGGTGAGGGGTGGGGCCAAGAGTGATGAAGAACTGAGAGCCTGTGCCGAATTAGTGCATTGTCTCTGACACTGCGTCGGGGTGCACCCTTGATTCACGTACCGTTTGTGCCAGGACCAGAGTTGGCCATGCTGAGCGTGCCCTTGCTGTCGTGCCTCAGAGAGGGGACGATCTCGTCCTCGAACTTGCGGCCCCAAATAGAAGAACCGCCACGACCAGTACCGGTAGGATCACCGCCCTGGATCATGAAGCCCTTGATGATACGGTGGAAGATCACGTTGTCGTATTTGCCGGTGGCGGCAAGAGTCGCGAAGTTCTCGCAGGTCTGTGATTTTGTTAGCTTGCGGTACTGGTGCGGCGTGAGGCTGTTGAGGCTCACCTTGGGAGTCTGGTCCTTGAACAGAGCAATGGTAATATCACCGAGGGTGGTGTGGAGGGTAACGCCCTCGGCATTGGCACCGTTGCCGCTGGATGGAGGAGAGGTAGTCGCTTGCGAGGCGGTGTTGGACGGGGCTGCTGAGCTGTTGTCGTGCTTGCCGCCGAACAGTGACTTGAGCTTGTCCATTTTGATTATTTGCTTGCGGTATGGGTGATGTAGTATGAATGATATTGTTAGTTTGATACAGGAGCGAGGAATTGACAGCAAGACGTCCTGTAAGACAGCTACGCAGTCCCGCGGCGAGCTCGTGCTTGGAAGTTCGGAGAGCGCGCGCCAACAACGTCATCTGCCAAATAGGAGCTCGATTCAATCCAATGTTCCCCTCACTCGCACTACATGTGCACCACAGAACCCACGCAGAAGACTGCAGAGCTCAGTATACTCTAGAGAATGGTTGTGAGTATCCATTATCCGTTTACGATTGCATCGTCTCTTAGTGAGATGCGATCAAAGTGTTTGACAACCTGAGATGTTCTCATGCATTTAAGGTTTCTAGAAGTGGGTCTAATCGCTGTCTCGAGACTAGATCTGAGCTTAATTTTGAACCGAACTTGCTTGCTTTCGATCAGTTGACGACGTCTCGAAGACGCTTTTGTATCTGCATGGTTTTGTATCTGAGCTCAGGATCCACTGAAAGCGTCGGAGTGTTGGCTATAGTCTTAAGACCCACAATGAACAAACACTTCAATCAGAACCACACATGCAGGTGATATTCACAACATCACGGCGGGTCCTCCCTGAGTAGGTGCATCGTCATGGCGAGCGTAATCGTGCTGCGAGTATACCTTGACCGTGAGCACGCGTGAAATTCGATATCAATCAGGCATACATCGGAGGCAAGCACCAACTTCGTACGGGAGGCCAACAACCATGCCTCAATGAATGCAAGCGAATACGAGCTCGGCGCAGCCTTGCCTCAGGCCAACTATTATACCAGCAGAACGCAGAGGGCAGGCCATATCGCGACTGAAGAGCCCATTCGCCCTGAATTTTGCTGATATGTGCACGGGTGACCTATCCTTTGCACATTACACACACTCCCTGCAACATGTTCTTCCGTCGTGGGCCTTGTGTGAGGCTCGGAAAATGAGATTTCTGTCCGTCACGCGCACAAACAGGTTGCATGGCTCCCGCTAGCCAACTCGTCTTGCTTGAGACACGAGCTGCTCCCGCCCTTGCCCTCGATCATGTGCAGTCAAGCAGACAAGAACAACAATACAGTCACTTGCTCAACTTGCCTCTTGATATCCTCGAACATATATTTGCGTACCTGCTCGTCGCCCCCGGGGAGATCTATCTTGGTGTCGTCGCTTTGGAGGACCGCCTACCGCACCATTGGCATCCACCATGTTCTCTACGCCGCGAAGAACCAAGAGACAATAGAGGCGGGGAAGACGGCCTCGGACGCACACCGATTTGCGTGCATCGGCGCGCGCAAATACCGTATGGTCTCTGTTGCAGCTTGTTGTTAGTGAACAAACAGCTTCACCTGGTCGCTGCTCGCACGCTGTACGGTCGCAATGCTTTCGCCATCGACATATGCGTGCCGGACCGAGACAATATACAGCATTACGACATCTCGAGACTCCAGCTGGAGCAAATCCTACCTTTGAACCAGGTATATCACAAGCTGCTTCGCCACGTCAGCTTGCGGTATTATAACCTTTGAATGCTCGCGGGTCCTGTCCAGTTCTTCCACTCGGCTATGATGCATGTGTTGCGAGACGTGCGAGGTGCATACACAGCTTTCAGACGCCGGTACGACGCCGAACACGAAGGCTTCGACTTCGAGACTTTCGCTGGCTGGGGCCCGGCAGCGAGTCCTGCTTGGCTCGACGATGCGGCTACGTCCTTGGCAACTTGCCAGCCTCTGCTCTCGACCAAGATGAGCATGCGTATCGACGAGGTCCATCGACTGATGAGCACGCTCTGGGAATCACCGATTCACAGCAACACTCACGCCTCGAAAACACGCGAGGAAGACTCCCGCATCGATTTGTGCGCAATGAGTGATCCCGCCGTCTACGCCGGGCCATTGCATCCAGACAACCCTCCGAGCCGGCTGGCGGCCAGGGTATTCCTCGCCCGCGCTCGCAACGATAGAAGCGAACACACCTGGCAATACGGTCGAATGCGCGAATGGGACGAAGCGAAAGCGTACTCGCGCTTCCAGACAGCGATCGTCGGCAAGAGCAGAGGCTTGCAACAGGCGTCTGTCCAAAATCCACGAGCACGCGGGCTTTCTTCCCGTCAAGTATGGCGGGCCGGGCCAAAAGGTACCAAGAGGCGCGTATTCACTGCGCCAATGAGTTTTGTCATCCCACCTGTCTGTAGGTTATTGCGGGAAAAGCAATTGAAGCGTGAGGACCTGCAACAGCGGAACGAAGGCGTCGATGTGCTAGTATTGCCGGTCGATACCGAGAGTCCTAGAAAACCCTGGCATTGGAGGACGTCTGTCGACGTCCACCCCTTACAATACGAATATGTATGATGCAGGGGGCGGTTGCGCCTCGCCGAGGGCAATGTTGCGAATCTTTTGGGGTAAATGGGGATAATACCTGTACATGTCAATGGAGTTATCACTGTTCACAGATGTGATACCTGAGTATATCGGCTATTCAGCCAGCCTTCGACCTCTTATCAAGCGCACCGACATTCCTCCTCAGACTCTCCACAGCACCCTGCCCTTTCCCGTCCTCTTTCTTCCCGCCGTGCCACAAAATTCCACTCAGCGCAGAAGAAGAAGAGTCATTGCTCGCGGACCTGTGTAGAGCGCCAGCACCGCGCATCAGGCCTCTGATCCCGCCAGCTTTCCTCGCAGGCAATTCTCCTTCGCCCGCCGTAGCGACGTACAGCAAGTACTTGAGGTTCGGCAGCGTGTGTCTGATATCCAGCACGCGTACTCCAAAGCCAGTCTCGAGCAGGAGCTGAATGTCTTTGTTCAGCAAAAATAGTGCGTACTCAAACCTGAAGCGTGGCACTCCACGCGAGAAGAGCGGGTAAGTTCGCAACGCTTTGTCGGCGCCATAGCGTTGCGCTTCGCGAGCGTTGGTCTTGAGTAGACTGATTGGGTCGTATATTGTGCTTGTGCTCGCGCGTGGGGCCACGGGATATACAAGAGGAGTCCCCAAGTAGAAGCTGATAAGCTGTAGTGTGTGTGCAATATGACCGAGCGCTGCGGCTGTGATCTCGGGTGACGATACGTCTATTTCCTCTGAGTTTGGCAAAGGCAAGCCACGGATAGTAAAGGCTAGGGCTTTATTCTTGATAGGCTGGATGGGGTAGACTTTTTGTAAGTCTTCGCAAACACGTCGTCGTTGATTCTGGATGTCCTTCCGGTCTTGATCGAGCGAGTCACGGACTGTCGGTGTGTTTGCTCGGCCTTCCTGCATATCACTGTCCTTCTCCTTCCTCTCCGACAGATCTGTTGACATGAGCTCGCGCCGCTTGGCGAGAGCTGCACGCTTCTCTTCTATTTGGTGGCGAGCTTTCTCGAGTTGCTTCGAAACAGTTTTCTTTGCATACTCGACCGTTTTAAGTCGATCCTTGCCTTCTGCAACGCAATCTCGATCGACCATGGCAGATTTTTGCTGCTCGAGCAACGCTTCCAGATCTGCTGCTATCTTGTTGCGCGTGGCAAGCGCATCTTGGATGCTGTCGTCCAGTTTTGAAAGCCGCAGCAGCGCATCGAACGAGCTTGTTGGTAACGTCCGCATACTGTTCGTCTGGGCTGGTAGAGGGGCGAAAGGCGGAGGTGCGTATTGCGTTAATGATGTGAACGTGGTATAGACACCGTCTGAGAGATGAAAGACAACCGCGTTTGGCGGCAGAGGTCGCTCGAGATCTTCCAGATGCTTTCCCAAGTACTGCAGTTCGCGAAAATTAAGTGAAACTTCCAAGAGTTGTCGCCAGCTTCCTAATTTGAGGTTCTTAATCCAGATCCGAACGATCAACTGGTCAAGTCGAGTGGTGCCTGCTGAGCAGAGATCGAAATCGATCGAATGGAATGTTGGATTCATGGTGTGCTCGACCGCTTCAGAGACGTAGATAGGCTCTGGTCAAAATTGTTAGCATCTGGTGCCCGATTCGCGTGATATACACATAATCTTACCAGCAATATCCTCGACGTGTAAGCTGAAGAACACATCGGCCATGCGCTCAGCCGTCACACCCTCCAGCTTCTGCTGCCGCGATTGGGGACTCGCATTCACCCATTCTAAGGTGCTTCGCCTCCGCAACTTCGCATATGAAGGCCGTGGTGGTGTCTTCGGCGCTCCGTTCTTCTTCTCGAGGGCCTCTTGGGTATTCCCATTCATATCCCGTTCGTCTTTGACACCCTCCGGCTCCGTATAAGATGCATCTTCAGGAACGCGTCGCAGATCCGACGAGCTTCTCGAATGGCCGAGAGCCTTCTGTTCGCGCAAGGCAACGAGCTTTGCTGGTGAGACAAGGTTGTTGGGAACACCATCGTCGTCAATGGTCTTTCCACGCGGACGGGAGGACGGCGGTGCGTTCAGTGTCAGATTTCGCAGGGATATCGAGGTCAAGTTGCGAAGTCGGCGGTTCTACTGTGAGGTTCAGCGTGGGCTCTGCGCGGGAGGGCACGAGAGGTGCGTGTTACATGTGGGAGCAGCCATGGCCTATCGCGGCGACTGGGCAGACCATTGGCTCGCTGCACGGGTTGGGCGGAGGGCTTGGAGGCCATTCATCCCTACAGCTGGGTGGTGTTGGTTTGGTATATGAGAGGGGAGAGGCAGCTACGTAGGCGGTAGTAGTCAGGCAGGCAGGCAAGCAAGCAAGCCAGCAAGAAGCTACCCAAACAGTGAGATGGAGCTTATTCTTAATCAAATGGCGGGCCAAACGTCAATCAATTGGCAGCTGATCAACGCTGAGCTCGACTGGGCTTGCCCTCCCTCGGTCCAGCGAGTGCAGCAGCACAGGCAAGCGCGATCGATGGGGTGCGGAGGCCATCGGGGGAGAGCAAACGGGCAAGCGCCGCCTGCAGCCCGCCGTAGTCGCTCGAGCCTCGAGAATCTCTCCCCAAGTGCACCACGGCCAGCATTGGACAGAGCGGCAGCGCGCACTCAACAACACCAGTCTCTCCCTCACGCCCGACACCATGGAGCGCAGCAGCCAGCGTGTCATCCACGCCTACGCCCACGTGCGCACCAACCAGGTCCTCTACTCCTTTACCCCGAATCTTCACGTGAGCATCTCCCCCGTCTCCCACATGCGCCTACATCCTGCTAACATTGCCTCCAGAATGCATCCATAGCCAGGCAATTCCCCGACACCGGCGCAAACACCTCTTTCACCCACCTGCGAAAGGATCTCTGGCGACCTCTCTGGACCCTGTCAATCCCCGAAGGCAAGCACGCCGACGCTCAGGGCCGCCATGCCTTCAAGAAGCTGAGGGAATGGCGAAAGCTTCACGAGACATCATGGGAACCGCCTGCCTTGCTGGCCTTGAACCACTCCAAGAAGGAGATCGAAAAGATGCAGCAGCAGCTTGATGAACGAGGCGGCGCCAAGAAGAACAACGTCTACGATGTCATCCGGCACAAGAAGAAGAAGCTCAGGATCGCCACCGTTCTGGACCAACGCGCAAACAGTGTAGCGGATCTGGCTGCAGTTTTGGCGGCACAGGAGGCTTTGGGCGCAAAGACACAAGGGCACAGAGATGCAGAGGCCAAGGGCAGGCGGAACCATCAGGTCCAGACCATGTTGGATCTGGCCAAGGAAGCACAGCAGGGTGGTGTTGCCGCAATTGACGCGCGCCTGGCAGAACTCAGCGAGATGGAGGCAAAGGCCGACAGGCTGGGTGAGCCAACGGAGATCTCCAAAACTCAGATGAGGCGCCAAGTCAAGGAACTGAACGTACGGAAGGAAAAGATGCAGTGGTCTGCCGAAAATGTGGAGAAAGCAACAGCAGAAGTGAAGGAGAGCAACGGCAACCTTTCTCCCGAGCAACAAGAGGCTCGCGTCCGCGAGATCCTCCCCAGCTTCCCTACACCAAATGCTTCGGTGCCCAAGCGTGGATCAGTGCGTGTTGCCGTGGCGCGTGCCAATGCCCCAGTATTCAGCACCGAGGGCATCGTTATCAAGTGGGCCAACCAGCTGGATGCAGAGTACGCCGAATCATGGCCAGAGACAGTCTCCCACGCAGCAATGGGCTTCGCCCGTCATCGTGCGCCAGCTGCAGAGCATGAAGCCAATTTGACAGTGGCAGATTTCAAGAACAGCCAGAAGCAGCGTGGCCCAGCTGAGAGCGAGGAAGCTCAGCTATCGCCTGAAGAGCAGGGCCTCAAGAATGCGAAGGGTGAGATTTTGAGAATGGTAAAGGAGGCGGTGGCGAGGCGGAATGCACGCGTCGACAAAAAGGCCCGCCAAAGGTTGGCCGCAGGATCTGCGTGATCATAGAGCTGTGAAACGACGACTTGTAGCATAGAGCATTGTAACTTATTAGCCGATTCTTTTATCTCAATCTTGCTGTATATGCTACGCATGCATTGACTATTGCGCTTCTTGAGCTACTACAACGTACCAGCGCCGTACTGTGGCATCCTGTTTTTTTTTTGAGCAGATCATTGCAATACATGCATACCGCGCTATGTATACGATCGTTCATAATACATAACATCGTGGAAATGTGCCCTGCATATTAATATCCAACCGCCACTCACGTGCTTTCGCGCCCAAACCCACCCACAAACTTTCCACTCTACACGTCTTCCCTCGCGTCGCCTTCCAAACGTGCACCACCACCACTACAACCAACAAAGAATACACTACATCACTCAACGCTCCATAACGACACACATCCACAATGTCCGAAGCAACCCCCCGCATCACCGCTCCCTACCTCGAGCAGTTCTCCCACCAGACCGTCCGCATCCTCGGCAAAGTCCGCCAATTGCGCGGCGAACAGGCGACTATCGACGCAGGCGGCCAGATCAGCGTCTTCTTGAACCGCGTATGTTGCTACTCTTACTCCTTGATCCCAAGCACTTGCAAAGCATGAAAGAATCAAACGGCCAGTCTTTGACCAAAGCATGAATGCTAACACCACACTGCCAGGACTCACACCTCCAGCTCAACCACGCCGTCGAGATCATCGGCAAGGTGCAGAATGACTTGAGCGTACGGGTGATGGCGAGCACAGATTTCGGACCTGAGGGCAACATTGGTGCGTGATCAAGATCATAGTGGTGTGGACTGTGATTGCTATGTGCTAACACATTGATGTCAGATTTCAACGCTGTGGAGGCTGTTGTCGATGCTACGCACCGCTATCCCGAGATGTTCTACTCCAAGGAGCAGTGAGGGCATGGAAAATGGAGCGTACGGCGCTTCTCTGGTAGTGGGAGCGAAACAGGTCACTGACGAGCAAAATGCTATGGTTTATGAAAAGAATGCACTGGTGTCCTGAGACACGATAGTGCGCCTTGTATATTTTGAAAATACCCAATTCTAGACGGTCTATCAATGCAACTCTAGACTACCATCGTCTATTTTCTAACGCCAAACGCGCTCGCTAACCTTTGTAAACCCATGTGAAGTGTAACCACTATGCCAGTCTGATCATGAATCCCTTGTCCGTCTGTTCTCTCTCAGTCTCGCCCATGGAATGCGTTGCAAGCTTAAGCCGCCGCAACCCCCACCTCTTTCGCGAAAGCAGCGTTCGTGCTGTTCTTCTCCGCCATACCAGCACCAGTAGTCTGTCCTGCCGCCAAAGCCAGGTGAACACTACGTGTAGCAGTCGGCGCGTGGTTATAGAACTCGTCCACGATAGGATGGATCAGTACCGTCTGGTTGTGGATCGTGAGCACACTGTTTGTCGGCACCGTGACCCAGTTGTCACGCTCGAACGTGAGCGGCTCGCTAGCCACGAGCACGATGTCCGAGCCGCGATCTCTGCGCTCCATCTTGTACTCGCCGCTGCCGACCTGCGGCTTGCTGTTGGGCGTGTCTGAGCCGGAGGGCTGCTTCGTCCAGCTCGTGCCAGAGCTAAAGAACAGACTCGCCGCGTCGTCGGTCTTGCTGCTCACGTATCGTGTACACACCACACTCTTGCCGTCCGTAACGGCAAAGTTGAGCAAGCTTCTCACGTCGCCTTGTGCCCTCGTCTCTTCCGGAATCTCAGCGATGAACCCATTGATTCGCTCGATCGTCTTGAGCATTGCCTTGCGCAAGATCGTGTGTCCAAAGCCATCCCGCTGCTTCACGTCATCGTCCGGGTCCGCGCCCAATTTTTCCAAGCAATCGAGGAAGAGAGCAAACGCCCACTCGCTGTCCGTACTGCCTCCCACGCCCTCAAACCACCTGTCTGCCACACTCGAAACAAGCCTCCTCTTGACCCCCAGCTTCCACCCGCCCACACCGCCATTGTGCATCCACATCAGCGCCCCGCGCGAAAACGGATGGCAATTGGCATCCGAAAGCGCGCCCTCAGTGCTCGCGCGCACGTGTGCAAACACCAGCGGGCTGACCGTCTTGCTCGCCAGACGCTCGAGGTTGCGGCAGTTCCAGGCGGGGATGGTGGAGGTGAAGATGCACGGCTCCGGGCCAAGGTCTATCTCATCCTGATTTGGCGCGACGGGGTCTTCGTGGGCGGTCTTGCGCGGTGAGGACGAGGATGCGGTGTAGTAGCCGACGCCGAAGCCGTCGCCGTTGTGCGGGCGGCGGTGGTCGAGACGCAGGCGGGAGTCGTAGCTCTGGGTGAGGATGCTGTGGGTGGGTGAGGTGATGAGGTGGGAGAGCAAGATGGGCGAGTGGCCCGAGTAGATGAGGAAGCGACACATGGTGATCACGTAGGATCAGCAAACACACGAGGCAGTGTCACCGAGAAGGACTGCGAGCCCGCAATGGCCGGCCGGGGCGGTCGTACTGTGACTTTGTGAGGGCAGTGCCTCGGTCGGCACGTTGTCTGTCTTTCTGGCTCGGGGTTGTTGGAGTAGCCGTGTCAGCATGCGGCCATCAGGGAACCTTGTCGGGAAAGATGATGTCGCTATTCGGCCCGCTAAGAGCTTGAAGTGAGGAGTTGTGAGGAGTCTCGTGAGGGGTTAAGGTACGGCTCGATCACGGGCATCAAAGATGATAAAAATAATTCGCTGCCTCGTACCAAATGCAGGGGCAGAGGCCCATGAGTCTGTTGATGGCGCCATTTTAGTACCGTGGTGATCATACCGGCTGCCTCCACGTGGAGTTGCGGTACCTGAGTATGTCATTTTAGAGGCTGAGATTTAGACTTCGCTCTCATGCTTTGTAAAAGAGGATACAGCTTAGATGCAATGTTTCAAGCGTGTAGTGTTGCGGATGGTTGAACATTCACGATCGTCATTCATTTTCGGTATTTACATCGTCTCCCAACCCTCTCCCTGCTCGCAATAGACAGTCCGGTATTCCTGTCAAGCACGACTGCCTGACATAACCAAGAAAATGGAACAAAAACAAGCTCTGCATCGTCGAGTGTAGAGACTGACATGTGTAATATGACCTCCGTTTCGGAATGACCTGCAGTGCCGTGATCCTTTCATATCGAAGAAATTTTGATCGCTCAGAGATCGTCGCGAGTCAACAAAGCCCCCCATCCCCCCAAAAAAAACAAAGGAAGGAAAATAAGGAGAACATTTCATCTACACTGGTCGTTCCAGCCTTGTTCGCTTTTCCCAGCACTTTCCGAGCGATGGTCGGGTTTTCAATGTTAAGCGTTCGAGAGAGCCGCGCCGTATTAACAGGTTGCAAGAACTTTTGATGAGAAAAGGCCGACCGTAACATAACATTAGATTCGTGGCAATGGCGTTTTGCAATGGAGGGAAGGGATTCGAAGGCGTCAAGTTGTCCTTGGGAGCAGTCGTGAGAAGGATTGTTTGCAAACATGAGTGAGATCATGAGGGTTTGATGGACGCTTCGGCGCGTTGGTCCATGTGCGCTGCCTGGGTTTCGAGCGCTTTGGCCATTACGTGTGTCACTGAAGATGTCTGTTAGCTTTTCTTTTCCCAATTCGTTTGTCATGGATGTACGTACTGGGCCAAACGATGGCCTTTTCCAGCATCATGGCTGTGATGCGCAATGTTTTGCTTCCATAGCCGCAGGCACTGAGGTTGACGTTGTTGTGCATGGCATGCATCGGCTGCGACGGATTGAACTGTGACAAGTCCATCGCCAGTAAGTTCTCTTGCTGGTAACGCTTGACTTCTAGGCTCTCACAAATGCTTTCGATCTTGCGTAGGAGCTCAACGTCCTCGCCCTCGAGAAGCATGATGGCTGGTACGCCAGACAAGTCGATCTGGTCGCGGCCAAGAATGCCCAAATAGCGGCCAACGCGTTCTTGAACAGTGCAAGCCCACTCCGCAAGGACTTGTCCGCAGTCAAAGAAACACATGGCAGACTGGATCGGCAGCTCGTGTGCAGTGGCATCGGCGTATGTGAGGTTGAAACTGCATGCGATGGTGAGCGAGTCCGCTGCGTAAAAGGCAGCTTTTCTCAGGTGACGCTCTCTGCGTGAAGTACTCTGAGTGGAAGGGTGCGACATGCGCCTCTGCGACAGTGAACTGTGCTGGCTTTCTGGCGATTTTTCGTCAGAGTCAACTGGGCCTTCAGCGTGTTGCACAACCTCAGAACCGCGCGCTAACTCGTCAGCCATGCCATCGAAGTCACGTTGCCAGAACGCCTCTTTCGAGCGGCTTAGGTTCACGAACAAGCGAACAAATGCAAGGTCAAGCAGTGGTATGCTGTCTGCTGAAAGTGGGCCGAGTCCGAAGGGGTTGGGGCGTTCGAGCTTGTGGTGGTCATTGGCTTTCCACGCCGCTTGCCAAGCATTCAGAGCTGGCTCGATATGGGAGAACATGGATTCGCTCTCTTGGGCGGTCCACTGACGACCATGGTGCCGGCTGCGCGTCTCCCAAATGTAGTTATGAAGAGCGTTAATGAGGACAAGACAACCAAATGTACTAGGCCGCAAGTCGTTTTCGTCCAGAGAGTCTCCAGCCTGCAGTGCACCAAGAGGATTGTTGCCGTTGAACGCTTGTGATCCATAGTTGCCGCTTTGACGTTGATTCGCAGTAAGTAGTGTGCTGAGAGCTCCAGAGAACGAAACCGATTCGCTTTCGACCGTGGCCAGTCCACCAAGATTTTGCCACGCTTGTGCGCTATCGGCTGACCAAAGTTGTTCATCACATGGGAGGTCGAGTAAGATCTCAGAGTTCATGATTGTCGGTGTTTGGTTGTAGGCAGTGGTCAGCAAGCTTGAGATGATGAAGATAGCAAACAGGGTTCGTTTGCGCTCCTCTGACGACTTCCAGTTCAACCATTGCGTCTGTAGATCAACTTCCTGGCGAGGGTATCCATTGGATTGATCCGAACCCACAGTGTGACCTTCGCCCATCTGAATGTCAATTTGCTCTCCATCCTGGTTTGCGTCAGAAGTAGCTGGCGAAGAGCCTCGTGATGGTTGAGCAAGATCTGCAGCTCTAGCCAAGGCAACAAGAGCCGCGCAATGGCTACTCGCAATGTCTGCTGCCAGCTTGTCGCCACACTGATGGCCATAGATAACGTTCAACAGCATCGCCTGTACAAGCCACAGCGGTGTGTGCTGTGATTGATTTTCGCCAGTCGTGCCTCCATTCTGGGCGTTGTTCATGTCGGCTTTCCTCCTTTCCTCGAGGTAAAGACTGATCATTTTCTTTGCAGCCTCAAACAGCTCCTTGGAGGCCAGGTGGTCGTATTCGTAAAGTGCACCAATGGCGGCCATTGCAAGGATGAGGCATCCACCGCCACCCATAATGCTTGTCTGGCCATAGTTGCCTTGCTGGCTCTGGTGGCTTTGTCCCCGTATGCTGCTAGCAAAGTCCAAAGTATCAAATGTCAGGGTTGGAATATGGGTGAAAGGAAGATGTGGATGCGCAAACTGAATGAAGGCGTCCACGTATCTCCGAATGTCGGCGGTACGAGGGAGATTTGGGACGTGTACTGAGTTTCGAATGGTTGCAGGAGAAAGTGGTGAGCTCACTGCTGGTTGCGAGTACTTCCTTTGCTGGCCACCAAAGACCGATGGCAGAGATAAACTCGCAAGCAGTGCTTGACGAGTGGAGTCTGTTATTGAGTCGGTGGCAACTGATGTGACTGAGCTTTGCCTAGCACTACCGTTCATGGAGGAAGACGACATGCTTGGGCTATCCGATCCATAGTTGGAAATAGATTGCGGGAAAAATTGTTGTTGGATGGCAGATCCGTTGTCATGATGCATCAGAGTTGGTGGTGGCTGTTGCTTCTGCAGTGGCTGTATTTGCTGTGCCAAAGTCTGTTGCATCATGAGCTCGTTAAAGTACTGGTCTGCATTGGCCGTGTGATCGAGTAGGTTTCCGGGTGACGTCGTGCCCAGAGAAGCATCCAAGTTCGGAAGGCCGGAGCTGAGCGCGTCCATTTGGAAGTGGCCGACTGACATAGTACGCTGGTGAGACACATCCGGTTGAGTCCAGGGAGAGCCGTTTTGCATAGACAAAGCCATGTTGCTGTTGGTCATGCTGTCGGTATAGTCGCCCGGGCTATCTCCGCTGCTAATCCTCGACGGTGACGAATCCTCGATCGCATCCTCGTTGTTGTCCATACCGTTGGCCATGTTCTGCATACTCCAGTTACGCATCCAGCCAAAATCGTCGTGTTCATCGATGGTAGGCTGCACATTAGTGAACGAAGACATCTGAGGCATCATACCGCTGCCGTTTACGTTCACATTGTTTCCAGCGAAATGTAATTGGGCTGGATTAATCGTCGTCCCGGGGCTGAACAGCTGGTCAAGATCGAATCCTCCAAAGCCGGCAACAGCTGGCGCCGTTCGTAGCGAGTTGCTCACGTCCATATTATTTACAGCGTGTGTATCAATCCTTGGGAGGCCAGCGATGTTTCCATGGTGTCCCATAGCGGTAGACATTCCGCGATAGTCGAAGCCCAT
Organism: Cladosporium colombiae; assembly: GCA_026122715.1. NCBI lineage: Eukaryota > Fungi > Ascomycota > Dothideomycetes > Cladosporiales > Cladosporiaceae > Cladosporium > Cladosporium colombiae. The sequence goes on from JAKZFA010000005.1 coordinate 1,269,254, forward strand.
CGAGTTGGGCATACCTGACATGCTAGCACTATGGCTGTGCGCTGCAGGTCCCAGACCTAATGCATTCATCCTGTTGAATGAAGGGTTGGCGTTGGTCATTTCCATAAGGCCAAGAGTTGACAAATCGATGTGACTAATAGTGTTGGCGCGGGGGCGAACATTGTTGGCTGCCATGTTGGCAGACGTGCCGTTACCATTGTTGACCACTGAGTTCTTGCGTACTCTGTTGCTGGCGCTAGTGGCTGCTGCACCGCTTACGCTCTCTCTCCTGCCGGCGCGTGGTCGTGATGATGCCGGGTTGGTCATGTGCAGCTTTTGCTGATGGCGTAGCAAAAGGTCCCGTCGAGCAAAACATCTTGTACATTCGGGGCACTCGAACGGCTTCTCTTTTGTATGCGAACGCTCATGACGCTTCAAATGTTCGAGCCGTGCGAATGACCTTGTACATGTAGCACAGACGTGCGGGCGGGGCTTATCAGTCTTTGGTGGCGGGAATTGCGCAGCACCTTGAGGTTTGGGCTTGTCACTGTTAGGCGGCGCATTGTCTGTTGACATGTCAGATCATCATGAGGTACGGAGTGACTTGGATGCGATATACCTTTTACCGACACCTGGTCTGCACCAGCATGTTGATTCTGGTCTGGCGACGTCGTCTCGACCTCTGTCTTTGCCACGCTTTCTGACTTCATGATGTAGATATTGTTCAGACGACCTGCGTCAATAGCGGATAACTCAAGCGTATGCAGGACTACAGCGCGATGATGCCTGCACACTCAATCGAGACGTCGCAAAAATGCGATTTCTCGAGTTGTGCGAAACGGCAACCGGCCAAACGGCGCGCGATATGCCTTTGGTTGTATGTCGGGCAATTCAAAGGTCACAGAGCCGAACAACCAAAGCCCAATTGGTTCGTGGCTAGGTATGCTTCTCCGATGTGGCCGTCGTCAATGATGGACTGAACCTTGCTCTTTCACGGTGGTGCGAGTCGGTAAGTATCAAGCGAGACCGGCAATATCGTGTCGTGGGTATGGTGTACGGCGTTTCTAGCGTGACGTGACGCAAATTTGGGAACGTATAATGACTCCAGCAACTCCGGTGACAATCCGGTAAGCAGAAACGTCGAGTGGTACGAAAGTGATGTCGATGTACTCTGGGACGAGGGAGAGCCGCGATTGAACGAGGGACGGCGCAGTCGGCAGGGCCCAAAAGTCGTCAGCTGGTATCTCCCGGCGAGCTTAAAAGGTTAGAGTTTATGCCAGCGTAAAATAGCGTTTGAGCGCGGATCACTTCTGCGGTGGAGGATTGGCTCAGCGCGAGTTGAGTTTGGGATGCAGCCACGGAAGGCGGTAATTTGGCAGAACCGCGCACACGCTGGCCGTCGTATTAAGCCTCGATTGTGCCTTGAGACAATGCAAGCAGTGGCGTTCTGGAAGGCGACGTGCAGACGAGGACGAAGTGCAATCGATTGGGTGACCGCCACTCGTTGTCCTTCTTCGCGGAGCCCCAAGTCCAAGACACGGAAGAGGAAATCTGGGGAGCTGTTTCTGGGGTCTGGAGAAGGCGGCGGCCGCGGCGGGCAGCGAGGTGTGAAGTAAGCAATGGAAGCACGCGCAGCCGGCCGGGTGCAATAATGATGATGTATATGCACAGGGTTTCAGATACAACAGCGGCAATCCGCGAGGCTGGTGGTGGAGGGAGAGGGAGGAGTGGTAGTGAGAGAAGGACGGTGGTCACGGCGATACTGCTGGTCGATTATTGTCCTACGCAGCAGCGAGCAGACGGCAAGGACGGACAGGCATGACGCCGAGCGAGAGCTCGTTGCGTGGGCGGACACACGCCGCCGTTGCCATTGAATTGACCTTCGAGCAGGCAGGCAGGCCGAGGAGGATGGCAGCGAGGCCGTCCAGGGTCGATGCGCTTTACCGCGAGCGCCGCGCTCTGGATTGGCTGCGTGGTCCTGCTAGGGCCACGCACACGCATAACGCATAGCTCTCACTCTCCAGGGTGCACTGCTCCAGTACGGCAAAGTGCTCCAAATCAACCTTTGGCTTTACCAGCGCCGGGGGTTCAGGACCCCTTCCTTAGCTCACGCCTCGCCGCTAGGCCGTATGTCGCTTAGCAGCAGGTAATGTATGCATGTTGGCAGGGATGAGGGATCGTGGCCATGCTGCTGTCGCCGTGCAGCTTGCCTCTCTCGACAGACATCCGCCTCACGGACGCCACGCCCATAGACTATAGTAGTACACTCTACACCCGCCGCTCTCGCTGGCTGGCTGGCTGGCGGGCTGGCTCATTCGTGCCTGTCAAATCTACGATCTTTGTGCGAGCCTACTCGCGTGCCGAAGGCCTCTACACTACTGTAACACGGTATAGCAGCCCCTGGCCCCAGCCTTGGGCCTGGCCTGCGCCGGCGCGTTCTGCGCTGGTGCTATGTGTGTACTGTATATGCGGGCCTCTCGCTGCCGGTGACGATGCTGCTGGGCTCGTCGAGCTGGCCAGGCTCGCATAAGCCGATCCCTCTGCGCAGGCAGGTGGATCGGCCCTCTAGGATCTGAGTTGCTGCCGTGATTTGAATGCGCGCGACTCCATGTGCGGTCGGCTGCCTGCTGGCCTGACTGAGGACGTGATGATGCTCTGGTGCTCTCTAGTGCGGCGCTGGACGGTGGGTCAGTGTTGCACCGAAGGCACACCAACGGCCTTGGAGTAGCGGTAGCGGTGTTTGAGCGCTCGCCCGTTTGCTGCCGGACGAAAGTCCGGGATACGCGCTCTGTCCAGCACTCTCGCTAGGCCTCGCACATCTTGGGGCTCATCACCATCATCACCATCATCATTACTGCTCGTCAGCGGACCTACTTGCGAGCGTGCGCACGGTCAATCGAGTCGTCTTCGCATTTCGCAGCAAAAGCCGCTCGATCGGCTGCGTGTTGAGCTCTCGCGTCGCCAGCCGTTGCTGGCGTGCAGGCACCGCGGAAGCATGCAGCGACGGTAGTGGTGAACCTGCAGCAGCTCGAAGGCTCTCAAGCCTCAAGACAGCCGGCCGCTGCGGCCAAGCATGCCCTGAGCATCGAGTCGGCCGTGGTCGTCGACGAGCACTACAGTACACTTTTTCTCCCGAACATGCCCTTGCCCTGCAGGCCGTTGTACGTGTGACCTCTCCCTTTTCCCTCCCGTCTCCAACCATCGCATCTCACGTCGTCATGCCCTTCCTGTTGCTGCCTGCTGCGAATGACAAGCTCCACTGGCACCTGCAGTGGTCTAACCCTACCACACAAGCGACAACGTCTGGGCATTTGCCGAAGCATCGCATCCGTGATGTGCATGCCCATCTTCCACAGAGCAGGAGATCGTCGTCACTAGGATCGCAGCCGAACCTCGTTCCAGAATTCCTCTCTTGCCACGCAGCAGCAACGCTGGTTCTGGTTCGGCCTTCTCCCTACCTCCGTAGTCTGTGGCTAGAGCACGAGCTGCGGCATCGCACGGCTCCCCTTCATCACTACGCCAGGAGCAGCATAGCTCGTTACGTTACCCCAGATTATGTGCAGTAAAGTGCCTTCTTATGCAGGCGTGTCAATGCACGAGTGGCGTTCCAAAGCACGCTCACTGGACTCGCTTCCGTGCCACCGCATTGTGATGCTCACCATCTGGCAAACGCCGTTGCGCCTCCCATAGTGATGAGCACGAAACGTCTGCCGCCCTGCATGCACCCATGAAGAGATGTCACAAAGATTTGTCCTGGTGACTGAACTCCAGGGTCGCACTAATAATGCTGTCCCATTTATGCTTCCAGATCGTGTTGTGCGATGGCTCCTAGAACTGAATCGACGCCTCGGGCGTCATTTCAGGCTGTAACAGAGCCAAGGGCAAGCAGGCAACTACCTCCTAGGCCGGCCAGCCTCCAGACCCACCATCCCTACATGCACGTGAGCCTGACGCAGCAGATCCACGATTCCACGCGAACACGGGGCCGTGTCTCAGTTGTATTTGACAGCCGGTGCTCACAACACTCGGCTTCCCGGCGTGCTGCCACATGATGATGCAGCGCTTGTGGCTGAGCCGCTTGAAGACGAAGACATTGTTGCAATCTGACTTTGGAACCCTTAGGCAAGCTGACGTCGGGCCCGATTCCATTTCGCCGCAGAAGAACCAAGGTAGGTCCAGCCCGCGAATGCTATATGTGTGCTGAATAATATAGATGCTCACTGACTCGCGCTGTTCTGTTTCTCGTATGCGCGAGCCTCATACGAGCTGAGCTGTCTGCGCCGGATGTCAGCGTAAACGTGTGTGCATCTCTTAGCACACTCGTTACGACCGACAAGACGATTCAAAACACTAGTGCAGTAAAATCCTCCTAAGCCGAACTGATTCAATAATCGTCCGTAACAGTGAAAGCCAGCATCATGGCAGGATGAGTGCCTGCTAGTCCTCGACAATTAGTTGTTAGTTATCGCCAAGACTTCCTAAACCTGCGCCAGCTTCGGACAGACGCCACGCCAAAACAGCTCCTGGAGAAATGCGCGACGATTTACTCCACACACCATCTCCACAGGAGCCCACACCAGCAAAGAAATCGCTCAGGTGCTTGCTCGCCCTAGCACCCTGGCGCAACATCAAAGGGATCCGAAATCCCCACAATCGTCCGGTACGCTCGGCACGGCTAAGTGAGCGCCACGAGGCTTGACAGCAGCCTCGATCCCACTTCGTCTGTCCCAACAACATACAGGCAGCGCGGCCAAAACAACCATCATGAGTCAACCCGGGTGAATCTCTCTTCAAGTCTCCACAAAGTCTCCGAGAATACTGCCTCTGTTTCGGGCCTTGTTCATGTACGCCTGCACAATGACCACATGTATATCATCGGTTTGCGGAGAGGTGTGACGTTTCCCGTGCCTGGCGTCAGATGTGCAGACTGGGCAGATGCGACGAACCTCTGGGAAAACCAGCTGCTGCACGGTTGCGTATGGGTCGTGGTCGGATCCCTGCTGTCATTGGTAACGCGTAGGCCTTGACTACTACTACTACTGCACATGCGCCGCAACGTACATCACACCCGTTCGCGCACTATTCCCTGCATTCTCAAGCGTATATCGGCATTTGCACTCGCCCGCTGAAAGTCGCGGAAACAAGACGCCGATAGTAACCCACAGGCTTGGGTACTGCAGGCAACATTGACGGGCATAGGCGACGCAGGATGAATGCATTGCAAATTGCTACATCAAGGGTTGAAGGGAATAGAACAGTAGAGCGCCAACAAGGATCGGGGAGAACCCGGTGCTCCGTTTGGGTAACTTGGGTCTGTTTGTGATTGATCTTCCTGCGTACTTTGGCCGCAAGGTTTGATTGTTTGGATACTTTGGCCCCACTACAGCGTGTGGGTGGGAAGTCTAGTGACCGCATCCTTTCTGGCGGACGCGGATCGCATGCCCTGCATGCAACCGTCAGAGCTTGCTTAATGGGTGATCGTAACGCTGCTCGGCACGGATGTGATGAAAGGTCGAGACTCTGCTTGCGTTCTCCGTGGTCGGAGACTCTCCAGAATGCTCACGTGATCATTTCTTCCGGCTTCATATGGCGAGTCGTGAGCGGCCAGAGAGGCGAATATCGGGACAACCGACGCCAGTGACGCTGTGTCACATGAAAAGATGTTCGCGAGACGACACTCATTTCTTGCCCTTCTTCTTCTTTTTGCCGCCACCCGTCGCTGTAGGCGCAGGCTTGGGTTCTTGAGATGCTCCGTCCTTTGCCTCTGCGCCGTCCGCAGCAGGCGCGTCTTCCATAGCAGCATCTTCGGCGGCTGCGCACACGTTAGCTGTGCCCACAATGTGCCTGGTAGAGTGTCCGTCCGTACCTTCAGCCTTCTCAGGCAACGCAGCCATCTGCCTTCCAAGTCTTCCCACGCCAGCAATCAACCTGCCTACATCTGCGCTCTTCTCCGTCTTGAACTTCAATGTGGTGCCAGACACTGGGTCGTATGCTTTCACTTCAAGAGTGGCTCTCGGCACTCGAGGCGCATCTTCACCGGTCTTCTCTTCGGTGTCCACTGCTGTGCGCTTCCTCTTCTTGCTTGCGTATTTCTCCGTGTCAAGGTTCGGGATGTGGTACTTTGTCGTGATGCGAGCCTGTGTCGTTGGAAAAAATCACGTTATCAGCGTTGTTGTCCAGCGAGCATGCGACGAGTTGTGGACTTACGCACCGTGGCCGGGCGCGCTTGGAACAGCAGTTTGGCTTGTCGCTGCCATTCCTCCATGGTGTCGAGGTACACCATCTTTGTGTATGTTTGTGGTCGTGTCGCTGTGGGTTTGTACAAGATGCTGTAATCGAACACGTACCGGTATTCCGTCCAGTCTCTCCCCGCAGATTCGCAGGCCCAATAGAGGGGATGAAGTCAGGACTTGGCGTTTGGGAAACAGTCGACCACGCTTTCCCTTTGGTTCGAGAAGCACACGAAGTGACGGCGGTTGTCAGAGCTGTACATTCGGCATCTCGTGACTCACTACTGCATTCGACGACTTGCTTTTCTGGGGCGTCGAGAGAGCGACCTCACTTGTCTTCGCCAAAGGTTCTGCTGGCGACCATCATTCAAGAAATTTACATTGCTTCGCTTTGACCAGACTTATACTTCGCGAGGAGACTCGCATCCACGAGAGTGCCTTGAATTGTGTGCCAGCAAAGCACCAATTTTCCACAGTCTTCGTCTAGAGCCAGTTCAAAGCGCTACGGCAGGCTACTTTCTCCTCTTTCGCCACCCGGAATCAGCAAGATGGCTCAAGAAGAGGTTGCCGATGATGATGGCCCCCAACTGTCCAGCATCCTCTTGGACCTCACAAGCCGAGCTCAAACACTCCTCTCCGAACTTGAGACTTTCAAGGAACACCTGCGATCAGTGCGGCTCGAAGCAATGATCGAACTGGCCCATTTCAGAGGAACCGTTCAGTCCGAGCTCAATATGCTCGAGAGATTGTCACAAAATCCAAATAGCAGTTCAGCAACTCATATCGTTCGATCGTCCAACTTGCCTTTCCTGGAAACTGTTTGGAGCAACGCAAAATCGTCGAAGGGTCTCACGGCGCTCCAGAAACGCATGTACTACGACCCTCTAGGACCTGCGAATGAGGGCACGCCTAAGAAAGCTGTTCAAAACGGCAGACAGCGTGGCAAGCAACGACGTCTGAAAGCTGCGAGTACAGTCGTCGATGTTGTAGCCGATGGTGGCCTTTCGTGGATCAAGGTCTCTCTAGTCACGAATACGAGACTGCTCTTCGACTTAGCTAAACAGGGTTGGGAGTGCGGCGCTTCAAGTGGGGAAGACGAAGAATACCTTGACAGCTTCCCCGAGGAGGATCGCGATGTTCCGATACTCAAAACCGCAAAAGAGCTAGCCAGTGCGTCTGCGGCTATGCGCATCAGGACGAGGAACCCTCGCGTGACTCTCGTGCTTCCAAGGATCATTCCAGGAGTTCAAGACGAGGTCGATCAGGTTCTCGATGATTGTAGGGCAGCCGGCGTTGTGGTGTGGTGCGCTGAGGACATGCCAACTGCACTAAACATCAAAACCGCACAGATGTCTATGGTCCCCGATCCGTTTTCTGGCTTTACAGACACGCTCAATATTGATTGCACAATCTTGCTCGCCATTGTCTCAGAGTTCTCCCATGCGAAGGTCTCCAAAGAGCCATGGTTCCATAAAGCTTTGAAAAGACAAGTTGAGATTGAAGACAATGAAAACCTGCTGCCCTCACTTTTGTATCCTGCTATGGGAAACAGAAAACTTTTATGCACCAAGGAAGCGGCTAAGCGCATGCGAGAGATTGTTGAAACCATCGGCACAGCGTCCGAAAAATCACGGACAGCGATTCTGATGGGAGATGATAGTAACACTCCACGAGAACAACTGATCGAAGAAATGCAGCAATGGTCAGCGTACGAGGTCCCGTCATGTTGGCAACTGCCCATCCGCGTCGTCGATCAGGATGAAGACGGATGCCAGGCAAGTCTGCCTACTGAGGCCGCCCATGTGATCAGAGAGCAGACTGAGATCAATAAGAGTGTTTTCCTCCATGGATGGGCAGCACAGATCACGACAATCACGTCCAACCGCACTGTTGTCAAGCAGCTTGAGGCCGAGTTGGAACAGTACATCGATCTCGCCGATGGTGTCTGGCCGAAAATATGGCTCTGCCCGACTGCTCGCTCACTGGTTGGCAGGGAGAAGCGTGGAGCCAAGAAGGAGGAGCGCAAGGAAGGCGTATGGCCCATGCCGGATCCTCTTCGTCGCGAAGAGCAGAGAAGGAACGGTCTGGACGTCCTGTCGATCCGCAACGGCTATGAGGTGGAGGATTTGAGACCCTACGGGTATGCAGAAGAGCTGGCCGAGGTAATAGCTGCGAAGGAGGCTTCGGAATTTGTGCCTTTCGAGGCGAATGCGGCTTCGCAGTAGGGTTGCATACTCCAATGGGATTCCACCGGCGGCGGTGTCGAGTCAGCATGCCCACGTGGAACAAATAATCGTGGCGCGCTATGGCATGATCTATGATCTCAAGATCACTGCTAGAGGCGGCAATTGGTATCTTTAGAAGTAAAGTATATCAGCACCAATTGTCAGAGCCCTTTCGCATATCTCTGACATACGTGGTAGCGGGAGATTCAACCCTCGCGTCGTTCCGTACACGATCGTTTGCTTCCTCTGTTGGATCGTCGATGATCTACCGGTTCGTTGTTGGTCTACGGCGTCCAAGAGCTGACCAGTGGTGAGAGGCGGAGCATTCCTGCAAGCCACGACAAGGGTACCTACATGTGAGCAGTCATTAGCGCGTGAAGCGCTGGCTGAAGATCAATGGTGAAGTACCGTTTCAGATTGCTCCATGTGCTCGCTCTTGTACATGTTCGGGCTAATAACACTGCGGATAGCTCCGTTGAGTCAAAACATTATGCGTCGTGACAGACATAGGAGCTGTAATTGACGGAATGTCTCAATTTTGTCTAATTTATATCATCGGCTTTGCGGCGTCTACTACTGGAGCCGGAATCACACCCATCTTGGCCATATCCTGATATATCTCGAACACACTCTCCATGGTGTCCACGGAACCGTTGAATCCAAACCTTCTTAACCTCGGCCACAGACGGCTGTCGAATCTTGTAGTACACAAAGTCCGCCATATTAGCTCCAAACCCGGTATCGAACACGTTAACGCTCACTTGACCCTCAGATTTGTCCATGATCCGTACCCATATATGCCTGTTTGCGTCCTCCTTGCCCCAGTCGGCGAACGTATGGCACAAGCGGATGGCAGGTGGCGGTCGATATTCCAGTGGACAGTCCTTGCCTCCAGCAAGCTCAATGGCCTGGAACTTCGGATCGTGAAGTTCGGGACCTTTGACTTCCTTGACACCGTACCACCTTTCCAGTCCGGGGAATAATTAATTCCATGGGAGAGAACTTCCATCCATGGCGTTGAAGCGCTCGTTCTTACACTTGTCTTCGAGGACAGCCCATTCGCTCAAGTAACCGGACAGCCTTGCGGTAGAGTGGCACACTTCATATTGCCGCTCTTCGAAGTCGCCACCGAAGTTGATAGGCTCACCTTCTTCGGCCTGCACTGCTGCCATTACCGCGAAAGGTAGGAAGGTGTTCATGCCAGCATTTGACCAACGATGCCTAATGGCATGACAATCTTCCAGTCCGTGCCAGGATTTCTTTCACAGTGCTTGAACAACGCTTCTTCCTGTGGGTAGTAAAAGTTGTTGGAGAGGTGCTTTGGCTGTGGATCAGACTCGATATAAGGAAGCCTCGCACGACCAATGTGTCCACCGTAATTCTTGCCTCCCGTCTGCAGCAAGATTCGTCTAGGCTTAATGTTCGCGAGTCCAAGTGCTTCAAGGAAGTTCGTAAAGATTGGGACGTTGACTCCTGCCAGCGCATCGGCCATGCTGGGATCCATTGCTGATTCCCCTCTTGGCGTGATGTAACCGTAAGAAGAACACTGCGTTGGCTTGGACATTGACTTGTTTGAGCGCCTGCGAAGTTTGGTCGGCTGATCCGGTAAGGTCGATGGAGACGTGTTTGATACAAGCCTGCTGTTCGGCGGAGAGCAGTGAGAGCATCTCCTTCGAAGGCGGGCTGCGGGAGACCACATAAATCGTCTCCCATCGCTCCGGTGAGTCCAAAAGGATACGCATTGTGTTGAAGCCAGAGATACCAGTAGCACCAGCAACGAGGGCTTTCAGACCCGTGATGGAGGCATCGGATGTTGGCAGGTTGCGGTGGATGCCGCATTGGCGAAGAGAGTAGCGTTCAGATCAGATGCTTTTAAGTGCATCTTCGGTGTCAGTCACGGTGTTGAGCGCTGACGTACTTAGCCTAGGCAGCTATGGATAGCTGGGCTTGCCAATTCTTCGAAGTGGACCAGACGCTGGTCGGTATACTGCACGTGCTCGTGCTCTACATCTGACGGACTACTTCGAATACCCTACTCACCGAGGTTGGATGTGTTGAGATGGATTCTGCGTGCGCACGGGCGAGTGTGTCCCGTGAATTACTTGCGCAATGTTAAAGTGGACGGGGCTACATGCATTGTTAACGTCGGCGTTCCGTGGCGAGATCCAGTACATCTGGAGATGATGTGTCTTCAAGTTTTACTGTTGGTCTTTGCCCATGTCGGCCTCTACATGTATTCTATTTGAGCAGTCTTTTCATCGCCAACCCATTTACTCGCCACCAACATGGACTAAAGATAACATGCACGGATACATGCATGTTCACACGTACACGCGCATGTTCTCTTGTACCCCAAAACTAACCCTATTTGGCTCGTGCTTCGTGCTTCGTGCTACAGATGAATCTGTGCGGCGTAATATGAATATTCACGGTATCAAAAGCCTTCGAATGCGCTCTTCTAGTGGTCGGGGCATAAAAGATATATGAATGATCACAATATCAAGCCGCTCTGATCACCATGCTCTGATCTTATGATCGAGGGTGGCGAACGAGCGTTACAAGCATAAATACATGTACTCACATTGCCACCGAAGGTGTCACATGGAAGTGTATCGCATCGACATTGCTGGAAATCAGAGTATAGCAGGGTTTCACCAGAATGATCGGGATCGGAAGGGTACCGAAAGATAACAATCAACATGATCTCCAACATCGGGTTCAGTTCCGACACTTTTGGCAGTTAAAGAGAAGCGTCGGCCTCGCGGGGACTTTATGCCGAACCAACGAAATCGGCAGCTTACGGCAGCTCAATCACCCGCGTTATCGGAGTCTACTGAGAGCTGAGAGCTGCAGGGAACCGAAGAGAGCCCCTCATTATCCATACCAGTCACATTCAAGATGTCGTTCCTAGCGAGGAGAGTCGGCAGCAATGCCTTCAGAGCAACATCAACAATTCCCTACGCCAGACAATTCAGCTCTACATCGCCCGCCATGACAACACTCGCCGAAGTCAAGCAGAACTGCCGGAAGGTATGCGATGAGCTATATTTCGCGACCGGACAGTAGAGCACATAGCTAATAAATCGTACTTCAAGGTTATGTGCATTGGCCGCAACTACGCCGACCACGTCAAGGAGCTCAACAACCAGCGCCCCAAGCAGCCCTTCTTCTTCCTCAAGCCCTCCTCTTCCATCCTCCTCCCCGAAGAGGGCCCCATTCTCCGCCCTCGCGGCGTCAACCTCCACTACGAGGTCGAGCTCGGAATTGTAATTGGCAAGACCCTGCGCGACATCGACGAGAATGACACCGCGAGCTGGATGTCCGGAATCGAGAGCTACCTGCTCACCATCGACATGACCGGCCGCAACGTCCAAGACGAGGCCAAGAAGAAGGGCCTCCCCTGGAGCATTGCAAAGGGCTTCGACACCTTCCTGCCTGTTGCCGGACCCATTGCGCCTAGCAAGATTGCCGACCCGCACAATGTGGAGCTGTACTTGAAGGTCAACGGCGAGGTGAAGCAGCAGGACAACACGGAGCTGATGCTGTTCCGCATTGGAAGGCAGCTGGCGGACATCTCCAAGGTCATGACTTTGGAGAAGGGCGATATCGTGCTCACAGGTACACCCAAGGGCGTTGGCCCCGTTGTGACTGGTGATGTAATCGAGGCTGGCCTCAGGGTCGATGGTGCCGAACTCGAGGAGGGCAAGATCAAGGTCGCCGTGAAAGACCGCGAGAACACATACGAGTTCGCCGAGACTTGAGATTTTGTCTCGCGAATGACTGCATCTGAAAACATATAGAGACGAATGTATTGAATGTACAGCATGGCAACAAAATTCGGTGTACAAGAAATGCACATTTCATGTTTGTATTTGCTTTCACGGCACCTCGATATCGTCATCATCGTCGCCAAATCCAAAAGAGAAGCCGCCTTCTTCTTCCTCTTCGTCTTGAGGTTTCGTAAGCTCCTCCCACTTCCCCTTGGCACCCTTACTCAGACGTTCGAGCTCCTGCAGGCCTTCCTCGAGCAACTGTGGGTCTTCCCGGCCGAGTCTCTCGACAAACAACTCGTATGGATTCTCGACGTCGTCTCTGAATCCAGAGATGCTCTGTTTTTGATCCCGAAGGAAGTGCAGGACAGCACCAACCCTAGCGCGAGGAACAAAGTTCTGAGTAACGGCGATGCTAGGCTGCAGATTTAACACCAAGTGGTACCATCCCGACGGAACGTACAAAACTTCACCTGCATTGCAAATGCCCTCTTTGCAGCCAGGCGTTCGGCGTGCCTCGGCGTGGAAGCCAAGCAGCCACTCTGCAATACTCAGCGGACTGGTGACCTCGCTCTGATCCTCGCTAACGAAGACTCCAGGGGGCGGAGGAATGGATGGCGAAGAAGGGAACATGATCCAATACTTGCTGCCAGTGATGACAGCGTTCCACGCGCTGGTGGCGTTGGGGTCCTTGTGGAAAGTGCTACCGCTTCTTGCAGGTCCCACGATGAGCCATCGGTGGTCTGGACGTTGCTTGCCCAGCACAGAGAAAGCATCTGGTCCGAAGCATGTTGGTGGCCAGTAGGCTGCAGACTCGTCGGGCTCACTAGATATCTTCAAACCCATCTTCTCGGCGAAGGCTCTGTCGAACAAATACAACGGCGATTCGTCGCGGCTGTCGTTAAAATAATCGACATAGGTCTTGAGTGGCCAGTCCACGGCCTCGGCGCGGAATGGTGCATCGGCGTACTTTTCGAGCAAGCTTTCTTTCGTCCACTCGCGGAAGATCGGCCATTGCTTCACGGTCTTGGTAAGCATAAATGGCTGATTGACCCAAGTTGACTGGAATTCCTCGAACGTCATGTCATCGAGTCGCGACAACTCGTTTGCACGTGGAATGTTCTTTGCATATTGGTCAAGGGAGACGGAAGCGCAAAAGAAAGGTCTGTGCAATACGTCCGAGTAAAGGTTGGAGCAGTCGACTTTGGGCTCTTTGCTTGAGGGCTGGGACAGGAACGTTGACCGCCACGTGCCCTGCCATGAGAATGAAGATGGAGAAGACCTACCGTAGAACATGTCTCAGCATGCAGTGGACGCACACCTACCTACAGATAACACGACTTACTCTACGAAAAGAGCTCGCCACAACTCTTCATTTCTAGTGAACGCAAAAAGGCCACGGCACGTGCCACCGAAGCGAAGCAAGGTAGCAGGATCGAGGTATTCCAAGAACTGCGAAATGAGCTCGTCCGGGAGGTACGCGAACGGCCCAAACGACGACTTGAGATTGACCGTCGAAGTGAGAGCGTTGCCTGAAGGTCGCAGCCCTAGCGGATGACGCCTCACAAGCGACGAGTCACCAAAGTCATCAGCAGCAGATGACTCCTCATGAGCAATCGAAATCCGCTGCTTCTTCACCGGTGGCAAATCGTGCGGGCGCTCCTCGTGCATGGCTGCAGTGGTGTGTGATATGGTCGTCGTCCTATCTTAAGTCCGGGTAGGTAGCGGTGAATTTGCCGTTCAAGCAAGCAAGCCAGGGTGCAGTTGGTGGCGCGTCCACAAGCAAATTCACTTCCAGGGTGTAGTTGATGACTCGGACGTGCGCGTAGAGAGTCAGCGTGTTGGTGATGTCTGGTCTTCGCCACGCCCGTGCCTGGGCGAGAGTGAGCAGTGTATGATTGGTGGCAAAGGCATAGCAAAAAGATTTCTACCTCACCTTCGCGTTGCAGTGAATGGCGGGTGCTTGTGCCCCACTTCCAGCTTAGCGCCGGCCCGCCCGCGCAGCAGATTTCACAAGTCTCGTTGAAAACTTGCAGCAGTCCCACCGTCAAATCGACACCAACTTACAACCCACCACTGCAAAACACCACACTCCTAGATCCATCAACTCTCACACCGAGAGTTTGGCATCTAGCTCCTTTACACCCTACGAACCACACGCGGCGGATCCATAGGATACCCCCGCCTCCCACACACTCCAGCTCACAGCGCACCGCTTGTGAGCCTTTTCCAACACCGCAATCATGGCCGACAAGGGACTTGAGGACATCGAGGCGGGTGAGTCGAGTCTGCTTCTCTGTTGCGACCCTGCAGTGCGCATGCGACGCGCTGCGGGCAAGCGACCGGGCGCTGCCACAAATTCCGCAAACAACACATGTACTGACCATGTTGCGCGCTGTAGCTCAGATCGAGTCGAACTACGATGAGACCACCGACTCCTTCGATGCGATGGACCTGAAGCCCGAGCTTCTCCGTGGCATCTACGCCTACGGTTTCGAGCGCCCCTCTGCTATTCAGCAGCGCGCCATCATGCCCGTCATCAAGGGTATGTGCTCCCCACAATAGCTCACGACAAAGCGAGCGGAAACTTACAAACCACAGGCAACGATGTTATCGCTCAGGCCCAGTCCGGTACCGGCAAGACCGCCACCTTCTCCATCTCTGTCCTCCAGAAGATCGACCCCACCGTCAAGGCTTGCCAGGCCCTTATCCTCGCTCCCACCCGTGAGCTTGCCCAGCAGATCCAGAAGGTCGTTGTTGCCATCGGCGACTTCATGCAGATCGAGTGCCACGCCTGCATTGGTGGCACCAGCGTCCGTGACGACATGAAGGCCCTCCAGGACGGCCCTCAGGTCGTTGTCGGTACCCCCGGCCGTGTCCACGACATGATCCAGCGTCGCGTCCTCAAGACCGACAGCATGAAGCAGTTCGTCCTCGACGAGGCCGACGAGATGCTGTCCCGTGGTTTCACCGAGCAGATCTACGACATCTTCCAGCTCCTTCCCCAGTCCACCCAGGTCGTTCTCCTTTCCGCCACCATGCCCCAGGACGTCCTCGAGGTCACCACCAAGTTCATGCGTGACCCCGTCCGTATCCTTGTCAAGAAGGACGAGCTTACCCTCGAAGGTATTAAGCAGTTCTACATTGCCGTTGAGAAGGAGGACTGGAAGCTCGACACCCTCTCCGACTTGTACGAGACCGTCACCATCACCCAGGCCGTCATCTTCTGCAACACCCGCAGAAAGGTCGACTGGCTCACCGACAAGCTCACTGCTCGTGACTTCACCGTCTCCGCCATGCACGGTGACATGGACCAGGGCCAGCGTGACGTTATCATGAAGGAGTTCCGTTCTGGTTCTTCCCGTGTCCTGATCGCCACTGACCTCCTCGCCCGTGGTATCGACGTCCAGCAGGTTTCCCTTGTCATCAACTACGATCTCCCCGCCAACCGCGAGAACTACATCCACCGTATCGGTCGTGGTGGTCGTTTCGGTCGCAAGGGTGTGGCCATCAACTTCGTCACCGCTGACGATGTCCGCATGATGCGCGAGATTGAGCAGTTCTACAGCACCCAGGTCGAGGAGATGCCCATGAACGTTGCCGGTAAGCATAACGCGACGTCCGCTATAATTGTACCAGACACTGACATGGCTTTGCAGACCTTATCTAAGCAACTAACATTCACATCACACTTGCCCTCGCCTCCATTCGAGTCCAAGACCATTCACGCTCCGAGGGTTTGGGACGAGACAGGAGGTCTAATCAGACTGCCAACGCTACGACAGCCTAAAACGGCTACGAAAGTATGGCCTTCTACAACATGCATGACGGCGTTCCGCTTCACGAAGAGCGCACATCAAAATTGCTTTTCGCGAGTTCTTTTAGACGGGGTTGTCTTTGTCAGGTTTATTCACATGCTTTCGAAGAATCAATGAAAGTATTTTTGCTTAGGCTGCACTGCGACTTCGTACGTCGAAAATGATTTCTAAGTTAAACTATACTATTGTGTCACTCGTTTCATATTGTCCGGTCTCAATAGGTAAGTTGCGGTGCCGTCGGTCGCGCGGTTGCAGCGTCGTTCGCGCGAGCTTAAATTCGACCTCACTCCATACTCTGCTTACTCACTCAGACTACAGCAAGCAGTAACAACAACACTCGCCATTGCCATCTGTTCATCACCTCTCGATCACACAATGGAGGTCACAGCGAAACCTGGTGCCGATCTCCTCTGGGCGTTCCAACTTCATCGTGAGCATCGCGCCCTGACAAAGCGACTTATTGCCGTCGAGGCGAGCGCCGCACAACAACAAGAACGTATCACCGCCAGCGAACGCATCGCTCACTCGAATCAGCACGAACGCGTCGATGCGCTCACTGAGCGACTGAGAAAGCTCGAGGACGCTGATGTCAGTGAGCAAGTCGCAGGACTCGCGAGTGAACTTCGACTCACGCGCCAGGAGCTCGAGCAGGCCCGCGACGAGGTGAAGCAGATCGAGGAGGCGAACAAAGAGGCCGACAATGAAAACAAAGACAAGGAGCGAGATCTACAGGCTAAGCTTGGAGAGTTCGCGAGCGTAGTGGCACAGACGCAGAATGCTGTACGTGCTCTGGAGGGCCGACTGGGGCTCGCTGTCGATGCTGCAGGACGCACTGCTGCGGATAGTCTTACGGCGTTCAGTGCGCGCTATGAGGAGCAGTTGGGCACACTGAGCGAGCAGCTTCGCAGCTTGGAGCGGGTGCAGGGTGATTTACGCGTACTCATTGAAAGCGACTGGCGCAATCGAATTGTCGCTCCAGTCCTCTCGGCATCGAAAAGCCCGGAAGCACCAAAGACCACAGAGCAAGACACGACCCTGTCGGTACCGAGCCACATCCAAGGCATGATTCAACCTGCGCAAACCGAATCACAAGCGATCCCCGAGTCACCAGCACAAAGAGAAGTGGCCTCTGAATTACCAGCACCTCAACGCCCCAGCAAAATCATGCCTACAGTTGCAAAGACGCCTGGTGTCGCAGTACCGAAGTCGACTGCGCCAAGCAAGGGCAAGAGGAAAAGGGGGTTCGAGAGGGAGATAAGTCAGCTGATCCATGGAGACGGCTCCCTGACCAACGCCCCGATAATGCTGGAGAGCCAGGAACCTGGCGCCACCACTCGGGGCAGCAAGAAGCTCAAGGTCGAGGCAGTGGAAGGGGCGTCTTTGCGCTCAGGCTTCACTCAAACAGGCGCCGCGACAAACAATATCAAGACGGAGCCGGCAGCGACACGGGCCAAGGCGTTGGTGCAACCTGCAGTGAATGTGATTACTGACAGAAAGACTGTCGCAAAGACTGCCGCGAAGAGTTCAGTACCGAAACCTACCACCACCGCGACTCGAGATCAGAAAGGCAAAGCCAAACTCAAAAAGGCACCCGCTCCAAAGAAGTCACCACTGGACATAGACAGTGAGATTCAAGTGGCTCACTCGCGCACACCATCAGCCTCAAAACACCCACCTCTTTCACGCATTTCTGCGCCATCGGAACAACCTCTGATGCCCGAGGAGAAAGCCAGCAAACAACAAGAGCAGCGTCCAAAGCAGCGTCGCAGGCGTATCGAGCAGGACGACAGCATGGAAGAGTTTCTTGCCAAGTGTGAGGCTGCCGCTGAGAAATGAGATGATTTCGTTGTGTTTTAGTAGGAGAAGGGATCGAAGTGGTTTCATGCGCTGCCAGCAAGGACAAGATGCCTCTACTTCACGATGTGGTTTATATCAACATTTGCTTGTTTTGCTTTGCTCACGGACGAAGGTGGTATGGGCGGAATATCGTGCATCAACGTAGCTTCATAACTTCATAGCTTCTGCAAAAAAAAGACAGAAAGTTCAAAACGAGTTCAAGCATCCCGATAACACTTCCCCACCTCGTGCTCATGGAAAACGCACTTCGCCGCCGCTTCCGTCGGATCGTGCGCAACGCCTCTCTTAATCACCTCTCTCGTCTCCACCAAGAACGCCTGCGGATCACTCTTATCCAGCAGCCGCCAATCGCCAAAGTGCGCGAACAAATGCACAAACAACCTCCTCGCTTTCGAACCAATAGGCAACTGGATGTAATGGTGCTTCACCCGCTGCATGATCAACCCCAGCATGGTCTTGCCCTGCTTCTTCCCAACGCACACGAGCGTGACAATGGCGTCCAGAATCGCATCCTGGAAGTGTGCGTCTTGCAAGCGCGCGCCGAGCTGGTAGCATTTTACCAGACGCGAGAGGCCGGTGTAACCCTCGGGGGAGGTTTTGGTAGGCGCCTCATCTTTGCGGTGGCCGGCGTGGATGTTGCGGGTGTAGAGCCAGTTGATGTAGATGTTGAGGGATTTGGCGTCGACTTCTTGGAGGGTGATGGAGTGCTGCTGCTGCTGCTCGGGGGATTTGAGGAGGTCTTGCAGCTGCAGTGAGCTTTTGGTGAGGACGTCTGCGTGGGCGTAGAGGGTGGTTTGTTGGTGGGTCAGTGTGGGCTCGGGGTCTTGGAGTTTGATGGCGATCATGGGGCATGCTGTGCTGGGGAATATTGTTAGTGCTGATTCGAAGGGGAGGTGAAGGTGGGCTCTTACTTGATTGCTTCTACTTTTGGTCTGATGTGATCAGGCACGGCATTCTTGTTTGCATCATGGCTGGAACCGGCGTGGAGGATTGAGTCGATCGATGATACTCCAATCGGGGCGATAGCGTGGATCTTCGCAACAGTGGCCACAGGTTGTCGAGTGCTACGCGTGCTCGAGGGCGATTTTGGTTGATAGGTATCGGGAACTCTGGCCAAGGCCGTCGTGGTCGTTGTAGGCGCACGCACTGGGCTACGTGTGTCGACGACGGTTGGTTTGGCCATTGTCAATGAGGCACCGGGTATGCTGCGGCCATTTCGCGAGCTCGATGTGCTGACCGAACTAGAGAACGAAGGCGCTTGATTGAGTGTTCGCGGATTGCGGACATGAGGTGTTGTTGCTTGATGTGCGATTTTTGGAAGGCGATAATGCTGTGTCTGTTTGGGCGAGTCTGGATGAAAGGGCATCAATGTCAAGGTCGAGGGCGCATGGCCGCTGTTTGCAATAGTAGGCGCCATGATATTGATGGGTATGTATAACGCAAAGACTCAATACGCAACGTGCGAGAGATAGAGGGCCACGCTCATGATGAAGGTTCGGGTGCGGGTGTAGACATGGTTGCACACATGCAACATTCCTGCACCGCCGGAGCATCGCTCACGGCAACGTTATCGCGGAAGTGTTTCGTCGTGCGACACCTGCATAAACTGGTTCTGATGCAGCACGATATGCAGCGAGCCTGGCTTTTGGTACGCCCGGCACTTTCACACGTCCGAATGCCTCACCGTGGCGATGGATCTAATGATCAGGTCGAAGCCCTATGTCCAGCATCGCGCAATGTCCTATCGTGGACAATCAACAAATCTTAGGTTTGTATCAAGCTTGGAGCTGCTGCTGAGGAAAGTTTATTGCCTGCTTTGTTTATGTTCGCCATCGCCATCGCCATCGAAACGTGCCGTTCCATCCTGGCCCAATGATAGACCAGATAGGAGCGTTTCAGAAATCGTGATGCGGAGATGCCGCTGCACATGGTTTCATTGCGCTTGGTCTAGCCCTACATCCTACGTGTACAGAACATGACTGTGTCGACTTGGTCTGCCTCTAATACGATTGAAAGTTAGAATCTATTAATCGCATTTTGGGATATCATTAATGTATATTAAGCGATGTGCTCGCGACCTCACGCCTCTACCCGCTTGATTACTCAATGTCCATCGCGTCTGGATCGTCTTGCACTGACGCATCATAGCCACTGCCATACCCATGTGCAGTTTCCACTGCATCGTCTCCGTCCTGCGCGTACTGCCGTTCCATTTCCTCTTGTCTTGCCTGTTCTGTTGCCTTGTCCCGCGCTCGCTGTCTTGCGTCCAGTATAGCCTTCCTCACGGAATCGTTACCCTCGTCCACGGTGAGGGACCTAGGCAGGCTGTAAAGTACTAGCTCTTGCTGTTGCGCTGCATGGATTGCGTCCTGAGGAGAAGATAGCAAGTGCTCGGGTATGCGAGAGAAGTGCTTCTCTATGTCTGGCAGGAAGATGAGCCGCTCCTCGGGCTCGTTGGCTTCGATCTCGGCGATCTCGGCATCCAGATTCTGAACAAACACGCGATGTCGCGTGTCGTCGACATTCATGGCGTCATCCTCGACGGTCGCTGTCAGCCCATGGTGAGGTGGTGGAATGGGCGCGCCGTTCGAGGCCGGCGGCGGGGTGACGGGAATGTAGTAGTTGCTGTTGCCGCTGCCGTCTGCGCGCGGATCTGGAGTGAGAGTAGTTAGATGCGGCGCTTGTTCATGCCACGGTCGCACATATGTACCAAGTGAGAGCAGGTTGAAGCGCTTGGTGAAGCGCAGGGCGTCGTCGTTTGACTCATCGGCGAGTCGCTTGACTCCCCGCTTGCTGGGGGAGGAGGAGAAGGAGGTCGAGGAGTCAGGTTGGCTTTGGCCAGCAGCGTCCATTGCTCTGCGCATCTCCCATGCTGAGCCCGACACCGCGCATCAACTCGCTTCTTATAACGCAATAATCCACTCCTGCGCCTCACGCGTGCATTGACGTCTGTCGTGTTGTAGACAAGCAAGCAAACAAGCGCAACGCTGGTGGATGCTGGAGCTGGCCACCATACTTTTGCGGAGCTGCAAGCTGCGCGCAACGCCGCGAATCGCACAGAATATTCCATCGCCGTCGACACGCCGCTCCATCTCGCGCCTGACGAGCCCACGCCGCCTACAGCGTCCGCCCACAGGTATTTGTGTTACGCACTACTCATTCCGCAACATGGCCTCCACGACCGGCACCGAGCCCCAGTGGACGGCTCCCAAAGTCAGAGCCGCCTTCCTGGACTACTTCAAGGAAAATGGCCACACTTTCGTCCCCTCGTCGTCTGTCGTCCCGCTCTCCGACCCGACCCTGCTCTTCACCAATGCTGGCATGAACCAGTACAAGCCCATTTTCCAGGGAACTGTCGACCCGGAATCTGACTTCGCCAAGCTCAAGCGTGCAGTCAACTCGCAGAAGTGCATCCGTGCTGGTGGCAAGCACAATGACCTCGACGATGTGGGCAAGGACAGCTACCACCACACCTTCTTCGAGATGATGGGCAACTGGTCCTTCGGTGACTACTTCAAGAAGGAGGCCATCGAGTTCTCATGGAACCTCCTCACCAAGGTCTACGGCCTCGACCCCGACAGGATCTACGTCACCTATTTCGAGGGCAAGCCAGATGCCGGCCTTGAGCCTGATCTCGAGGCCAGGGATCTCTGGAAATCCGTTGGTGTTGCCGATGACCACATCCTCTCTGGCAACATGGCAGACAACTTCTGGGAGATGGGTGACCAGGGCCCTTGTGGACCGTGCTCCGAACTTCACTACGACCGTATCGGCGGCAGGAACGCTGCCCACCTCGTTAACATGGATGATCCCAATGTGCTCGAGATCTGGAACAACGTCTTCATCCAGTACAACAGAGAGCCCGATCGTTCGCTCAAGCCTCTGCCTAACAAGCACATTGACACCGGTCTCGGTTTCGAGCGTCTGGTCTCCATCCTGCAGAACAAGATGTCCAACTACGATACCGACGTCTTCACTCCCCTCTTCAAGGTTATCCAGGAGGTGACTGGTGCGAGGGAGTACCGTGGCGGCTTTGGCGACGAGGACCCCGACGGTGTCGACACTGCATACCGTGTCGTCGCCGATCATGTGCGTCTGCTCACTTTCGCCATTGCCGATGGCGGAGTCCCCAACAATGCTGGACGTGGTTATGTCGTGCGCCGAGTGCTCAGGAGAGGTGCTCGTTACGCTCGCAAGTACTTCAACACCGAAATTGGCAGCTTCTTCTCCAAGATCGTTCCCACGCTCGTTGAGCAGATGGGTGACATGTTCCCCGAGATCAAGCGCAAGGAGGCAGACATCAAGGAGATCCTCGACGAGGAGGAGGCTTCTTTCGCCAAGACTCTTGACCGTGGCGAGGCCATGTTCGAGAAGTACGCCAAGGACGCAAAGTCATATGAACGCACAGAGCTTACCGGTGCCGACGTATGGAGGCTGTACGACACATACGGTTTCCCGGTCGATCTCACAAAACTCATGGCCGAGGAGCGTGGCCTGACCATCAACGACGAGGCGGTGGCAGAGGCTCAAGAAAAGGCCAGGGAAGCTAGCAAGGGCGAGAAGAAGGTGGGCGCCGAGCTTGTCAAGCTCAACGTTCACGACATCAACGCTCTCGAGAAGATGGAAGACGTCCCGAAGACCGACGACTCCTTCAAGTTCCAGAAGGACAACATCAAGGGTGTCGTCAAGGCCATCTTCCAAGGTGGCAACTTTGTGCAGTCCACCTCTGAGATCGCAGAAGGCGCACAGCTTGGTCTGGTTCTCGACCGCACAAACTTCTACGCTGAGCAGGGTGGTCAGGAGAACGATACTGGCCGCATCCTGATCGATGGCGTGGCAGAGGTCAATGTTCAGAACGTGCAGGTATACGGTGGATATGTTATGCACACTGGCTACATCAACTACGGTGCTCTCAAGGTCGGCGACGAGGTGCTTTGCGAGTACGATGAGCTTCGCAGACAACCCCTCCGCAACAACCACACTGGCACACACATCCTGAACTTTGCCCTCAAGGAGACTCTTGGTGATGATGTCAACCAGCGCGGCTCGCTTGTTGCGCCCGAGAAGTTGCGCTTCGACTTCAGCCACAAGACTGGATGCACCGATGCTGAGCTTCAGAAGATCGAAGACCTCTGCACCAGCTACATCCGCCAGAACAGCGAGGTCTACGCTGCTGATGTCCCTCTTGCCCTTGCTCGCGAGATTGAGGGCGTTCGCGCCGTCTTTGGTGAGACGTACCCTGACCCTGTCCGTGTTGTCAGTGTCGGTGTGCCCGTAGAGGAGCTCTTGGAGGAGCCCAAGCGCCAGGACTGGCGTAGCGTCTCCATTGAGTTCTGCGGTGGTACTCACGTCAAGAACACCAGCGAGATCAAGGAGCTCGTTGTCGTCGAGGAGAGCGGTATCGCCAAGGGTATCCGCCGCATCATCGCTTTCACTGGCGCTGCTGCCCACGAAGTCCAGCGTATCGCTGGTGAGTGGGAGGAGAAGATCATCCAACTCGAGGGCATGTCCTACTCGCCTGAGAAGGAGGCCAAGACCAAGGAGTCGCAGCACGAGCTCAACCAGGCTGAGATCTCCGCTGTCTCCAAGTCTAAGCTTCGTGAGCGTATCGCCAAGGTCGTCAAGGCCAACCTCGACCAGCAGAAGGCTGTGCAGAAGGCCGAGAACAAGAAGGTTCTCGACAACGTGAACAACTACTTCGCAGAGAACAAGGACGCAACCTACTATGTTGCCTCCGTCAACGTGTCTGCCGGCTCCAAGGCTATCCAGGAGGCGATCAAGACTATCTCGTCCAAGCAGAAGGACAAGAGCGTCTACATCGTAGGCACTGCTGCTGATGGCAAGGTCGTTCACGGCTGCCACGTCTCTGCTGACTTGCAGAGCAAGGGTGCCGATGCGAGCAAGTGGGCCAACGCCGTTGCGGAGATCGTCGGCGGCAAGGCTGGTGGCAAGGGTGCTACTAGCTTGGGCCAGGGTACCAACGGCGACAAGGCTGACGACGGTGTCGAGGCCGCAAGGAAGTACCTCGAGAGCCTGTCGTTGTAGGTGCAAACTTTTGAATATCTGCAGACAAGTGCTTCGGGTTTCTGGATTCGAGTTGAACATTGAGGCATGGCCGTGAACACGCGCAAGCCATTCTACTGCACGTTTCGATTTTGCATCAGTCAGAGCTTGATTACGTCGTAAAGAGTGCAATGAACTAAACTATCAAACTCATAACCCTCATTATGTCCTCATTGCGATCAAACACAAAACGCCCTCGTATTCCCATTTAGATATCCCGTTGCCCTGTCCTCGTACATATTTTCCAGTTCCACGTCCTGTCTTTTCATCGTTCAACCTTGCAAATCGCTCAGATACCCAAGGGGTTACTGGCACTGCTCCTTCCACCAGTGGCGCTCTTCGCTGCACCGCCGGCCTTCTGTCCAGGAGCCATCGCTCGGCCAGAGCCTTGTCCAGCCAAACCAAGCGGGTTGCCAGCGACCGGAACACGGGGTCCGCCCGCGTTGACAGCATCTTTCAAGTCGTTGCCATAGCCCGCGACGCCTTGTCCCCAATAACGTGCCATATTGGTGACGCTGCAGAACTGTACGTTAGCTTTCCGCCCGTCCAATTCTCTCTATAGTTGTGATTGCGAGGAGAGATTCTCACCTGTTCCCGATCCCCGTGCCAATACCATTCACGCTGTTTCCAACTCCGCCCACGAGGGCGCCGGCATAGTTGCCCACGCTCGCTACGCCGCCTTGGACTGTGCGGTTGATCCAGTTGCCAGCTTTGGCTGGTTCCTGCTTGGGAGCAGCAGGGCGAGCGGGCGCTCTGGCTGCTGGTGCTTTTGCGGCTGGTGCTCTTGCCGCGGGCGCTCTGGTCGCTGGCGTTCGAGCTGCTGGGGCTTTTGCTGGTGTGCGAGCGGCGGGTTTGTTTGATGGTTTAACAGGTTGTGGGACAGGCTTCTTTGCTGGTGCTCTTTGGGGAGTGACTTTGGCGGGGACGGGCTTTTTGGCGGGCGCTTTGGCCGACATGTTGGAGACTCTTCTTTGTACAAGTATGGTAAGGGTGAATCCTTTCGAGAGCAGGTACGCTAAGGCGAACAAGAAACACGTTGGAAGCATGCTAGGCATGCGATTTCAGGACCAAGGAATCTGGGTTGCGGAGGGGTGTGACGTAGTTGCCATGCAGCTTATGCAGGGATGCCTGCTAGCGCGAACTTACGCAAAGCCCGGGGGTCTGGACTGCAGATATGTCGACCTCAGGTGTGCAGGAAAGGTGTATAGCAAGCAACATCGAGATATCCCCTGCGGACGTCTATTGAAATACCAGGGACCCTCGCATATCTGTCGACTAGTTGTAGTAGACGGATCCTGGCCATCGGATCCTAACTTCCTGGGCCAAATCTTGAAATGGGAGGCCGCTGGGCGAATATCACGATTTCGCGTTGAACTTGCCCATGCACTTCTGAGGTCTACAGAAGAGCACATCAACGATTCTCGCCGGCGAGATAGAAAGGCTACCGTAAGTTCACTCGTCCTTACCCCGGCTCACTTCATGAGCTTCACCATCCCTCACCACTCAACTCGCCACACTACCATCCTTTCTCCGAACCTTCTATCTTCGTATACCGTATTCCACCATTATATCTCCACATTGATCACTCTTCCGCCATACTTACAATGTCGTTCTGCGGGAAGATCGGCGAGTCGACATCCATGCAACTCGTCACAATGAATGAAGGCTAACATTTATAAACAGCATCGCGCGGCCCAGAAGAGGGTGAGCACGACCGCAAAGACTCGCTCTCGCCGCGTACGTCTTTCGAATCTATTGTTCGCAATCAGTACACGGCTATCTTCAACCCGCCGATATACCCACCTCCAGGCGCTACACACCCCAAGAAGGCGCGAAAGAGCACCGTCAAGCAGCTTTCTTCAAGTAAGTGCCCCAGTGTGAAACCCCAGTGCGAATGATCAGGCGGCCATCGGGCAGCGGCAGCGGGCAATTCGGCGGCAGTTTGGGATTGAGGAATTGGCATTCGTGGTTTGGCATCGGGCTTTGGGTGTCGAGAATTGGAAATTGCGCATTGGGCAATCTGTCACGCGAGCAAAAGGCCAGGACAATCACCGCACGCGGTGCTCAGTTCACCTCACTTGGCTCGATGTCTGGATGTCTGGAAGCTGCGGGGACTCTCCCCACGCCCCACTTCGCGACGCATCTTCGCGCCATCTCACACCACTCATATCGCCGCTCACTCACGCCGCCCACTCACGCCACACACTTTACGACACAAGTCGACTTCTGTGCACCATCATTTCGCCCAGCCACTTCGTTCCAAACATATATCCATAGCGCTGGGAGGGTAAGAAATCGCTTGTAGACTTGTTTGTACTGACTCGTCTCAGGACTCGCCCCACAACTTCTGAAGCCAAGGCGCTCGAAGTTTATCTCCAAAGACGATATCAGGGGACCAGAAAACTTCTACTACTACGTCTCTGTGACTGAATCCCCGATTGCACAAGGTCCCGTTGAAGAGCCTCCGCTTGAAAAGCCTCCACCCGGAGACCCTGAAGTCGAAACATCGGGGGTAGAGGAACTCCCCCCTGAAAGACATTCGACGGAAGCAATTGATTCGGTGTCTGGGCTTTGTGGACCAACTTCGCTGGTGCGTTGCGCGCGCTTTACGTCAACCATGGATACCTCGATGCTCGTGCCCGGTGCGCCGGACCGCAAGAAACAAATTCAAGATGCGAAGGACATGTACCAGATCGTTGCGCGCAATGCAGAGCGAGCGGGCTCCGAGCCTCCCCCATACAAGTTCCTGGAACTCATTGGCAAGGGAGCGTTCGGCCGAGTATACAAATGGTAAGGCTTTTTGCTACCACAATCACCACCTCTTGCTAATCGAGATTACAGCTTGGACGAGAAATCGGCGGTGGTTGCCGTCAAGATAGTTAACATCGATGATATGGACTTCAGCGCTGATCCTCTGCAGCGCGACGAAACCGTCAAGGATTTCCGGAAGGAAGTCGGAATCCTTCAGCAGCTCAAAGACAGTGGAGCACGCAACGTCAACCTGATCCATGATGCCTTTGACTTGCACTCGCAACTCTGGATCGTCAGCGACTATTGCACAGGCGGCAGTGTGCGCACGCTCATGCGCGCCAACCCGGCGCCACCACTTGAGGAACACTTCATCATACCTATCGCACGCGAGTTGGCTATTGCGATGAAATGCGTGCATGATATAGGAGTCATCCATCGCGACATCAAGTGCACAAACGTCTACGTCACTGAGGAAGGAAAAATTCAGTTGGGCGATTTCGGCATCGTTGGAGTTATGGACAACGGAGCTTCCAAGCGCACTACGATCGTGGGCACACCGTGGTATATGCCACGCGAGATGCATGTAGATGCCATGACGGTCAAGGCAGGCTACGGGCTTGAAGTCGATACCTGGGCATACGGCTGCACCGTATTTGAGATGGCCACCGGAAACGCACCCAATGCTAATGTCCAGATGGACATGCTCGAATCAGTCCTCCAGAACGCCCCAAGATTGCAAGGCGGCAATTATTCTCAAGGTTTATGCGATTTCGTCGCTTTCTGTCTCAACAGCGACCCCAAGGCTCGACCGACAGCGGACGAAATCCTACAACACCCATACATAGCCGACACAGAGCAGACACATCCGACGCAAAGTCTGGTAGCGCTGATTGAGCGCTATACCATCTGGGAGTACAAAGGCGGACAGCGCGCGTCGCTGTTCAATCCAGGCGGTGCTGCAGCTCCTGTTGGTGCCGATGAGGTCGAGGAAGATTCGGGCAACGATTTCGACTGGAACTTCAGTCTCTCCGAAGGATTCACCAAGAGATTCAGTCATATGGTGCTCAATGGCCTGGATGGGTTTCCACAAGATGCACTTGATGGCTCTGGGCAGCCCCAGCTGGCACCCAAAAATCTCACAGTCCTCGAACAAATTCAAATAGAGCACAAAGAGAAAAGTGCGACGCGAGGCGAGAAGTTACTCGATCGCTTGTTCAACCCCGACTCAACGCCATACGAAATGCATAGTATGCCTTTCACGCCGCCGAGTCCACCGAACAGGAAATCAGATTTGCCGCTGCGGAACTCGGTGCAGAACAATGCAACGCGTGAGAGCACTATCATGATCGATCTCGACGCAGAACCCACCTACCACACCAATCCCGATTCGTTTGACTTTGGGGACTTTGACACAGTCAAAGCTAGAGCTAAGAAAAGCTATGGTGCCTTCGACGACGACGATGACGACGAGCAGGAAGAAGAAGACGACTACCAGTACGGTCAATTCAACGACGAGAAGCGTGCGACGAAAGACTGGCAATTTCCATCCAGGTCCACAGCCGCGACAGCTCCCCCCAAGAGGGCTACGATGGACTGGTCGTTTGCCAATGCACAGCCGGCTGAGGCAGACACCACTTTGAATCTTGAATCACCCAGCGACAGTGGAGCAACAGCTCCGGGCTTCCGACCACAGCTGTTGCATACCGCTACAGTGCCACTCGGGCAGTTCGGCGACTATCTCCATACCAATCAGCCAGCCAACACATCGGCGCCGTCGAGCGATCCTGTGTTCCGCGACTCGGTGAGCTCTATGATTGATCTGGACTTGGCATTTGCTGGCGAATCAGATCTGCCACCTCGTCCCTCCACAGCCAGCTCTGCTAGCGGATCGACGGGTACCGAGATGACATCTGGCGATCCATTTGATCTTGAGGATGACCATGGACAATTCGGTGTGGACCGAAACAGGTTCTCATACCACAAGCAATGGCAGTCGGATGGAGGCCCGGCTGACATCAACCGAACTAGTCTGAGAAACATTCCAATGCATGCTCGCGGCAGTAGCTTGTCTTCTACAGCCTCCGAGCTGGACCGCAACGTCCAGGTACCAGCTGCCGCGGAAGACGTGTTCGCGTATGACTACGAGCAGCCTTCCAATACTTCCACACGCAAGCCGATGCAACTTAGGCTCAGTCGCACGGATGCCAACGGGCCGTCAACCGCACCGCTCAGCACTCAGACCGACTGGCCAGATTTCAGTCGGGACTATACTGATAGCCCAGGCTACGCATCTCACAACGTACCGCAGCTCGGAGATCCGGACTTCCCACTGGCAGGGCACAATCACATGAACGGATCGTCGGTTGCGATGCCAAGATCGCTTTCCATCTCACACCCTCGAGAGACCATCAATGGAGGCTCCTTCGGTACCCCGGGCGGGTCCAAGGACACATTGGAGTTTCCGAATGTCGTCCCACCGAATCCAGCTGCGCTTGACGAGGAGGCTCCTCTTTCTGCCCTCACTTCTGAGCTCAGCCGCTTGCTTGACGACATTAATGGGGCCTTCAAGTCTACCGGTCGTGCGCTGCGTCAGCGTACAGGTCTGAGCGGTGACGCGAGCGGCTTCGGTGATGGTGGCTTCTCATCGTTTGATGAGGAGACTGATGCTGGCTTCGAGAGCACTGGTAGCATCGGGTTCAGAAGCGGCCCGGAAACTGGAGATGAAGAGGGCTTCTGAGGGTGAGAGGTTCCATGTGGATGATTGTTTCTTGGTGACTTGGGAAGGAGTTTCGATTTTTGTTTGCAGCATGGGAGACCCAAGACGAGCTCGGAAGCATGGATTATGGAGCATACTAACCATTGAGCGACGACATGGGAGACTAGGTATTGTCTTCTCACACAAAGATGAATTGGGAGAAACGTGCATACTCTTGGGACTGGGAGGCTGAATTGACAATGGCGAGCATGCTCTGGAATTGAGCAAAGAAATTCAAATGACAGCATAATAGGATAGCATCAGATACCTAATCATCGAGGCAAGCCGTGTTCTGCATAGCGGTGATTGCGTCACTTACCATCGTGCTCAAAGGGAGAAACCATAAGCCTTCAATTTCTGCTCGATTTTAGTACCTGAAATTGCTGATGATTGATAAATCCCAAAATCATCATTCCGAGTCAGCCACAGCGACAATACTGCCCAACGAGCTATCGCACGATACTCCCACTCCACTGCGAACAATCCACCTGCACCGCATTACCCACGCCCAAGCCCACGCCACTGTTCCCGAACAGCGCCGAGTTCGCTTTGGAATCAATGCAAAGATCGAAGTTGAGGTTCGCACCATACTGGTTCGTTCCCGAGAGCCCGGACTGCGAGCACAGCGGATTGCCTTGCGCTGGGCACAGATTTGTGACCATGACGACGATGCTGTTGCCCGCGTTGCTGACCTGGCGCCCGGAGCTGTCTTTCTGGATTGTGAGCTTCCAACATGTGCCGCAGCCGGGACCGGCGCCGGCGCCCTGTTGGTGATTTATTAGCTCGGTGTTCGTGGTATTGGTTGTGGTAGGGGGAGGAATAAGTACCGGACCGACGCCGAAGACGTTCTGTGAGACGGCGGCGTTGTAGCCTTGCGTGTAGAAACCGCACGCCGTCGACTTGGTTTGGCAGTTGCCGCTGCCCCAAGTGTCGGTTGAGCCGTATTGTGTGAAGGAAGCTGAGTAGCTTTTTCCGTTTCCGCCCGACGACGAGCCGCCGGTGTTGGCGGGAGCAGCTGATGATGTGGACCTGGTGGTGGTTCTCGCTGTGGTTGTTGGGTTGCTGCCGCCTAGCGAGATAATCAGCGGTGTTGTCCTGGTGGGATGAGGAGAAAATGTACCGCTACCAGGCAGGCATTGCGAGTAGTACTCGCTTTGAGCCTTGCACGTGTACCCTGATACGCAGGACTGGGAGCCGCTCCACCCTTGCCCACCGCATTGTCCGTATGCCGGACTCTGAGCTACAGCGGAGCTGAGAAGGGCGGCGAGTGTGACGGACTTGAACAACATCTTTAGTGAAGATGGCAGTTTGCAAGAAGGTACTCCGAGAAGAAGACGAAGAGCTTCGGATTTGAGAATGTTTATCGACGTAACAAGACACGCACCGAGCACTTTTATAAAGCCATCGAAGGGGATTAGACGCGTCACTGAGGTGCCGCTCCAATCATCCCATCTCCATCAATTCCATTAAGCGGCATGATCGAGGAGCCAGACTCTTCGTGGCGCGCAGTAGTCGAGAGCACTCCGAATCCGATTCGATATGCTTGCCGTCCATATGAAACGTGCACAGGGTGACAGGGCTTCTCCACGGTGCCATCACGCTTGAGCCATTCAAGCCTTTGGTCGCTTGGGCGTTTGGGGCGCTCACTTGTCAGGCCCCAGAATAAGCTTTGTGCCTAGACTGATGTGAATATATGTAGCGGGCCAAAGCACGAGTAGCACCAGCCGTCCTGGGCCATGCGGTGACACGGAGACCGCATAGCCGCTTTCTTGTTGTAATGCGGAGTGTGCGAACCGGGATACTTTCGTTGAATATGGCCCTCGCTGCGTGAAGGAGCGGTCACATATTCGAGCAAAGACTTACTGAAAGAACAGCTCTTTCACCGCGATGAGGGTTGGAATCTGGTTTGGGGGCACATTGATTGTCGGGAGTGCGATATATCATTGTGCCGTGTGGTAATTTCCACGTGTGGAAGCCAGCCGTCCGGCTTGCGTACGTGCTTGTTTCATGTTGAGTGTGTTGTACTTTACACAGGCTATAGTCGGTAAAGCCAGAGTCTATCTTGTGCGTTAGCAGTGCCTAACAGTCCGCAGTTACAATACTTTATTGGTGCCGGTGCCTTGGGGCTTGGGGCGTGGCAAACACGCGGAGAGATGCGATACCAGACACGGTGCACACAGAATCGGTGGGCTGTAGTTTAGGCATCAGCGCCCGTACAGGAGCATGTCTTGGTAGGTCGATCAGAACATGCGTACCTCGTGCCGCCCAGCGCTCCTTTATTTACTACATGCACGTGGAGTTCTCGTAGATAGATGGCCGGAGTATAGGTCTGCTCAACAAATACGTAAAGTTCACATCCGAGAGCATTTTCGGCGAAAAGTCAGCCCAGCGGCTACAGAAGAATTTGCCCATTCGGTCTGGCAGCATATATCATAATGTCCGTTTCGTAATTATCAGGCTTGTCTCAAAATTGCGGAATATCAAGGTTCTAACCTTATTCCATGGAGCCCGACATGTGACGACCCTGGTGCGTACAGCACCTGTACTATGAGCGCGTGAAACGACCGGGACCAATGTCGTGCTCTGTTTACACTTCCGCACTGTCCTTACATGGCTGTCAATGAAAACCCAAAAGCATTGTAAAGCAATGCGAGCGAACTTCTTTGCCAGTCATGGAAATCGCTCAACCGATTCAATGCACAGACGCCAAACATGCGTGGTTGAGCCATACCTTATGCAATCCTGAACACGAGGCTGAAGAGAATGGCGATGGCCATCGCATGCGGCCGAGCAAAAGCTGTAGAGCAGATTGCACCTCCTAAGCGAGGTGGCACGATGAGTGGGGTGGCGGTCAATGATCTTCGCGAGGGTTGGAGCCACGGTTGAACGGTTCTTTCTCGTCACGACGACGTCGGTGTCGGCACAGCGTCCGCAGGACACCTCGAAAGAGTCAGTCTTGCCAGTCTTGTGTGTCTTGGTCGTCTGCAAGAGGAGTTTGACAGCAGCGATCGTGGCGCGGCATGTCAACCTGAGTTCGCGCCACCATGTACTGTGCCCAATGGAGTTCGGCAGAGGCAGAAAATGGGCATCATGTCGAAGGGTTCGAGCATCAGATGATGGGGCGTTCACAGAAACGGATGCATGAGCCTCGTCACCAGCCACCATCACAAGCAGAAAACAAGATTTAGTGCCGATCCAGTAGCCTAAATCTCCGTGAGGCTGCCCATTAGCGTAGCCTTGCTACATGCCGACTTGGCGTGATGACGGAGTACAGCTTGATACATTCACCTTTGCCCTTAACAATTTTCCCTGGCAACCAAACCAGACACGAAGGGGTTATTCTTATCGTCTGCCACGCGCGCCTACACAAGTTTGGCGCTGGTCACGGCAAGGCGGCAGCAGCAGTCAGCTGTTTGCGCGGATCCGACCCGACCCCTTCCTCTCATCCGCATATTCCTGCGCTCTGACCCAGCCAGCGCAGACTGATCGCGATCGAGGCCGCGATAATGTCGGCTACAGCTTCACTATATCGCAGAAAACAAGAAGTATCACCCGTTTAGCGCGCATATCGTGGTCGTTATGAGAGGCACGAGCCCTTGCTGATGGAACCGTGACGTTTGATACTCTGGACACCCTTGTCGGTGACTGCCAACCTTGTTCGTACCTTCTTCCTTAGCGCTTGGTGTCACAACGCGGCTGCATTCCTTGGTGTAACCACGAAGAAAAGCGTTTGATACTCCCTTCCTGCAGTCTCTGCTTTCTTCTTCTCTTCCTCCATTCACCACCAACCAACATCAATCCAAAGCAAGCCACAGCTTCAGTTCCACTTAACCAATAACACCAACCCAAAAGAAACCACACAACACCGCAACAATGGGCGCTGTCGCATCTTGCGTATGTCACATGTCTACCGTGCGACCGACACGGCCAAATAGCTAACATGCTCCAGTTCAACTCCGTGGTCTCGGCCATCACCAGCTGCTTCATGGCCATCGTGAACGGCATCGTTACTATTTGCAAGGCCATCATCAACGTGAGACAAATTTTATACCAGCACTACAGCATAAAGATAAACTAACGGTCAAAACAGGGCATCGTCGCCTTCTTCTCCCTCCTCGCCAACTGCCTCACCTGCGGCAAGGCCGGTGGCGGACGCCGAAAGGCCACAACAAGCGCTGTCTAGAGGCACTTTCGACACGCTGCCGTCGCACAAGTTCGACACGACCTCACTTCACCGAGAGAATCTCGAGCCACACGACTGGCAGGCCGGAAGTGCCCAAGACCGCAACACCCTTTTCTGCGACACGCTTGTCAACACAACAACACGCTTCTAGCATTCTGGTGTTTTTTTCCCACACTTAGGAAGGATGATTTGAGAGAGATGGGGGTCTGGCATTGCATGCGCCACACTCCGACACGCACACGTTGGATTCATGATACCCTGATGCATGCATTAGCTTGATACGTTTTCTTGGTTTTCCTGATTTTATTGCGCGCGAAGAAACGACGAATATGACGGATACGCACTCTTTCCTTTACTGGGCGAGAGCTCGCGTATGCGAGTAAATGGGGGTTTAATGAGTAATAATATATTCGAAGCGAGAGCATTGCGAACCTGAACAAATCCGTCTTTCAATTGTCTTGTTATGCCTCTCCGCGTGTACTACGATGTATTGGCTGGGACACTCATGCTTACCAAATTTAACCTGAAACACGCTACGCGAGTCTATCGTGACGAAGACAAAAAGCTTGAAGCATTGATATGATTACAGGTCCATTGCAATCGCAACTATGAAGGATGGGGGGAAATAAACACACTGGTGTCTGAACTTCAAGCATAATCTCGCAGGGCCCGGTGTTCGGCCTCAAGAGCGAGAGCATAGCTTTCCCAGGGGTAGTAACAAAAACCAAACGACAGCAAAATCAAAAAAGCAAGCTCAACAATTATCGCTCCCTGTTCATGCGCCCGTTATCGTCAAAAGCTCTCGCGGTCCGAGAAGGTAGGAATGTCATGGTGTTTAGGGCAGGGTGTGCCGGTGCTTCACGGTATCCGCTTCGTAGACGGGAGCCATGAGCAGCATGTTGTCCTCTGCTCAACCTTCGACATGCGCGTCCGCGATGGGGTGTTGTGTGCAAAATATTTCGTGATGCGCGTGCGCTTACTTGCCCTTCGTGGCGATGACTGCACGAGCGAAGATGTCAGCCTCCGACTCTCCCAAACTCAATGTCGCTCCAGCAGCTGCGAGGACAGACTTACCAGAAGGCACAATGATGATAATCAGCAGGATGATAATGCCGACGATGATACAGATGCGCATCTTCATGTCCTTCCACCACATCTGCTTGCGCACGCGGTTTGCGCCGCGGCGGAAGCCCTGCGCGGACGTCGCCAGGTTGTCGGTCTTGTCTTGCAGGGCGTCGAGGCGCTCGCCGCGCTGCGAGGCTTTGCTCAAGTTCTCTTGCATCTGGGCCACGGTGCTGTCGATTTGCTGTTTGTCACAAAGCGCATGGTTAGCTCAGTTGTTCTGCTGGTGCTGCGCGGCTGGAGTTGTTGGCTGGCGCGGGACATGCTGCAGGTACAGGTTCCATGGTGCAGCCCAGCGGTGTCTGTCCCTGCTCACAAATGCCACAAATGCCACATCTTAGGTGGACTCACCCTCGAAAGCTCACTTCTGCCTGCACTGGACGCCGGTGCCTCGTCCTGCGTCCTGCGCTCTTCGTAAGGGTCGTAAAGTGGCCGCTGGTTGTGGTTGTCCATCGTGTAGTTCGTGATGTTGATCAAGCGGCGGGCGGAGAGTTCAAAGATGGATGATGGCGTTTGGATGTGGTGGGTGAGCGGGTGGTGGTGTGAGGGTGAGAGAGTGGTGTGCCTGGTGAGGTTGGAGTTGGTTGCTGTAACATGAACTCTATCCCCGGCGCGCTTGGCCCTGGAACAGTCGGGGTGGCTGTGGCTTAGAAGCGGGCGCGCGTCAGCACTCGCCAGCTTTCCCTCGACCTCGTCTCAGGTTTGCCCGTTCACATGCATGCATGTTTCTACGCATCACATCAGTGCCAGTCTCCTGGGTGCAACTTCCGCTTTCTTGTTGTGGTACAAACAACAAGATTGACTGGCCATATTACCAGATCTTTCCCTCTCAGTGGTTGGGGAGCAGAGGTCAAGCTAAGCAGGCCTCTTGTTCGGCCGCCGTGGAAGAAGCACGTGTGGCTGCTGGAGCTTGATAGGTAAGATGCTCCACTTTCTACATACAAAATGCTGACAGCACCGCGCTGTATCTGTGCGAACGACCATCACTACATGACATGACCCCATTCCAAGCTTCCAGTCCAGATTGCCAGCCCAGGCCTTGTCACCAAGAGGATTGCCTGTCCAGAATGCCATGCGGACAGACACATGAGTCCCTACGCCACCGAACTCCGTCAACATGTGATTCACCCAACCTTCATCGCTCGGAAAATTCTGCGGAACCTTTGAACAATTCCTGCTCCATCATCAGCCTGCCTGCCAGCTCTGTCACAGCCTACCTCTGCTCCTCCCACCTGGGAGCTGTCTTCTGCCTCCCATTCTGTCTTGAGACTCAGCCAAGCTTTAGCGCTTTCGTGATCCGGACCTAGCACATGTGGCGAAAGGTCAACGCACGAGCTCATCAGGTCGAGTGCAGATTTACGTCGACCCAGGGCTCTGCGCAGAAACGCAAGTTCTTCCATGCTTTCCAGCGTCAACGGGTGCCCCTGGACAAGGACCCTCTTCCTTGTCTCTATTACCTTTAGCTGCACCTCCTCTGACTCTTCCCACCGTCCTTGCTTCATGTATTCCCATGCCAGGGCGTCCATACACATGAGTGTGTATGGATGTTCTTCTCCAACCACCGCCTTCCACTTCTCTACCAAATCTGCACGTAGCCTTCCTGCCTCTTCATGCCGTCCTTGGTTGGCAATAGTTGACGCCAGGCCATTCTTACTGATCAGCGTCGATGGATGCAGTTCCCCAAACGCCCTTTCTCTTTTCTCTATCACTTCTGCATATTGCCTCTCCGCCTCTTCATATCTTTCCTGGGCTGAGTAGATGCGTGCTAAGCATTTCATGGTTGTCCACGTATCTTGATGTTCCTCTCCGAGAAGACTCTTTGACTTTTCCAACACTTCGAGTTGCAATTTCTCGGCCTCATCCGGCCTTCCGCGGGCGACGAGTGCGGTTGCTAGGTCACTCATGCTTGCCAGCGTGTGTGAGTGATCTAACCCAAGCACGTCCTTCCTCCCTTCTAGCACTTCTTGCCACATCTCCTGTGCCCTGGCCCACTGTCTTTGCTCGGCGTGATTCCTTGCCAGGATGCTCATACTTGTCAACGTCTCCGGTTGACGTTCACCAAGTATGTCTTTTCGAGCATGGTAAGACCTCTCCAGCATCTTCTCGGCATAGAGATGTGCGCCTTTTGCCATAGCGTACCAACCGCTGCGAAGTAGTAACTCGGCCTGCAGGAGAGCTGCCTTACGATCGACCACCTCCGTATCGAGCACTGCAACTGCATGAGGAAAGAGTGACTGGCTTAAACCCCAATTCTCAAGCTTGGCACTGCGAACAGGGAAATGTTCGATCAGGTTGCTGACAAATTGTGAGCCCCAGTGTTGAAGCTGCCCTCGCGCCTTGAGCCACTTTTTTGTTGCAAGCTGCACAAGCCTATGCATCTGAAAGCTCGTCGCATCTTTGCTGTGCGCGACGAAGAAGTAGCTGCGCAGAACAGCAAGGTCATTGTCAAAGTTTTTAGACTTGTCAGTTAGATCACTGCTAGCATCACCACTACCTCTCTTATGCAGAAGTCTCTCCGGGATGGCATGACGATCGAAGAAGCTCATCAAAGAAAGCAAGTCGGCTGCCGAAGGATTGATCTCGCGAATATGATCAAATGAAATCTGCCAGGTTAGCATGATCGAGTTGCTCGATTCGCGGTCTCGTCGAAGGTCTGTCTCATCAATGTCCAAGACGCTCTCGTCAGACGCGTTGCAATATCTCAGCTTCTCGAGATACCGCTGAATGGTGCATCTACCAGCGCTTTGGCATATGTATGCTGCTGCCTGGGTCAGAGCAAGCGGCATGAAGTCCAGCTCTCGTGCAAGCTGAAGCCCATGTTGTTCGATGTGCCCGACGCCCATCTTATTGCGGAGCAAACTCGATGCTTGGTGTTCATCCATCGCCCTGACAGCAATGATGTCTTTCCAATCAACCAGCTTCTTTGCTGCTTCTACAGTCCTCGAAGTGACTAGAACCCGGCCATGATTACATGGCGGTATGCAGTCTAGACGCGCATTGAAAGCAGAC
Organism: Cladosporium colombiae; assembly: GCA_026122715.1. Classification (NCBI taxonomy): domain Eukaryota; kingdom Fungi; phylum Ascomycota; class Dothideomycetes; order Cladosporiales; family Cladosporiaceae; genus Cladosporium; species Cladosporium colombiae. Next base: position 1,307,016 of record JAKZFA010000005.1, read on the forward strand.
TTGTTGGCTTGCTCGCTGGTGGAAGGCGTTCCTAGTAGGACCCGGGCGTCGTCTGCGTTGTCCAGTATTACCAGCCATGGGCCTCGAGCCACGTCGCACAGACGATTGCGTAGCAGCTGGAATACATTTGCTTTCGGGTCTTGCCGTCCACGAACTTTGAGCTGGTCCAATGCACCTCGCACGCTCTGCTCGAAACGGGCTCCGTTACTTGCATGTATCCACAGTATCCATGTCACTGGTGACCGTAGCCTCAACTCATGCGCAAATTCGGTGGCTAGTTGCGATTTGCTGTGCCCTGTCAGCTTACAAGCTAGACAAACCTGCCGCTGAGATCGTACCCTACGCCGCCGACCCCGACGAGTGCTGTCCTCCTTGAGCGCGCAAGCTTCACGCGAATCTCCTCCAGCAGTGAGCCCCGCTGAACATAATCTGGGTCACGATCGAAAGGCAGACATATAGAGAGCGGAGTTGGCGGGGTTTCTGGAAGCTCTATGGAGAGATGTTATGTCAGTGCTACAGGGCTTTCGACTGCATGAGACCGACCTACCAGGTGCGTGATGGTTAAACACGGTCGTGACAGAACCTGCGATGTGACCCGCTTGGAACCCAAAATTGCTGTTGCCGAAGCTGATTGTTTGCTGGAGAGCCTCTTCAGGTCCTGTATCTACCGAGTCATCCATCAGAGGAGGCATACTGCTGACTGGAGAAGCCGGCGAGCAGTACGTACAGGTTCCACAGCACTGTAAAGCTATAACTTATTTAAAATCACACCGCAAGTCGCAAGTGAAGGCGGCAGACAACATCTGCGATGAGACAGTTAGGCCTCAATCTCATCCCCTGCGCGTGCCTGGTGGGTATATGTACATAGCATGTTGCAAGGCGCAGTCTACGCTTGCACAAGCGATCGAATAGTCTTGCATGCCCATGCAAGCAGCGAGTCTGAGCACATCGCTAAGCGCCGGTGCTAGTCGCGACTTTAGCGAGGCAGGCCCCAAAAACACAGCCATCGACGCTAGGAGTTACAATAATGTTCATCTGCACATCAACTTTGTTCGTACTTAGTCGCTACCATCACAGTCCGTATCTGCATCATGACAGATCCTCTTAGCGTTGCAGCTGGCGTTACCGGACTCGTGGCGTTCGCATTGCAGGGCGTACGTTTGCTGGTCAATGACATTAACAACATCAAAGAAGCTCCGAAAATCCTAGAGGACCTACATGCAGATCTCACGTCCGTTGCCTCAAGTCTCGAGTGTCTCGAGAACATCAATGAGACGCAGCTTCGATTGCTGGGAGATCATGTCTACAGCCAGTCCACAGTCGCTATTGAAAGATGCAAGTCAACATGCTTTAACTTCCACAGTGATCTGGAACACTGGACCAAGGGTTCTCACGACGGCAAATTATCATGGCGCGATAAGACGAATATTGGAATCTTCAAAGAGCGACAAATTGAAGCCGTGTCCAGACAACTGCAAAATTGCAAACTCACATTGAACACGGTCGCCGCCACTGCGACTCTGTAAGCCGCATGAACTGGTAATCGTTCCACAGCATTCATTGACAATTTGCCATAGTTATACTGCCATCCGTAGTGCCGCCACTACAGAAGATATCAGGAGGATGCTGTCAACGGGGCGAGCTGAGACAGTATCAACGATCGCATCAGTCGATAGACAAATGGGCGTGGCTGAGAATTCGCTGGACCAGATTCATCAGTTCAAGGCCAGCCAAGCCAGTCAGCAAGACGATGAAGACAAGGAGAACGCGAGACGGGCGATAGACGAAGAGGTAGCAATGCTTCGAGAATCCCAGGAGATCATGAGGTCTGTTCTCGCATCAGTGCAGGCAAAGTTGGCGGAATCTGCGGCTGGGAGAGTCAGCAACGTCTCCACTAGCGTGTCGTTTGGGGCCAACAATCATGGATTCCAAGTCGGAACAGCCTCGGGCGCAATTAGTGGTATCAGCTTTGGGAGTATTTGAAAGGCATCATATTGTTGATATCGATGTCGGCGAGCAAGTTGCAGCCTCGGCCAGCGGAATGATGATTCTGGCTCAAGGAATTCGAGGCTTTTTCCCAGCGATGCAACGCTAAATGCAACATATGTACATATTGGGTAGAGAATAAAGTACTAATACATACGACCACAGGTCAGTGAAAACTGGGCATCCCGTCCGCTCTGCCATACATAAGCACTGAACCGGGCGACTAGTACTAGAGTGGGTGACCATCTGGGAATCCCGTCTGTTGTATGTTTTTAGATTTTATTTTGCTGCAGCAGCGAAAACCTTTAAATTAAGCGTGCAGAGACCGTGAGGACCAAATGTGTAGCAATTCCGTTCGGAAAGCTGTGGCGACTGCGAATTGGTCTCGGAGGACGTCAATTCGGCCGAGCACCCCTTGACATTGCTTCCAGTCGCTGCATCGATTGCCAGCGATGCGGAGGGGTAGCAACAGAAACACACGAGATGTTTGACTTTGTTGTAAGGCTTCGTCGCTGCGCTTAAGGATGCCGTCCAGATGTACCGTGATCTCGTCGTCCCGCAGAGAGGGAATGGCGCAGACCTCGGAGAGTGTATAATCGAAGACACCAGATAAGTAGATCGAAAGCGCGTGATAGTACATCCACGCCACACTTATATCTTGAGCACTCATACTCACATGAAGTGATGAGGCGAAAGCAACAAGCTTGGAGTGTAGCTCTTGGCCTTCTCTTATAAGCCTGTGCATCTTGGTCGGCTCAACATCCATGTTTTCAGCATTGTGAGAGTCCATGACTACACTTGCTCTGTCACAGAACAGATCAGCAACCAGAGCCTACGAAATTCATAGCCGTGGTGCAAACCTTTGAGAGAACATCGAGCACTGAAGAAACAAGTCGAACGCTGTTTCCAGTGGTCCCCAGTCGTGGACCAGAGTACGGCATGCTTCATCATGCAGGATCCAATCGTCTCGTGACAACAGAGTAGGCTCGGAGAAGAGCGCAGATCTACTGATCTCAAACAGTCTGATCTCCCGATAGATTGAGAGTGAACGCCCACAGCAAAATGAGAGTGGACCAAAAGCATTTAACAATACAGACGTGCCGAACCCCATGTGCGCATTCCAGGCTACTCCAGTGGGATCGTACATAAGCTATACCGAATAGTCAGAATGAATCTGTGACCCAATCTGCGCGTGGCATACCTCGAACAAGCTCAATAGGAACGCCAAAGAGAGCATGGACAGATGATTCCAAGATTCACGTCCACTGCGGATACGATCTCCAAGAAACTCTACGCTCTTCTGGTACGATTGTATTGCAAGCTCAAGCATGCGAGGGTCACGGCGACCGTCAGTGCCGCGTGTGTAAACAGTCATAGCTCCAAGTCCAGCTAGGGCGGAGAAGTGTCCACGACATTGAGGTACCTGCGACATGAGATAGCGGTGCCATTCGGCCGCTCCTCCAGAAAATCGGTTTTGAGGCAGGAAAACGTGGAAGAAATGCTGGAAGGAACGCGTTTCTCCATCCGGTTTCGACACAAAGGATGGGCTCAGGTCAGCCTTTGGCACAGAGTGCTGGTTCCCAATGACGATCAAGGGCTTGCTGGCAGCTGCATAACGACAGACCAAAGACGCTCGCTGGCAGCTGGTACAAGGCACCTCGTTCGAACACTACTCAAGCGAGGTGTAAGTCTCGGATCAAGTGAGCGAGCACGGGTTATCACATACCTTGACCCGACGTTGGGCGCAATTCAGGCACCTCGACCTTCTAAGCCTCTTGTCGTATGGACCAATCGCACCAACAGCCATCTTGATTCATACATCTGGATAAAGGTGAGAGTGTCATAACCAGTGATGAAGATGCAGGTGTAGGAGAACGCTTGGATGGCGATGTGACCAATAGCTGTCCGAGAGACTAGGCCCGGATGGGAAGCAGTCTCGCGGCGCTAGCCGCATTTTGGTTGGCGAGAAACGATCCCTAACAAGAAGATCCAACCCTTCTTCGTCAGCCTCGTTCGGCAGTGCAGGACCCTTGCTACTGTAGTGATTTCCAAGCATGGAACACGATGGTTCGTTCCGACGGCTTGCTCTGTGCTCTCCTTCTCGCATCTCACGGAACCTGGTTTGCCTCGCTACTATACCGCTTTAGGCATGCATCTCGCGGTAACATTGACAATGGCAACATGGCTGTTGCTCGGCATTGCGGTCTGGTTGCGCCAGATGAGCCTCACATAAAAGAAATTGTTATTCCGTTCTAGAACTCGTAAACACGCATCATCTTGTCTGCTCCTCGAATATCACCGCCTCATTCCACTACCATGATCGGAACGTCTCTCCCTCTCCTGAGCTTGCTCGCAATCTCGACAGTGAAAGCTCTCACTCTACCCGCACCTGATGGACAGTACGGCACAGCGTCCTCGCAGATGCTACTCACCGACCGGGCCCGACAGGATCCGTATGCCACCACTGTCGGCGGATCACATTTCCGACAAGTCGTGGTATCGTCATTCTACCCGGTCGCGCTGCGTAAAGACTGCATCGACTATACTGCTCAGTATATGCCGAACGCTACAGCTGCCTTCTACGATCAACAGTTAGGAGCATTCGGCATCCCAGCCGAGACCTTTGCATCCTTGAAGTTGACACATTGCAACGCTCGCGATGGTCGCGGCCTGAAGGATCAGCAATTTCCGGTTGTTTTGTTCTCTCCTGGACTCGGCAATTCACGGTTGATATATAGTGCCATGGCACAGGCGCTTGCCAGCAAAGGCTACATCGTGTTATCCATCGATCACCCGTTTGATGCGGACATTGTGGAATTTCCAGATGGCTCGATAGCTCTCGCAGCCAATATCACTACGGACGTACAGATAGAAGCGGCGCTGGAAGTTCGATCCAGCGATGTCTCCTTCGTGATTGATGGGCTCCGCTCGCCTCAGCTATCCAGACAACTTCTGGGCGACAAGGTCCGCATCAACCAGAAGCAGTATGCCATCTACGGTCATTCACTGGGTGGTGCCACGGCAGCTGTAGCTGCTTCGAGTGATGACCGACTGACTGCTGCTGTCAACCTAGACGGTACTTTCTTCGGTTCGGTGGTTTCATGTGGCGCAAAAAAGCCTCTTCTGATCGTGTCCCACGAAGGCAAGAACCTTACGACCGACCCAAGCTGGACTTCGACCTGGGATGCGACGCGAAAGACAACAAAGGCTGCCGTCACGCTACCTGGTACCGCCCACGGAAGTTATACCGATCATCCTCTTATTGTTGACGCGCTTGGAGTTCCAGCAGAGGCTCGCGATCGATTTGTCGATCTCATCGGCGCCCTACCTGGTGCGCTGCTACGTGAAGTGGTCAGCAGCGTGATTGATCACTTCGTGGACTACTCCCAGTGTCGAGAGAAGAACCCATTACCCGAGCTGAATGGCACAGTTCTGAGAGGCATGCAACTGCTTGGCAAGAGTGAGAAGGCGCGGAGGTGTAGGTAGTCAAGGGTGGCGGGCATTCTCTTTTGTGTTGCCGGTATCTGCCTGGTAAACTACATTGCGAGGAAGGGGGGACTCGAGATGTATCTAATGTACCTTCTAGTTTCTATGTGGCTTTGATGGGTCACATAGTCCGTATACGAATTGTTAGAGGTTAAATTTAGCGAATAAATTGAAACAGGTATATGTAGCATAAGTCAAGTCTGCGTTCGAGACAAGCCTCGCGCGGCTCAGAGTAATTGAAGTGGATCGGCGTTGTCTGGCCACTAGCCAATCGCAACGCTCGGACTCTCACTTTAGCTTGCACGCGCTTTCTCGCGACGTTCTCGCGATTCAATCTACATTCTACATACCACATACCTTTACATGTTTTCCCAGCGCTATCCTTGTTGCATTGCTCCTTCAGCTATTTCCTCACTTTCAATCATACGTTGCAACATCTCTTACTTCCACACATAATGGCCGTCTCCAGGAAACGCAAGTGCGCTGAGGCCGCGGAACCGACGAGTAAACAAACGACATGCAGCTCCCAATTGAAGACTACAAAGAGCGCTACCAGCTACAACGCTTTGGATGGAGAGAAGGAGACGCCCAAGAGGAGGAAGACTGCTAGCACAAGATCATCGACACCCCCACCTCCTGTACCTGGTGCTACTGCACTTTCAAGCCAGAAGAGGAAACGAACTCTGGACGCCGTCACTGAACAATCAGACGAAGACAATGAAAGAGGAGTGAAGGTCCAGAAAGGATTCTTCAAGCAGTTTGCCAGACCAAAAGCCACTGCGACTCCTCAGTCGGCACGGTTCAAGGATGCTGTTCCAATATCGCCTTCGCAAACGCCTACAAAGAACGCGGAACGACTCTTCGATCGGCTGAATATCCGTGCCACATCGCCTGCAACTCAGATATCAAATAGGAAAGGAAAGACTTTGGACACACCGCCTACGTCCCCAGAATCGGACAGAGTGCAACCAAATGCGGTTCTTCCGGCAGAACTACGCGACCTTCTCTCTCTCCACACATCCTTCCTTACAGCATTATCTCTACATTCGGCACACAACGGCGGCTCAGCCTCAGCCATCAGCATCAAGGCACTACTCCCACAAATAACGGCCAATTGGAGGAAACGCAGCGTCACCCTGCCTGACATTCGCAAAATTCTTGCTCTTGTCCAGCAGGCTGGGCCGTCTTTTGCACTCGAAGATCGGGCACGTGCTGGCGTGTTCTTGGTGCGCACAGAGCAGAGTGGGCGCACGAACAACTACATCGATGAAGGTGAACTCAATGCGGTCTTCGAGCGTTGCCTCAGGAAGGCTTGGGTGGAGTGGGCCAACGCAACACCAGAGGGGCTTCTCACAGGTCGTGCTTTCATCCGACAACTTCCTCTTGTCGATATGGTACAGACCGAGGCTGCCAAAAACACCTCGGTCCTATTTTCTCGCGGCCAACAACGCCTCACAGATCTCAAGGCTGGCCAAGCGGCCGCCAAAGCTGAAGCCGCCACTCCGCAAACTCCTGTCACCTCAATCGCCAAAGACACCTCTGGTATCCAAAACCGCAACACGTCACTACTAGATCGAATCCTGGCGAAACAGGCGGTTGCCTCTAGCCTTCCTGCAGGCCCCACCCGATCGGAGCTCGAGCGCAGATCTGCTCTCCACCGTGTAGAAGACGTCACTCGCGTGCTGGACATGCTTGCGGCTGGTCAGCCACGAGCAAGCTTTAGCATGACTGCTATGGTTCAGCATTTACAACAAAGCCTGCGGACGCCTATCACCCGAGAAGAAGTGGAGCGGTGTCTAGGAATCATGGCCACGGAGATCATGCCTACCTTTGTGAGAGTCATCTCAAGCGGCAGCATGAACGGCGTGGTGGTGACAAAAGGAGGCAAGATTGGCTTCGCCGATCTGAAAGAGAGGCTGGCCAACGCTGGTGCGTAGGTCACGAGGTATTCGAAGATTGAGGAGGTTGATCTAGAAGCGACGGACGAAGAAATCCTTTCCTGTGCGCCAATATCCAGTCACTTTTCTTTTGTTTGACTTTAGCCAGCGATGATTTATTTGACGCATTTTCAGCTCGCATTGTTCATGTACCCGTACGCATTTTCAGATATACCAGCCTGTTTGAAAGTAGGGAGCGCTTTGCTTTACAAAGTCGAAGCCTTCATGTATTATATTTCTCGGTCTATTGTTTATGCAATTGATTCAAGCTCAAACAAGCAATATTGGCCTCATATGCAATCGTCAATCGATCCAACATTACGGCAAAGAAATATCACCACCCGAACGCCTCCAAATGCAAGTCTAAACCCGGCCCGTCAATGCTGGTGCAGTCTCGAACAGCATCCCTGACGTTATCGGACAACCCAGTTGGCCCGCACGCTGCGACGAGAACACGTTGACTGGTCTCGCATTCACTCGTAATTCGTCGGACAATTGACTGTACATCTGGTCGGCCCGGTACGGCGTACGGAGGCAGAGTCGCGTCGTCCGCATCCATTATGGACGTGGGCTTGACAGCCTCGATCTCACGGCTGGGTAACCGTGGCGCATCTTCGACAGCAGCTTTGGCAGCCAGCTTTTCCGCTTGCGACTCAGACATCTTGGTCATGTGTACGCGGATATTGACTCGCGGATGAGCTTTCAAGATGGCGAGCTCTGGCACGAAGCCTGCGAGTTGAGCTATCGATGGTGTTAGCATGGCACCAGTCAGTCATGATGGGTCTTTTGACTTTTTTGACTTACCAGCCGTTCTGACGCTCCAGATGAAATACAGACTCTTCTTGCTCTCCACATCCTGCTTCTTCGCCCAGTCAATCGCCAACGCAAATGTGAATGTTGCACCGCTGCCACCAGCGAACAACACTACTCTGTCGTATCTCGTGATGTTGGGCACACAGCCATATGCGCCTTCGAGTCCTATCCGCACTGTGCGCCCGGGCTTCTCGCAAGCAGCTTTGAACAGATCTTTGGTGAAGCCGCCGCGCGCCGAGATCACGAATTCGGCCGGATTTCGATTCACCATGGTGAACGGATGAGTTTGACAAGCGCGAATGCTCGGCATGTACAGAAATGCATGCGATCCTGGCGCAGAATGGGCCATTGAGCGTGTGAGGGTGACTCGGGTAGCGTTTGAGGCTGCCAAAGGTGTGAGAGTGGCGGTGTTCGTCGGCAGGTAGTAGAGAAATCGACTGAGGCGAAGAGCCCTGTCAAGCGTGTAGATGGACGTGGCGATCAAGGCCACGTAGAGGGAATGGCGGGCTGCTTTGGAAGTGTGGTAGCAGACTGCATGGTAATAGTCAGCGGTTATGCTTACGGCCACTACCAGGGTACCCAGATATCATTTACCTGTGATGAGAGATAAGATGATTAGTATAGTGTGTGCGATGTAGAAGAATTCGTAATAACGTCGCCGGACGAAACCATTCGCTGTGAGCAGAACGAGTATCATGGCGATTCCAGCGACATCAGCGGCAATAGTGCCGGAAGTGGTGAGAAGATGAGCATAATCGGTCGCGAACAGGCCGGCAGCGTACACACTATCAGAGTTATTAGCGATTGATACACAGAAGTCAAACACAGGATCGATTGTTGCATACGCAGTATGTACTGTCATTAGTAATATAGTAGTGTATCCGCACCATCGATGCAACACGTTGATGCTTTCGTATGATCGTCCTGCGATTGGCGACAACGGCGTATTCTTGAGTGCAAGGAACACGGCGAGGCACATGTTGCACAGAGACACCCTATGTCCACTGTCAGCACCGATACGGTCAACATGCCCAAGACACTTACCATCCAAGTCGATTAGCGAAAGTTGTGAAGTGATGCCAGTCAATGTCCCAGACCGACACTCCAATATTGACACCGAAGTATACGATTGCCAAGACTACTCGCTCAGGCAACACATCGATGCCATGTATCTTGCTGCCATACAGACTCTTCTTCAAAGGTGTTGACCATGTCGAAAGAATTCTTCCAAACCTGGTGTTCTGTAACTCTAGTCGGCGATGCAGACGGTGTAGCCAATGCAAACAGGCAAAGATGAGTATGATAGCAGCGACGACAGAAGCGAAGTAGGTCGTTGTGTGTCCTCCCTGTAGTCGTTGCAACTTGACTTCCTGTATGTGAGCAAGGTCCGCAGCTGACGTCGATGAAGGAGCCATGCTCTCGACGGGTCGAGTCGCTTGCTTCCCTAAATCAAAGCGAGCGTAAGAGCGGAAGTGATGGAGAGCTCGCTCTGTGGAGGATGTGAAGGATCATATTGTCCCTATGGTAAACACTCTATGGTATGAGTATATATCTTACGACTCTTGTCTTGGCTGGTCACATGACATGTACATTGCGATGTAGCGGCTGGCCGCCCCGGCAAGGCTGTGGCCATGACTCGCCAAGTCTCGTCGTGCCATTGCAATATGCGAAAGGACGACAGCGGCGCTGAACTATCATCGCTCTGTGTAGTGACGCATTTGCTCACGGCATGCAGGAGTATTAGACGTGCATGCTAAGGCTCGCTCCGTGCTCCGTTCGGAGCGGGCTAGCATGGGAGCCCAAGGGATACACCAATGACCTGGAGCACTAGGCGTGACAGCACGTCGGCGGCGACAATTCGAATATATTTGATTCGTAGCTCGGCTTGAAGTCGACACTCACAGTAGTCATTTTACTTATCATGCACGATATCATGCTCGATCGTTTGATCAAAATCTCTGGGGCCGCCCGGAAAGTCGGTATTCCGGCTGTGAGGCTAATGTATCTGTCAGCTAAGTTATTAATCGAGAAAAGCATGTTGGCAGCGGCCAGCAACGTCCGACGCTACTCCTGTGGGCTCAAGCCGCCGCACTCCGTAGCGTCCTGTCAGAAGAAAAGCAGTGAATGGCTGGGCAAATTTGGAACAATCACGCAAGGACGCATGCCACACAAAACTCGCCCGCCGGATCCCCAGAGCTGACACGATGATAGTCATTATTGCTGACTTGGCTTGCAGGTGTTGCTCACCGACGTTAGCGGAGTTGGAAGCCAATTCTCCGTTGTCATGAGACAGCTGCACCCAAGCCAGTAGTCGCTTCAGCTGAGCTAAACTTTAATACCAGATCAGTATCCAATATAGTTGTAGTCTGCCGGTTCGATGTGGGATCAGTGTGGTGGTGTAGAGCGCAGGTGTCCTCTCAATATGTTGCAGCAGATGCAACAAACGCATGTTCTATTGATAATGTCCCAACCGAACAACGCCCAGTGAAATTTCTTTTGGTTGATAATAGCTCTACGATTGTTGCAAACAGAGCGAACTGCTTTGTTGGCATGAATTTTCTGGTGGTATTCCAGTGGCGTACTCCTAGACAGCAGAACATTCCAGCGACAACTTGGCAGGTTTCGATGCACGCTCACCAGCAAGCCACAATCACTGAGCAGGCCAATAGTGGGAGATGAATGGAGAACAGGTCGACAGTAACCCCAGCGCACAGTAAGAGCTCATGGCTAACTCTTGTCCGCCGCACTGGGCTCGACACCAAGCGGTTACGAAACACCAGGTACCCAGAGATGTCTATGAACTGCGGAACTGATGTTCGGAGTTACCGTGTCGACACGGCCTTGCGTGCACTCACTTGGAGTTGTTGGCGTCCTTGTTCTTGATCTCCTCTTCGGCGACCAAGCCGAGCACTTCTTGCTCCGCCATCCATAGCCGCACACTGTCCATAACACGCTCGAGTCCCTCACCGCCTTCCATGACATCGTCCAGGTTCCGGAGATCGAAGTTGCTTCGGTGATCGCTCACACGTTGTTGGCCCCAGTTGTAAGTCCTGACTTTGTTCTCACGACCCACCTTGCCGGCGCCTGCGCCACGTCGGAGTGCGATAACCTCAGCCTCGCGCTCTTCGCGTCGCATCTGCGCAATGCGCGAGCGAAGGACTTGCCACGCTTTCTCACGGTTCTTTATCTGCGATCGGCCTTCCTGAACGAACACAACCGTGTTCGTCGGGCCGTGAGTGAGACGCACGGCAGAGTCTGTAGTGTTGACGTGCTGGCCACCTGCACCTCTTGCGCGCATAACGTCGGTCTGCACGTCCTTTGCGTCGACATAGTAGTCACTATTGGGGTCATCGAAGCTCTTCTCGCCCAAGTCCTGGGTACCTTCTGCAGGAATTGATGGCAGGACCAAGACGCTCACAGCTGATGTGTGCGTGCGGCCCTTGCTCTCAGTGGCAGGAACCCGCTGCACACGATGGACCCCAGCCTCACATCGGAGTATACCATACGCGCCCGGCGATTCGACCTCAAGGATCGCTTCCTGCACGTGTGCACCACCTCCTGAGCCCGAGCTTGTGACGCCATCTGCGGTCTCATATTTGAGAGTCGAGGTCCGTAACCCGATACGGGAGCAGTATGCTTCGTACATGCGGAACACGTCTCCGGCGAAGATTGCAGCTTCGTCTCCACCAGCTCCGGGTCGTATCTCGATCAGGCAAGGTAAATGGGCGAAAGGGTGTACGGGTATCAAGCTGGTTTTCAGCGCTTCTGATGATTGTTCTATCCTTTCGCGCGAAGGATCGACATCTTCCTCGGCCAGCTCTCGCAGCTCTTTATCGGGCGATTTTAACAAGTCCTGTAGTTCCTTGAAGGCTGAACGGGCATTGTCATATTCTTTTAAAGCAGCAGCTGTGCCTGACAATTGCCCAAGCCTTTTCGCCGATTTGGCATCGTAGTCGGCGGTGACCTTCTTTGCGAGCTTCTCGTGCTCTTCTGTTATGGATCTTGCTCGTGAGAGCAGTGCTGGTGATAGCCCATCATGCGAGGCTGGTGTAGATGTTAGCTTTCTCGTCACGAGTGCGGGTTTGCCAGGAGAGCGCGTTACCTGTAGAATGGAACCTCAAAGATCGTAGTGGTTGGAAGCGGCGAGACTGCGCCAACTGGCGCAGACAACGCGCACATGTCCATGCTTGTAAAGGCATGCTCGTGAGATCGTGCCGTGTTCCAACATCAAAAGTCACATGCGCCTTGCGTCCTGCTCCACTGCCGCGGCTCGCTTTGGGGCAAATGATGCACTAATACCCTAACCCTTTCACATACTAGATGAATATCCATTCGATGCATTTATCAATTTATATGCATCTGAATAGTTTCTTGCTAGGTATAAGGTAGCGCATAACATAACTTGGGGCACGTAGCTACAGTATGGCTTAAAGTTCTTGGTCGTATGCTTGAAGATGCGGTAATTGTCTGACTAACAGCAGATAAATCAAGAATTGAGTACCCTGTTGCATCAAATGCTTCGTTCCTACGTGCTGTAGCTCACCACTTCTATCCAAGGCATCCAGACAATTCACATGGAACTAAGTCTATACAACGACAAGGAAAAATTAGAGGACGATGTGCCATCTTTTACGACCAGCATCATCGTCTCGTCTAGATTCAACCACAGTTCCATCGCCACCAACAACCTTTCTCCTATCACCGAAAGGCAGGATGACAGTAAGCCCATTCTTGAGCCAAGGCGGCTCAAAAGTCGTCTTCTGCACAGCAAAGGATACCGATATCTCTTTCGGTGTAGCCGAATAGCTGACAGTGAACCTAGCCATCTGCTGCTCAGCAACCTTCGCAATCGAGATCCCGTCATCTTCCATCCACGACGTCGCATAGACACTGCCATCCGACCTCTCCTCGGGACCAGGGAAAATCTCCACACCGCGATAGTCGTCTTCGGGCAAGTTTGCCTCGTTCAATTTGTCACCTGGAGCCACAGTCTGCCTGTCTTTACCGACAGGCACCGCGCCACCAATTCGTGCTAACACAGGGATGCTATTCTTCCAAGGCGAGGCAATAGTATGCCATTGTCCGGCTGGTAGGTATTGGTAAGGTGCGTTTGTGTTCAAGAATCCTGGATCGGATGGACTTCTCTTCGGCAAGTAGACTTTCGCGACATCGACACCGGGCTCGTATACACCGCCAACCATGAATGTGTCGCCCAGCCAGTATTGTTCATCGCCAGCTTTCAAGGCCTTGCTACTCCAGACCTCTGGATCGGCTTCATATCCCCAGCCCACCCACCTCTGGGCGGGAATAGCAGTGAAGTGACTTTGTATCCCCAAACCGTAGAGGTATGGGATTAGCTCGTATCGACGGCAGATAGCCTTCCGTATCTCTGGCAGAACCTCAATGTGCATCCAGGGCTCAATGACATCGCCGACGAGGTTGTCAGAGCCGGTCTTGAAGCAGTTGATGGCAAAACGAGGAGAGTGGATGCCCGTTTGCACCCAGCGAACCAGCAATTCTGGAGTTGGCTGGGGTCCTTCGAAGCCGCAAATATCGGAACCATAGCACTGTAGGAGACAGATCCCTGCAGTAAGATGGATGGCATTGGCACCCTTGTACCCTTCCCAAGAAGTTACATTGTCACCAGACCATGAAGAACAGCAGTAACGCATGGAACCTGCAGTGGCACTACGTGTCAAGACGAATGGCCGCTCATCCGGTGCGACCTCAAGCAAAGCATCGTGCGAGCTCTTACCCATGAGTTCCGTATTGAGAGCCCGGCCCCAAAATCCGATATCTCGCTTTTGCTGTCCAGAAGCCGCAGCAGCGGCTTTCGCCTCCGGCTCATCCAGTGCATTGATCCAGTCATCGCTGGGAATGGTATACTCATTGTTGTCATTCCACATGCAATCAATACCGATCTCACGCAGGCCCTTGACACCTTTGTACCACCAGTCGAAACCGGCCTTCGATGTAAAGTCGATGTGTCCTCCCTCTCCGCTCTCTCCACCACCAGCACTCCAGAGACGAGCAACACCAGTCTTACCCGTACGAGGGTCGGTGAACAAAGCGCCACTGTCAACCAGCTTCTGGTACTCAGGGTGACTGGCGAGAACATACGGCTTTATGTTGGCGAGTAGTCTAATGCCCTTCTCACGGTAGGCACGAACGAAGCCTTCTGGATCCGGGAATCTGTGGCGATTCCAAGTGAAAACGTTTCTCGTCTTGGGTTCAGTCTCTGCAATCGTATAGCCAGAACTCATCTGGAAGCCAGAACACGGGATATCGTATTTTTCGAGCTTGGCAGCGAATTCCATGAGAGCGTCACAGGCTCTTGGTTCGTCCAGCATGGAGTATTTCATACCTCCAGCCAAGTAGCCGTATGCCCATCGAGGCACAAGAAGAGGGAATCCAACGAGTTCTGCATACAAAGTGACGACTTCTTGCAAAGTTCGACCAACCATGGTGTATTCTTCGAGTCCACCATGGTCCTGGCGATAGACCTTGTAGAAGCCCCACATGCCATCCATCTCGCTACCCACCGAGTAGGTTCCTCTTGCGTGGCTGGTGGAGAACGTACCGACAACTCCTTCAGGCCCAGCTTTGATCAGAAGCGGGATGTGTTTGTACATGGGATCCGTTCGCAGAGCGTCGTACCCAAAACAGTCAGTCGCCGAAAGCGTGAATTGCCGGTTGGAAAGATCCATCGGCGAAGCCTTCTCTCCCAGGCCAACATGCAGGCTGCCTCGATGGTAGCATGTGTAATGGCACACGCCAGTGCCATCCACGGTGTATGAACGGAATGGTAGATCCTTGTGAAGGGGCGCATCATTTTTGAATCCTACCGACACCAGCGGGACGCCGTCCCAAGTGACCTTCGCTTCGATGTCGCCATTACATTCAAACTTCCTTGAAGCATATTCGGAAGAATTTTTGACGGGGGAATTGGCTTTAGTTGGGTGTTTAGCACTAGGCAGAGGTGGCAATGGATGTGATGTTGATGTGAAAGTCGTTCTGAAAAGTCCAGCTTTGATGACCTCGAAGGTGAAGTCGAATGGTGTTTTCAGCTCGTCAGAGCGCAGATGGACTGCTGCATCTGCGTTGCTCGATACTTCCTGGTACGAAGAAGGTATGAACTCCTGCTGAGGCATATTGTCGACGGATTGGATCTTAGTGGAAACAGCGGAGGCGTAGTGGCTCCAAATTTGCTTTTGGGATACCGTCGAAGTGTTAATTCACTCTTGCTTTATACGCATCAGTATGGTGGATACTCGATGCTACAGTCAACAATATGCCTCAATTGCTTGCTGTCACATCCTCGGTCAACCAAAACCCGAAAGCATTCGCCGCCCTGGGCAGCCAAGTCAGGCCTCGTCTCGGGGAGGGGAGTTTACAGCGTTGGCATGCAAGCGTAGGAAGATTTGATTCGCTATGCAACGTCTCGTGATGGATTGCAACGTGCCCGGACCTGGCCGACTCGTCGCGAGGCCGGACATTATTTCATGCACGTGCAACTCGACAGGTCAAACGGCAATGGCAGAAGGATCTACTGCCGGATCCTGCAGGCCGGGGAAGCAATCGCAGTCGCCGGATAAGCCTCAGCAGCAGGAATGGCTGGCATCCTCACTGGTGGCTATGGTATATAAGCTTAGCGGCTTTCATCAGTGGCGCAGACATATGTTACACCCACAAGACCCTCATCTCAGAGAACCCTACCTGAACATAGAAGTACAGTTTGACGATAGACAGATTTGTCGAACAATCACGCTCATCACTGAAATGCCCAAATCTCCTTTCTCCTCCCTCCCCCAGACTTTTCTCCGCGAATCTCTCCGCAGACTAGCGACAAGAGACCCACATTGTATTCCCACCCAAGCGCTACGAACATTGCAGCTAGCCAAGATCGACGGTACGTCGCTACGAGGTCTCACGAATGAGGGGAAATGATACGTCGGCGTATGAACTGCTTGGCTGTATCGGTGTGAGAAAGGCCGATTAGAGCATAAAACGCAGCCCGTGAAACGTCTTTGCCATGTGCGTCAGGTATCCGTTACTCGTACCATCGCAGCGATCAATTCGCATCCAGAAAAGATGTCGTCCAAACCAAACGAAGAAGATATTCAGCTTCAGCACCAAGACCTGAAGGCGGCGGATATAGGCGCGGAGACGATCGAGACAGTGCGTTCAGACTCGAACAATAATCGACCACATGGCGATAAGGCCGCCGACTTTCTTGAAGCCAATGCACCCGATCATCAGCACGTCGTGGTTACTCCCGAAGACAACAAGCGGGTGTTGCGCAAGATCGATCTAGCCTTGTTGCCCATCCTCCTAGGTAGAACATTGTGAGCATTGTTCATCTGCACATGTGCTGATGATACCATAGCTGTGTACTTTCTGCAGTCACTTGACAAGACGGCTCTGAGCTATGCTGCTGTGTTCGGTCTCATCGAACACACAAACCTGGTCGGCGACCAATACAGTTGGCTTGGTGCCATTGTGTATGTTGCACAACTCATTTGGCAACCTGTAGTGGCGTATTTTCTTGTCAAGCTTCCAACTGGCAAGTTCCTTGCCGTTATGGTCTTCTGTTGGTTAGTAGTCACTCGTGTAATCCATGTTATCGGAAACCGCTGACAGCTTCAAGGGGTGCAGTACTCTGCGGCATGACAGCCACTACAAATTTTGGAGGTATGTTCAACACCAGCGCCCGGCGACTCCTCGCAAAGCTGTCCATTCCATCTTCCTGACATGAGAATAACTTGGCAATAGGTCTTATGGCCACAAGATTCCTCCTCGGCTCTTTTGAAGCATGTGTTGCTCCTACATTCATTGCCATTGTGCAAATGTGGTATCGTCGTGGTGAACAGACTGTACGCAATGCAGCTTGGTATGCACAGCTCGGTGTTGTGAATATTGTAAGCCAATGATACTCACAGTGAATGCATACAGTAACTAATCTTGGTCGTACAGCTCGGAAGTCTGCTCAGCTACGGATTAGCGCGCATCGCCTCCGACACACTTTACCCATACCAGATCATCTTCCTCTTCTGCGGTCTGCTCACAGGTATGTTAGAGAACACCATATGTCGAAGCAAAATACTAATGGACCGTCTAGTCGTCTTCTCAGTCGTGGTATACATATGGCTACCCGACTCCCCAATGAAAGCACGCTTCCTCTCACAGGAAGAAAAGCTGATCGCCATCGAACGCCTGCGCATGAATCAGCAAGGTATCGCCTCAGGGGAGTGGAGGTGGGACCACGTCTGGGAATGTCTTCTGGACCCGAAGACCTGGATCTGGACAGCACTGCTAACGGCAGTGTCGATTCCTTCTGGTGGCATCACCACTTTCGGTCCATTGATTGTTCGAAGTTTCGGCTTCTCGAGCTTCCAAGCGATTCTTTTCAATATGCCCTTCGGAGCCGTCCAGATCATCGCGACGCTGGGCGGTGCCTTTGCGGCTACGCACTGGAAGATGAAGTCGCCCTTCTTAGCCGCGTTGTGCGTGCCTCCGATCATCGGACTGTCGATCCTACACAGCGTGTCGCACGACCCGTCTAACCGCGGAGTCTTGCTGTTTGCATACTACATCACATCAGTATACCCAGCAATTAGCCCTATGATCTATTCATGGTCAGGCCAAAACACTGGCGGAGACACCAAACGCAAGGTCACCACGGGTGTGCTATTCATCGGCGCTTCTGCTGGTAACATTATTGGCCCTCACCTGTACACGCCAGAAGAAGCACCCAGGTACTACCGTGGCATCCGCTCGAACCTGGCACTCTTCGTGTTGATCATAATCCTCGTGGGAGTGGGAGCGCTATACATCACATATCTGAACAAGAAGCACGCTGCCGCCAGAGAGAGGATGGGCAAGTCGGCTCATGTTGTGGACTTATCGATGGCGAAGTCATCAAAGCTTGCTGGCGAGGACGGTGTAGCGATGAATGATGGGAAAGCTGCGGGTGGAATTGGTGATAAGGCATTTGATGATGTCACGGACCTCAAGAATGAGGACTTCATTTACGTGCTTTGATTGCATGTAGGTGACTGATAGATCGATTGCATGTATTTAGAACTTCAAGGTCAGCTGCAATGTGTGCTGTCTACTATGTACTCTCGATGCTTATAGTATGCGAGGGTAAACGCTAATGTAGAGACTGGGCGACACGTACGTGCTACGGACTGTTGATGTGCTGGGTTTCATTACCTCAAAAGAATAACAGAGCGCAAGTCAACCGACGTGGCACGCTGATTGGCTGATTCTCGGCACTTCCACGATATGTTGGATCGCTAGTGGATGGGGGAATGTGCAGTTGTCGATATGTGATTCTCAAGTACGTTTGAACACTCTTGATCTGATCCTTGAGACTATTGTTGTGTTTCGTGTGCGGCGATGGCGTTTACTCAATGGTTTCGCATATGACACTTGAAAGTTCATCGGCCAATCTGATGCATTTAACAAGTTTCTGTTCGTCAACCGGGGTTCATTTCGGGCTTCTCTATGGCATGGCGATTTCCGAGCACTGTGGCTGTTATACGGATGGGAACAGAGTCTTGCTTTTTTTTAGAGACATTGATTCATCCGCATCGACTGAACTCCATCCATTTGCTAGGCCGCTATTCGCAGCCTGTTGTCTCTAAGCGCCGAAAGGGAAGAAATGCATCACAAGTTTGGGTCCAATTCCTTAGCGGGAGGTGGGCTTGGGCTTGGAGGCGGCACCCTTGGCACCCTGCTTGCCAACAACACTACAGAAAATATGTCAGTATGCGTTGAGCACTCCCAAAGCAATGTGGCTGACATACCGGCCGGTGGACTGGCCAGCAGCGGACTTGGCGGCGGTCTTGGCCTTCTCAGCCTTCTTGATGCTCTGGGCGGCAGTGCGCTTCTCCTTGCCCTCCTTGATGGCGGCCTGGCGGGCAGCCGAGCGGGCCTCGGGGCGCTGTGAGCGGCGCTCCTTGATCACGTCAAGGGAAGCACCAACGATGGCACGCTGGGACTTGACCTGACGGCGGCGGCGGGACTTGGCAGCCTCCTGTTATGGTTGTGAGTATGTGACTTCGATCGTGGGTCCGGTGGGCTGTTGCTGGTGGGTGCGTACCTCAGAGATACCCTTTCTCCTCTGGCGACGGCAGAGAACAGTCCATGCGATCTTGCGGGGGTTCTTGCGCTGGAGGAAGAGCGACTCGGACTTGCCGTTCTGGAAACGGAAGATCTTGCTGTCCGAGCGGACGAAGAGCTTGCCCTGTGATGTTTATGTCAGCACGAGTGCTGAGCATATATGCGGCTGGTGTCCTGTCCAAGAGTCTCGAAGTATGCGCCTGGGCGTGGATCCGTGTCGCTGGCATGTCCCTCCTCTTTCACTCCTGCAGCAGCGTATATCTTCCGGGGATAATACGTGTATGTGGCCTTCTGTCCATTTTCCATGCATGCTTCTCATATGCCTCCACGGTCCTCCCAGTGTGCGACTCCGAGACGGTCGAAGGGACGGCGATGTGCGCTTACCCTGCCGGGATAGATCTTGCGACCGGAGAAGGTGTCTTCGTAAGTCCTCATGGTTGCCGATATGTCGTTGATATCCGGTCGATGTCGTCGTCTCGTGGGCGCTCTGCCTCGATGTGCAAGTGCACGAATTTGGTGCGAATTCGAGTGCTTGGCAAGTCTGAAGTGCACGGGCACGTGACAAGCCATCCCCGCTTGCAGCCGAGACGCTCCATCATTACTACCTATGATGGACCGCGGAGATGCTTTTGAGTGAGCTTGATTCATACATTTCTCGATGCAACGAATCATGTGAAATCACTAGTGATCTTCTCAGATGATGTTGCATGTGCACAATAATCCGAAAAATGACATGTATCTGGACTTGTGGCAGCTTCGAACAGCGCTTCAACAGCCTGTGCTCTCAGGCAGACAGGAAGCTTTGAGGAATCGTCATCGAGAACGCGATCAATGTTTACCTACATCCATTTTACTTTGTCTAATCCATGTCGCCGAAGAATTTAGTCATGGTCAAGGAGTGGATGCTATGTTTGCAGAAAAGTAATAATGTCACAGTCAAAGCAAAGCAGAGTGAATATTGAGGATCAGCCAACTGGGGCTGCATGGATGACTCTCTGTGGCCTATTGCGTTCATACTTGATCGGTGGATGAGCGCATGGCCATCACGGCTTGCTTTGATCAACAGCCACTTTGTCGGTCCGTCTGATAAAAGAAGTCGGTGGAAGGTCTTACGTCGTAAAGCACACGTATGAATACAGCCGGCACCATTACACTCTGACCACAAAGTGAGGTCGATCGTTAGTTCGACAAACACAACAAATACAATACAACACAGCATACCATCTTATCATATCTATCTAGGGTATTGTATGCTAAAGTTCTACATGCAAAACTCAATCATCTATGTCAATCAATAATTCATCAACTACCAGTCATCATCGTCCTTCTCGTCATCTGCAGTCACAGTCAGCCTCGTGTTCGAACCATGAAAATCAAGTTGCAAAAGTACTCACCAGAATGCGACACCTTGCTCTTCCTTGCTGCCAAAGCACTAGCCAACGCACCAGCCAGTCCACCTTGGGCATCGCCACCGGCAGCAGCGCCACCACCAGCACTAGGTGCAGATGCCGCGGGTTCGCTGCCCGGCACGGCTGCTGCACTACGATCGCGCTTGTCTTTGTCTGATACCTTCTTGAGCTTGGCGCCTCCACGGATTTCTCCGAGTAGCCCATCGCGACCTGGCACGGCGATCTTTGGCACGGCTGCAGCGGTATCGCTTCCCACGCCAACGTCTCCACCACCTGCACGTGGTGGCATAGGAGGAGGTGGCGGAGGTCCGCCTGATGATGGCATGGGTGGCGGCGGAGGGGGTGGTGGTGCTCCTGCTGAAGGTGGCATTGGGGGCGGAGGAGGTGGTAGACCAGGAGAAGCAGTTGGTGGAAGAGGTGGAGGTGGAGGGGCGCCTGCTCCGGGAGGTGGCGGTACAGGTCTTGATGCGCTGGGTGGCAGAGGAGGTGGTCCGGGCGGGCCAGCGTTTCCACGAGGGGGTGGAGGCGGAGGCATTCCTACAGCAGCGGCGTTCGCGACTTGGTAGGAAGAATCCCTTGGAGGAGGTGGAGGTGGGCCACCTGCACGAGCAGGCGGCGGCGGTGGGCCCGAAGGAAGGCGTTTGCCCTCGAAAGGAGGCGGGACGTTGAATTTGCCTGCTGAAGGTGGAGGCGAACCAACATCGTCCTCCAGCGGAGTCTTCGGAGGTCGAGGCGGAGGAGGAGGGCCTGGTGTTGCTGAGCTGGTCGCGCGACTCCTCGAGGGCAAGCTCGGTGTGCTCGCAAACTTGCCAGCGTCTGCAATCGGAGGAGGAGCTCTGAAACGAGGTCTTGGAGGTGATGGCGCGCGAGGTGGACTGGGAGAAGGACTCGGAGGGCGCTGAACAGCAGGGGAAGAATTGCCCGCTGCAGACTTTCTAGGTGGTGGGGGAGCAGGAGGAGGACCACGCTTCGAGTTGCCGCCTGAAGAACCAGTATTTTGAGGACTTAGGGTGGCAGCACTTTGTGCAACGGGTGGTGGTGGCGGCGGAGCTTTTGCAGCCCTCTCTTTCCTTTCTGCATCCGC
This sequence comes from Cladosporium colombiae, assembly GCA_026122715.1. Classification (NCBI taxonomy): domain Eukaryota; kingdom Fungi; phylum Ascomycota; class Dothideomycetes; order Cladosporiales; family Cladosporiaceae; genus Cladosporium; species Cladosporium colombiae. The sequence continues at coordinate 1,328,858 of JAKZFA010000005.1, forward strand.
AGCGGCTGCCGCCTTGTTCTGCTCCAGATAGCTTTTGATGAACCCAGAATGCTCCTCAATCTGGTCTTCTGTAATTCCCATTTGCAGGAGATCTTGCAGAACAGCCTGGACAGCGGGGTCATTCAAATCGATGCCTGCAGCATTGGCGCGACTGGCTGCTGTAGGCTGAGCAGGCGGAGGTGTAGGAGCGTTCGCATTGTGAATTTCCAGTCCTCTGGGAGGAATGATGCTTTGAGCAGGCGCCTGAGGTGTAGAGCTGCTCCTGTCACGACCACCTAGCAGCGAGCCGAGACCAAATCGGCTGTGGTGCTTGCCGCTGCCTCCACTGGGAGCACCAACCGGAGTGTATTGCTGTTGACCACCGAACGCGGTCTGTGTGGGACCACTTGCGAAAGGCTTGCTTTTGGTGTTTTTGTGCGCATTCTTCTCCCGCTCATCAATCTTCTTCTTGAATTGCTTTGCCTCTTTCTCATCCGCAAAGCTGAGACCCGCAAGACAGTCCTCGAGCTCGAAAGTGTGGAAGAACGTGCGATCCTGGTTGTAGGAGAATGTGTCGTAAACCTCCTGATCCCACAGAACACCACGATTCGCGGGAGAGACGTCCACAAGCTTGATAAAGTAGGTGTTGCCCACGAGATCATTGGCGAGTACCGCAGCGCCCTGCAAGCCAGTGTAGGTCCATCGGTTGCGGTGGTCTGGGTGAGCAATGTAGAGCTTGGCAACGGCGACAGCGTGGATCTTGTTGGAGGCCTTCGGCACGGTACGTTTGACAGTCTGCTTGTCGTCGTCCGAGAGGATGGAGGGCATGTCGGTGGAGTGCCTGGCAGGCTACTGGATTCAGTGATTGTTGTGTAGGTCGCGTGCTCCAGTTACTAGTGGATTGACCCAGGCCAGAGGAGACGAAATTATTATAGCGGTATTACCAGAGAGCGGCAGCCTAACGAAAGGGTCCGCGACGTGTTGTATGTCGGTGTAGTCTACTGTGAGGTGCTGGCAGCAATTGGGCATGGGTCGCTAGCTGACGTAGCCTGGCAGCCGAAGTCACCGATTGCGCCAAGAGGGGGCGTGGTCTTCACGCTTCGGGTGCATTGCAACTCCACATTCGCATTCACCGGCATGACACCGTCTCTTCTACTATGTCGGACATGAAACATGCTACGTGTACGAATGGGATCACACATATTCACCGCTAGTGTGGGCTTAACACGAATTTCGATTGCTTGCTGAGTCAACTTGCTGTCCTATCACGGATTGCTACCCAAGTCCGAGACCACATGACTACTAGTGTGTGGTCATGCCAATCCCATTTACCCATTCGCGTACCTTGCATCGATGCATCAATGCATCAGATCATGTTGTGGATACGGCAGAGCTCTAGTCCTTGCCTGCAATCGGAGCACACCGGCTCTTGGCACAAGGCCTCGGAGCAAAGCGTGATGCAGTCAGGGCAGAAAGCACGCTGGCAGTGGGAGCACTCCAGGAAAGCATCCCATTCCTCAACGCCGTTAGGCTTTGTAGCACGCAACGTGGCGATGGCCTCTGCATTGCGACGGATTTTGTTCAATTCCATGATGTCAGTTGTTCTCTTCCGAGGTTGGTTAGAAAGCTCCGCGAATCGACAGCACAATGAGCCACAGGCAGCACAGAACTCGGGTTCCGAGGGCTCATTTGTGTACGGACTCCCAACAAAGAAGTCGTTCGCGTATTCAGCCATGTTGGCAGGCTGTCCAGGAGTCGGAGACGGCAACGACGGCAATAACATGCCTGGATTGTGGATCCGACGGCACATGATCTTTTTTGTGTTCCATGTGTAGTGATGGTTCGGGTGTTTTGCGTTCCCGGGTATATGTTCATGGATTGGCTCAAGTCCAATCTGTGACCTAAGAATCTGAATTTGTTGATTGTTGAACAGTGCATCATGGCTTTGGGTAGCAGTTGATGGGCTGAACTGTTGCCAAGCGTTGATAACGTCTGCAAAAGTCTCATCCATTTTGCTCGACTCAGGCCTCATGTCGGTGTTTGACGAGGCGTCTCTTGGTATGGCACTGGAATGTTGTTGCGATTGTTCAGTAGGTCGTGAGGTGACGGGAGACAGTTGGGTCAAATCTTCGACGTGTTCAATGCGGTAGAGAGCAGCTTCTTCTGCTGGAAGAGTAGTCTCATTGACTGTTTGGTGTTGCGTCGCAGGAGGTACAATCTGCCACTTACCTGTACCGCCAGAGCTAACGTAAGGTGAAGAGGCTTGTGATTGTGTAGTAGTTTCTTCGGGTGCCGGGCCAATCTGGATAGTAGGTAGAGATACCGTGGGCGACCCAGTTGAAAAGTTGTTGAAATCAGTACGATAATTAGCAGGCTGGCTCGATTGAATGGCAATAGGGTTGCCTATGTTCTTGGCTGTTAATCTCTTCCTCGGCGTCAATGGCGCAACTGAAGATGACCATGTGCCATGTGGCACGCCTTCGCCCATGGCCGCCAGAAAATCGCTCGCGTCTGGGAAAGCAGGAACGCGGCTCAGTCGAGCTAGACTCTTCGGACTGCGTTCGAAGAGCGGTAGGCTTGAGGTACGACGCTCGTCAACGCACTTTGAAGTGTCGCAAATGTCCTTCGCTGATTCAAAATTATCGTTGATGTCGTTTCGAGATCTGTTGCGGCGCCATCCATTGTTGTTGAGTCCAGTGAGTTTGCTATCAGTATTGCTTGCGATGTAGTTCTGCGCTGAATTAGTCTCACGAAGCCTTGCCAGATCGTCATTCAATGCGATGGCTGCTGGTGATGTTTGCTGCAGCACCGAACCAGTAGGATCAGCAGGGCCACTGATTAATCTCGTGGTCTTCACTGCTGTTGAGGGCTTACGTATGAGAGGAGCAGTCTTCGCAGTCCCACTCGGCGGTTTACCTTGACTGAGGTTGAAAGGAGGTGGTAGAACTTGACTTGTGAACGAAGAAAATGAGGCAGGCTCACTCGGTGCCTTGGTAGCTGATGGTACCTTGACAGCCGATGACGGCTTGCCAGGTTCCGGCGGCCGATCACGAGGAAGTCTGGGTTGGGTCCGCAGAGGTGCGATGGGCTTCGGGAGCCTCGTCTCGCCCAGCTCTCTCTCTCTTTGGCTGGTTGCCGGTATGATAGAAGATCTGACATGTCGAAGCCTCGGAATTCTCGAATCGCGCAAGGCAGGGTGAGTTGCCGTAGACAGAAGTATTGGTGAGGAGCGTTGATCAATGGGTGACACACGCGCGTTGGCAGGACCACGTCTCTTTGAGAGGACGTTTAGCTTCTTGGGTGTTTGAAGCGTTTGGGCGCTTGTCAAACTATCTTGAGTGGGAGTGCCCTGCGTACTTTGACGGGGATCAAGTGAAGAAATGCCACGGAAGCGAAGTGGCGTAGGCGTTTGAGGCTCGGAACGAGTCGCTGACTTCTCTCTGATGTATTGTTTGATCTCATCAGAGCCCAACCTGCTCAGACGTGGATCGAAACTGTCAATGTTGAACACGCCCGTCATCTGCTCAACACTGCGACGAGCCAGAGATGCACTTCCGGGGGTTGCGTAGTCATCACGTTTTCTTCCTCGGATTCCTGTTTGATGTGTGCCTGAAGACTGAGATGACTGCCCTGTCGCTTTGCTGCTTTCAGTCGTGTGGACTGTTGAGGGCGTTGCGGGCTCAAGGACCTTGGAGATGCCCAAGCCTACATGTGGCGACTCTCCTAGGCGCTCACGCTCCAGCTCTTCTTCAGTGAGCAGACCAAGAATTTTCCTGAATCCATACTCTTTTCGTTCCTTGGCCTTTTGAGCTTTCTGAGAGGCGAGGTATTCGGGTGTCGGATTGGCTCGCATGGCCTCTTCGTACCTCTGGCTGCGCACCTTATCTGCTTCAATCCATTCTGGCTTCTGAAAGAGCCGATCTCGAAGTTTCCTCGTGTCTTCATGGTTGAGCACTTCCAGGACAAACTTCCAGTCGTCATCATCAAAGTCTTTCGGATCTTTCTTTGGCAGCCATCCGTGCTCGTCGTGTTTGCCAATGAGGCCTTCAATGGCGAGCTTTGCCCACTTGAAATGCCCTTCACGTCCTTTGCTGATGTTCCGGATGAACCGCCTTTCTGCTTTCAAACTTGCCTTCTGCTCGCGCCGCTCTTCTTTTTGTTCTTGGCGAACCTTCTCTCTCACTCTTGCAACGGCTCGGTCCCAGGCCGGGTCCTCCGGAATTGAGGGGAACGAAGGCGAGGTGGCAGTGCTGTTTACCGTAGTTGTGCTACCGAGCGGTCTAGCGCTACGCATCTTATGAGAAGATGTCGGTGTTGTCGGGGGTAATGTAGTTGTGCTGCCAAGTGCTGTGGCGCTGCGTATTTTCCTTAGGGATGTCGGTGTTGTCGGAGTCTTCTTGGCGGGGGCGAGTTGCTCATAGGTAAGGAAGGGTGCAATACCTTCTCCACTGCGTGGCTCTTCGCTGGAAGCTGCTGGAGAACCTGTAACGAAGCGTAGTGGAATCGGAGGGATAGGAGGCGGCGTTTCGTCAAGCATGGGGCTTGGTTGAGCAGGCGACAGAGGAGACTGAGATCCGGCCGAGCTCTGTGAAGTTGAACGTCTTGTCAGGCTTGCAAGAGAGCTTTTGCTCTTCAGTGTGCGGGCAGACGCCTTTGCCTTCAGTCGCTTGGGCCATGATGTCTCCTGCTGAGTTTGTTTAGCATGTGTCCTGCGGGGCGGAGGTGCGCGTTGGGTCGCGAAGGCAAGAGGCAACATGAGCTCGTCGTACGCTCGCAAGCTCGAGAGCTGAGGTTGAGTCAGTAAAGAATATCGCTCATTCTAGGGTTGAAGACTTACCTCGAGCTTACGGCGCTTTGCAATACCACGTCGTGCATTTTGGATGCTGCCTCCCTTGATCTTCTCCTCGGGTTGGATGTATGGTGTGTGGTCGATCGTGCTCGTGGCGTTGTGGTCCGCTTGTTGAATTGCCTTCGTATTTGCCATTGCCATGACCATTGACTTTGCCCTTGTCTTTGCCTTTGCTGCTGCCACTGCCGCTGTGTGCCTTGCGCGGCGACTCAAGACTCGACGAAATAAATCACGTACCTTTTCTTGGGCGCGGGGAGGCGCTTCCTCGTCCCACTCCATCTCACTCTTCGGCCCAGATGGTGGTGGTGGTGCCGCCGACTGCCCTGCTGCAGATTCGTCGAGGTCCTGCACCAGCGGGAGCAGGGATAGCCGGTTGGCCCTCTCGGCGGCAGGGCGTGACTGCATTGGTGGTGGTGGTCGCGGCGGCAGCGCTGTCGCGGAGAGTGGTGGTGGTGATGAGGAAGAGGGAGGTGTGGGTGCGACATTCCACATCAGTGGGATTCGAGGCAGAAGCCCTGCTGAGAGAAGGATATGTGGGGTGGTGGGGGCGATTGAAGTGAGGTTAAAACCTTGGCGTCGATTCGAGGGTCGCTCCTTCCCCATGAAGGGTGCTTGTGTTTTCCCCAGTGCAGCAGATATGAGCGTACTGTGTTCTGTCTTGGGCGGGCTGATACTCTGACTTGGACGATAGTTCCCTCAAGGCCGCAGCGCCAGTCTACTATGTTAGCCAAAACGGAGTTCTATAAGTCAGACTGCATTGATTCAGACATCATTGGATAATACTGAAACTGACGTAAAAGCGGCAGAGCATTAGTTCGACGCATTCACGGAGCACGTTCTCGGGGGATCACATTCACCAGTTGTCTCTGGAGCATAGGACATTAGCACATTGTAAACATTAACTGTATGGGCTTGGACTTACGACGACGAGTGAAGAGGCCTTGTACCATGCGACTCAAAAATACCATCACAAAACACTTCTCTCCAACCATTGTATAAACTATATTCATGACATTCAAGAGCCTATCTAAGTCGCCAGTTGGAGTTGAAAAGCATACTCCGCGCAGGAACATTGTAGACACTCATCATGGGATCATCGCCCAAACGCAGAAAATGCAAAAAAGGGCGGTCGTTGGCCTGCAACAGTGGCTTTCGTAATGTTGCAATGTTGCTCACTTCTTTGTGGCGTACTGCTGTGTCCACTCGCGTGCAGTCTTAATTGCCTCAGGTTGGTTCTCCTATTTGGCGTTAGTCAAATGCTTGCAATAGCGATGTATGTGCAACTTTACGAACCTTCCATTGCTTGGCCACAGCCTCATTGAGAGGATCTTCTGGGTTGGGTGCGCCGAGTAGAGCCTGGATACTGAGGAGGATTGTGCGGATCTGGAGAGCAGGCGACCAGTTGTTCTTCAACACGTCCAAGCAGATGCGACCGAGCCTGTCGATGTTGGGGTGATAGATGCGAGTCAAGAAGCGTATCCGAGGTGGGCACATGGGGTAGTCGTCAGGGAGAAAGAGCTCGAGGTTGAACTTTCCACCTACCATGTTGTCAGCATACTGAGTCCTGTCGCGTGTGCTTTCACGTTGTCCGGGCTTGCTTACCTTCGTAGCAGCTTCCATCTGGTCCGTCCACCCAAACGTCGAAGTATCTTGCGTTCTCGTCATGCGGCTCAGCTGAGATGCCTGGGACCGGCTCGTTCTGTAGCCTCTCCGTCTCTTTGATGATCCTCTTGGGTAGTGGTGCTGACATGTTTGCTCTTGCTTCGCTGAGTCAGGCTCTTTGGTTCGCGATCTCGAATCGCTGTTGGCTTATCGTGGCTTATGCGTGGTGGTGTGCTAAAGGCTAGCTCGTGTTATGCTCGATGCCTTTCTGCGGTATATGCCAGTGATATGTGCGCCTGAACGAAGAGTCGGGGGTCAGTGAGGTGGAGGTGGTGGAGGTGTTGTTAAGTGAAATGGTGCAAGTTCGCCATCAATAGTTGGGTGAGGGACAAGCCTCCCCCACTTCGTCGTTCGTCACTGCCCGCGACTTTTCTGGGGCAAAGCACCGAAATGAATGGGACGAATTATTTGGCGCATGCTTGATACGTTCACTGTCCACTCTCTGCCTTTCCTTCATGGACCGCAAAATCACGGTACGACTCAATAACGCTCATTCACAATAATGGTCAACAAACCGCATGCGTCGCGCAATTACAAACCAGGAAACAAGAAACCTCAGGCCAGCGCGAGTACTATAAACGGGGAGGACACCAGCTACATTGTGTTTGGCAACGAGAAGCCAAAGAAGAGCAAGCAGCCTGCACCAGAATCCGCTGGGAAAGGAAAAGCAAACGATGCGTCCGCAGCCGGCACACAACCCGAGGCAGAGAAGAAGCCAGACACAAGGACGTTGATCGCAGGCGCATCATGGACGGGCAAGCTGCCTCAGACCCTGTTCAATGAGCACTGCCAGAAACAGAGATGGGAGAGGCCTGAGTATACCGTACACAGAACACCGGGTGGATTCACTGGAGCGGTACTCTTGCGACAGAAGAACCCAAAGACGAGCGAGATCACTGCATTGCCGCCAATCACACCGCCGAAGGACTATAACAAGGACCATGGTGTGCAACCTAGTGCGGTGGAGGCGAGGCACTTCGCGGCCGCGTATGCGTTGTTCAGAGTCAGTAACATGAAAAATATCCACATGATGCTGCCACCCCAGTACCGCGACCTGTGGAAAGGTGATTTCTTAGACTTGAAGAGCGAGGCTGTTGCACAAGGCCAAGGATACTTGTATGAGGCAGATCCGTTCGCTGCGAAGAAAGCGTTCGACTTGGCCAAATTAGCGAAGGAGAAGGCCAGAGCGGACAAAGTCAAGGCTTCGGAGCAGGATAAGAAGGATCAAGTCGTCAGCCTGGACGGCCAGGTACAGTCCAAGCACGTTCTGAAAGGATGGCAGAGGGTCCCTAAGGTTGAGATGGGAGGACGTACAAGAAGAGAAGTGGAGGCACTCGTGCGAAGTCAAGGGGTGTGGAATCCACATCAGATCAAGCTCAGCCCGCAGGCTACGAAGCAGATCGTGGAAGAGCTGTCAAATACTGGATTCAGGAAGAGCCACGTTGAAGAGGCTGCAGCTACCTGCAAAGATCGCGAGGAATGTCTGGAGTGGCTTCTCATTCATGTTCCAGAGGACGATCTGCCCAAATGGGCGCTACCTGAGAACTATTCAGCAGGTGTCAGCATGGCAAGCAGTGATCTCAAGCGTGAAGGCAAGCTAAAGCGACTTGCAGCAAGCGGTTATGCAATGGACGTGTGCGCTCAAGTTTTGGACACTTGCAATGGTGACGAAGGCAAGGCGGCCGAGAACCTGCAAAAGAGACTTACAGGCGATGATGAAGACACCACAACGGCGATCCAAGAACCAGCAGATCTCGAGACCTGGAATGAAGAGCTAGAAACCCTCGCTGCGATCTTCGGTGAAAGGTTCAGCAAAACTGAGAAGACATGCATTCTTACACTTGAACGACAAACGCCGTCTAAGAAGCCCATCATCCTCCGCGCCCGTCCACCGATCAAAGGCTACCCCAATGTGGTGCCTATTCTCTCCCTAGAAGCCGAACTACCTGCGTACATCAAACTGAGCATACTGAAGAACTGCCTAGCGCATTGCCAGGAGTCTTTGCTAGGTGAACAAATGCTCTTCAGTATTGTGGACTGGATCGAGACCGAGATTCCAAATATCATGGACCGTCCGGGTCGACTAAGTGAGATCGCAAGTGCTGCAACTACTTTTGTCGAGCCTGCGGCTGCTCGTGCGCCGACAACACAAAAGCCACGCAGACATCCCAGGCCTATCGCATGGACACCCGCCACCCAAGGAAGCCAACGCATCCTTGCAGAGTGGACCGCCAGACAAGAGTTGCCGGACCAGAAGAAGATGTTGCAAGCTAGACAAAATCTGCCAGCTTGGAAACTACAGGACAAGATCGTGGAAGCTGTGACTAAGAATCAAGTCACCATCATTTCAGGTGAGACTGGTTCTGGAAAATCGACACAAAGTGTGCAATTCATCCTAGATGATCTCATCAAGCGCAGCTTTGGTGAGCAGGTCAACATCATCTGCACACAGCCCAGGCGTATCAGTGCTCTGGGCCTAGCGGACAGAGTCGCGGACGAGCGATGTGTGCGAGTGGGTGACGAAGTTGGTTATGCCATACGTGGTGAATCTAAGCACAAGTCAGGAACGACAAAGATCTGCTTCGTGACCACCGGTGTATTACTTCGAAGACTACAGACTTCTGGTGGTAGCTCAGACGACGTTTTGCGCAGCTTGGCCGACGTGAGTCACGTTGTGATCGATGAAGTTCACGAGCGCAGTCTCGACACAGACTTCCTGCTTGTGCTCCTCAGAGATGTCCTCAAGAAGAGGAAGGATCTCAAGCTGGTGCTTATGAGTGCTACTCTTGACTCAGCCACTTTCGAGTCGTACTTCAGAGGAATGGCGTCTGTCGGCCAAGTCGAGATTGAAGGTCGGACACACCCTGTCACAGACGTCTACCTGGATGAGATTCTCCAGGCGACTGGCTTTGGTGGCATGCCCGCCGAAGACGAGACCCAGTCAGTCGTGGATTCTGTCCTTGACAACGAGTCTAGGAACGGCTCCAAGGTTGACCCAAGGACAATCACCACAGCCCTGAGAGCAGTTGGCACTAGAATCAACTACGACTTGCTCGCGCAGACCGTCCAAGTCATCGACTATGGACTTGGCGAGGAAGAGGGTGGTATCCTGATTTTCCTGCCCGGTGTTGCAGAGATTGATCAGGCACTACGAGCGTTACGTGATATGCCAGGCTTGCACGCCCTCCCCCTACATGCCTCTATGCAAAGTGTTGAGCAGCGTCGCGTCTTCCAAAAGCCTCCACGCGGTTTGCGCAAGGTCATTGCAGCAACAAACGTAGCAGAAACGTCCATCACCATTGATGACATTGTTGCTGTCATTGACACGGGTAGAGTTAAGGAAACCAGCTTCGACCCTGCTAACAACATGGTCAAGCTCGCTGAGGTCTGGGCTTCTCGCGCAGCCTGCAAGCAACGAAGAGGTCGTGCTGGCAGAGTGAGGCCCGGAACTTGTTACAAGCTGTTTACACGCAGCCAAGAGGCAAAGATGGACGAGAGGCCTGAGCCTGAGATCAGAAGAGTGCCACTTGAGCAGCTCTGCTTGTCCGTCAAGGCTATGGGCGTTGCAGATGTTCCTTCATTCCTCGCATCTGCATTGACACCTCCTGAGAGTCTTGCAGTCGATGGTGCTTTGCGACTGCTTGGCCGTATGGGTGCTCTGGACGATACCGAGCTGACCGCACTGGGTCGCCATCTTTCCATGATTCCAGCCGACTTGCGTCTTGGCAAGCTCATGGTTTACGGTGCCGCTTTCGGATGTCTCGAGGCGTGCTTGACAATCGCTGCTATATTAACAGTCAAAAGTCCTTTCATCAGCCCACAGCCCAAACGCGAAGAGTCAAAGGCGGCCAGGACAACATTCGGTGGCGGGCTTGGAGATCTTGTCTGCGACTTGAGGGCATACGAGGAGTGGTCCTCCCGCCGTGCGGCAGGCGAGCGCACATCTGCTCTGCGCAGGTGGTGTGACGACAACTTCCTCCACAACCAAACACTCATGGACATCTCGACCAACCGCACGCAGTACCTGTCCAGCCTGAAAGAGACTGGATTCCTCCTCTCCACTTACTCACCCAACTCCCCTGCCGCAGAGTCTTACAACCGCTACAACACCAACGATACCCTCCTCCGCGCGCTAGTCGCAGGCTCCTTCCAACCACAGCTCGCGCGCATCGACTTCCCCGACAAGAAATACGCCGCGTCGTCCTCAGGCGCAGTCGAACTCGACCCCGAAGCCCGCACCATCAAGTTCTTCAACGAAGAGAACGGCCGCGTCTTCATCCACCCGAGCTCCACGCTCTTCGGTGCGCAGAACTTCCCGGGCAACAGCGTGTACATGTCGTACTTCACCAAGATGGCCACCAGCAAGGTCTTCATCCGGGACTTGACGCCGTTCAACGTGTACAGTCTGTTGATGTTCGGTGGACCGATTGGTATCGATCCACAGGGCCGCGGGCTGGTTGTTGATGGCTGGGTGCGATTGAGAGGCTGGGCTAGGATTGGTGTGTTGGTTAGTAGGCTGAGGATGATGCTTGATGAGCTTTTGGCGAGGAAGGTGGACGAGCCCGGAGTGGATTTGGGCGGTAGCGATATTGTTGGCGCTGTCAGGAAGCTTGTTGAGCTTGACGGGCTGGATAGGTGAGCGGGTCGATGTGACTTTTCGGGACACCCTGACGATGGCGATAGATGATAGACGGAGCTGGTGCTCTAAATATTCGAGTGAGTGTAACATCCAATCCAAGGAAACAGGCGACGCCTATCAAGACCCAATACACGACAGATGGGATGCTGCCATGCAGATGAGTCCTGTCAATAGAAGAAATACCTTTTTGGACACGCAAAAAATGTAGATGAAATGAGTATTCGAAGCTTCATGACCCGATGAGCTATGGATTAGATCTACTTGCCGACCGTCAGGAACAACCTATCACCAACGTCGCCCAAACCAGGCTTAATCATGCCCTTCTCGTCAGTCTCAGCATCGACACCACCAACCCAAAGCTCAACACCCTGCGGCCAAATCTCAGAAGCCTTCTGCAAACCAGCCTGGCTCGCAAGAACAGAGACGGCGATGATCCGCGGCACGCCCCAGTCACGCAGAGTGTCGATGGCCGCGCAGACGGTCGAGCCGGTGGCGATGATGGGGTCGATGACGATGGCAAGGTCGGGGACCTTTGACTCGCCGCCGACTTTGTGGTAGGGCAGGTTGTTGTAGTACTCGACGGGGTCGAGAGTGGTTTTCTCGCGGTACATTCCCAGGTGGTGGATTGGCACGGGCTCAGGGAGGAGGGACTGCAGGGCGTCGACCATGGAAAGGCCGGAGCGGAGGATGGGCACCAGGCAGACCGTGGCGGGGGAGATGGATTCTGTTTTGTATTTGTAGCCTAAGGGTGATGTGTCCTGTATGTCAAAGGGATGATTGAGTTAGCTTCTGGCATCTACTGAGGCCAAGCGTGCCAATCAGGCGTCGAGGGCACCAAGATAACACATACCGTGCCTGTCTCAGTGACCTGCAAGCCATGTGCAAGGGCCTCACAGCCGACTATGGTGGCGATCTCATGCACCAGCTGCTTGGTGTCTCTCGCATTTGTGGATTTTGATCGCAAGAGGCTCAACTTCGCTCGCAGGCAAGGGTGAGTCGATACGTGGACATTGGATGGGACGGATGGCGAGGCCATGTTTAGTGTAGAGACGGTGTGCAAGTATGTAATGGTCTGGAAGTAAGGTTTGATTTTTCTCGACGAACAGCAGATGGGAAGAAGAGTGCTCGCTCAAATACACAACGTCTCTTGTTTGTTGCTACGTGGAGATCCGAGCAGTACGTAGCAGCAATAATGTTTGCCCTGATAAGCTGCTTGATAGGCGAGGCAGGAGAGGGTGCATATCGGGAGGGGCTCTGGGGCTCTCGCGGACCGCGCCGATGCTGCGATGACGCCGCTCGAAAGTCTGCATTATTGTTGAAATCAAGGGTCGCCGTCGCAAACAGCCAGAGCCGGTCGACAGAGCCGTCGGGTCCAACGGCCAGCAGAAACGTCCATTGGTGTGAAGGTTAAACGGCCAACAGTGGTGCACACAGACGCCATCATGCCCATCCCTTTCCAACCCATCTCTTCGCCCTGTTGCGTTGTCTCTCCTCCTGCCAGCGCTGATCTATAACGCGTCGGCATATACCCCTGCCCTGCTCTATAATGGCCTGCAGCTAAGCCGACTACACTGCACCAACGCTATGGACGCCGCAGGCCCGTCCTTCCATGACGCAGAGGCGAGAAGCATCGTCCACGACTCCAACAACGGAGTTTCAGAGGGTGTTTGGGTGCGCGACACCACCCCGAGGCGACACAGCGCTTTTGGAGAGCAACGTTCGCGCCACAATAGCATGGGCAGCGAGTCCACTGTAAAGGCTCGATCCCAACGCGCAAGCTACCAGGAACCCAAGACCAGCTCATGGGATCTCTCGGAATTCCCAGCCCCTCCAGTACCTGCAGTCCGAACTCTTTCCCACGGAGAAGGCATGAAGGCTGCCAAAAAACGCGCCCATACCAACTTCAGCCGGCCCGCTTCATACCAAGGCCAAAGCAATGGCAATCCGACTGAGAACGAGATTCCGCCTCCGGTACCGACAAATCCACAAGGTATGGATCTGGCTTCAACAGAACAGCAAAATCAACAGGAACCCGATCTCGAACGCGAAGTGACCATGCGATCACCGGATTCTGGACCGAACTACGGCGCACGGCGGATAGAGGATTACTTGCAAAAGGGCCCTTTACCCGGTCGCCCTGCGGACTGGCTGACTACACTCTATACTATCGCTCATTTAATATTTTTCTCCATCTTCGGTACGCTTGCACGACTGGGTGTGCAATGGATCGCTTTCTACCCCGGCACTCCGATTGTTACGCCAGTCATTTGGGCCAACGTTGGAGGCTCTTTCCTGATGGGCATACTCGCCGAAGACAGGCAGATCTTCAGAGACGAATGGATGCCCCGTCAAAGGATGCACGCCGAGAAGAGGAACTCCACGAAGGAGCAAGAACTCGGCGAGCTGACGGCTGCGGAGCGTATGAAGGTCAAGAAGACTATCCCTCTCTACGTTGGCCTTGCAGTTGGCTTCTGCGGTTCGTTCACATCGTTCAGCTCATTTATGCGCGACGTCTTTCTGGCGTTGTCAAACGACCTTCCCTCGCCTGTGAACCACCCTTCAACAGGCACCATCACAACATCATCCGAAGTCTCTCGAAACGGAGGCTATTCCCTCCTGGCGCTCCTCGCAATCATAATCGCAACAGTAGCCTTATCGATGGGCGCCCTAATAGTCGGCGCCCACACCGCCCTCGCCTTCGACTCAATCACCCCTCGCATCCCATCTCGCTTCACGCGCCGCCTCCTCGACCCTCTCATGGTCTTCCTCGGCTTCGGGTGCTGGCTAGGCGCCCTCTTCCTCGCCATCTGGCCGCCAGACCGCCCCAGCGGTCCCTCCTCCGCCGGCTCCTGGGCGAACGAAACCTGGCGTGGCACAGTCCTCTTCCCAATAGTGTTCGCGCCAACAGGCTGCCTGCTGCGCTACTACGTCTCGATCAAACTAAACTCCCTTGTGCCCTCATTCCCACTGGGCACTTTCGCGGCGAACATGTTCGGCACGGCCATCGAGGGCATGTGCTACGACATCCAGCACGTCGGCGTGGGAGTCAATGGCGCCGTGGGAGGCGGGCTTGTCGGGTGTCAGGTGCTGCAGGGCGTGCAGGATGGGTTCTGCGGCTGCTTGACGACGGTGAGCACGTGGATGGGTGAGATCAACGGGCTGCGACGGCGTAGCGCGTACGTGTACGCTGTCGCGAGCATTGTTGGTGGGTTCTGCCTGATGGTGGTTATCATGGGGAGCGTCAAGTGGAGCGTCGGGTGGTCTCCACCGGTTTGCGATACGGGATACGTTTCCAAGATCTAGGGAGGCGGCGGATTCCCCACCATTTTTCGTATGTGTAGAATATATACCCTTTCGTTTTTTTCTCTTTCTACTTCCTCTGGGAGGCAGTTTTATGATCTCCAGGGTGAATCGGACTCGCGAGCCAGCATTTCCCACTCGTTCAAACTTTTGCAGTGTCCCACCCTCTTCCTTGGAGAAGTGTATATATATGCCTATGTAGTACATTTAACATCCTGATACTAGGTAATTACTCCTGATCTGCGAAGGCCCATCTGATGAGTGTGATCTTTCTGTTCCAAAGAAAAAATCGGCATCCACGGTGCGATTGTAAAAGATATCAATGGTCTTGGCCTCAAAGTAACATCCGGCGCGCGCACGTCTCTACTGAGCTTGCTTCTTGACAAACTCCACGACCTTCTCAGCAACAATCACGTCCGCGCTCTCAGGCAGATAATGCCCATGGCCATCGGCGACAGGCACAGTCTCAAGCTTGCCCTCTTCCACCCACTGCGGCCAGATTGCTTCGACATCGTTCATCATGCCCAGCGAACCCTCAGAGTAGATGACCATCAATGGCACTTTCACCTTCGTCCCAGCCGCTTGCTCGCGCTTCTGCGCCTCGCACTCCGGCACACCGCCATCGGCATAGTCCGCACAACTGCCCTCGATGGCATCCGAGCGGGCGAAGATCGCAGCATACTGCTCGTACGCGCCCTGGGCCTCGAGGTTCGAAGCGCCGATTTCGTTCCGGCCGCGTCCGCGCGCGAGCAGCATTTTGCAGAAGGCGTCGCCGCCCATGGCCTTGATGACGTCCGGCGCAGCGGGCGTCGCGAGGAAAGGCCAGTGGAAGTAGGCGATGCTGGCGGCGGGGTGGGCGAAAGCGCGCCATTGCTCGAGCGTGGGAACGATGTCGATGAAGACCGCGGCCTTGAGGTTTGGAGGCGGGCTGGGCGCGGTCAGGAGGCGGTGGCCGATGCGGGCGCCGCGGTCGTGGGAGATCCAGTAGACTGGGCGGGAGGTGGCGTTGGGGAGGACTTTCTCGAGAGCTTCGAGGATAGAGAAGCCGATTTCGCGTTTGTTGGCGGAGGCGGGGCGGGTGCTTATGCCGTAGCCTGGGAGCTCCGGGATGAAGAGAGAGGCGTGTGGCTTCCAAGCGTGCAGGACCTAGATTGGTGGTGAGCAGGTTTGTAGCGATGCGGTGGATTCCTGTTCGTGAGGTTCGACAGGAAAGAGCGATTGGAACTCACGCGGCGCCACCTAACATTGGCATTAGATCAACCGATGACAAGGCTTGGGCAAGAGAAGCTCGATCGAACTCACATGTAGCTGGACTGTGGATAGCCGTGCACGACGCAGAGGATGGCATCTGAGCCATTGTCATGGGAGTAGCTCTTGACCGAATTGCCGGACGATATTTGCGTGTCGTTCTCTTGCAGCCACGGGTGCAACGTCTTGAGTGTGTTATTGGCCATGGTGTTGAGTTTGTTTACTTGTAGTATGAAGCTCGGAATGACGCAGACGTATGAGTGCGCGAGATATACTTGAAAGCTTGGGTTATGAGGTTCAGGCAAGGCATGACATGTGGTCGTCACCTCGGATCTGATTGCGATGACGATCACATCAGCAGCAACAAGGCTGAAGAACGGCCAAACCCAGCGAATTATCACCTAGGTAAGCTCCGGCGTAGCGCGCGCAACCCCTCGTGGACAACCGAGAGATGCACCCTCCACGAAGGCCCTGCACGACGACATACCACTGCATGGCAATACCAAGCCTGACCGTGTGGGAGGTACAAGTGTTCGATGTCATGTCAAAGCAGTGTGTGCGAGTTTGCTAAAGAATCGGTGTGTGGCACGAGACACCGCTCGGGGACATGTGGCAAGACCAGGCATCTGGTTCGGCCCGAACACTCGAAGCAGAGCGATGAAGTCTGTCCCCTTAGTCGTCCATGTGTTGGTGTGGAGCAAGTTGGGGAGTGGTTAGCCGGAGCCGGAGAGCGCAAGGCGGGGGGGGGGGGGACCAAAGACAGACACACACGGAGGACAGACGGACAGACAGGAAGAGCCTGGCCACTTACAGAACTGCACGCTCGACCGGCGGGAATCGGAAGACGAGACGCGAGAGGCGATGGCTCCGACATCTAGGATGGCCGGGCAGCATCGCAGGCATGGCCGCTGAGAGGGTCTTGCTCCTCTCACGCCTCTCGCACGCATACCATACCAGTGGGGCCTGGCGCTTTCAGTTGGAGTTATTGCATGCGGCGCTGCTGAGGCACGTCCTCGCGCTTTGTGGCTGCTGCGTCCGCGGCGATGTGGATGGATGAGAAATGTTCTGACTGCTGTGTGTTCAAATCAGGTGCTCTGCTCTCCTCAGCCTCACCCGGGCAGAGCCGTGCGAACGAGAGACGGGCGAGCATTCACGAGGCGGTCACTGTATCATCACTCTGTAGGGGAAAAGGAGACAGCCAGGCTGCGTGTGACAGATATATGTAGTGTGAAGCACGTACTGTAGCCGCGGCACATGAAACGAGGCCGACAAGAGGTCATGCCAATACACCCATCAGACACACAATAATCTCTGCAGAGCTTCGCTTCGTCTCATCCGAGCGTGCGCCAGGTTAGAAGCTCGATCCAAGCCCGCCTCCGCTAACAGAAGGCTCCTTGGCGGGAGAAGCAGAGAGAGTGAGAGCAAGGGACGAGAGCAGCAGCAGCAGCAGCAGCAGCGGCGGCGGCGACAGCGCCAACGCCAGCCAGCCAGGCGAGAACTCCACCCTTCGACTCGCCAGACCACATCCACTCGAGCCACTCTCTATCTGCCTCCCACACCTCTCCACACGCTACCACCCCAGCCTGCCCTCGACGCGAAAACAACACACACCCGCCGCATACACACATACACATACACACACGCACACACACACACATACGACACCCCTCCCTCCGCCCTCCGACACCCTCGCCATCGCATGCGCCCGCCTTGACTGCGCTCCGGCGCCAAGCTCTCCTCTCGCGCGCCCGCAACCACTCGAAACCACCGCCGCAGCAGCCTTCAAATGTCATGTCGCCCTCACCTGGTTTCGCGCCCTCGAAGCGCCAGCTCTGGAATCCTCCGACTACAGTCTCCGCGACACCGACGCCCTACTGCACCGCTTTCCCGCTGCCCGCCAACGGTGTCATCTCACTCGCCGACAGTGTCATCACCCTTACCACCAACGTCGTCTTCCAGCCAGCATGTACCGGCGGCGTCAACGAATTCATCGAAGGCTATCCAAGTGTCATAGCAGACTGGAAGGACCCGTTCTATGCTTCAACAACCCCTCAAACATACGTGATCGCCGCGGCGACGGTGATCGCGTGGATATTGGTCTTCATGCTTGTAATTACACCGCGCACAACCTTCTTCGGCACTTCCGTCTCACATCCTGGACTCGGCGGTAAACATGGTATCATTGGAGGTGCAAACGGTGGAGGCAGTTCTCTCGGAGTCGGCTCGCGACCGTGGTTACAAAAGGTTGCGGCATTTACGGTTGCCGTCTCTCTCACTATCGCCACTGCGGACACCTTCAAATCTCTGGAAAAACAGTACACCATGGGCTACATGGACGCGACAGCCATGCGCGAGGATGTCATGGGCTCTCTGGAAATTAGGATCACTCGTGTTATCTCGGACATCTTCCTCTGGCTCGCACAGGTTCAAACGCTAATACGACTGTTCCCTCGACACAAGGAGAAAGTGATCATCAAGTGGATTGGTTTCGCATTGATTGTCTGCGACTCAACTTTCTCATGTCTCAACTCTTTCTATGCGAACACAACACTCGGCTCCACAAAGCCACGACATTTTGTCGACGCGATCCCCGCCCTGTCCTATCTTTTCGAACTGGCTCTCGGTCTACTTTACGCGGCCTGGGTCATTTACTACTCAATGACAAAACGGCGATATGCTTTCTATCATGTAAAGATGAGGAGCATCACCTTGATTGCCTTGCTGTCTTTTGTGGCAGTCTTGACACCGGTCGTCTTCTTTGTCACGGATGTCTCAAATTCTGATGTTGCTGGATGGGGTGATTATTTCCGCTGGGTCGGCGCAGCAGCCGCCAGTGTAATCGTCTGGGAATGGGTGGAACGTATAGAAGCCATCGAATGTGATGACAAAAAGGACGGCATCCTAGGCCGTGAAATATTTGACGGCGACGAGATGCTGGATGTGAATCCGAGCAGCGAAGTGATCTGGAACTCTGGACGGCGTGGCTTGGCTCGACTACGAAACGGCGGACGACGTGGCGGCGATGACGATGACAAAAAAGGCGGTGATGCAACCAGCGCAATGGAGAAAGGTCTCCATGGCTTCACGGCACGCTTCAGAAGACAACCGCCACCTGCACCCAAACACTTCCCACTTGGTCGGGCGCACAGTCATCGCACTGAGGCGCTTACGAATGGTAGTCGTACTGGCACTGCTGGAAGTGGCACGATCACGTTTGGCCGTCTCCCCAGACGGCGCGGCCAGCGTGCTCGCGATACTGGTATCACGCCACCTCCAGCGGTGGCTAGCCCCGTAAGCCGTACAGACACCACAAGTGCCGCCAGCACTGTGTACGTAGTGCGATACGACGACGGTGGAGATGTTCCACAGCCAATACGGCGGCGTGTCGATGCGAGTGGCAATGCTATACTCAGTCAAGATTACAGAGACTCGACCACGAAAGAGTACGAATTGGAGGAAGACTTGGAAGAACCGCGGCCCAAACGTGAGCGTGGTCCAAATGGTAGATGGCACACTGTGGCCAACCCTTTCAAAAGAAAACGCGCATCACCTCCAGCAGAAGTACAGAAAGCACGAGACAAGGCCGAACCAGGTCTGACTCGCTCGATGACCCCGGCACACAATTTCTCAAAATGGGATTTCAAGAACCGGCTGGGTGTACTGGCCGCAGAGACAGGCGAACGCTTCCGAGACCGAAGAGCCGGGCGAGGCGAAGATGCAGATATACCTGTTACCATCATCCCTGCACAACCCCGAGGTAGCACGCGCACGTGGAGTCCGGAAGTACTCGTTCAGCAACAAGCTCAGCAAGCACGGCGGGTGCACGATCGTAGTCCAGCAGCTGCCGGCGCCCTGTCAACAGACGAGTCACCTACACCAGCCGATCTCAGCCATTCGACCACTTTGACATCCAACAGTCTACCAGCGGCGGAAGCTGCAAGCCGCGACACCAACACACCACGTGCAAATGAGACAAGCACGTCTGCGTCTCCAGTGGTGATCCAGTCACCCAGGCGACATTTGCCTACTTCACAAAATAGCTTCTCGCGTCAATGCGATCCGCCCCCTCGCGCAGACGATATTAGCCCTTCGGGTGGTTCTACCGGAACGGTGACCGTCGTACCTGCACCAAGACGATCCCCACTGCGAGCAGTGTCCACAACGCCGCCCACTTCGCAGGACGCCGCACCAACCAGCAACGCTGCCCTCGGTGATGAACTGGGTCCTGGGGGCTACAATGCGCAAAGGCATTCTCCACTACGCACCCACACAACACCGCCGACGAGGACGCCTTAGCGCCTTGTGATCACCAGCACTTTCTTGCATGTGGTCAATCTTGAAAACCAGCTATCATGGGCACCAGACCCGATTTCTCCGGACACGACCGTCGACGAATCTTTTCTACTTCACTTCGCATTTGTCTTTCGAGTTTTTCTTCCGTACATACGATCCCCTCGGCTAGGATCTTCAATGATCTACGTGCGAGGCATTTCCATCACCTTGATCTTTTTTTTCGATTTTGAAATTATTTTAGCGTTGGCGCTGAGGGGCAGGGAGCATTGACTGCATGTTAAGTCTTCAGAGGCAGCTGAATTCTTACACTTTGGGAAAGGGGGGAATGCAAGGATATTGGAGGTACATACCAAAAGAGAGAGGCAACGGCGCACAGCTTCGTTGCTTGTTTCGAAGAGGAGCCAGATACCTCTGGTGGGCGCGCGGCCACGAGACAACATTCGCTGTATATAGCTTTCGCCATTGGGCGCGCGAATTCTTTTGGAGATCTGCTTGTTCATACAACGACATTCATGTCTTGGAAAATATGAATCGATTGGACACATCCCATCCCACTTTCCGTTGAGCACAGTATGGTCGCTCTCCGGGCGCAATCGATGCAACCAAACGCAAGGAGTCTTGTACCAACCATATTTCTCGCGGCTTCTGATTTGTTGGGATAGTCCATATGTGCCAATACTATCTCGACAGTCATTTCGATGTTCGTGCAGGCATGCCTATATGCTCTTCATTATGATCACACCAGGCCGCTAAGGCCGTTGACGATTCGAGATTGACGATGGTGACGTACGTCCAGACCTCGGTCGATCATGCTCCAAGCGCCAATGCCAGCAGCAGCAGCGAGTGGGTCGGACTCGCGTGGCTGGACTTGACCTGGCGATGTGCTGCTGAGAGAGCTTCGTGTCGCGGATCCTTGATAGCGAGGCTTGACCTTGACATCTTTCCATCTGCACCTCCCGAGACTTGTTTTCCATTGCTGCGAGGAGGTGGCTGTTGCCTTGTCGTGTCTTCATTGCGTTGTCTATCTATCTCCAGTACACTCGCCTAGGCACCTTATCCAGCTAGTCTCCAGCCGACGGCGACTGACGGCCTGCCCAGAGCTCACCATTCCCGCTTGCTTGCTTGCTTGCAACCAGCGTAGCCAGCCAGCTATCCAAGCACGCCCTGCAATACACGACACACCTCTCCCTCCACCCCGAATCCACGCAATGTCGCTCTTCGGCGACGACTACTCCGGCCCTGCCTCCCGAGGCGCCAACCAAACAACCAAATCCTCCCTCTTCGACGACGACGACTCCGCCGCGCCCCAACAGTCCAGTCCCGCCAAACCCTCCACCAGCACTTCCATGTTCGGCGATGCCGCCGACGACGACGACGGCAGCTCGCCCTGGGCCTCTTTCACGCCCAAGAAACCCCAGCGCCGCTCCGGCGCCGAAGTCGTGCGCTCGCTGCTCGCGGACGCCGAAGTCCCGGAGGCCTACGTCGACGCGTGGGAAGCGCTCGCGGCCGGGCGCAGGGACGTGGACGAGGCGGATGTGAGGCGCGTGGTGCTCGAGGGCAGCGGCGTGGGCGCGGAGGCCGGTGAGAGGATTTGGAGTATTGTCAGCGCGGGCGGAGAGAGTCGGGTGTTGGGGCGAGGGCAGGTGTGGGTGTTGTTTGCGCTGGTGGGGTTGGCGTTGGAAGGGGAGGATTTGGGGTTGGATGCTGTTGACGAGAGGAGGGGGAGATTGCCTGTATTGCCTCAGATTCCGGGTTTGGTGAAAGAGCAGAGGCCGGTCACGCCGCCGGCGCAAGTGGTTCCTCAGCAGCAGCCGCAGCAGCAGCAAAATCAGCAGCAGACTGGACACGGCGCTCAAAGCACGCCCGTACAGAACAGAGGAGGCGCGAGGAAACCGAGCTTTGGCTTTGGTGAGAGTGATCCGTGGGCCAGTCCTGAGATGCACCGAGGCCACAATCACACCAATGGCGTGGGATCGCAGCCTCCTCCAGCGCCTGCTGTAAGGACGACCAGCGAGTTCTCTACTACCGCTGCAGGGAACAACTCAAGTATGGCTGGTAGCGGATACGTCAGCACGCCGGCACCAGCGAGTGAAGCTGCATCTTCTTGGGGAGCAGCCGATGCATATGCTAGCCAAGGCGGTGCAGGAGGATTTGGAACCACACCCGAATCGAGTGGTGGGTTTGGCGAAGTTGATAGCGGAGCGGGCACTGCTCGACGCTCTGCTCGGCCACGTACCACACTCCCCAAAGGCGTTGAAGAAGTGATTACAATTGCAATGCTCGAGGAGAAAGAAGGCATGTTCCTATTCCAACACCGCAACTACGAGGTCGGCTCTGTCAGGCGCAACTCGAAGGTCATTCGTCGATACTCTGACTTTGTCTGGCTGCTCGAATGCCTACACAAACGCTATCCTTTCCGCCAGCTTCCTCTACTCCCGCCCAAACGAATGGCCATCAATGGCAACCATATCGCTGCGGATGGTCTCTTCATCGAGAAGCGTCGCCGCGGCTTGGCTCGTTTCGCGAACGCCCTTGTCCGCCACCCGGTGCTGCGCGAAGAGCAGCTCGTTGTTATGTTCCTCACAGTTCCGACGGTAGAAGCACGCCAACCAAATGCCCAATATTGATGTAATAAGCTTGCTAACGAACATTCACAGGAACTCGCCGTCTGGCGCAAGCAAGCCACCATTTCTGTGCAAGAAGAATTTATCGGTCGCACTCTGCCACCCACGCTGGAAGACTCACTGCCTGAAAACTTGCAAGAGACATTCGACACTGTGCGCTCTGGCGTTCGACGTTCGGCTGAGCTGTACATCAACTTGTGCAACCTGGTCGAAAGACTGTGCAAGCGCAAGGAGGCGATTGCGGCTGAGTACGGCCGCTTTGGTATGAACCTGACTTCGATCACGGAGACCACCAACGACGCCTTCGCCATTGACACAAACGACGTGCCACTTCTAAACGAGGGCGTGAAGGCTACGGCGAAGCACCTGAGAACTAGCCAAGGTTTGCTGGAAGATGAGAGCAGAGCGTGGGACGAGGGCGTGCTGGAAGATCTGAAGAGCGTACGCGATGGAATGGTCGCTTTGCGCGACATGTTCGACCGAAGAGACCGTCTGGCGCGTGACAACATCCCGCAGCTAGAGAAGCGCATCTATCAGAGCGAGAACAAACTGTCAGGCATCAAGGCGAAGGGCGATGCTGCGAAGCCGGGCGAGGCAGAGAAAGTGGAGAATTCGATTGTCAATGTGAGTCTGACTGATCGTGTTTGTGTCGCTTTTGTCGTGCTGAGGATGAATTACTGACGTTACGCTCTCGCAGGACAAGCAATCGATCGTCAACCAGCACGCGCGCGGCGTCTTCATCAGAGAATGCGTACGCGACGAAATCCTCTTCTTTCAGAGCATGATCTGGCGCATCTCACGGACACACCAGGACTGGGCGCAGGAGAGAGTCAAGTACGCCGAGCTGCAGGCGGATTGCTGGCGCGCCCTTGTAGATGGCGTAGAAGGCATGCCGTTGGGCGATTGAGAGTGTGATGCCAACTCGGCTCTCTGTAATTGTGTTTGCTGGGTGGAGTTGTGGCTTGTCCTTTTGTCCCTCGAATATATAATGTTTTCTGGTTTTGCTGTTGCATTAGCGGCGCTCTTTTTTCGATCGATATCCACATACCCTGTCGATGGGCGCGTGGTTTGTAGGGTACTACTTATGGTCACAGATGTAAAGTGAACTGAAAGTATTGTGTATTGTGGATCTCAGTTAACCAGGTTTCACGCAGTCGATTGCACGAGGAAGGAGACTTTGGTTATAAGCACTTGCCTCCATGTTCACATGTTTTTTGTTGCATCTTCACGGGGGCCACCTGCATGGAAAGGAAAGAAAGGAACGTGTTACTTCTTGGCCAGCGCCCAATGCTGCTGTGAACGGTTGGATCGGGCTCGTGTGTTTTCTTACTACTTGCAATCACTTATTTGTCTTATTTACCTTACCCACTCAGCCTCTCACCCACTCACTCACTGTTCACTTCCAATTCGCTCGTGTCTGATACACAAACATTTCTTTGCTGCAGTTTGCGGCCCTTCTTCTTCTTTCTCTACCTCCCTTGCCTGCCTGGCTGGCTTCCGATTTATCTTCCTTGCCACTACCACCGGCAACTACACCTTGCTACTAGGAAGCATAGGAGCGACAATGTCTAAACGAAAAGCGCCAGAGCCGGAGGTGAGAGAGGTATACCCGAAGAGCTCCAAGAAGTCGAGAACTACGATGAATATGGGTATGTGTGTTCGTGCTTTTCCTATTTTATCATCCGCGATGCTTCACATTGAACGAATGGAGAAGGCTGGCTGGCTGGCTGGCTGATGCCTGACTTGGTGGGGTGGCCCTTCGGCAGGCAGGCAGTCTTCCGCCTCCAGGACCCCCACCAAACTGTCATGTCATCGAAACACCCAAAGGCGAGCTAGTCGACCGCGAACGCTAAACCCTCTTTCACTCCTTGCACTCGACCATCCCTACTACCAATTCACCCCGTTCATACCGCATTACCTCTTGCTCCTCCCCGACGGCTTCTATTCTCGCAGTCCACCCCGGCAAACGCAGATCCTCTCTCGTACTCCCAAAGCTAACGCGACCTCCACGATGCCAGCTCCGAGCGCGGCGCAACAGAAGGCGTATGTCAGCGAGGTGGTGCAGGTGACGAACGCCGATTCGAAGACGGCGGCGAAGCTGTTGGCGAAGAGCAATTGGAACACATCGGTTGCCATCAATGCGTACGTGGATACCCTTCTTCCCGGTGGATGACAAGCTATGGCAGAGCGGGTATGGCTGTGAATATAAGCCCTTGGTATGAGGAGCGGATGACTTACTGCGATCTTACTCTCAGGATGTCGGGGAATACCAGACAGATCGCTGACACATCTCCCCAAACAGCTTCTTCAACAACCCCTCCAATACCGCCTCAAATCCTGCCCGCAAAGCCCTGGACCAGATCTTCGACAAGTACCGCACAAACCCCAAAGAGTCGCCCAACGAGCTGGACATCGAGGGCACCGGCAACCTCCTGCAAGCCCTAAACATCGAACTAGACAACTGCGTCGCCCTTTACTTCTTCGAATTCACAAAATCGCCCCAACTAGGCGTGATCCCTCGCGAAGGCTTCGTTGCCGGGCCTTTCCTCGAAGCGAACTGCGACACGCCAGCAAAGATCACACAGCACGTCTCAAATCAGCTTCTCTCCGCGTATGGCACCATGGAGCAGTACAAGGCTGTCTACAACCACACATTCACCCTCCTGATCGAGGACCGCAAAAAGGCCATCGATCTCGAGCAGGCGGCGGACTTCTGGCGGATCTTGACCGACGACAAGACCGGCTTCGCGTGGAAGACGAAGAGCGGTCTTGACTTCCTGCCTCTGTGGCTCGAGTTCCTGAACGCCAAGTGGTCGAAGGCTATCAACCGCGACCTGTGGCGCCAGACTCTGGCTTTCATGACCAAGGCGCTGCAGGATGAGAGTCTGAGCTTCTGGAGTGAGGAGAGCAGCTGGCCGAGTGTGATTGACGATTTCGTGCAGTGGATTAGGGTGGAGAAGAGGGGTGAGGCGATGGAGGAGTGAAGCGAGTGTTGGAAGATCGAAAGTTATCGATCGGGAATGGTGGAGTGGCAAGTGAGCTACGGCATGGCTGGAGCCTAGACTGTCTGCCTCAACACCAGTCCATACGCACCAGAAAGCACAGCGGAGCGGTAGACTCCAAGAGGAGCGCAAAGAGAGGTACGCGGCCTTTCGCTACATTCGCCCAATATCTCGTGCGTCCTATTCTCCCAAAGATACCAAACATCCGGAGAGCGTCAGGCATAGATGAGCAACAGAGGTCGGGCAGTCTTACGTAGACGTTTTTCAAAACCCAAGAAGACTTGATCATCTTCATATCTCTTTGGTCTTCACCGATTCCTTTCTGTTCTGTTTCGTATCTGTGGGGCCTGTGGTGTACGATTCGTCCCTCCCGATATCTATCATGATTGGACGTGATCTATCAATGTGATTCGGAAGACAGCGTATGACGAAATGAGCCCGTTTCAATAAACTAAGTAAGCAATGCGGCCTTGTCTTGTAATCCGTATACTCTCTCGTTCCCACTCGAACGAAAATTGTTTGGCCGGATGGCGTGATCATCGGAGTGCGAGCCACGATTCTTGCTGGTGATCATATGTGCGTAAGCATGCGGATAGTAGTTGACACATTCCTATTTCTGACGATTGCCAGATTGGGGAGATATTTTACACGAAGCTCAACGAGAAAGCAATCAAGCAAGCAAACAAGCAATGCAGACCTTGTACATGCAGTGACACAGAATGCCATGTGATTTCCAGAACATAACCGTATCTCTTACAGCTGGTGAATATAAAAAAGAATTATACAAAGGCGTGACACCTCTCGATGCATACGCCTGCTCAATATGCCCACGCCCGGGCCAGCTGGTGAGTGTATGCCAGGTCGCTCTCGTGCGAGAGGAACAGCTCCTCCAGCGCATCCCGCTCAATGACCACTCGGCCCATCTCCAGCATGTCCTTCACGTCGACGAAATCGACCTCCAGCGCCCGCGCGTGACGGCCCATCTTCTCTCCATCCAGCGCCTCGAAAAGGTTCTCCCTCCGCTCTGAAGTAACGAACAGTGTCCTTCCGCCTCCGTTGCCCATGTTCTGCCACGTCAACAGATCCCGCATGTACCTCTGCAGCGCTCCATCCGCGACATCGAGGTCCACCTCGCCGTCCACGAGGATCAGCTCGCCCTTGCGGTAACGGTAGCTGAGCGCCGTGCGCCAGGCCTGGTCGTAGATCTTGCGCGGCAGCTCGGTGCTGAAATCCCTAGGCTTGGGGCCGAAAGCGACACCACCGCCCTTGAGCATGGGGCTCTTCTTGTCGCCGAGACGCGCGCTGCCGGTGCCCTTCTGCGGGCGGATCTTGCGGTTGGAGCCGTGGACTTCGCTGCGGTACTTGGTGGAGGCGGTGCCCTGGCGGGTCATGTCGCCCTCGTAGATGACGGCGCGGTGCAGGATGTCTTTGCGCAGCGGCATGAGGAGGTGGGTGCTCGGGTAGGAGACGAAGGAGGTGGGCTCGAAGGAGGGGAAGTCGTGGAGGGTGCATTGGGCGGATTTGATGAATGGGTTCTGGCGGGGCTTGAAGTGGATGCCGTTTTCTCTCTTTTTGGGCGGGGTGGGCGCGGCGGCTGTGGGAGGGTGCGATGCGTTTGCGGTCATGGTCGCTGTCGCTGCTGGCGTCTCAATGGGTGTGGTGGTGGTGGTGGTGGTGGTGGCCATGCTCCGGGCGAGACATGGCTGCTGCTGCTGCTGGACACGCTGTGAGAGGCGGAAACCGCTGAAGAGCTGCTTCGCCGGGGCGGATGTTCTTGCTGAGGCCATGGCTGTGAGATGGCGCGGTGTTGGCGTGGTCCAGATGTTCCAAGGGTCGCAGCCAGAATCTCCTCACGAGGGAGCGGCTTTGGCGTTGGAAGTTCGTCCAGTCCAGCAAAGCGCACCTCCGCTCGCCGCAGAATTGACGCCGGACGAGAGAGAACATTGGCTGCTGTATCCCTAGCACATACCCTCCCATAATATCCACTCCCCTCAGCATGGCCTTCGAGAAGAGTGCTCGCCCGCTGGCGCGATGCATCCAATGCACAAAGCACGACAGAATATCCCTGCCCATCCGCACCTTCACCACCTCCCGCCCGGCCCTCCTGGAGACTACCACCACCACCGCTTCTGAGCCTGCCTCTGCCGATGTACCACCACCTTCCACCCCGGCTCTGAACCCAGAGCTCGTCTCCAAGCCCGCGCAGGAGCGTCGCTTGATCGAGGAGACCGGCCAGCAGCCCTTTGCTTCTCGCCGTCGCCGTCACATGCTCAAACAGACCCAGAACATTCCATTCGAGCAGCTTCCCTTCCAATGTTTCCAGGAGGCGCGCAAGGTGTTGCAGGAGGACAGGAAGCAGAAGCTGCAGGAGATTCAGATGCAAAGAGAGCGCATCCAGAAGCTGTCGGAGAAGACCGTGGCGCCAGAGGAGGAGGCTCGCAAGGAACACCAAATAAAGACAATGAGGCAACGCCTGGAGTACTCAAAGATCTTGGCCGATATCAACGATCCCATGGTGAAGAAGACGTTCGAAGACAAGCAGGGTACGTCGTTGTGCTTTCCAAATGTTGCGAAATCTATACAGGACGTGCACTAACACATCAATACCAGGTGACATGAACAAACCCATCTACCGCTTCCTCTCCGACAAGAAGTGGCGCAACTATAAGCGCAAGGTCCTCGTGCAGCGTCTTGAACAGATGAACGTCGTCCCTGACGTTCTCGATGCCATCGACCCTGTCGTCTCAACACAACTCATGTTTGGCCGCCGCAAGGTGCCTCACGGTGAGATTGTCGACTCGCGCGTCTCCGAGATTGCGCCTTTCATCAACATCCAGCCATACGACAGGGGCGAGCGCCTATACACAATCGCTGTCATCGATCCTGATGTTCCTAATGTCGAGAAGGATGGCTACGATACCCGTTGCCACTACCTCGCATGTAACATCAAAATCTCGCCAACCGAGACCATGGTGAGGTTGGGCGACTTGAGCGCGGAGAGCCAGGTCATCTTGCCCTGGCTTGCACCTTACTCGCAGAAAGGTCTGCCTTACCAGCGTCTAGCAGTGGTCATCCTCGAACAGCCTGCACGTGAGCCCTCCGCAGACTCTACTGGACCCCGATCACAGGAGATTGCCGTTGAAAAGATCAGCATCAGGCGTGACAACTTCATCCTGAAGAGATTCAGCACGGCGCACAGGCTGTCACCAGTGGGTGCGGATCTGTTCAGAACAACGTACGATGAGGGTACTGCTGGTGTTATGGCGCGTGCTGGCATCGCCGGTGGAAACGTCGAGTTCAAGAGGAAGAGAGTCGAGCCTTTGCCTTACAAGAGGCTGAAGGGAAGCAGGTACAGGTAGACTCTGTCTTTCAATTGGTGGGGATCTTGTACAGCATATGTATTTTATATCAATTCAGCCGCAGCGACAGGGCTATTCGTATACCTGGTATAATTGTTTCGTCATGAACGAAAGCACTGTCATGTCTTCAAATGGTCGTAAGCTTCAAAGCAAGCTTCTAAAACACCTCCGCATTGGCGTTGGCGTCGGCTTCCGACAGTGATGCACTTGAGCTTCTAACCACCACTTGCGCCCGCACAACCTACCACATCACACCCGCCACAAACACATATAACATATTGTACAACATGGCCTCAAAACACATCTCCCACACCATCACCCCGATGAAAGCCCTCTACAACATCTTCGTCCAGCCAGCCCTCACAACACCACGCCCACAATTCCACATCCTCAGTCGCAATGCCACAGCACGAACAGCAACAACACCTCTCGCCCGCCGCGCCTTCACAACAACCCCACCTCTGCACCTAAGCAAAAAGAAGCCCGCCCGCCTCGCCGAAGTCCGCGAGCAGAAATGGAACGAGGAGATCACCGCGCGCATGATCCAGCTCGTCAACCCCGAAACCAACACCCTCGACGAGCCCGTGACGCGCTACGACGTCCTCGCAAACCTCGACCTCAAAACCCATCGATTGGTGCAGCTCTCCGAGGACAAGCCCTACCCCGTGTGCAAAATCGTGAGCAAGAAAGAGGAGTATGCGGCTGAGAAGCGCCGCAAAGAGCAGCAGAAGGGAATCAAGCAGGCCGCTGCCAAAGAGCGGAGCGTCAAGACGCTGGAATTGAATTGGGCGATTGATGGGAACGATCTGGCGCATAGGTTGGAGAAGGTCAAGACTTTTTTGGAGGAGGGCAGGAGGGTTGAGATTGTGCTTGCGGCGAAGAAGAGGGGGCGGAAGGCTAGCAGGGAGGAGTGTCAGGAGGTGCTGGAGAAGATCAGGGCGGTTGCGGAGGGCGTGAGGGGCGCGAAGGAGTCGAAACCTATGGAGGGCGCCGTGGGTGGATTTGCTACGTTGATCTGGCAAGGGAAGGCTGGCGCTGCGCAGGCTGCTCAACCTGCTAAAGCTGTTGCGCAAGGGCAAGAGAAGGCATAGATTGCGGATGTACGTTGGCGGTGGTCCCAAACGATAGCTTGCCCTCCACCGACTGCCTGAAAATGCGCTGATACGTCTGTACTATTATCGCCTCTCGACCACTGAGAGAGCAGGATAATGATCCGAGGTCGAGGGAATTCGGAGGCACGCAAGAGAGAACATGTTTGAGAAGATGACTTGTACGCTCATCGGAGCGATACGGTCTAGCATCTATAGATATCTATATGCACATGCCGAGACACCCTCCCCCCAAACCTATACACACAGCTTTTTGAGAGGTTCATAATGCTCAGAAAGAAACCGCCGCTGAAAATGCCAAGTTTTACACGCCCGAACGCTACCAAAAACAATGCCCCATTATAGCGATCATACAGAAAATGCCGCTGAAGATAGAACCAAACCGAACCAAACCAAAACCCTCACCCTCTAGCAAAAGAACCTATACCACCTCTTCCACGCCGGCCAGGTCTGCCTCTCGATCCTCTCCTCCTCCAGAATCCTAGGCAAATCAATCTCACGCGTGCCAGTCGTAATATCAATCGTCGCAGCGCGTTGGATAGAAGTCTTCTTCCAGATCTTGAACACTACGTAGAAAGCGATGACCACGGGCGCGGCGAGGTACGCTTGGAAGAAGCTGAGCACCTGCTCGCCGACGGTCATGTCCTCGTAGCCGACGGGCCACGCGCCGATCCAGAACTGCGCGACTAGCACAAGGCAGTTGAAAATGAGTCCGATGTATGAGCCCACGACACCGGTCTGCGACTTGAATGCTAGCTCGTCGAGGCGGCGGCCCTGCGCTTTCCAGGCGGCGCGGAAGCGGATGTGGCACAGGCAGGTGGATAGCCAGGCGAGGATCAGACTGAGACCGGAGATGGCGAGCATCCAGGTGAAGGCTACAGATTGAGCATTGTCGCCGGCTGCCACGACGAAGCAGAGCAGGCCGAAGGCGGAGGACACGAGGATACTCACGAGAGGACGGCCAGCACGGTCGATATAGCCGAAGGACTTGGGCGCTTGGCCCTGCTCGGCGAGGGCGGCGAGGGTGCGGCTGCTGGCGTAGATGGAGGAGTTGCCGACGGAGAGGACGGCGATGAGGATCACGGCGTTCATGACGCTAGGGAGGCCGCTGATGGACGCATCGCGGATGGCGATCACGAAGGGCGAGGCGTTGGCGTCGGTGCTGCTAGATCCGAGGAGGCGAGGGTCGTCGTAGGGGACCAGGAGACCGGCGATGGTGAGCGAGACCATGTAGAAGAGCAGGATGCGCCAGAAGACCTGCTTGATGGCTTTGGGGAGCTCGATGCGAGGGTTTCTGGTCTCGGCTGCGGCGAGGCCGACGAGTTCGGTGCCGGAGAAGGAGAAGGCGGCGGTGATGAAGACGCTGCAGAGGCCCTTGAAACCGTTGTTGAAGGCGCCGGGCTCGTACCATGTGCGAGCGCCCAGGTAGCCACGGTTGTCTGTAGGGACGCCGCCGCAGTCGATGATGATGCCTAGGATGATGAAGCCGATCACAGCAATGACTTTGATGATCGAGAAGACAAACTCGGCTTCGCCGTATCCTGGTAGAAGAGTTAGTGAGATCAATAGGAATGAGAGGCGAGTTCGCGAGGCACATACCCTTGACACCGAAGAGGTTGATCACTGTGATGGCAACGAAGAAGATCGCGACCCAGACTGTTGGGTTGATGTCTTTCGAGCCTTCCCAGAAGCCAATGGTGATGGATGCGGCGATGATTTCGAGAGGAAGAGACACGAGCCACAGCAGAGCGTAGTTCCAACCCATAGCGAAACCCCATCTAGGAGGCAGAGTCAGTAAAGACAAACACCGTGATAAGACTGAGCATTGAGTTACTTACGCAGGATCAACGAAACGTGAAGCGTGAGCAGCAAATGAACCAGCAATGGGGAACTGCACAGCCAACTCGCCCAAAGCCTGGACGGTGCAGTAGATCATGATACCAACAAGACCAAAGCCAATGACCACGGAACCGGGGCCTCCAGCGGCCAGAGCTGCTCCAGAGCTGACGAACAATCCAGTACCGATCGATCCACCGATGGCAATCATTTGCAGGTGACGACTCTTGAGTCCTTGAGAGAGCTGGTCGGCCTGCTGGACATCGGCGCTGTCTGCATCACTGTCCGTAGTGATCTTGCCGTCCGACTTGACATGGGCGAAAGACTGGGCCGGCCTGAAAGAATCGACAAAGCCTCCAAAGCCTCCACGGCTAGAAGACTCACCACCGTCGAAGCTGCTGCTGTGGTTGGCAGTCGCGGTCGCGACGTTCTTGCCCGAGTAACCCAGCTCTGTATCCATGGCGGCGAATGTGAAGGGGAAACACCAGTGCAGTTGAGCAGCGACGACGTGAACAATGGAAGAGGCTTTAGTACTCTCGGAGGCCGTTGACAGTGTCTGGTCGCACGGGCCCGTAGTGTGCCATGGGCTAACTAAGTGGGCATCGTTTTGGAGGGCGAACCTTCTTCCTCCGCAAGAATTACCAAATTTTTTCACGAGTCGACTGTGGGCTAGCCTGTCAACGCATTGCTAGCCCAGTCAGCCGTTTCTATCCCAGCTATGTCGCCATACCATTGCGCCGACCATTGGACATGTTTTGCGAGGTCGCTTCGACCAAAGGACGTTGGATCTGTAAGCCTACAAGCCTCTCCGCAGGGCTGAAAAACGGCCCGAAACGCATGGCAAAACTGAGAATTTGCTGGCAAAAATCTAACAAGCTTCTTGACTGGTTGCTTGGGGGCCTCGAAGGGTCCTTCGCCGATGGAACGGGGTAGGGTCATTTGCGCCAGCGATGGCGTGATATGAACGATTCGGATGTAGCTCCTCGAAACGTACTGACTAGACATGCACGTATACGAATATTTGCACCAGCCATGTATATGCATGCGCCTCGCGGTGACTTGGCGTTGGAACATTTTCTTCAATGGCTGAATGCACCATGCTAGCTTGCGATCTCGTCAGTATTAGCCTTTTCGAACTATGCTCAATGACGCCGAGTATGTTGACGTGTACGTAGGTCACAAGAAGGAAAAGACACCTCCTGATCGTAGTGGATTATCTGTGTTGCACCCAGACCCTCAGTAAGCGAGAATACTCTAGGGAGTTCGCAACGATACCTCGATGGATCGCTGGACTTGCCATGACAAGTATTGTTCGAAAGCGGCTAAAATTCATGTTACCATTAGCCATGGACATCCGACTAGAGTTACTCACTCTTGGGAAAGCTGTGCTCCTCAAAGTCACGGCTTGTTCATTGTAGACACCCGCTCGGGCTCGAGGTCTAGACCTCGAAAGCCTCAGCAGGCAGCGAAGTTCATTATGGTATACTGTCAGCTTGCAAGCATTGTCTCTTCACAACTTTTTGTTATATACTACCACACGTCTATGTGTAGCGATTTTATGATTTCTACTCTTTCTGCCGTTCAGGTCACAACGTCGCCAAAGATAGAAAACAAAGCCACTGTTGCCAAGTGTGGGTATCTTTCGAGCGAGCCCAAAACTCCTTATTAATATAGCCAGCTTCGACACACCTAGGTTCGAAACGCAAGCCACACCATCACCCATTGAAACCTGGCATGTTGTTGACCGGATGCTGAGGATCATTTTGTGGTTCGAATGGCCAAGGCCACGTGCTGATGACTTCTTGCGGTACCTGGTATTGACTCGTGGTGGTTTGCACAGGAACGCCATGGTAAGGAATTCCCACGGGCGGCTGATGTTGAGTGAAGACTGATCGTTGTCCAGGGGGGTATGAGGCTGTCATCGGCGATGGATTGACAACAGAGGACGCGTAACTCGACGACGAGCGTTGTGCCTGCATGTGAGTATCAATCTTTGCGATTTGCAAGCGCAAGCCTTTACTAGCACCAGCAGTGGGTTGCAAGCCAGACTCCAGGTTCTCCAGAAGATCACCCAAGGAAACCAGAGAAGTGCGGACGCGTTGATATGCAGCTTCTGTGAGCGAGCCCTCAGCGACGCCTGCAAGCATGTGGCCAATACCACCCAAGTGATAGACCAATGGAGTGCTGATCACGGTAAGGAAACGGGGACAGATGTTGTGCATGGCGGATAGAAGTTCTTCTGCGACAGCGCATTTCTGGTGCACGTCATTTTCGGTATCAATAGAAGACAATGTCATGCGAGCAAGCTGGAAAGTCGCTTGAATATTGGCAGCCTGAAAGCCATAAATATCCTCGGCAGGGTTGCCAGTGACGGGTGTCGAGAAGTCCTTGAATCGCGCTGGTAAATTGCTGTATAAGCGATGGATACCTTCCGCGACAAGTGATTGGTTGAATCTCTCTGGTCCTAACAGGTGCGTGACCGGAGCCCTATCAGTCTTGAGACCTTGATGACTGCTCCTGACTTGCTTGATAGTATGCTCCAGAATGCGATACAAATCCGTTGTGACGTTCCAGCCTCGGAGCCAGTTCCCTTCAGAACCTGGGGAGCACGATGTCGGTGTTATCATCTCGTCGTTTACCTCCGTCGGGTAACGCACGTTGGCACCGGTCTCTTGGAACTTCAGAACTCCGTTGAATACCACTCCTGCCATCACATCGAGATTGTACATCGACCAGTACAACCGCCTACTCTCCTCCCTCTCCGTCATTGTAATATTCTGTGGCCATTGATCTTCGTCGTGGAATTGTTGCATCGCTGATAGCGTACAGAAATGCCCCAGGTACTGCTGCATGGAAGCAATCTGTCCATACTGTATTGCAGTCACCGCAAGCAAGCCGCATGCGCGCAGGTAGCCGAGTCCCTGGGCTTTGTTGAAGTCTTTCAGAATTGCGCAAACCGCGCCCGAGTAGAACATCTCCGACTGTTGTTCGAGTCCGTACTTGGGAAGCTCTCGATCATCGGTTACGGCACCGTCTCTCACTCGCGCGGAAGCTAGAGCACACGCAGCCATCACAGAAGCGAAGAATCCGCGATCGGAGAGGTGATCTCGGTTACGTATGCGCTCCCAGAGAGTCGGTCCATGGAAGAGGGGCAGTATTGGATAGACGACGTCCATGTAGATACCGAGCAACCTTTCGATGACGTCCAGGCTGGCAAGAGCGAAAGCGCGCCATGAGACCAGATCATCGTCCAAACCACCTTCGCGAACCGTAGCGAAAGCGCCGGTGTAATCTGGCCCACTGTGGTAAGGTTGGTTTGTTATCTTGGGAATACCATCACTTGCACCGTCAATTGGCGACTTCGGCTTAGTGACGCGTTAGTGACGCGTTAGTGACGCGAACTGGCCAGACAGAAAGAAGAGAGAACTTACCACTGACTGGCGGTGTTCATGAGGCAGAGTGTTTGGTGGTGTAGACTGTCCGTGAGATGCAGACCCGTTGCGTCTACGACGCGATGGCCTGTTGTAGGTACAGGGGACGCCAAAATCAAAGCAGTTCTGACACTGCTGCTGGGGATTCTCGTTGCTTGGCCGACAACGGATGCTGCGGCGATGGCACAAGTCGCACGCCTGGGAGATGCGTTGGAGTTTCTTGGGCCTTTCAGATGCTGTCGACGCTGATGCTGGACCTGAAGATGCTGACATTGCGGCCGCAATGGTACGAGCCAGCGAAGCTTTTGCGCTTTGCACGCGCCTGCCTTGCTCGCCTTGCAACCTCAATCTAGGGGGTTTTGCGGAGCGGCTGTAAGACGGCTAGAAGGTCCAGTAAGCCAGGACCTGACGGCTGTTCGGGAGTTGGCTGTCACTGAATCGTGCTCGCAGCGATAGTGGTATATCGACTTTGGGTCGTGGAATCGATGCGTGTGTGCGTGCAAAGTGGCGAACAAGGAATGTCGGATGACGAGACATCGACATCAGATTCAAGCAGAAGGCGAATCAGCATGCACACTGCCCGGTGGCTCTTAGACTGCGCATCAGGGAGTAGCTGAGGTGTGTGATAGGACCTTGAAGGACCGCGGAGGCGGGGATCGCAGTATTTGGGCCAAGACTCATGCGCCTTATGGCGTAGCTGGGAACACTTCAACGGCCATCGAGGCTACACCTGCATACGTGGGCATGGAACTCTCAAGATGGGAAGCAGAATCGATTTCGCGGCTCCCGTCAAGGAAGCTAACTAGTCAAAGTGGCGAGCTAGTGGCTTGAATAACACCGGGAAGTAGCAGCGGTTGGCCGGCAGCCAGAGAGTCTCAAATTCGTAGATATCAGAAATGTAAAATCGACTTCCAAGAGATTGTGTGAAGATATGATCGCATGTAGAAACGTCGATGTCAAGCGGATCGAGATCAGTCCTGTGAGTCCCAGGATCGATGATTGGGATGATTCTGCGACGAAATTGCAAGGATGAAGATGCGTAGAATGGAGAGGACTCCGACCTGTGACACAACCAATGACAACAGCGACGGAGCTCGGATCGTTGCCTTTGGGCCTATCAGGACCATCAGAGCATGGGGCTGAAGGACACTCAGGGCATGGCTCCAAAGTACCGTGTAACCGTCTTGCCGAGTCAAGTCACACGCGTAACAACGGCCTGAGCGGTATACTCAAGATGCGGCTCCTATTGAACCTGGAGCCGAATTGCAGATCAACCAACGCATAAATCCTAGCGGTGGCAAATATTATTTCTCCGTGCGGACGAAGATAATGTTGCCCTGCCAAGCGAGATAGTCCAGATAATATTGGGGGAGACCCGAGCTACATAAAAGACCAGGAGTGAACTCCTGTCCGGCTCTTTCATGCTGGCGTGATGCAAGGCGAGATGATGCTCCTATGAAAAGCCTCCGTGTATTGGTGCCCAGAATGCTGGGTGAGGTCGGAGGATTTGCCCGTCGCCGCGAGGAATCAGAATTGTTGAGTTCAGACTAATCCTTCAGCAGGTGCTCGGATTTCGGCACTAGCGCGCCACCATGATCTTCCTGGGAGCATTTACCGACTCCAGACATCATTTGCTGCGTGCCATGAAGTCCGGTTGGCCGAGTGTATAGACATTGTCTCATATGGCCAGCCGGGGTGGCCATTCAAGTGATCTGTCCCCATGTACGCCTGATATATCGCATACATCTGCTGACAAAACATGCTCTGCTCTAATGCGCTCATATTCTCGACCATGCCTCGCATGCCTCAGCCTAAGTGACGAGGCTCAATCCTTTCGACAGTAACCTCGCAGTAGTTGGTCATACTCGAGAAGCGATCTGCAGTATAGCGAGAACGGTAGACGCGAGACGGCAGCCTGCAGGCTTGGCGTCCGTAGTGACAACTGACTGTACGAGACCAACCGCTTTGCTCTGACCTTGAATAGGAAATGGCAGCAAAACACCGTGAACAGGCAATCGCAAAGTCAGCCAATTGGAACTGACGTCCGTCATATCTTGGCCTTTTCATATAGGCTTGGCTGACCAAGTTGGCAAGTATCATCAAGAGTTGACAGATCTGGTGAGCATTGCGCTGGCCCACATGGCTTGCAAGATACGCTCGCTCCACTGCGGCTTACATGCATTCCGACTCTGCGCACAGATGACACTCTGCCGGGACGGCAGTTGTTCGTTCATATGTGCCGGTCTCGGTGTCGATGCAAGATGGGTATGGAAAAGTCATGGTTCAGTGCCGACATGACTCGGCTCACACTCAAGCGGCCTTGTCGCATACCAAATATGGTCAAATGCGAAGTCGAAGAGTCAGCACACGGTCTCGCGCGGCTAGCATCAACATGCCGCTGAAGAGCGCAATAGCATGTCGTCGGCAAGTTCGCACCGCGCTCCGGAGCCGAAGGATGATGGTACCCTGGTGCCAGCGTGATGGATCAGGTTTGTTCGCGCATGCCGCGCTTGCCACGTCGGAAAATGGCGATATGCCCATGCAGGTCGGCTGGCCCTTGAGCCTGATGTACAAATGCCATATCTTCTAGGAGGTAAACAACGTGGTGGTTCAGAAGCGGAACCGTCAAGTACGGACGTAGCCTGCATCGTTCAGCCGGCTGGACCTTCCAGCAATCAACATGATGCGCATGTTGCCCTAGCTCTGGCGTCATTCACCGTCCGGAACCTGCCGGTGGTTGATTCCTTCCATCCGCGAGTGCACAAATGTGCAGACTACAGTTGGAACTTGGAAGGGATGCGCACATCGTGAAGAGTAAGACCCACATGTATGCACCAGTCCAGGCATTGATCCACGATGAATACCCCAACGCGCTTGCTCTTGACGTTTCCATCATGTACTCGAGAATCTACAGCTCGTACATCTCGAATGGACAGCCTGTCTTTGCGCTGTTCACGTAGCGGGTCAATATCGTTTACAATCGTACAGTGAGCAGGCCGCGCCTCAACAACAGCAAATGCTTATCGAGATGTGCAATGGTCTTCTAACAACTTCACAGGTCTACCTTTCATACTGCTCGGGCGTTATTAAGTTTCATGATTAGGTGTGGACTTGTCTCGCTGCAACATTTTAGAAGACTTGCAAGTCAGTTGTTACTCCGTGATCCAAGACTGATCGTGGTCACCAACCGAATCTTTGAAGAAGATGTGGAGGAACTGGCAGGACGCCGCTGGAGGTGCGGCAGATGTCGCTACTTGCGTTTTGCATATGCAATTGTATCTCTTATTAAGCACATGGTGTTATAGAATAGTACGATGCGCAACGAGCTAATCGGCGGACCTACGATCCTCAATGCGGTCGGCAGGAGTCCACAACGGTCAAAGCTGTTTGGAATGTCCAATGGAAGGAACCCTTTGATCCACAATGCTGCAGAGACGGAGAAATCCGACATGCTTGGATACTGACGCATACCATACTCAGGCTGTTGACAGTTCTCATAGGTATGGCGATCAACTCAGCGATAGCAAAGCCCGCGAACGGGCGAGCTGAAAGCTTACTGTGCCTTCTTTTGCCTCAAACCCTTGAGCACCTTCCTGCGCTGAGCCATCATGTGGGTGTACAGCACATACGCGCCTGGCACGTAAATCGCCAAAATCGCGTAAAGCGCCCATTCCAACTCTTGGCCCCATTGCTTGCGCGCAGGTCCAGTAGCAGAGTACACCAACCAGCACTCGCTCGAGATACCCATGGGGTACAGCACGAAGAAGGTATTGTAGCGAAGCCAGGTCAACCAGCTCGGGACAGAACCGAAGTGCAGGCTGTACGCGAAGTAGCCGTAGCGGATAACCTCAGTAGTGCTCCAGGCGAGCAGCATAGTCGTGAAAGCAGGCGAGGCAGCGGTGGAGTCGGGGAAATTGTAGGCGATGCCCCAAACGAGCAGGAAGCGAGAAGCGACTTGCATCAAGGTTGTGAGAAGAGGAGCGCGCACGACACCTAATTCGAAGACATGTCAGCTTGGACGCTTGATGATAAGTAGCCTGCTTGAGCATCACTCACCCAGCGCGGCATGCACAACCTCCAGGAGAGCAGCCGTCTGCGTAAGCCTGACAGTCTCATCTGATCCAGCAAACACTTTCTCCCATCCACCACCAACAGTGAGGATCAACACGACCCGCCAGAACACTCGCAGCCATAGAGCTGCAGAAACCAGGTTGTAGAGCGTAAGGTATTGGGTGCGAAGGCTCTTTTTCGGAGGAGCCGGCGCAGCAGGGCGCTGGGAGTCGGAGGGGCGGTCCATGATGTTTTATGGTATATCTAGTCGAAGCTTGGTCTCAACTATGGAGGGGGATTAATATGTTTCGAGGTTGGGAACGCCGAGGCGAAGGGTCGGAACGGAAGGGAGAGCCGTGCGGGAAATATGCAGGTACGCGGGCGAATGATGTCAAGCACCAAATCCTAACGCTAATAAAACAAGGGTCGGTTTGAGAAGCCTTTGTTGCCAACAAGAGATACTGATACTGTATTCGTACCTACCTGTCCAACAGCATCACGTTTGTATTCAATTTTGTCTTGCCAGATAAATAGTACTCGCCTCCAGGTCTTCCTGTAACCGAATTGTCGGTAGTAAGCCCGCCCTCTTGTCAATCGGTGGTCTCAATAAACAGCACCATACCATGAAGATTACAGACTTACCAAGCGAGCAGTTTGGCACAGTAACAATGTTGAAAACGAAAAGAGAAATCGAATAGATACATATCTCATAACCACAGTAGGGCTGTCCAAAACGAAAGGAGCCCCAACGCCACGCTCAAAATCAAACTCGTAACAATAGCTCGACCATACAGGCGCATCGAAGGTCGTACTGCTCGCTGGCTGGTAGAGCTAGCGACCAAATTCGAGCAGTTTTCGATCAGAACCTCCGTGGAAGTCACGGCTTAATGCTATCCTAATTACTCATGTAGACGTGAATCATGTCCTTCTTAGTCGCGGACTTCTCGCAGCCAACCACCACACACTTCTTGAGCTGAGGCGGTATACTTGGGTCCACCGCTTTGCCCTTGCCTTTCTTGCTTGTAGTTACAGTGCGAACGCGCGTAGCACACTCTCCACAATATGCCTAATGACTTGTTAGATTTGATGTTCCCAATAACCAATATTGCCATGTAGGCATCACTTACATGACCACAGGATTTGACGACCCAAATCTGCTGCTTCGTTTCATCCTTGCCAACGGCCAACTCGTCCCCACAATTGGGACACACCACCTCCTCATCTTCCTCTGGGCTGCGCGTAAAGCCCTTTTCGGCAGGAGGTGGCGGCTCGTACGTGGGCGCCGGCGGCTCCACAACACCTATTCCCAAGTCGAATCCTACTATGCCATAGTCCATCTCCATCAGGATACCTGGTACAGCAGTGACTGCAACATGTCGCTGGCGTCTTACATGTTGCCCGCCGGGCTGATTTTGCTGTGCCCTGCGCAAACGTTCCTCGGCTTCCTCTCTGTAAGCGCGGGCTTGGTCAGCACGGCGCCTGGCAATGCGCTGAGCCGCGTGCGTACGAGCCATGCCTACGTCGTCGGGTCCATAATTCATGTTGGTATAGTGGTTGAGGAAATTGGCTGTCAGATGATTCTGACCACGGAAGCGCTGCACCAGGCGGCCGATGCCAAAGTCGCCACCCTGAGGTCGCTCGCGGGTGCCGATGCCGCTGCCTGCCATAGCTGGTCGCTCGCCGTTGATACTCGGTATAGGTCGTGTATTCGTATGAATGACATCGTCGTCATCGTCTGCGGTGAGATCGATAAGACTCGCATCATTTGCGGGACTTTGTGCGGCACCTTGTCCGGGCATGAAGACTGCGGGTGTTGCACGCCGAGAAGGGTTCCGGGATAGCGGTCGAGAGCTCACAATTTCGACATCATCAAGATCCAGAGATGGCGTTGGACGACGTCCTAAAGAGCCAACACGCCTCAGCCCTGCTGTCGTTGGCCTCGCTTGCGCTAGTGGTATGAAGAGAGAATCCCCATCGTCATCTTCTCCTTGCATTTGTGGCATGGCCCGATCTTCTCCGAGTGGCAGGTGTATATTCCCATCCATGCGTTGGCCCTGTGCTGGGCGCTGTGCCGGCTGATGCTGTTGTACTTCCTCATCCGAATCTGCAAGATCGATGATGTCTCTTTGGTACCGCGGCAGCCGCTGGGCACGTGAGGACGTACCGACAGCAGAGGCGCCTTGTACTCCCGGTGTGGCTAGACGAGCCTGCGGTATACCATGCTCATGCCTATCCCCGGTGAGGTCTATTGCGTCCGCCATGCTGGCTGCTGACATGATCGGCCGTCTGAAATCGAGTCCGTCTCCGAGAAAGTGTCGTTGTTGCAGCGGTTGCTGGTGCCAGTGATGATCCACTCGTCTTCGCTGCGGCTGGTGCTCGTGGTTGTGGTAATGGTCGTCGTGTGGCGCTCGCGAAGCGCCGGAGTAGTCAAGGAAGGGTGGTGGGGCACCTGCTTGTGCCATTATGTTGTAGGGGCGCTGGCGAGCTTGTGTGAGTAAATGGTGAAGTAAATGCACAGGTCGGCAGCAGGCAAGGGTGAAGATTTGCTGTCCAGTGAGTGTGGCGCACCTTGGGAGTTGGTCTACCGGTCAGGTTCGTATCGTCCATGGCAAGTCCGCAGCGGGAAGTGTGCCTCGGAGTCGCTATCTCCCTATGTGCGATGTGCCAGCGTGGCGTGGCGGGAGGTGTACATGCGCCTTGGTGAAGGCCAAGGGCGGCGAGAAGTTGACTTCTTTTCGGCAAGATGAGTTTGGTGGTCTTTGTGCTGGTGTCCGTGTGGGCGTTGACGTAGGGCACCGGCCAAAGTGGTGCTTCAGGCTTCGGCTTATGAAGCGGAGTTTAGACGAGTTGAAAGATGAAAGCTCTAGCTCAAATGGCACAGCTGCAGTGAGGTTAATGAGGAAGTTGAATCGCAGCAACGAACAAGGTACAACGGCTAGTTAAATGTTTGCTTCTTTCCATATCCAGCTGATCAGTGTCCTTTCATTCAGTGAAGCTATCGTATTTCATGACAATGTACACTGTTACTTTTCACACCAGCGCATGATCAGCAACACTAGCTGACTAGCGGCCGCCACTTTGACATTCATTAATTGAATCTTCAACAGATAATAACAGCTCAGTCGTTCACATCGCAGAGAGTGTCATTCAGGCTGCGACATCGCGCTACATATC
This sequence comes from Cladosporium colombiae, assembly GCA_026122715.1. Lineage (NCBI taxonomy): Eukaryota > Fungi > Ascomycota > Dothideomycetes > Cladosporiales > Cladosporiaceae > Cladosporium > Cladosporium colombiae. The sequence goes on from JAKZFA010000005.1 coordinate 1,371,413, forward strand.
AGAGCTTCTGTTGTCAATATACATACACCCCCTGTCGTTTGGTTCCGTCAACGCCTGGACGCCTTTTGCCGCCTTGTTAAGCTTTTCTAAGCAAGCACGCTGACCGCACCCTCGCTGGTCAGCGCAACCAAGCTCTTCGCATGAGATCCCCACTGAACGTCTACTGCCTTGACAGCTCTGCGCAAAGGTTCTGACCACGACTTGCTCTTCTTCTCGTACTGATTGACAACTACGCCGCCTGGCCCGCAGGCTGCGAGGAACTGTCCTGTATAGTCCCAGGTGAGTCCAGTGATCGCAGTTCCAGCATCCAGGGTAGCGAGCTGGTTGAGCTTGCGCAGGTCCCAGACGATGGCGCTCGTCTGGTTTTCGTGTGCAGAGGCGAGCCAAGTGCCGTTCTCCGAGAATGAGACTGCGGAGATCGGAGCAGGGGATGCCGCAGGGAATGTGTGGGCGAGTTGCGAGGTCTTGACGTCGTAAAGCTTGATGGTACCGTCGACGGCGCCAGCGGCCAGTAGATGACCGTCGGGGTGGAATGTGATAGTAGTGAGTTCTGTAGAAGGGATTAGTACTGGTTCCAACAAGATGGATGTCGATGTACTCACCAGAGTCCGCATAGATCTGTGTAAGCACTGCGGATGCCTCTAGATCGTACAGAACGTAGCTCTTGTCCACACCAACCGAAGCAACAACGTCGCCGCAAGGGTGCACGGCAATTGCAGTGGCAGCACCAGCATGCTGGTGGAACTTAGCCTGAGCAGAGCCCTCAACCGCGACAACCACTGAGCCGCTGGATGTTGCGACAACGATCTTGTCGTTGGCCCATGCGCCGTCCAGGATCGCACCAGCGCTCAGGTTGCTCCTTGTAGTGAAAGCACTGTTCTTCAAGTCGTACACGCCAATCGCGCCATCGGAATCTCCGCATAGGAAAAAGTCGCCAGCGTTATCCACAGCAAGAGATTTGGCTCCGGTGAATTGTGAGTCGATGTCGACCTTGACCTCGTAAGAAGAAATAGCATCGCCAGTCGCCCAGTCTTCCGGTACAGGTCGCTTGCGGCGAGTTGCAGACAGCCTTTGCTGGGTCTCCTCGATCTTCGCCAGCACAGCTGGTGAAAGGCCCTGGCCATCGACCTGCATAGCATCTCCATTTACTGCACCATTGCTACTATTGCTTCCGCTGACCGTCACTCGTGAGAGCGCGTCGCGAGCTTCATCCCTCTCCTTTTGCAAGCGCGCAATGACGCGCTGGGCAGAATCATTGTAGTAAAGCGCAGAGCTCAGCTCCTGTCTTGTCTCCGCCAGCTGCTGCTTCAATTGGTATGTCTCCAGGATGATCGCATCCCATTCATTTTGGAAGGTTGAGAGGAGCGCGGGAATCGAAGTAAGAGTCGGTGGTCGGGGCTTGACTGAACGAGGTTGCTTTAGGTCGAGCAGGTCGTCGGCGGTGAGCTCTTCGCCATTGACGGGGTCGGTGCCGTTCTCCGAGATGTAAGCCTCAACCAAGCGCCTTTCAAAGACATTGCCTACACCTACAGTAAGTGGAATGCGCGAGATGTTCGAGGGTTGTGGTTTACACTAACCAGACTTGCGCGATGCGACAGGCTGCTGGGGCACTTCGCCAGAGACTGTGAGCGCGATTAGCAGTTGAGCATGATTGTCGCGTGCGAGACTACTCACTTGCGCACTGCATGGTTATTTGATGTGATGTTGCGCGATGCGTGAAACAATTAAGAGAACCCGAATGTAGACGCGCGAATCGAGAAGGAACGAACCTTGAAGCTTGCGAGGTCGTGGCTGCCTGAGGCTGCGAGAGAGGACTTGAAATAGATCAGTCTTTATGGAGAAGCATACTCACGCGACAACACGACATGGAGTCGAAAATCAACCAGGGATAGCCTGATCTGCGTTGAGAAAACATTACTACTTCGATGACGGCTTTTGGCTTCTAGATTGTATTGCAATTCGCAAGATACAGGTCGCTTCACAACTCGAGATAGCAACGCGTGCTCACTTTCTGCCGCAACGAAACGGGGACAATATATTCAGTCGCAATGAGCATCTTGATTTTACATAAGGCAATTAGCACAAGCTCGTTGATTGCAACCAGAGTTGCAAGAAGAATTAGATCTCCGCCATCAGCGATGCCATGCAAATTGCTTCGACCTACTGAAACAATAATGTTCCGAATGTTGCCTCACATGGAGGACCATGGCTCGACGTCTTGCACTCACATGCTCGTGCCCTTGCTAGTAGCGTCGACAAGCGAGATGCACGACATGCTAGTGTCCATGCAAAGGAATAATTCGGACGGTCGGCAAGAGACTACACACGAGACTGCCACTAATTTACGCATGTGAGCTCAATAACAACAATGGCTTCCTCGATATTCAATGCATGTTGTTGGTGGCATGGCTGCCGCTCTGACAACTGCGCAGTCGTTGAGATGTCTCGTCGGTATACAGCTGCGTCCAAATGTCCGTGTCCGATGCTGTCGGCTCAGACAGAGAATCACAGGCTCACAAGGAGAAGGAGGTGCGCAGACTTCTGAGCAAGATCGTACCAGCCTTGTTCAGTGGTATATTGTCAGCCTTGCCGTGTGTACGACTATTCCGATGACCATTCCGCGGCACGGAAGATGCTACAGAATTCTCCCGTCCACTCAACATGACGCTGTCCGACATCAAATCTCGAGTTTGTTTCCACCTCTACACGACTTTCCTTCCCTCGAATTCGCCACGTGACATCAACGTGACAGTGGCTGTTTGACCAATGCAATCGATCGAGTGGTTTCGGGCCTTCGTCGCACGTTGAGGCTTGGGCTCTCGGGCCACCGTAGCAACGCGGTGTGGGCTATCTAGACGCTTCCATCGTCGTGTTGGAGGGCAGGCAACACCGCTGCGAAATGGCTACTCGCGGAGGAGCAGGTGCTGCAATATATGGATGTCTTCGGAACGCCGCCTGTTCACGCTTGACCTCGCCAATCCAGCGAGACCCGATGCAACACGATAATCGCAGGCCCAAAGGCGAGGCCAGTCGGTTGAACACCGCCGAAAACCGCCGACGAGAAGCTTTGGGCACCTCCAGTTGGCGTGGGCGCGCGCGCATGGAGGGGTTTCGTCAATTGGGGGAGAAAGCTGAGTGAGTGACGCAGGCGCGGTGGTGGGGCACATAACAAAACTCGAACCTCCTCCTCCCACCACTCTCGCCCTCTCACACTCATACTCCCACCACTGCTCCGTCTCATTACTCTCAACCACCGCTATACCCTTTGATACCCCAATATCAACCACACAACCACCCACAATGGCCCAGTCCGTCCTCTCCCGCAAGTCCGGTGTCATCGTTGGCGACGATGTCCGCGCTCTCTTCAAGTACGCCCAGGAGAAGAAGTTCGCCATTCCCGCCATCAACGTGACCTCTTCCTCCACCGTCGTCGCCTCCCTAGAGGCTGCCCGCGATGCCAAGTCGCCCATCATCCTCCAGATGTCCAACGGTGGTGCTGCTTACTTCGCCGGTAAGGGTGTCTCCAACACCGACCAGAAGGCCGCCATTGCCGGTGCCATTGCCGGTGCCCACTACATCCGTGCCGTCGCCCCGGCCTACGGCATCCCCGTCGTCCTTCACACCGACCACTGCGCCAAGAAGCTCCTTCCTTGGTTCGATGGCATGATCGAGGCCGACGAGGCCTACTTCAAGGTCCACGGCGAGCCCCTCTTCTCCTCCCACATGATTGATCTCTCCGAGGAGGAGGTCGCTTACAACATCGACACCACCGCTTCTTACCTCAAGCGTGTCGCTCCCATGAAGCAGTGGATCGAGATGGAGATCGGTATCACCGGTGGCGAGGAGGACGGCGTTGACAACGAGTCCGTTGACAACAACTCCCTCTACACTCAGCCCGAGGACATCCACCAGATCTACAAGGCCCTTAACGCCATCTCCCCCTACTTCTCCATCGCCGCTGGCTTCGGTAACGTCCACGGTGTCTACAAGCCTGGCAACGTCAAGCTCCGCCCCGAGCTCCTCCAGAAGCACCAGCAGTACGTTCAGGAGAAGGAGGGCCTCAAGGACGACAAGCCCGTCGCTCTTGTCTTCCACGGTGGTTCCGGCTCCTCCAAGAAGGAGTTCCAGGACGCCATCTCCTACGGAGTCGTCAAGGTCAACGTCGACACCGACATGCAGTTCGCCTACACCCAGGGTATCCGCGAGTACATGGTTTCCAAGAATGACTACCTGTCCAGCCAGGTCGGTAACCCCGACGGTGCTGACAAGCCCAACAAGAAGTATGTTATTCCTCATTCTATCAGCTTTGGAAGTCATTTACTAACATCATTTTTCAATCAGGTTCTACGACCCCCGTGTCTGGGTCCGTGCCGGTGAGGTCACCATGAAGAACCGTGTCACCGAGGCCCTCACCGACTTCAACTGCGTCAACCAGCTTTCTTAGATTGCTCCGCACACCACGGAAACACAATTCGATTGGTCTAATGCGCAGGTGTTGAAATATTGGGGAGAAAATCCAAAAGTGAAATTGATGAGGAATGCAACCCATCAGGACTATGATTCTGTGGGACATCTACTTTATGTAGCATTCAGTGACGAGTATGAGCAATGAACACACGCTGTACATACCTTTTATTCCTACGACCATTGGGCTGGATGTTGTGACGAGGCGTTTGAAGTGCTCAATGGTGAGATCTCTGTTGTATCGCAGTGTCCGCATGTCGACTATAGTGGAAGTGGCGTGTCTGAGCTCGAAGTTCAGTAAGGCGGCACTTCCGTCCTCTGTCGAGAACCATAAGTTCTCCTCGACCACTGCTAAACTTTATGCTGGTACCTTTCAACGCATCACATGAATACCTCGATGCCTGGTTGAGATTACCGACAGGTTTCTGAACCCTTTCTGCATATGTCATACTGATGCTATCAGGCTTGTCTCTCGGGCTCCGCTCGAGGCTGAGATAGAGTTTTCGAAGTCTGTAAGCGGTCTTGAAGCCGATATCATTGGTGGCATATTTCGAGAGCCATGTGAATGGATACCTTTTGAGACGAGCTCATGCTTCTAGTGTGCTGCAGAAACAGTGAGTAATTTTATTGCCATTCATGGATCTCGAAGTATCGTGAGTGATCGCGAAGCCTTAAGTGAAGCTCGTTCAGCTCGAGCTACAATTATGGCAGGAACTAATCAAGTCCGCGAATATCTACAAACCAAATTTGGGCTAGCTACCAGCGTAATTTCTTGATAAAATACATACATTCCCTGACATCGTTCGCCTGGAAATAGCAACGCTTACTTCAACCCTTCAGCAAGACCAGCCAGGAACGTCGCCAAGCCGTGGGCTCCTGGGTCAGGCACCTCTTCAAAACCACTGCCACCAACATACACCGTACGACCCAAGCTAGCCTTCATACCCTTTGTCTTCGCAGCTCCATGCTCCGCCGCAGCCGCTGCCTTACCAACATCTCCGCTTGCTCCCAGTTCCTCGACGAAAGGCGCCAGAGCGTCCACCAGCGTCCGGTCACCAGGCTTCGCAGGCGTGTACTTGGCCATGCTCTCACTGGCGATCCGCAACGCTTTAGCCCAGACTTGCGCATCGGCTGGCTTGTCGCTGCCGTTGCCTTGAGAGCGCAGGCCGTGAGCGAGAGCATTCAGGAAGATGGCGTACAAGGCGCCACTGGTGCCGTCCATGTCTGTCTCGACCGTCGAGATGATGGCATCGAGGTAGAGCGCCGCATCTTTCTGGTTCGAGTCGAGGACTTTGAGGATACCTTCGGCGCCGCGCTTGAGGCCGATGCCGCAGTCGCCGTCGCCGACGACGGTGTCATACCGTGTCACGTCTGGTTCGGCGGCGATGAGGCGTTGCAGGGCGTGTTGGAGGGCTTTGCTAGCGACTGATGGGTCGATTGTCAGGTTCGCGGGTTTGTTGGTTGCGTCTTTGCCGGCAGATGTGGTGCTGGTTTGCGATGGTGGGTTGCTCCAGGTGGAGGTTTTGATGGGGGCTGCCCAGCCTGTTGCTTCGGCAGGTGCATCGAGGAGGTCGAGGAGGGATGTGCTGACGCCTGAGTCGGCAAGTTTGAGGAGGGAGATAGAGAAACCAAGGCCGTTGAGAGAAGTCATGAAAGTGCCCGAGAGCGTTCTCTTCGGTCTGATGCCATAGTTTTGGTCCAGTTGGTCCACGACCTCAGCTGTGATACCACCCATCTCTAACGGGCTGACGCCTCCGAGGTTGTTGATCAATAGCACGGTGTCATCACCCTTGCTGACCTGCAGGAAGGCCCGGTCCTTGTCAGACTGATCAAGCATGTACTTAAGCATGGTCTTGACTGTCCCAGGCAGCTCACTCGTGGTTCGCTCTGATCCAGGCTCGTTGTGAATTCCCATGCCAACTTCAATCTCGTTCTCCTTGAGCTCATCCTCTCCACCAGGCGCACGTCCAGGCACATGTACATGCGATAGAGAGCTTCCAATGGAAACGGTATTGTCAGCAACAAGCTTCGCCACCTTGTGAACATCCTGCAAGCTGGCGCCAGTCGCAGCCAGCGCGCCGGCAATCTTCTGCACAAGCACAGTGCCTGCAATGCCGCGACGACCAACTTTACCGCCCTTCTCTCTGCCCACTCCACAGTCATCTGCAACAACAATCATCTCAGCTTCAATGCCAGCAGCTTTGGCTTTCTCAACGGCCATGCCAAAGTTAAGCACGTCGCCGGTGTAGTTCATGACCACAACAAGCACGCCTTTGCTCTTCTCAACTCTCTGCAGAATGCATCTTCGCACCTGCTCTGCGCTGGGAGAGGCAAAGATTGTTCCTGCTACAGCTCCAGAGAGGAGACCCGGTCCGACGAATGCTGCGAAGGATGGTTCGTGGCCTGCACCGCCACCGGAGACCAGGCTGACTTGTGGTTTGACGGCATCTGGACGGAGGTAGACGACTTTGTTCTCTTCGTCGAGAGCTGTGGTGGGGTTGGTTTGGGTCACGGCCTTGAGAGCAGACTTGACCAGGTGTGTGGGATCGTTGATGAAGTGTTTGGCTATGGTGGGTGTGTTAGCTTGATGGAATTTCTCTCAAGGAAGAGCTCTAGTGATCGTACATGACATTGTTCCTTACAAGCTTGCCAGTGAAGGATGTAGCTAATCACTCTCGGGTCAATGCTTTGTCAATGGCCCTTTGTCTGGTTGGTACGATAGATGTTGCACTTGGAGAAGAGAAGAGGGAGAACACGGGCAAGACGAGATGGGAGGTTGAGGGCTACTTCTCTCTGCGCAGGACCGTGTCTCTTCTTGGTAACCCGGGCCACAACAGTCGGCCTAGAGCATGGAGGTCCACCCACCGCAGCCCTTGGCCCATACCATTCGGCCATGATCTTGGGCGGGGTACCCCATAACCTTGGGCGGGGTCGTTGTCGTCGGCGTTTGCTTACTGGTCACAGGCGACGTGCGATGCCCATGCCCTGCCCAGGCCAAAAGCAGACTCATGCGCTTGTGTTGCTCGCTTTGCTTGAACTGGAGCGTGTGTCAAATCGGAGTACTCCTTGTTTGGTAGAAATCGTCCAGCAGAAGCTGTCTTTGAACATGGATCCCCCCAGCGTGGAGCCGACGTTGTTGCATGAATGTGAACATCAATACGGACGAGATCTCCACGCCGATCTCCGGGAACCCACAGCATACATGGCATCCACAACAAACGGGTCAGTTTAATTCTCAACATTTAGCGGACAGACATCATGTAATAAATATGTGGGCGCCCGAAAGTTGAGGCAAAACTCAACGAATTACCCTAACCCTTTCAACCCCGATTCGGTTCAATATCATCCACGATCTGTGTTTTAGCAACATGGATGTTATAGATGTATGATTACGGTCTATGTGTTTAGGCCACTCGACCGCTCATCACGCGTGTATCGACGATTGACTTGCATTGGAGAAAGAGCATGCTATCCGTGTGATCAGGCAGGTATACTTGAAAAGCTGAACCAGACGGGCAATCACAAGCCATATGTCTGTGGAAGTATACGATAGGAGTGAACGAGTTGACTTTCAATTGATTTCTTATGTCTTTTGAATGTTTCGCCCAAGAAGTGAATGAAACGGTTCATGTTACTATTCACATTCACATGTGAAGCAGAGGGAGTGGCGTTTGGTACCTGAGTGTTTGATCACCCGCCAAGCGGCTGACTGACATCAGAGGGTCGAGTGTCAACAACGACTTGCTACTCGAATCTTTCGGCTTCTATCATCAGCCATAGCAAACGCCACTTTCTCTGCCACTTTCTGGCCCGCCGCATCGACAGACACTCCTTCGCTTCTCCCCAAAACATCAAATCGATACCAAAGACGCACACACCAGACACACCGCAAACATGGCGGCGATTCCGGTGAAAGTGAAGCACCAGGGCAAGACCTACGACATCGAGATCGACCCATCCTCGACTGGTGAAGAGCTCCAGCTCCAGCTCTACTCCCTCACCAATGTCGAGCCTGATAACCAGAAGATCATGGCTGGCAAGATGATCAAGGCCGACACCCAACTTTCCTCCATCAAGTTCCGCCCCAACCAGGTCATCACCATGCTTGGTAAGCCATCCGCAGAAGTTGTCATGGAGGCGCCGAAAGAGAGGATGAAGTTCTTGGAGGACATGACCGATGCGGAGATTGCGAAGCAGGATGGTGCGATACCCGCAGGCCTGAGCAACACTGGCAACACCTGTTACGCCAACGCCACCTTGCAAACACTGCGCATGATTCCAGAGCTCCAGGAGCAGCTACAGACCTACAAGCCGAGTGCGCAAGCCGGTCCTTCTACCTCCTCGCTTTTCAGCGCCGATCAGCTGGCGAATGTTGGCCTTGGTGGACTCGGTGGTGCCAACGACCTAACTGGCTCTTTGAGGGATGTCTACAAGATGATGGGCGAGACACAGGGTGCTGTTCAGCCTCTCATGTTCCTGACTGCGCTCCGACAGCAGTACCCACAGTTTGCGGAAAAGTCGAAGAACGGCCACGGCTACGCACAGCAGGACGCTGAGGAGATGTGGTCTCAGCTCATCGCAACACTTGACCAGTCACTCAAGCTCGACACAAAGGATGCACAAGACGAGGGTTTCAACACTTGGGTGGAGAAGTACATGGGAGGCCGTTTCGATACCGTCACTAAGAGCGAGGAAGCACCCGATGAGGATGCGCAGTATGGCAAGGACACCTTCAGGGATCTGAAGTGCAACATCAGCGCCGAGACCAACCATCTGCGTGAGGGTCTTTCGATCGGGCTTAATGAGCAGCTCGAGAAGAACTCCCCGACTCTTGGTCGCAACGCCAACTACACAAAGACTTCTCGCATCTCCCGCTTGCCCAAGTACCTGCCCATCCACCTGATGCGCTTCTTGTGGCGTCGCGACACTGGCAAGAAGGCCAAGATTCTGCGCAAGGTCACTTTCCAGCACGAGATCGATCTCCTTGAGTACTGCACAGATGAGCTTCGCGAGAAGCTGGTTCCTGTTCGCGACCGCGTTCGCGAGGTGAGGAAGGAGATTGAGGACGTTGAGCGCCAGAAGAAGAGACAGAAGCGTAGACGTCAGGATATCGAAGACGAGGCGGTCGGAGCTAGCAAGATCGCGAAGGACGAGCCTTTCCAGAAGCGCGCTCAGAAGGAGAAGGAGAAGGAGCGCGAAGCCAAGGCCACCGGCCCATCCGGTGAGGGCGAGCTCGCCGCCGAGAAGAAGGGCGAAGACACTACGATGGGTGGCACTGAAGAGGTGTTCAAGACTGATGCTGAGATTGAGGAGGAGCGTGCGCAGGCGATTCGCAACGCGAAGAAGGAACTGCTCGCCGCAGTGCATCCCGACATGGCCAAGGATAGCACTGCTAACCAGACCGGTCTTTACGAGCTTCGTGGTGTGGTCACTCACCAGGGCTCTTCTGCTGACTCCGGTCACTACACGGCCTACGTGAAGAAGACTGCCCTGCCTGGTCAGGAGGAGGACGGCAAGTGGTGGTGGTTCAACGACGACAAGGTACAGGAGGTTGACAGCGAGAAGATCGAGACTCTTTCTGGCGGTGGCGAGAGCCACTCTGCTCTCATCTTGCTCTATCGTGCTGTTGAGTTGCCCAAGGTGTCGGAGACTGAGGAGAGCGCATAAGCTTGTCCGTTTAGACGGTGGCGTAGGCTCACGCCTAGATTCGACGAAGAGCGATCGGGCGGTAATCGTGTCACACGAGATTAATGATAGAGATATGCCAAATGTGATGATGCTAACGCAAAAAATCCGCATCACAATTGTCGTGTAATGCCCAAGGTAGTGTTTTGTGAGTTCGGCCACATGTGCAGCAATCCCTCTCTTAACCTCCTCTAACCTCACTCGACCGCTTCCGCCACTCTCTTTTTCCAAGCCCGTCCCCTTACACTTCTAATCCAACCATTCACACTCCCACTCGCCCAAACTCGGGTTCTTCAACAAACTCAGCTGTCACGAACGCAGTAGCCATCCCGTCGGCATCATGTTCTACAGCCACGAAGGTATCTCCAACTCCATCTCAACGCGCTGCTGCACCTGGCCACACACTGACGCGTTCGAACAGTTCTCACTTCGCGCAAATATGGCTTTGCAACCGTCTGGTATTTATCTCGCCCTATCTCCACGCCCAAAACACGCCAGGTGCTGACCACTCGCTCACCAGGCTCGTCGCCACACTGGGCTCGAAATCAAACCTGAAGAAGGTCTCGCGCAAAACCATCCTAGACGTGGACGTGGTCAAGACGTGTGACACCATCATCGAGCCGGCGGCGCCCATGTCGCTTCGTCTGTCGAGCAATCTTCTGTGCGTAGCCTTTTCTTCAACCGTTTCGACTTCGTCGAAACACGCCAGCTGACAGCAGACAGATACGGCGTCACGCGTGTCTACGCGCAGCAGTGCGGTTACGTCTTGACCGATGCAGAGGCGGCAAGGACCGGGATGCGAACTGTCTTCAAGGCTCTCAAGGCAGATGCTTTGGATGCTGTGGGCGGCCACAAGGGACGGTAGGAGCCGACAAGAATCTTGTGCGCTTCACTCAGAAAAGCTGACGTGACCATCAGTGCCGACCGGCTAGTCCTCGAAGATGATCCGAACTTCTTGCCCGAGCTGGATCTGCTGCAGATTAATCTCGGTGACTCCACGATGCTCACAGGCCTCGACCCCTTGAAGTCTCCCGCCACGAATACTCCCGACAACTCTCAGCGCATGGACGCCCTTCTTCCGGATCACGCCGGAGGATTGATGGAACCGCCCTCAGCAAGCTCTCTCGTTGGTGGACCGGTGGGCGCTGGGTATGCTTATTCTGTTCCCGGAGACTCTGTAGCAGGGACGCGCATCGGTAGTGGCTTGTTCCAGCAGGATGAACCGCAAGGGTTGCTTGAAGACGATCTCGGCATGCAGATTGACGCAGACGGCAACTTCGTGCTCGACGAAGATTTGCCCGCTATGAACGCCCGCCAGCCTCGCGCATCTTCTGGCCGAGTCGATAGAACAGACATCCTGAGTGATACGGCGAGTGCACGTGTCAGAGCTGAGCATGCTGGCGGTCAGCACGTCGCAGATCTTGTAAGTACCTCCTTCCTCACTTGCTCTTCGTTGGTCCAACACTGCTAATGTACAGCAGTTCGCGAACGACGATGGCTTTGTCCCCCTTCAAGACGATGGATACTTCATGAACCAAGACGACATGATGTCAGACCATCATGAGCGGGAGGTTTCGCGTCAGCCGTCTGTTCATTCTGACAGCGCTGAAGCTGCACAACGTCGTCGTCGTGCCGCGCCAATCAAGGTCATCCCGCTCGACACGTTCATCGAGCTCCACAATCGCGACATCTCTGACTGGAACAAGCAGTACAAGGAGAACATGAACGAGGCTCTCCGCCACAAGCATGCACACCGCCTTGTAACTCTGGCAAAGAAGAATGCAGAGCACTGGATGCTGGGCAGCGGAGGTAGTGGCTTGTTACAAAGTGACCATGGTCCACTCAATATGTTCACTGGGATCAAGCTCCTGGAAGCAATGACTGGGTTAAACCTCACGCCTGGTGGCGAGAAGCGCGCTAGAGACGAGGATCCTGCTTCGGAAGACAGTCGTCGTGTACGTCCCCGCGCAGAAGGAGTCTCATCGGACGAGATTGGTCGTGGTTTCGATTTCCAGGATGATGGCTATGTTCCGACGGGTGACGACTACACCATCGAGCAAGGCAGAGATCAGCCGACTGCGCTCGACGATCGCCACCTGTCGGGCATATTCCCATGGAATCAAAGCACAGGTTCCCGTCGCCCAACCGCCCTCTTCAGCGTAGGTGGCACCTCTGTAACTGGCGCTTTCCCCCTCCCACCTCTTAGTCGTCGCGGCAGCCGCTTGCCAACTGCTTCTCCGCTTGGAGGCCATGGGTTCGAGGTTGGCAACGAAGATGATGACCTTCATCTGAGAGGCTCGAACGCGTATCTTGGAGCCACCGCCGAAGACGAGTTCGAATTATTCGGTCCGGCCGCACAAGTCGACACCCAGACTGCTGCTGAGTCCCAGTGGGTTCGCGCAGCGCTGGATGGCGAGAGCGCCAATTTCCTCGAGTTCGTCAAGGCAGGCATTGACGAAGCTGATCAAATGCATGCAGCCGCACCTCTGGGTGATGAAGAGGACGAGAACATGACTGGTCGCATCGACTTCGACCAGCTGTTGCTACCCACGAACAATACGTGCGTAGTCGCTGCACAGGGCCTACTCCATGTGCTGACGCTGGTGACGAAGAATGCTTTGGTCGCCGAGCAGGACAGCTCCTTTGGCCCGATCAGTCTGAAGGTCGTCGATTCCTGATTGAATGTATACACTCCGATGTGTGCAGTTTTCTTTCGATGTTGCTGTCGTGCTGTCGTGCCTGGCTTAGTACGAGGTTGGCTTTTAACAGCGTTAGTCTGGGTTTGCGAGGGTACCCCTTTGCTTTGTTTGTGTTACTAGTATCGCGCAGCATCGATTTCCTAGTCATGGCTTCAACGCGGAGTCTCATGTTGCTCCCAACAGTATTACACAGCGATACTGGCCATGCAAGGACCTCGATATTCAACGCTGATTATGGTTTGCGCCGTACATGCTCGAATCTCGATTGTGCCCGTGGAAGTCCTGATATACTGACCAGTACTTATCCATCATGTCAACGATGTTGACCTTGCGTCGCCTGGCTCGTGAGCGTGAAGACGACCAAGGGACAAGGCATGTGACCGAAGTTCTCTGTGGCTGAGCGTATATGTCGGATTCAGGTTTGTGCTCGCTCCTCTCAAGCCATTGCGAAAGTATCACGGAGCCTTTCCGAATGGTTCTGCCGGTGTTCTTGAGCGTAAATCCTATTTCTCTCGCCTTAGTACCACAGCTATTCCACTTCGTGAACGACATATCTAGCCGCTGCTGCTTGGAGCAGGCAAAGTGGAGCCTAAGCTCCAGGCAGTGTTTCAGACTGGCGGAAGCACCACTCCGCCCGAGTGATACGCGTCCGTAGGGCTGGGCACCGGCACAGCGAACCGTCTACGCCTCGCAGCATTGCGTATTGCATTTCTCTGGGCGGTGGTTGTATTGTTTATCTTCTACTCGCGCTGGTTTCGCAGAGTGTTTGGCGTACTATTGGAGAGATATCATACTTCAAAATTGGTCTTCGTGACTTGCGCGCGCGAGACGACTACACACAGTCCCGGTTCACCGACCGACACTTGCAGCGATCATCACATTCGGACTTTCTTGGTGGCTGGACGGCATAGGAGTTTACTTGGCAGAAGTAGGAAATAAGTAAAGAGCGGGACCTCGCTGTATACAAAGGCGTCAACTCGAGTATCAACCGCGCATACGAGACTGGTTCACGCGGAAACGTACGAGACAGACAGAGATGTCGGACAATGGATCGGGGCCCATGGGCATACAGGACACGCTATCATCATGGGACAACTGCATGTCGAGGGCATATTGGTAGGGAGCGCATGCAACTCGTACATACTGCATACGCGGCTAACAACCACTCCCAGCAAATGGCCTGTAATCGTCGGTATCATCCTGGGTAGTATCATCGCGCTATCCATTCTATGGTGCTTGGTCAGGTGCATATGTGGTGGTATCGCGGACTGCTGTTGCGGGTGCTGCGACTGCTGTTCCTCCCGAAATAAGCACAGATACCAACAACCTGCGCAACCACCGCCACAGTACCCAATGCACAACCAGTACTATGGCCCTCAGCAGCCCATGTACTCGGCGGCACCGATGTATGCACCTGCGCCCATGTATGCGCCACCTCAAATGTCCGGAGGCGCAGGCTCTCGCGGTGCACCTACGAGCCCGTACGAAGCACCAAAGGGTGCATACAACGAAGACGCGCTGCCTGCTTTCCCTACGCACACCCGTGATCGCCAGTGCGACGATGTGGAGTTGGGCCACCTCCAAAGTCCACAAGCAGGCCAGCAACAGGGATTGCTCTCGTCGAACGCGAACGCGGACTACTACGGCCAACCCGCTGGTGGTGACTTGGGCGCTATGAACGCGGCGCCTGCACACAACTACGACTCTCACCGCCAGTTTGCACCACAGTCGCTTTACAGTCAAGGGACAGCTTCGCAAGTCCCTGGCCGCGTCACGAGCGTGAGGTCGACGCAGTATGAGCCCAGCCTTTACCCGCCCAGTTATCACACGCAGGCGCAAGGCAATCACACTTATCTTGCTGGAGGAGCCGTATCGCCGCCACCGGCGGGTCAGACTATTGGCAGGAAGCCGGTTCAAGGCACTTGGCGGGATGTTTGAGCGCGGATGGCAGCATTGCGAAGGAGTTTTGGGGGGAGTCAATGATAGTAATTATGGGAACACGACTTACGAACATCGATCGTCAAGGCGATTATATATCAATGAAGTCTAATCATGTCTTCAATTAACATCCCGCTGGTCGGTATGGCTATACCTGTCTCTGGGACTGATGATGTCTGCACACTGACCGCTAAGATATTCAGTGGCAAGCGAGGCGACATCAAATTTCACCAGTTTGTAGCATTAGCATAGTAATACTTCCGACAGAGGAACACATTGATATGTCATGCATTATCATGAAGACGACCAATGTGCTCGCCCGTTGAAGCGTCTATAGTGGCTGCGTGTGACTCTACGTACATCTCTCCCGATAGCTCTATGGCAGTGTCGACCGGGGTGGTCTTGTTTTGGATTAAAACTACCATCGAGATATACTTAAAAGAATAAGGTGAATCTCAAGGTCGCTCATGCGAATTCTATGAAACTGAGATCCAAGAACGACTCTACTTGCCACTGGGAGAGGGCTAACGAAGCTGTACACGATTTCATGCGTACTAGATAGTCATCTCTCAATGGCACGAGCCTCTCGCGAATATCATTAGTGCCGTACAACTCGTGTCAAAATGGCCTGTCAGCCCTCATAAGCTGCCAACTACGAATTCCCACCCAGCCAACAATGACGTTTTGTGAAGAGACCGCCCATGTTATTTGGGCGAAACTCCGCAAAGTTCCGTCGAGACATCGCGATCCGGGCTCGCCAGACGAGGCCCGGCACTTCTTCGTGGTCTTCGTGTGCTCTAGCGGGCAGCGCGACGGTGGACCGTGGTGCCGCGTCGCTAACCTCTCCGGCGTCTCCAACATACAAAGCGCGTAAGGAAATGCACGAAAAAGCTGAGAACCACCGACAAAGGACCGCGCATGCCGATTGGGGTTGGCCAGCACGTGCGCCCCGCGTGGAGATCGTGAAATGGAGAGGGAGACGACTAAAAGGTAATGCCGACCATGTGTGTGGGAGGGGATGGCTGTGGTGCGATTGGATGGGGCTCTGTGGAAGGCGTAACTGGAGCTTGGGAGACAGTAGACGGCCTTCTCGAATGTCATGGCTGCAGCGTTTCCTCAAGCTTCAGATCACTTTTTAAAGTGCCCTTGCGATTTCCGTGCTAGCGGCGGTCGATGCGCGAGAGTTGCGTAGTGGGCGTTCTCGAGCGCTGAAAACGACCAAGTCCGCGAATTCCGCCCACGGGGAGACAGGATGGTTGGGGAGATGCAGTATGGGCGTGATGGCCATGTTCGTGCTCGAACAACAATGCATGACAGGATTGTTGCAAGCGAGAGATGGGTTGGCATACTCGACACGTGATCACGAGCGTCTTCCGTTGCCAGCGAGGTGTCTCTCAACCAATTCACAAACAACGACGTGCCAGTTTAAGAGCAACCACGGCTAGAACGCTCTCCACAGCCCCGCTGCAAGCTTAGAGGCAAGCTCGGAGGACCGATCGCCAGACCACCGTCACAGCTCAACCGCCGCAGAGACATACCATAGTCTGGCACCAAGCATCCGCTGCCTCACCCACTCCCACTACTGCCACTGCCACTCTGCTCTCTCCCGCTCCGCCCTCTCATCCTGGCCGTCACCATTCGTCGTTCTCGCTCCCTCCCTCCGCCTTCGCGGTCATCCTCTCCAGCCCCATCACCACCCTTCCTGCACGACCTTCACCAGAACAAGCGAGACACCTTCTTCTCCGCCCTCTCGCGTGACGGTCCCTCCACCTCCACTCTCGTCCTCGGCCTGCTTCTTGTCGCCGTTCTCCTCATCCAATACCTCCTGCCGCACCTGCCCATTCCCTACCAGGATCTCTTCCTGCGCACCTATCCCACGCCAGAAGTAGCCTCGTGCCCGCCGGTGCCCACCTACAACCCATTCGTGCAAGAGTTGTACTGCCGCGTACCAACCCACAACCCAGGGAGCATCTACAATCGATCCCCACGCAGCATGTCTCTCGCACAAGCCGCCGAGCGCGTAGCCGCTGAGTTCGAGTACACCAAGGAGGATGTCAACCGCGGCGTGACCGAGTTCATTCGCCAGATGGACGAGGGTCTGCAGAAGCAGGGACAGACCATGAGCCAGATTCCGACCTACGTGACCGCTGTGCCCAATGGTACCGAGAAGGGTCTGTACATGGCTGTTGATTTGGGAGGAACAAACTTCCGTGTCTGCTCCATTCAGCTGCACGGAAACAGCACTTTCAGCTTGACCCAGAGCAAGGTTGCCATCCCTCACGAGTTGATGGTTGCGAAGACCTCCCGCGAGCTCTTCGCTTTCCTGGCCAAGCAGATTGAGAGCTTCCTGAAGGAGCACCACGAGGACCACTACAACTCCCACATGGAGCGCAGGCAATCTGTGTTCGGCGAGCCCAAGGACGAGGAGGTCTTCAGCCTTGGTTTCACCTTCAGTTTCCCCGTGCAGCAATATGGCATCAACAAGGGCACCCTTATCCGCTGGACCAAGGGCTTCGACATCCAGGACACCATCGGAAAGGACGTTTGCGCCCTTCTGCAGAAAGAGATCGACAACCTGAATCTCCCGGTCCGCGTTGCTGCGCTCGTCAACGACACTGTCGGTACCCTGATGGCTCGCTCGTACACAAGCCCTGGCAAGACCGGCACTCTTCTTGGTGCCATTTTCGGCACCGGCACCAACGGTGCTTACGTCGAGAAGCTTGACA
The DNA here is from genome assembly GCA_026122715.1 of Cladosporium colombiae. Classification (NCBI taxonomy): domain Eukaryota; kingdom Fungi; phylum Ascomycota; class Dothideomycetes; order Cladosporiales; family Cladosporiaceae; genus Cladosporium; species Cladosporium colombiae. The sequence continues at coordinate 1,388,925 of JAKZFA010000005.1, forward strand.
AGATCACAAAGCTCAAGAACATGGGCGCAGACGCTGGCGATGTCGATGACAGCACTGGGGAGATGATTGTCAACACCGAGTGGGGCAGCTTTGACAACCAGCTCTCCGTTCTGCCCAACACACCCTACGACCAATCCCTCGACGCCGAGTCAAACAACCCTGGTGTGCAGATGTTTGAGAAGCGCATCTCTGGTATGTTCCTTGGTGAGATTCTCCGCCGCGCGATCATGGCCCTCGTCAACGACAAGAGCGTGCCTCTGTTCAGCGACGAGGACAGCAGCAAGAACGACATGCGCAGCACTACCAACTTCGCACCCAACTCGCCTCTGCGCAAGCAGTGGGGTCTGGACACCAGCTTCCTTTCCATCGCCAGCGGCGACCACTCTGCCGGCTTGAAGGTCACCCGCCAGACACTCGACCACGACTACGGTGTTTCTGCCGCAAGCGCTGAGGATGCTGAGGCCGTTCGCCTCATCGCCTCTGCCATCGGTAAGCGTGCCGCCCGTCTTTCTGCCGTCGCTATTGCTGCCATCGTCATTGGCACCGATAAGCTCCAGCACCCCAAGGACATCGCCACGACCGATGACAGCACTGTCAACGAGGACGAAATCGTCGATGTCGGTGTTGACGGCAGCCTGGTCGAGTTCTACCCCAACTTCGAGGAGTACATTCGCGAGGCTCTCAGGGAGATCCCTCAGATTGGTGTCTGGGGCGAGAAGAGAATCCGTATTGGTATTGCCAAGGATGGTAGCGGTGTTGGCGCGGCGCTCATTGCGTTGGTCGCCGACAAGGCCATGAAGGGTGAGTCTTCGTAAATGTACGTCACGCGCGAGGCAAACAACATTATACTGACACAAATTCCCAGGTGAGAGCTCGTTCGCCCGCCCCACAGGCGGCTTCGCCGGTTTCTTCAACAGCTTCATCGCCTACGTCAACCGCGGCGTCAGGCACATGTAGGGTGTTGGCAATTTCTATAGCACGAGACGCGAATACCTGTTATTTATTCCGACGACACGCTTGGATTATGCACAAGGAACAAAAGAGAGTTCTGGGAGTTTGTGAAAAAATCTTGGGTGTCCTTTTTATGTTGCAATGCGGGCAAAGCGTCAACGGTGTTTTGGTTTTCTCCTCCATCTGGTGTTGACTACTTTTTTGCTAGTGGCACCTTGGTGGGATGATTGTATATATGTGCGCAAAATTTCTAGTTTCAATTTAAAGATTTATCACTTGTGGCGGATGGATTCGTGGTTGGTATATTGCATGATGGCGCCATCGTCGGTCGGCGTCACACAGCTGAATGAATTATGGTGCTGCCTTCGAGAGCCACGCGTTTTCTGAGCACCCGCGCAGGCGGCAATATTTTGTCTTCGGTCTATATATACCGATGGCAATATCGGTTTATGACCTGCTCACCAAACATCCAACAAAATACGTTCGAAGCGAAGCAGGCTCATCACCAAGATGACATCGCAAATCATCCTCTTCTCGCAGCCACGCAGTGGTAGTAAGTCTTGCTCGGCGTAGTGCATGTCCGCTAACATACACAGTCTGACTGACAGTCGAAGGCCACTTACTGGAACGCTTACTCACCAGCCAAGAGAACGTGAAGCTACTTGCCCACCCGTTCTCTGCAAGCCGTGGAAAGCAAGTCCCGTGGTTGTTGAAGGACAACTATGAGGATGGCATGAACCCGGAAGAACTCCGCGATTACGAGGAAGTGATGCTCAAAGAAATCGGTGCTTGGGAGCAGACCTTGAGTAAAAGTGCGGAAACAGTGAGTGAAACCCGCCTGCCTTTACTTTGAGCACGAGATTGATCTTGAACAGAACGAGGGTCTCCTCTTCGTCCACTCCCATCCATTCTTTCCCGTCCTGCCCGACAGAATGCTCGATTACATCCGTCTGCTCACTTCCTCTGAGCCAATCCACCTCAGAAGCGAGAACTTCTCTCTCGTGCCAGACAGCCTCTTGCTTCGCCCTGGAACGATTCCTCTCATCTCAATCCGCGACCCGCGCCTGTGCGTCCCTTCTGCCTACCGCGTGTTGGAACGCATGAACCTACCACACGCTGGGAGCCGAATATTTTTCCTGGTCACTACTTGCAACGTGTGGAACTGCGTGCTCTACAACTTCTACAAGTCTCACGGTATTGAGCCTGTAGTCGCCGATGCCGACGACTACATGACCAGCGAGACGTTCGTGCGCAGCTTGTGCGTCAGGCTAGGCCTTGATCCTTCAGAGGTCCTTTTCGAGTGGAATGCTGCGACCAGCGAGCAGAAGGAGAAGGAGATCCATCCGATGCAGTATGCTAGTCAGAACACGCTCTACGAGTCCTCTGGGGTCATTGCTCGGAAAGCGGCGAAGGATTTCGATTTCACCGATGTGTCGGTGAAGTGGAAGGAGGAGTTTGGAGATGACGCTGGGCTGATTGAAGAGATGGTTGGGTTGGCGATGCCGCATTACCATTACCTACACCAGAGGCGGTGGAGCGCTGGGACTGTCGGAGGGAAGGCGTGAGAGCAAATCTCCTTCTGATCTCCGGCCGGCACGAGATACGTGAATGATCTGTTATCAGTTCTGTCTGCAGCTTAAGTTTGGGAGGTTTTAGCATCGCTTGAATGTGAATCTGTTGGAAGATGGTTGCCATCATACTGCATTCCTAGTTATCTGCATCAAGAAGTCATTTCTCGAAACACAACACCCTCGAGCAAGTCGACTGTGAAGATGGTTACTGTCGTTTGGCCTCTTCCTCCATCTCCCTTTCCTCCTTCTTGATCATTGTCTTCGAGAAATCCCTCACGAAGTTCTCAGCGAACGACTCGGGCAGAATCGCAAACAGAGACATCAGATAGTCGTGGCCCCAGTATGCAGCCCCAGTCCTCACACTCGTGCCTGCATAGCGGAGACTCGATCTAGCCAAAGTCCTTGGGGTCGGCTGTGTCAAGCTGACGTCCAAGGCTAGTCTTTCCGTTGCAGTGGGGCCGACAACGATGGCATGGCAGTCAATGTCGTAGCCTTCGTCAAGCAATTCAACTGCAAGCGACCTTGACCAGGCCTTGTTGAAGGCTTTTGTGCCGCTGTATACGGCGATCCAAGGCGATGGTGCGTCAGCAGCGCCGCTGCTGATGTTGATTATCTGCAGGGTTCATGTCAGTATAGTATGTCAGGTATCGCGCTAGGTTGCGCCTTCCAGTCACGTACCAAGGCAGACTGGTTCGCAATCAGCGTCGGTAGGACTTGTCTGGTGAACTGCGTTGCGAAACGCAGGTTGATGTCGATCCAAGCGTCAATCAACTCGGGAGATTTCTCTGCAAACTTCCTGAAACTCGGTTTTCCACCAGCAACGCCGCCGACGTTGTTGATCAAGATCTTGATGTTGAGGTCCTTGAACTCGGACAGCGCGGCGGCCATCTTGTCGGCATTGCCAGCATCTGCGATCGCGTCCAGGATGAGAATCTCGAACTTCCTGGCGGGCCACTGAGAAAGCAGTCTCTCTTTGACACCTTGCAGCTTCTGCTCATTGCGACCGTGCAGGATCACATTAAAGCCCTGCGATGCAAGCTCCTCTGCAAAAGCCAAACCGATACCGTCCGAGGCGCCAGTCACGATGGCCCACGGTTCGCCTTTGCCACCCTTCTTGTATTTACTCAAGTTGTAAGGACGCAGGAAGTGGTACCAAGTGAAGCTGCTGAGCTTGTAAAGTTGGGAGAATGCCCACAGGCCTCCTAGTGCGGCCAAAGGCTTCAGACATTGAGGCGGCACAATTATGCGTGCGAGCCTCTCGAGGTCAGGGAGTCTCAAAGATGCTAATTTATCCATGTTGGTTGGCGTTAGTAAGCAAAAGCAATCGAATGAGCGAAGTGCTTCAGTGATCTAAGGCAACTTTGAGCAGACAACACACATACTAATAATATGCTCAGCCCCGGCGTCCATGCTTTGAAATAGGAAGGATGCAGCTGAGGTCGGCTGGTGTCCTGTTGCATCTGATAGGCCAGTGGATGCTCGATACCACGCGTTTCACGTTCAGCTGAAGGTTTGCCAAGGCGACATCGCTCTCGCATCCATTCCTCAGATCCTGGCAGGTTGGTGCGCATGCGGTCGTTATATACATCGGCGACTGAATAATGCCAGGTCACGGCATAATCTGATTATCGATGTGCCGGAACTCATCTGGCAGTTCTGAAGCGTGATGTCAAGGAGAATTTTCTATAGAGTGCGCGATCACAGGTTCACTTCTCAAGGCATAAGGTAAGGTGTAGATGGGAACCGAACGGACCGGATTAACCCTGTCAGCATATTTCCGATCGGAGTAGCTTGCGAGTCGGTTCGTGTATAGGGTATTTCAGTATCTTCCAATGACGATCGTTCACGAGATTGTGGTCTGGATGAAATCAGACCAGCATAGGGATTCCCATGGAGGTGGGGGTCTAATTATATGTAGGAATATGAGCATTAGCGCTCTTCAAGAGCTATGATGATTGAATTTGTTGGCGAGATTCATATCGCGCGATGAAGAGCAGGTCTGTCCATTACCGGCCTAGACGGCATCCATACGTTTTGCTTGCACATATTGTACAATCAGTGATATGCTCGATATCGGAGATCTGCGCGCAATGATTGAATCAGTCGCACCGGACCCACATGGAGCGTTGGTCTTGCCAATCTGTAAGCGTCTATAGCGTGTATTGATGATTACAGGATTGTCTTGCTGGCTAGTCCTTCAGGTAGTCCTTCTTGTGGAAGCATCACGTGGAAGCTTTTTGCCGGCTTGGCCACATCCACTCTTTGAAAGTCTCGTAACTCGCGCTGGCAGTGTCTTTGACTTGCGCCTCAGCCCTTTGCAGCTTGGTGCTAGGAGCGAACTTCGCCTTTGCCTTCACGCAGATGCGTGCATCCATTGACTCGATAGTCGCTTCGTACTCGTGTCCTCCTGTAGGCTCTGATGGTACAATGTGTTCTGGATCCTCCTCGATGGGAGCAGACGGAGCAATGCGCACTACGTAGAAGCCATTCGCGTAGGTAGGCTTGACATAGCTCAAGCTCAGTTGTGCAGGTTCATCCAAGGGGTCAGAAGGGAATGGCATCTGGGCATGGCTACCAGTCCCAGGAAGACGTTGAGGGATAGCTGCTGCAGTGACGGAAGCAGGAGTCGACGCAAGTGTCTCAGCGAGTGCGAACTTCTCGGCCAGCTCAGTTGCAATTACACCGCCATGGGTGACACCGGGCCATCCAGAGAGAGAACCGCCAAACCACACGACAGCGACCAACATATGCTCATCACGCTCCCAAAACAAGCGCTCCACTCCAAGGCCCTTGGCACCCTCGAGCGAGGTGAGCAGCCCTTTCCTCTCGCCAGCTTCTGGTGAACCAGTCTCGGCCGGGCGTGGTGTGATCTCGACCCATCCACCCTGTGCGCCTCTGAGCTGTTTCGAAACACCCAAGCATTTCCCTCTCAGTACTTTTACTTTGAACTCATCGTCGATTCTTCGATTGAGATCAGCCATAAGTATTCCATCTTCGCGAGATCCAGGTTCAGGCATCGGAGGCGGTGCAAGCGAATGGAGAATGAAGCTTCCCAGAGCGCCACCACTCAAGAGAGCTCCGGTGATCCATGCTGTCCGACGATGTCTCCTGAGAAAGCCTTTGGGAGGAGCCGGTACTGATTGTTCAAGGGCGGGTTGAGCAGCTTTGGACGCGGTCGACTCGCTACGACGGATTAGTTGGTAGCGCAGAGAGAGTTGTGGGCGGAGTGCCCTCGAGTGAAGGCTTCGTACCACACTCATTGTCGAATTCGTTCCGCAAAAGTCTGCCGCAATCACAGTGTTAAGGCAGTGACCGTCTAGATCTATAAAGTTGCGATGCAATGACCTCGGCGAGCCAGCGGAAGAGAGCTTCGGAGAGCGTCCGCCAAGGCGCTAAATTATAAGCTGTTTTCAACTCAAGCATCAACATCTTCCCTTCCACACGCTCACAACACTCAACCACGCAATGGAGACTCTCGAGGGTACACAGTGGGACGTGGTGATCGCGGGTACTGGCTTGCCGCAATCACTCCTTGCCTTGTAAGCTCCGCATACCGTCCCTTTGCGCCGACACGTTCCCAGCTAACTGACATAAGCTTGCCTTGAAAGGTCCCTCTCTCGTTCGGGCCAGAATGTCTTACATCTTGATCGCAATGACTTCTACGGAGGGAATGAAGCCGCCCTGAGCCTCTCTGAGGCAGAGGGATGGGCTAAGAGACATGCCGGAAGCGATTCCAAGACTTGCGATGCCACATTCAGTCATGCGACTGTTAACATTCCGACAAGTGCAGACGGAGAAGGCGTAAAGCTGTCTCAGCCGCGTGCATACTCACTTGCGCTGGCACCGCACATCATACATGCGCAGTCTACCTTGCTGGCCGGCTTGGTGTCTTCTCGACTGCACAATCAACTAGACTTCCAGGCAGTTGGATCCTGGTTCATACTCGAGAAATCTGCTGAGGCTACGGATGCCCACGTCAATATCTCTCGTGTACCCAGCAGCCGCGAGGATATCTTCAGAGATAAATCCTTCGACCTGCGCGCCAAGCGGTCTCTCGTGAAGTTTTTGCGCTTCGTGCAGACTTACGAGGAGCAGTCTGAAGTCTGGAACTCCGATGCTGAAACGCCGTTCACAGACTTCCTGCTGCAGAAGTTCGGCTTGCCACCATCTTCACATGATGCACTACTTGCTTTGACACTAGGGTCTGTTCCCTCGGCCCATGTTAATACAGCCACTGCATTGCCCAAGATCTCCCGGCACCTGCGAAGTATTGGTGTCTTTGGTGCCGGCTTTGGTGCTGTATTACCAAAGTGGGGTGGCCTCTCCGAGATCGCCCAGGTGGCATGTCGAGCAGGTGCGGTTGGCGGTGGCGTGTATGTTCTCAAGAAAGGCATCAAATCATGTTCGTCGCTTGCTGGCGGCCTCACCGAACTTGTTCTTTCTGGAGGAGAGAAGATCACCACATCAAGGCTGGTGGGCTGCCCTGACGATATTCCCGCCAAATCATCACGCGTCATCACCGATGGGTTGTCAAAGGGAATCTTCGTCGCTACCCCAGCACTCGCCACACTCTTTCCACCCACCTCTGAGGGCGGTGTTACACCTGCTGGCGCGGTAGTTGCAGTTCCATCCAGCGATCCGGAAGCCCCACCAGTGCACATTATTGCGCACTCACACGAGTCAGGCGAATGTCCGTCATCACAAAGTAAGTTCTACCAATCTTTCCCAGCCACTGATCATATGATGATCTTACGAAAAACTTATCTACATTGCCTGATCTACTTTGATTACAAACTTTCAACTTTCCTGATCCGATCTATCTTCCCACGATACTAAGACGCTACTCATTCCATTGAAACGTGACTGACGTAACGACAGGTGTTCTATATGCAAGCATCGCACTTCCAGCAGAGCAGGGCATACCACGCCTCACTACTGCTGTCGAAGACCTGCTTCGGGGACTTGATGGTTCTCCAGGACGGGTGCTCTGGTCACTGAAGTATCATCAGAGCAACATCAGCTTGTCCGGCGAGTCTGACGCGAACACGATCATCCTGCCTAACGTACCTGTCGAGCTCGGACTCCCGGACTCTGTCCTCAACGACGTCAGATCTGCATGGCAGCAGATCACTGGGAACACGGAAGGCTTCTTGGTCTTCGAGGCTCGGGAAGGAATGGAGGATGAGGACTAGACTGTCATGCACTGCATTACGTTATCACGACCCTACATGCGTATCAAGATGAATGAAATTGCTCTGCAAAACAATTTTCCCCGGGATAGACACCTCCCCTTGTTCCCGCTGTCATATAGACGTGGTGTTTTTAGGTGCCCGGATCCGCCAAACGGCTGGTGGCATTTCTGACATCATTTCCAGACCACAAGGACAATTTGCCTGGCGTAATCAAAGATTGCGATAGCAACGAAGGCTTTGCGCCATCGGCATTGCAGGTGGGGGATCCGAAATGTCTCAGATCAGTCGGTACACTCGACCACTTATCACCAAATGCCAAGATGCCGTTTGTATCTTGTTCACTGCCAACCACCAAGTACCAAGGCGCTATTTGTATCTTGTTTGACCATCCAGCATCAACTATCGCGTTTGAAGAATCAGATTGACATAATGTAAGACAGCATGCCGCCCTGATGCCGTAGGTAAGAGTCGTGGTTGTCGGTATCCTGGCCTGCTCCTAGGCGCATACATGATCCGCCCTGCCGCTGCGCGCGCGCAACTCTTGCTATATCCCCAGCTCAACTACTCCACAAAAGCAGCATATCATGGCCGTCAGCCCATCGAACGACCGCCCGTTGCAGCAAAACCGCATCACATCACAATCGCGCTTCGTGCGCGCACTTGTCAACCCTAATGAAGTAATCTCTGAGCTACTACCGCCGCCAAAACATCGCGAGCAAAACGCTTCACGCCTCGAAGAATCAAAGCTCGCTCGAGCGATTGGCGGAAAGGGCTTCGACTACGGCATCGGCGGCTCGCCAGACCAGGCACGAGAACTTCCTCCAGGCAATGAACCGCTCGCAGATGTCACAATCACCGCGGATGTCGAGAGCAGGCTGCCGCCAGGCTACAAAGTACGCTCGCTGCAGAGGGAGGATCTTGACAATGGCTACACCCACTTAAAGCACGTGGGGATCATCTCGCGGGACAAATGGGACCGAAGATGTGAGTACTTGCGGAGCCGGAGCGACACGTACATTGTCCTGGTCATCACAAACAGCGAGAACTGGGTGGTCTGTTCGGGCACATTGGTGATAGAGCGGAAGTTCACTCATGACATGTGCCTCGTCGGGCATGTGGAGGATCTCTTGGTGGGCGACGGGCAGAGTGGCAAGAACTTGGGTGGGCGGATCTTGGAGGCTCTGGATCAGGTTGCGAAGGATCTGGGCTGCTATAAAACAATGGTCGGCACGACCGAGAGCAATGAAGAGTTTCACCGAGAAAGAAGTATGTGTTCATCTGCAGCATGCACACCTTTTAGAACGCACTACTGACATGATGCTTGCAGGCTTCAAGCGTGGCGGCATCGAGATGAGCCACCACCATTTTGCACCGCGTAAGACTGTTCGTCCGAGGGCTTCGAGCAGAGACCCAAGTCCAGATCACCTTCGCTACGACAGTAGCTCGGACCTGGGAGACAAGGAACCGGCGGTCGACGTGCTCGCTACCTCTCCTTTTGACGACGAGCATGCCGTGCACGTATGAACACGCGCACCACACATAATAGATAATACTGTGATCCATGATGTAATGAAGAAAGCTGATATTGGGCTCCTGTAACTGTGCATCGTACAAACGTTGAATCAATCAGTCCTGCTGTAAATGTTTTCATGGCAATCCAGTGCCTTCCAGGCTGGTCTAGCTTAGGAATGAATCTAAATAGCACCGATGCCAAACACATTTGTGATTATGTTGACGTAACAATCTCGACCACCTTTCTCCTCGATGTCCGAGTTCTGTGAAGGTTTGGCGAATTCCGCGGAACAACAAGCGAGCTTTCACCAGTCATGTCCTCATCTCTCCGCATCAGTCTTGCCGACCTCAAATATGCCAAATTCAGAACAATGTCCTCATTGTGGAAGATCGTTTGCACGCCTTGAACATCTGCAGCGCCACGTCCGCACGCGTATGACGTGATCATTGTGGAATCTAGCGAAATGGACGTTTGGTTAGCTGACAGCGATGCATAGATACCAAGGAACGGCCATTCCATTGTTCTTGTGGCCGGGCCTTCACTCGAAACGACCTATTGAAAAGACACAAAACCCTTCACCATGGAGGTGCAAGCCGGACCACATCTATATCCACGCCACCGCCACCAGCGTCGACAGGCCCAGCGGATGTGCCAGAGACAGACTTCAATACTGCACTTATGTGTGAAGCAGAACAGATGAATCAGCAGACAGGCGAAATTCAACCTGTGCCAGAGCTGGGTGGCGAAGATTCCCTTGCAGACTCATACTTGTTTCCAGATGGTTTTGATGAATTCACGACATTTGTCGAGTGCGCCGGACTGCAGCCTACATGGGAAGCCATAGATCCAGGCGTTTTTGAGTCGACCACGACATGCTTTAGCCTGTCTGAGACAGAGCAGCTCAAGCAGCAGCACGATCCAAAGCCCAGTGGGGCGATGGAGGACGGGGATCGCTTCGCAGAGTTGAACCCAAGTCGGCAGTGTGAGCTCACATGCAACAAAAATCGCTCTCAGGTCCCTCCACATGTCTGGCAAGTCTCAGAAAGTGAGAGGCAAGCCCTCTCGTCTTGTATATATGGTGCTTCGTCCACCAGCGCTCAGGTGCAACTGCCATCTAAGCATACCTTGACGCGCTACTTTCAAAGCTATGCAGATGGCTTTCACAAACACTTTCCTCTGCTACATCTGCCCACGTACTCCATCGGGACTTCTCCGCCAGAGCTTTCACTCGCTCTTGCAGCCATTGGGGCTCAGTATCGATTCGAGTTCAAGAATGGGTCCGAGCTATACAACAAGGCTAACGATATACTGTGGGAACAACTCAGCAAATGTCGGAGTCATGCATCGCTATCCAAGGCCGTAACTTACTGTCAATGTGGAAGCCCAAGTAGAATAAGCACCATTATCTTGCTAATGGCCTTCTCGTCGTGGATGCAGGATCCCAAAATGCATATCGATGCATTACGAATGCAAGCACCCCTCGCTCATGCATTGAATCAGATGCAGTTTCCAGAACCGGAGCAAGATGGAGAACTCGAAAATTGGAACTCATGGGTGTGCAAAGAGCAGCACAGGCGTGCCAAACTCATTGGATTTGCATATCTTAATGTGCAATGTCTCATCTACGATACGCCGCCTCTAGTATTCGCAAATACATTGAATGTAATGCTGCCATGCTCTGCGGCGGAATGGGCGGCCACGAACGGATCTGACTGGCAGTTCTTCAGAGCGCAGCAAAAGCGGCCGGCTTCTTTTCAAGAAGGCTTTCGTTCTCTGCTACACGATCAACCAGAATTGGGAACCCCGAGTCTCAGTCTGGACACATCGCCACTAGCGCTTTTTATCTTGTTGCAGGGGATCCTCCAAAAAATCTATCTTGCCCAACAATCGAAATTCGATGAGAAAGTCGGTCTACCCAGCCATGAACTTGAGCTTTTAGAGTATGTTCGTCTTGCCTCCTCGAATCTTGCAAGCTGATCTGACCTTCACATAGGACATCATTACACAAGTGGAAAGATGCTTGGAGACAGGATCCGGGCTCGACCTTGGACCCTCAAAATGTCGATGGCCCAATCCCCTTCACATCCATCGCCTTCCTTGCTCTAGCTTCAGTTCGTCTACATCTGGACCTCGGAAGTAATCGCGACCTGGAAGCCTGTGATCCTCAGGTAATGGCGGCAAGCCTGTATAAAGTACGAGCGCCGGCCAGAGGTCCAGAACTTGCAACCGCCCTGCTCCATTCGGTCCATGCTCTAAGCATACCAGTGCGAATGGGTGTTGATTATGTCTCCCGCAGTCAGATGTTCTTTTGGAGCTGCCAGCACTCTATATGTGCTCTAGAATGCGGAATTTTCGTATGGAAATGGTTGGAAGAGATTAGAGCTACGTCGGAAGAGATGAAGCCCACTGGTAAGCCAACTTTCACGGTGATATTCGCAGTGGATGATGTCATAAAATATTCTCAGTCGCAGAAAATCAAATCATAGGCTGGATTCGCGCTCTTGTCGCAGAGTGTCTGGAGTCACTCGAGCCGCGCGATATTGGCCTCGAAGCGCGGAACGTTGATAACGCAAACCCGTCACAACTGGGAAAGACAGTCCTCCTCATCTGGTCCCGTATCCTAGCAGGAAACTCGTTGTGGCCATTGATCAGACAGATCAGTGACACTTTTCGTATTCTGGCTACAAAAGAAGGATTCGCGAGCACGTAACCACGCTCATCAGCCGAGATATGGCCTGGGTTCTGACAGGTGGCCTCTTCACAACGCATTCAGCCACCTCGAGGTTTACTTAGCCACTCAGTCTCCTATCAGCCCATGTTCCCTGCTCCTTTAACTCTCATGCTTAATGGCCTCGACCTCAAGCTCTACCGACATGGTAGGAAATGCCAACCTGGGCACGCTTAGAGCGGTCCAAATAGGCCGGTGACCAGGAATGCGGGCTGTCAATGTCTCAACAAGGAATTTCCACTGGCTATCGATGTCAAGCTGGTAGCTACGGAGGAGGTAGACCTATAACAGCATCAGATGCATTCATGTTGTGCCAGATAATAGCCACACTTACATCCTCCCAACCACGGAACCCGGCAGCCCGAAGAACTCTGTCGACGTTCTCAAAAGCGTTGTTGATTTGTTGCTTCCAGTCGTACTGATCGAGATTACCATCGTTGTCCCAACCGCCTTGACCAGACAATTTTGCGATGTTGCCGATGATGACTGCTTGAGAGTAGTGGCCGAGATCGCTGTGTTTTTGTCCCGCTCCTTGCTCGTTAATATACGTGAGTGAGGACATCCTGAGAGGTCCTTTGGCCTGGCTTCCGATGAGATCCGGAGAAGTTGGTCAATAGAGTTTGGTTTTGCTTTGTGGTCGGGCTGAGTGATAGTATTTGCGAAGAGGGTTTGAAGTGGTTGTAATATACACATTGGTTCTCCGAAATTCCACAATTTCTCCAACCTGGAATCTCCAACTTCTCCAATTCTCCAAACCATCTGCTCATGCTTTTGCCATGCATCTCTGCGTGTTTTCATGTTCTTGGTCCTGCGTGGTCCATTACTTTAGAGCATTTGCGTCACTAATGTTTGCTGGAGCAATGAGTAGCTTGCTACATTTGTCGTTTTGCTTGCATGGAAAAGTTGCTCTGGCAGTAGCTTATACCATGACCGAAGTCAAAACGAAATATTTGGTTATAGATACAGAGCCGTGGACTTCCGCTTTCTGGGAGCCTGGTTGCTGCACAATCCCTGTAGATTTGCTGCAATTGATCTCGTGCTGATCAGGATATCCCGAATACTATGCTTGCGTTTGCCGTCGTCCACCAACGCAGACAGTCGCACGTAAGCCATTGCGCTATTGCTACAGGTATGGTAGATGTCAAGCCTATACTTTGCCGTACAGAGGCCAATCCTGAAATTGCCTGACTGCAATGCCTCTCAACCTCGGACCCCATCCGTGCTCCTATCTTCTCCTGATTTGGTGAGCAGCGATCGTACAACTCAGCTCGTAGAGTCGGTGTCTATTGCCAAGTATCAGATTCCTTGCCGCAAGTCGATCTGTACGCCCTGCGAGAGGCGCAGGTCACAATCTGCGTGAATTCCGCGATAGTGCTAGGTCTCGCCTTAGCTGATGGGTCGCGAATGAAGTGTCTTATTGGCAGTCGAATTCCTGCTGTGGGGGAGTCTTTGATGACAATGTGACTTGCAAGACGGCGAATGATGCTTCCTTGTTTTTTTCCCAGTAACAGGTCTCTCACGCCTTTCCCTCAGCCTCCATCTTCTCCTTCTTGGCACGCTTTTTTTGCTGTGTCTTGCTCATCGGCACACTCGAGCTGCTGTCATTCACGTCGCCTCCAAGTGCGTCTGATTTTCTCTTCTGCCCGTTTGCAGCCTTGTCATTGGCGGCGTTCTGCTTCGCTGCCTTGCCTTGCTGTACGATGGCCGCCTTTGCTTCCGGAGTTGGCTTTTCGCCACCATAAACCACATTGACGACACCTCTGAAGCTTGTGCGTTTCAACTGAGCACCAACAACAGCATTCCTTCCCTCTTTGGTCATGGCCTCGTATCCTTTCTCTTGTCCGAGACCCCAGACTGCCGCGAGGTTGATCACATCCCATGGCCCTCTGCACGCCACGGCAGCCTTCGCTTCCGAACTGATGATCAATCCTCTTCCCCTCGTAGCACGTATTAGCTGCGTGACATTGCTGATCAAGTTCCTCCTTCCTTGGCTGTCTCCGAGCAAGCCTTGGCCGTAGCATATTTCGATCTTCTTTCCCAGCTTGATTGCTTCTGAGAGTGTCTTGAACTTGAAATGGAACTGGAAGCGTTGGCTAAGATCCAGAGAGATAATGTCGCAATCGAGACTCCCGCATGCGAGTTGCAGGGTCTTTTCGTCCACGGGTCGCAAAGCAAGAATATCGTGCTGAGCTGCTAGCGCATTGAGCCTTGCATTTTGAAGCGAATCCGTAATCGTGAGGGTTATGCGACGTCGGATGTCGAGTCTTGGAGGCAGGTCCCTATATGGAAGAGGATTCGGTATGGCGCAGGACTGGTCTGGTCAGTGGGGGTCGCATGCGATGCATAGATCACTTCTTACAAGCTCGTTGGGTAACTTCCCCGTCACACTATGGTTGAGAGCCACCACATTATATCCCAGCTCATGCAGGAAGTTAAGAGTCCTTGGGAGACCAGTGTCGGTTGCCGTCCAGGGCACATTAAGATCGTAGAACATGGCTGCTAGCTCCTTGCTGCCGTCAACTTCCTCGTTGAAGACTTTGTAGTGATGATTTCCAGTTGCTCATCGCCCCGTCTTCATATCCTCGGCCGGTGAGAAAAGAAGTCGCGCAAAGGGAGTGAATGTAAAAGCCACGAGAGCTCAAATGTCAAATTATTGTCGCAAGCAGCGAAAGTGACGCCGGCGATCTGCAGCAACGCTGGCTCGAAGCTGCCGACGAATACCCGTCTCTGCGCCCGCCCGCTGTTCGTTGCCCAAGTTGCGAACAGACCCCACCAAGCCACCACCACCACCCACCACCCACCACCCCGACCTCCTACGAGCAGCAGAGCCTGGGCCGGCCAGCTTAACGGGCTCTCCATCCTCACCACCGCCTGTTCTCCTCCGCCCTCCGCCCTCTCCCTCCGCCCCGACCGCACACCTACCTCGCCAGCCTGACCGCTCGTTTTGCACCAACCCCTCCATCCCCCGCTGCATCCGACTCGCGTGCTGCAGAGAGCGAGCGCGCTCGCACAGTCACCATGGCGCGCGTGTACGCCGACGTCAACCAGCAGATGCCCAGGGCATACTGGGACTATGACAGTGTCAACATCAGCTGGGGCGTGCTGGAGAACTACGAAGTCGTGCGCAAAATAGGTATATGACTCCAGAGCTGTACATTTTGCACCAGGACAATCTCTAACAATATTTGGCCAGGCCGCGGCAAATACAGCGAGGTCTTCGAGGGCATCAACGTGGTTAACTACCAAAAATGCGTGATCAAGGTCCTCAAGCCTGTCAAGAAAAAGAAGATCAAGCGCGAGATCAAGATCCTGCAGAACCTGTCTGGAGGACCCAACGTTATTGCACTGCTCGACGTGGTGCGCGACTCACAATCGAAAACGCCGTCGCTGATTTTCGAGCACGTTAACAACACCGATTTCCGCACGCTCTACCCCAAGTTCCAGGACATCGATGTGCGATACTACATCCACGAGCTCCTCAAGGCGCTGGACTTCTGCCACTCCAAGGGCATCATGCACCGCGATGTCAAACCTCACAACGTTATGATCGACCACGAGGCTCGCAAACTGCGGTTGATCGATTGGGGTCTTGCCGAGTTCTACCATGCAGGAACCGAGTATAACGTGCGCGTTGCTTCACGTTATTTCAAGGGCCCTGAGCTGCTGGTGGATTTCCAAGAGTACGATTACAGCTTGGATATGTGGAGTCTGGGCGCCATGTTTGCCAGCATGATCTTTAGGAAAGAGCCGTTCTTCCACGGAAACTCGAATTCCGATCAATTGGTGAAGATTGCAAAGGTGTTGGGAACTGAGGACTTGTTCGACTACCTCGACAAGTACGACATCGAGCTCGACGCACAGTACGACGATATCCTTGGACGCTTCCCGAAGAAGAGCTGGCATGCGTTCGTGAACTCGGAGAACCAGCGTTTCGTGAGCAACGACGCCATTGATTTCCTGGACAAATTACTACGCTACGACCACCAAGTACGTTTTGTTCGAATGGGGAGTTCCTGTTGAAGTATATGCTAACAGTCTCACAGGAACGTCTCACAGCCAAGGAAGCCATGGCTCACCCCTACTTCGCCCCAGTCAGGCAAGCAGAGCAGGCCGAGCTGCAGAACTCGACCAATGCCCACCAATAAATACCTCCCAAATGATTCGGGTGGCAAGCATCACGAAATCGAGATGGCAAGCATATATCAGCTTATTACGCGGACCGAACTCCGTGGATTTGCCAGTTTGGAAAGCAAGGTGGACGGAGACCCACCAGGCATCACTATGGGCCATGGAACCCATATCCATGCGTTTGCGAAGTCTGCTCCGGTGGACCTGTACAGCGCTTGTCGTCAACCACGCCAAATGGAAGGCCGATGCACTTGTGCACCTCCCACGTCTGAACGTGATGCTTGTGCGTGTCGAGATGCTTGGTGGACCTGACGGACCATTGATGGGAATAGTACAGCAACGTATGATGAATTTTGAATCTTCTCTTCCTTCCCTTGGTGGATTACTGTTACATTTGCCCAGTATGATATCTATACATGTACATCTCGAGGTCTTTACGCCTTCTTCACCTCTGGCTTCGTCTCCGATGCAGCCGCTTCTACGGCGACTGTGGGAAGAAGACCCTTCAACTTGCCCATAAATTGCTGTGCGTCCTTCGCAAGGTATGTCGGGTTCTTGAGAAGTTCGCCGTGGACCGGGTTCAATAGAGGCTGCCTCTTGTGCGGTTCGAAGCCTCTCAGCAGACCGTGCTTGTCATACCTGCCCAGCACCATGCGGTTGATGATTACTTGCTGCGCAGATTTGGGTAGAGGGTTGAACTTAGGTAGCTTGCTCTCGGCCTGGGATTTGGTGAAAGCGTCTTTGTCAGCTTGCGTGCGGAAGGCGGTGAGTTGCTTCTTGTTACGGCGCAGCCTGAAGGCGACTTCGGCTGTGGTGGGCGTTGAAGGCGAAGAACGAGGTGAAAGCACGGCGGCGCGGTCTGCGATCATGCCTTGGAAGTTGGAGTTGAGGAGCGTGGAGGTGCCGTTTCCTGAGTGGAGGTATTCGGCGATAGTCTGAGCGGATTTCGAAGGGATGACTTCCTTTGCCGGTGCTACAGGCGAGTATTTGGTAGTCGGTGTGGTCGTGGCAGCGGGTGCCTCTGCTGTGCCTGCGTTGGGCTGCTTCGATACAGGGGCTTCAGGAGCTGCTGCGCCCTCGCTAGGTCTCTCGATCTTGCTGTCCGGCGTCCTGATTCCTCGTGCCTCTTTGGAGTAAGTCGGATCCTCCTCGGAGGCTCTGACTACGCGACCAACACCCTGCGCAAAAGGTCCCTCCTTCCGTGGGCTGTCGTTCTCTCCCATCCTGCCGGGTGCAACATTCTTGCCCTGCGACTGCGGGCTAACACCTGGGCTCTTTGGTTGCGCGCTGTTCACTTCGGCATTGCGGCCGCTGAGGTTTGCCTTGGGCGGCAAGTCGGCGGCCAGGGCTGATACTTCGGATGAAACCTTTGCGGCGCGCTCCTGGCGGTTGGGTCCTCGCTTCGGGGTGTTGTAGGGAGTGCCATTATCGTTGCCATTGCTCTTGCTCTCCTCGGCCTTGACGGGCTTAGATGTGTGGATGCAACGGATGCATTGTCCAGCGTATGCTCTATTTTGGCGCCAGAGGTGCCTTTCGGCAGAGCTCAATAGGGAGAAACTGCGTTGTTGAATCATGGTGGCCTGAGTAGATTACACTACGTCTCTAAGCCCGCGAAACATTGATCGTCGAGCTGCTGCAAGTCCATGGCCAAGACATCGCGCTCTCTCTCTCCCGCTGCCAGCGCCGGCTCGCTTCCCCTTGAGGCAATTGCGACAACATCACATGCCATTCCACTCTTGTACGACACTCCCCTAACATCTCACCTGTGACAAGCTGAAACAATTCCAACGTCAAGTCACGTTCGACAAGTTTATCCAAGCATACACGATGTTGTCTCGGTCGCCCACCAAAATTAGCCTCACTCAGGCCGACATTGCTGCCTTCGAGCAACGCAAAGCAGCAAATGATGCCATGAAATCGCAACAATTCGACAGCTCACAGGACACGACTGAAAGCTTACTGGAACACGAGGACTCTCCTGCCGCTGTCAATGCAGCTCGACGAAAGCAAGCTAGAGAAAGGCGAATGGGACTTAAATGAGCCTGAGAGGGATGCATGAGATTCATTGAATCACTGTACCTCCTGGAACCATGCCAACAATTTGCCACCTGCGACCTGCTCTCCTTCCTCCGACTTCGAAACTCTAACTGATCAAACGCCACATTAGAGAGAACTCACTCCACCCTAACCCAAGTTGATCACAACCTTCTGGCCACGCTCGTGGAATCCTTTCTGCATCCAGGCGACCACTTCTTCGAGACCAGCCAACAAGTCCTTGGATGCGCAAGCTCTGAAGTGGATCATTTCCAGCTTCGTGGCACTAAGTAGCCCGTCAAGCTGATAGCTCTTGCGAATGTCCAGCGCACATTTGGTGGCAACGTCGCCTTCAGCTTCAGGATGTCTGCACAAGACTTTGAACAGCTCTTCAAAGTGGAAGTCGAGAGTCAGAGAGCGCAGATTCTTGCATGCCAGTGCCAGTCCAACGTCATTGTTCTTAGTGATGCTGGCATCGTAGTACGGGAATCTCGAGAAGTAGGGAAAGTTCAGCGACTTTATTGCATCAAAACCAGTCTTGCAGAATGAATCGATGTCGGTGAGATCAATCGTCGACAGCCAAGCCTGGAGAGCAGCATTGCTCGGACCACTGTGGCTCTCGATGGTGCACATGTTCAGAGCCACGAGCAAACATTCACGGCGAAGCTGGATGTTGCCTGCACGAGCAGCTTCCGGCAATCGAATTGCAGTCGAGTCTCGCCGGAGGAAGACCCTGATATTCTGCGGATCAGTCAAGTGCTCGAGGATCAGGCGTCTGACATCACATGGAAGGCTCATCAGCTCGAGTCGTTGCTTCCTCTTGCTCCGGCGGTCCTCGAGGAAATTCTGTGTAGCCTTGAGCTGCTGGCGGATTATGGGATATGTGTACTTTCCGGTCTTGGCTGTGAGGGCAAGCGTCTCGGTCATGTACAGCCCGTCGACTTGGACGATCTGTGGACGATCGGGTTAGTGGTCGGTTTTTACGACGTGAACGGGTTCTTGGGATATGGTACATGTACATACCTCGATGCCAGCAGCCTGTGCGCAGACCTGCGCGAAGCTTAAGTGACTCGGCATGCTTGAACGCTTTGAGAGTTGTGCAGAGCGAGTCCAAGCTTCCTGCAGTGGCTCAATGATGGCGAGCTTTTTGTCCCTTCCAAGTAGTTGGGATGTTTCAAGAGTGGGTGGTGTCAGAAGGAGCAGCTCACGCTGCAGAGGCAGACTAAAATCAGAAGCCATGACGCGAAAGGTCATTCTATATTGTTTTGCAAGGTGAAGGGTTCGCAAGTATACAGTTAATATTGTCGTGTCACCGGACTCGGTTCCAGTCACTGCTGAGAACTTGCAGGTTTGCGTGCGGTGACAAAGACATGGCCCATTGACTCGAGGCATCTCGACATCTATAACATTGTCCAGCAACATCATACATATATCAGACTGCAATGGACAATCAACCCTGAGCTCAGACTCTTAGTGAATAAATGTCATGTAATCTCAGGGAGGCCTTCGAGGGTAGTACGACCTTCGGGTATTCGAGCAATATCGAGGTTTTTGCACTTGTCATTGATATGTGATCGTCTGGTGTTGGGTATTGAATGCCATATCATTCTACGAAACGCTACTGAGTGAAGAGTTTGTCGTCTTTCGAACAAAGTGCAACGCAATCTTAAAAGAAGCCCAGTGTTACCGTCTTCAAGTCGCTGCCTTGTCCAGCGCTTGACCTTTGCACATCTCGAAGTAAATTCCCCGCTCCGCGATCAAGGATTCGTGATTGCCTACTTCGATGATCTTGCCTGCTTGAAATACGCAGATCGTGTCCGCATCTTTGATCGTGCTCAAACGATGGGCCACAGCAATGGTAGTTCGACCGCCGTCCTTCGCGGCTTCCATGAGCGCCGCTTGAACAATCTTTTCGCTCTCCGTGTCGAGTGCTGAAGTTGCTTCGTCCAGCAGCAAGATCCTCGGATTACGGATAAGCGCTCTGGCGATCGCCACGCGCTGCCTTTGGCCGCCGGAGAGCTGTGTGCCGCGGTTCCCGAGCGGCGTGTTGAGACCTTCAGGAAGTGACTTTACGAAGTCGAGAATGTTTGCACTCCTCAAAGCGTCTTCGACCTGAGTCTCATTCGGCTCCATGGACTCGATGATACCCATTGAGACATTCTCTCTGATGCTGCCAGAGTAGAGCACGGGTTCTTGCTGCACCAGCGCGATGCGTCGGCGGTGCTCTCGTTGGCTGATATCGACAATGGGTCGGTTGTTGATACTGATGAAACCAGAAGATGGGTCGTAGAACCTTGCCAGCAGCGATATCATGGTTGACTTGCCGCATCCAGAAGCTCCTACGAAGGCCACGAACCTTCCGGCCGGGACGTGCACATTGATGTTTTTGATCACCTGGGCGCGAGGTCGCGACGGGTAAGCGAACTCAAGAGAGTCGATTTCCACCGATGCAGGTTGATCCTGTGTCTTCTCGGCTCCGAATTCGCTGTCATCGCCATCATTCGATTTAGGCGTCTGGGTGCGAAGGTAGAAGATATAGTTGGCGGCGGGAATGGCCTTTGAGATGGATGTGCTGTATTGGAAGAACGATGCAACAGACTCTCCACCGAGGACGATAGCGATGAAGACCACAAAGAACTGTTCTGTGGTGTACTGGCCGGTTGAGACTAGCTTCCCACCATACCAGAATCCCAAAGCCATGGCACAGAAGTTTATGCTTTGTGTCAAGGAGAAGAATATCATGGTGATGGAGAGAGATTTGACCGATCTTGATGCAACGGCGTTGAGGCGCCTCTCGTATTCATCGAGAATAGTTCTTTCGAGAACAAGTGAAGCGACTGTACGGATGGCTGCAACTGCTTCTGCTGCGATCGCTGCACTGCCGGCGAATCGCTTGGTAGTATCATCGTCCAGCTGCGTGGAGATTCGG
Source organism: Cladosporium colombiae (assembly GCA_026122715.1). Classification (NCBI taxonomy): domain Eukaryota; kingdom Fungi; phylum Ascomycota; class Dothideomycetes; order Cladosporiales; family Cladosporiaceae; genus Cladosporium; species Cladosporium colombiae. The sequence continues at coordinate 1,409,971 of JAKZFA010000005.1, forward strand.
ATGCCGAAGTATCCACCCAGGATGAGAGGCGGCATGGCGCCAAACGTGCACACGAGGCCCAATTTCCAGCCATAAGCGATGCCGAGAACGGCGCAAGAAATAGTTGTGACGATGTTGTTGATAACCAAGCCAGCGTTGGCGCTGAGGAGTTCTTGCAAATCCGTGGCGCAACGAGCGAGGCGCGATGTCAAGGCTCCAGTGGCGTTCGCCTCTTTATCGAAAAAGGCGGCCGGCTGTTTTACCGTGTTCTCAAAAAGCTCCTGCCTGTAACGCCGAGTGACCTTTTGCGAGATCATGTTGCACGTGTAGCCAAGGGCGAAGTATAGGAAGAAGTTGGCGATCGCCACGACGAAAAACATGAGCGCCCAGAAATTTCCTTCGGAGATTGCTTCACTGCCAGCCATCTGGAAGACGTTGAACGTCCGAGAGAATAGCACCGCCTGCACTGCGAGAGTACCCCCGCCGAAGATGCTGACAACCAGTGTGATAGCATAGAGGTACCATAGCGTTGGTTGCTCCTTGATTAGCAAGCCCAGACACTTGAGGAGGCCGTACCCCATGGTCCCTGATGACTCAGGCTGGTCGCTGTGCACATGTGCGCTGCCAGAAGAGCTGACTGTCCGCTTGAGGGCGAGCTTACGGAAGTGTTGATCATCTTCCTCGTTTGCCTCGTCGTCAGAGATTTCTTCAGACTCACCCGCAGGCTTTTCGGCCGCTCGTTCGAGATCTTGTGAGAAGACGAGTCTGGAGTATGCACCACCACGCGCGAGTAGCTCATTGTGAGTACCCTGCTCGATCAGACTTCCCTGAGACATCACACAGATGTTGTCTGCTTTCTGGATGGTGGAGAGCTTGTGAGCGATACTGATTGTCGTGCGATTTACGCTGACGTTGTCGAGCGCTTGCTGTACGATTTTCTCAGCTCTTGGGTCCAATGCGCTGGTTGCCTCGTCGAGCAGTAGGATTGGTGGATTCGAAATAATGCTTCGAGCGATAGCGATTCTCTGCTTCTGACCTGGTTCGACCTTGTCAGCAGTGTTCATATAAACGACGAAGAAGTGTCCGGGTAGACTTACCTCCAGAGAGCATCCTAGCTCGTTCACCAATCTGTGTAAAGTATCTCTCCGGAAGCTGTTCCACAAACTCGTGCGCGAAAGCATCTTTGCATGCATCTTGAACCAACTGGAGCTTCTTTTCAGCGCTTGCGTTCTCATGTTCAGTGCCCAGTAGTCCATAGGCGACATTGTCGAAGACAGTGCCCATGAATAAAACCGGTTCTTGTTGTACAAGACGAATCTTCGTGCGAAGATATCGAAGGTTCAGATCGCGGATGTTCTGGCCGTCGAGTGTTATGGAGCCTGCGGTTTGGTCATACCATCGCTCAAGAAGAGCAACGCATGTCGACTTTCCAGATCCGCTCGCGCCAACAAGAGCTGTGGTCTTGCCGGCAGGGATGGAGAGTGAGAGCCCGCTGAGAACCTGGCTGTCTGGTCGGGAAGGGTACGAAAATACCACATCTTTCAGCTCAATGTTTCCTGTACATTGCTCTGGTTTCAGACCATTAGTTGCCATGGGATCAATCTGCGAGGGTCTGTCGATCGTCTGGAAAAGCTCGATCGCGGCAGTCGCAGCTTTGGTGATGTTGAAAATTTGCATAATGACCGTCGTCATCGCTGTTGCTGCGACGATAAGGGCGAATATCACTCTGCCTCATGGTCAGCTGAGCTCCTCTCGACAAAGTTGTTGCTCAAGGTATGCCCCTGTATGTGTCCACAGGTCATTTGTCAATACCGACGTTGGCAGCGTGAGCTTGACTTACGTTATGATGGTCCCTGGTTCGGGTATCTCACCAGAGATGTACATCTTGATTCCTTGCCAAAAGGCCAGCTGCAGCACTTATGTCAGTATTACTATGCATCAATTGAACAAAAGCCTTGCTTCCGGAAAGCTGTAGTCCAGGAGGAGTTTAGTCCTCTTATCGAGAACTAGACTCCGAAGAAGACCTTGCCTGAAGCTCGCATTTGTAAAGAGAACGAGACGTACTGCGCACGATGTTAGCATAGTTCCAACATGGAATGTTTGCGCCTACGAGACATACCCCCGTAACCTGCATATACGCAGAAGAAGCTTGTCGAGAACAGGACACCGTAGTTGGGAGACTTCTTGCTTCCCAAGCGCTCTGCCTCTGCCAACAGAGCATCATACTTCCTGAACATCAATGGCTGCAGCCAGTAAGCGTGAACGGTTGCGATGCTAGAGAATACTTCCTCAGCCATGAGGCCGGCCTCGGAGTATATCTTCAAGATCCCGGACTCCTGTATGATGTCGATTGTCGCGCTGATTCCCGTGACAATGACAATGGTTGGTAGGATACAGATACAGATCAATGTAAGCTTCCATTGCACAACGAGAGCAATCACGAAAGCGGAGACCATAGTGGATATACTCTGAATGAGGAGCATGAGCTTGTCGCTTATTCCGTTGTTGATGTTGTTTCTATGCATGTTAGCATGGTACCAACAAGGATGAACGATATGTGCCGGATGTGATACCCGTTGGTCGTCACTTTCACTGAGGGGCTCCCGCCCTCTTTCGAATCAAAGAAGCTTATGTCTTGCCGGAGAAGACATTGGAGAAAGTCAAGTCGAAGCGTTTTGGTGGTCCTTATCGCGGCAACCGAGGCACCAAGCGAATAGACATAGACCAAGACGAACTTCGCAACGAAAAGGTAAACGAAGTAGAGCGTGAAGTACTCGACCCTGTTCATATATTCGGAAGGGGTCAGTCTGCCCAGCGCGAAGTTGTTGAACGCTAGAAGGGCGTATCAGTAATCTTGCTATTAACCGTGAGTTTCATCGATCATTACCTGTTACGAATTTGCCAAACACAATGTCCATGAGCGGTAGAGCCGTGCCCGCTGCGATGGCGGCTACAGTTGAGATGGTATAGAGCACCCGGCTGGTGTTGTCCGTGTATGAGAAGACACGCTGTAGCCAAGGTCAGTGAAAACGATCGTACATGTAGCTCCCAATGAGCAACCAACCATATAACACTTGAAGCCGGAAGACTTGACCTCTTTCTCCTCAGATTTCTCCTGAGAGGAGACATGACCCTTTGGGTCCTCTGTCGTGAGTGCCATTGTGATGGTGAGTTAGTGGTTGTGATTTGGCAAACTATCGCTCACGTCGTCGAGGGCATGAGACTGGTTTTGATGGTTGGAATCACATTTCACGACGGCCGCGGGTCCAGCGCACGTCCTACCTGATGGGTTGTATCAGCGCGCCAGGCTTCCTGAATGCGATACAGGCGGTATCTCCGTATATGAGGATGGCAGCTCCTATTGCACCGCTATACGAGTGAGGGTTTTCGCATTGGAAGCGACGCAGGGAGCGATCGGTTTCCTGTTCGAGCGACATGACGCTTGGACACGCCCAGAGGCGCAAGCATCAACCAAACAGAGGGGAGAATGCACGAGAGCGATCCACAGTACCGAATTACGCTTGTGAGCGCCCAGCCTGGAGCTCTGCTGAATCCGAAATGCGAGCCCTGGGCCGTGCCAGCAAAGGCGTCGCGGAGAGGATGAAAGTTTCTACTGCGTTGAAGTATGTAAGGTATCGTTCAGTCAGGTCGTCTCATCCCTGTTCGAAGATCCAGGTGTATGAGTTTGGCACGAGATGCTATATACCTCCCTTGTGCCGCACAGCTGGTCAATGGCCAGGTTGATGACCTACGTATGGCTACCAGAAGGTTTACTGTCGTCTCATCTGGACGAGCTGGTGACGCGATTTCTGTCTTCCGCGTGTTCCCGTAGGCATCTTCTTCGGTGCCGTTCGGCCCCGGTAGCACCACTCAGTCCTCCTCATCGCGACTCATCTCATCAGGCAGCAGTGATCTCATGGTCAAAATACTTGTGTCGGATCTAATCGCGTACTGAGCCGCCTCGGATTGCGTCTTTATCATGTCGCAAACAGAATCGGGTCCCGCGGTTACGCGCGCAGTACGTTCCTACCCATATTTGGCTCATTGTACGACACCAGAAGGGACAACGTGCTAAAAATGAAGACCACAGTGTGACGCTTGCAAGCACAGAAAAGTCCGCTGTGATAAGGGATCCCCTTGTTCGAACTGTAAAAGCAGTGGCGCAAGTAAGTACCCACCCGCGAGCACGTGACATCAAAACCACTAACATCATATACAGCGTGCCGCACATCACGCAACGATGAAAAGGAGCCCCGGTCAAGAGTCATCATCACGAAAGAATAGTATGCTGAAGCTTCAACGATCTTAGACAAAAGTCCGCTGACTGATGCATTCAATAGTGAGAAGAAGATCGACCGAATTGGAGATCGTCTAGCCAACATCGAACAATATCTTAAACGCATGCCAGCAGCGTCCAGTCCTATATCTCACGCAAATGTCCCTAGCTTGGCTCAAACACCAGCGAACGCCTTCGCATCTCCCAGTGGCCACAGTCTGTCAGGCTCTTCCGGTATACTTGTAGAGCATGCTGCTGCGACGACCGAAGCCTTCGATGCTACGCACAACACCCATTCCGTCCATGCGAGCAAAGTGATAGAGCAGGCGGTCGGGGAGAGCTCAAGCATGAATCGCAACCCAGCTCTGACCAGCGCGCTGGCTTCCCTGAAGTCCTTGCTTGGTGGCATTAACGAGAACCCGAGCACATCAGATCTGAGCAAGACACTCTGGAGTCGCCCATTGGAAAAGGCGCCTCCGCCATCCCGCAGTGAAATCTACGAGATACTCAGACGAGCCGATAGTGAGTGTGGCGGAACCATCATACGACCTCTCTGACCATCAACACAGGCAGCTTGATCCTCACATTCTTCCCGGTTGTTTCGCTCGGTCCGCTCAAGCAGAAATGCGAGGACATGTTCAATCACCCCAAAGAATGTGGACCAATAAGACGCACTCTGGTCTTCGCTGTCCTATTCGAACTGTGTATCGAGTTCTCAGAGGACAGAAGCGATGCTACCGTTGCGCAGCGTTACTCCGTTCTCGCGAGGATCTTTCTGGCAAAGCTCGAAAAAGCCATCGCCGACCTACCCCTTATCATGAAGCCGAGTGCTGAGGCAATCACTGCGCTAATAATGGCCGTAAGTTGTGACTATGGTATTGCACTCGTCTTTTGCCCAATGCTAACAGCTCAAAGGCAACGTCAGCGATTGACTTGTGTAAGCCCTACTTGGCTTTATCTGTTACCTCGCAAGCTGCATCGATGGTAATCTCCCTTGGCTACAACCGACTCTCATCCATGCAGAATGATACCGAGCAGCAGCGACAGCAGAAGATCTATCTATTCTGGATGGTGTATATCTTCGACACCAGCTTTTCGATCCGTCTTGGGCGATCCCCACTTATACGAGACCACGATATAACGGTTCCTATGGTGTCAGATGCCGCCATGGTACCGAAAGCATTTGTCAGCGTGCTACAGTATTGGATTGAGCTGGGCAGAGTACAGTGTCAAGCTGTGGAACATCTACTCTCTCCGGCCGCGCTCCAACAACCGCCTGAGGAGCGGTCGAGGCGAGCAGCAAGTCTTGTCGTACGCTTGCAAGAGGTGTGGGATGCTCGCGACCTTTCCGGAATATCTCAGATACCTACGAGCTCTCCGATATCCTACATGCACCTCCTTCGAGAATCAGATGCTATCATGCATTACAGCACGGTCGCACTCGTGCAACACGCTACGATGTCAGCTCAAACCGGGACATCTCCTGCCCTTGGAGCCGCTCGACATGCATTGTGGCTTTCTATCGAGATCAAGAGAGCGAACAAGGACCTGCCAGAAACCATGTGGAGCTCGCACTGCCACTGGACTCTTCTCCATGCGCCATTTACGCCGTTCACGGTCACATTCTGCCACATCATTGCCAATCCGACGAACGCGAGCGAGGATTTGCGTCTACTGGCTAACTTTGTCGCGACTTTGCAATCACTCAGCCATCTTTCCGAGGGCGTTGCTAAGCTTTGCCGCTTGTGCGACGTTTTCCAGAAAGTCGCAGATTTGTACGTTCAGGCGAAGACACAGGAGGCCACGCGCGTGACCCTGCAGAACAACAGCGCTGCACCATCAACGCAGCCATCCATGCAGCCGGCTATCAACGACATCGACGGATACTTGTCGGCCATTGGATTCGCGCCACCTGCAACGGAGAACTTCGCCAATACTGCAACAGGCAACGAGCAACTCGATGCCAGTTATCTGAATGACTGGTTCTATGGTAACAGCTCGCTCATGGGATTACTGGAGCAGGATATAAATTACGAATGGCCGCCGGACCTCAACTTTTTGCCAGCTCAACAATAAATCACGGCTTCCTGGATCAAAATACATAATGTGTACAAAGTGCTGTTTGGCCTCCTTCGCGTCCATCAACAATCATCTTTCCAGCCTCATTCTCTCCGAGATTCGAGATTGCTATGAGCGGATGCTCCAGTGGCTAGCGTCTGAAGAGAAATTAAAAAGACAGATGCCTTCTCAGCCGGAAAAACCGGTGACCACGCCGACCCGAAGCAAAGAAGCGTCACAGATCGCTGGTGGCTAAAACTAGCTTCTCCAGCGGAAACTCGGGTGCTTCCAGTCCAAATCAGCGACAGCCTTGCTATCCAGTCCAGCAAGCTCAGCATCAACGTCCTTCTTGTCGCGCTTGCTGTTGTCCAACTTCATGTAAAACATCAAAGCGATGCTCAAGATTAAGATTCCGGAAGACGTGGCCAGGTTCAAGCCATTGCCAATTGGGAAGTTGGGTGCGTCGTGCGGCACGAAGGCCCATGTGGAGATTAAACCGCCGATGTTACCTATATATTATTAGTATGGTCAAAGCAAGGAGGGCAGTACATCTTGACGTACCGAACATGACGTTGGTGCCAATGGCGGAAGCGCGGGCTGTGTCGGATAGCACGTTGGCAGAAACCTGCGCGTTGCAGAGTGCTCCGAAAGAGAAGGCGCCTGCAGTAATCAGGAACGTTGCGCCGTAGCGGACTTGTCCTTCCGTGGAAGCGAGGAACATGATGTATCCGACCATTATCAGTGGTGCCGAGACGATCAAAAAGATGTTTCGTCTGTCGATGCGCCATGACAGGAAAGGGAATAGCACTGTGAAGAACGCTCCGACTACATAAGGCGGTACAGTGCGGAGTTGCTGGTGCACAACCGTGGTGCCGGGGTAAATTGTCTGGGGATGTATTAGCTCATCGGTGCTTTTGTGGTGAGTTGGAGGTGGAAAATCACTCAAGATACTCACCCTTACGATAGTTGGCAAGAAGAAAGCCAGACCCTGAACTGTAACATTGTCCAGAAGGAAGATCATCGACGTCGCCAGCACGACAGGGTTGAAGATTCCCCTCACGAGTTTCTTGCTGTCCATCTTGTCCAGGACTTCAGTTGCACCCACGCGCTCAGACTTTACACGAGCGATGGCCAACTCACGCTCTTCTGCTGACAGCCACCTCGCCGTCGCCGGACGATCTGTCAACGTGAAGAATGAGATGATTGCAAGGCCACAGGTAATGATGCCTTCGATGATGAAGATCATGCGCCAAGTCTTGAGACTGCCCACGCTGTCGAGTGTGAGAATTCCAGAAGCAAGTAGACCGCCGAAAGCACCTGCCAAAGGCGCCATGACGATGTACAAGGAGAGTCTGAAGGCGAGTTCGCTGCGGCGGTACCAGCGGGACATGTAGTAGGCAATACCAGGGAGCATGCCTGCTTCGAAAATGCCTAACTAATGTTAGAGTCATATTTGCACACGTCTTCGAGGATATGAAACCTTACCAAGGAGGAAGCGCACAGCACAGACTTGAGAGAATGTGTGAACGAATGCGGTCCCGAGAGAGCAGATTCCGAAGGCCAAAGTTGTAGCCGGGAGGAACCAGCCTGGGCCCATCTTCTTGCACAAAATGTTCAAAGGGATCTCGAAAATGATGTACGAGACATAGAACACACTGAGGACTGCGTTGTAGTCTTCGAAGCAGTCAGCATTTACTCCTCATCATCCGGGTGACCTTGAGAGCATACCGTAGCCTGTGAGTTTCAAGTCTTTCTCAAGGCCTGCAAGTCTGGCGTTGCCTGTAAATCGTGTTAGCTGCATTTTTGGGAACTATTGCATTTCTGATATGCTTACCGATGTTCGCTCTGTCGATGAAGCAGAACTGAAAAGCGCGTCAGTCAGTATCCTCAGAGTAGGGAAAGCCACTGAGCAATGACGAACCAGGTATAGCATTGCTACTGTAGGCACAATCATTAGGTCGATCTTCAGCCTGAGCTTGCGCTCCGCCGCTTGGTCGAATTGGAACAATGGTTGTCCATATCTGGCGGCGTGTTAGCGAGGCTGCATCGCATATGATGAGCTCTCGAAAAACTTACTGATCCGTAGCCACATTTCCACGAGCAGCGATAGCGTGTGCATCATGTTCAACATACTCCTTTTCGCTCACGACGTGTTTGCCACTGAGCTCGGCCATCGCGGTGTCGACGAGGGATCTTCGAATGCCACGTTCACAGATTCGTGGTACACACGTGCGGGTGAGACACGACAAAATTGAAGAAAGTGATGAAAACGCGAAAAGTCGACGAGTGGTCAGTCGAAGTATAAATGATCAGTCGCCATAGCACCACTCAACCGCGGCTACCATCTCGGCCTCTCCCAAGACCTAAACATCGGTCCCCTATCGCTGCGTGCCCTAGTCATCAATCCTCGCCTCCGCCTCCCCAGACTCGCCCAAGGCGCCCAAGGACCCAGAACTACCCACTTCCCCACGCATCCACCGCATCGCCAAGTCGCGCTACTTCGGTCATTGGGAGTGCCACGTGCGTTCATTGGACACTGGTAACCGTCGACAGAGCCCTAACGCCTCGAACATGGTCTGGCAGAGCTGTACGGCAAATGACATGGGATGAATCTTCTACCTTTGGCTTTCCGCGTCTGTTTCCTCGTCAACTTGATCACTCCTGACGTTCAAGCAGAGCAGTCGAATCGGTTGCCAGATATAGCAGCCGAAATGATGCTTCTTGGCATGCACTAAGGGCGTCGACTATCGAGCGGAACTCTGGAGAAACGGTTCCTTGGAGCTCCGTGCATAACGAAGTGCTCCAGATAGGGCTACATAGCGGGTTTGATGACCTATGTCACTGGTGAAAAAGATCCCAACACAACCGAAATTCTGAGGACAAGCTGAAAGACTTTGGCTGAAAGGCGAATTGGTCGCCTTGATCACCTTAAGCATGAGGCTTTCTCATGCGCGACCCCCAACATGAAACAAACCTACGTTCATGGCACAAAGTTACCAATTTGACCATCACAGTGTCGTCATGTCGTTCCCACGACGAGCTCCCTTGTTCGTATATGATAACTATGGTTGGTAGGACATCGGCAGTATCGGAAAATGCCACCCGTCAAAGATAACTACGCATATTTGGTAGTCGCTTTGAGACGCTAACCCCTTAGACACTCGTATCGAGCTCTTGGCGGGAGATCTTTGAGCTTGTATGTGAATTCCAGAAAGCACCCTGTTGAATGTACATTTCCCTGACTATTGTATTGCTATTGAAGGTGGAAAATTTTCGATGCACATCTCTGACATTCAACTGTCGTTTGCTATTCTCTCTGGCTTCGTCCTTTGCTCTCTTGCTTCTGCTTGTCCTGTTGTTCATTCTTGTGCTGTTCCTTCTATTTCTCCGCGCTAGACTCGTGGCACACAGCTTACCATCCGCGGTTGAAGCCCTGCGTTCTGCCATTGAAAACGTCATACATTGTCGCGAAGCATTCGGCCAGCCAAAGCATCATGAGCAATACTGTTAAGATCGTGGACTAGATCCAGAAAGCTTGCGAATTGAGGACAACTTTACCGAGTTGCACCGCTGCATTGGTAAATACCCCCTGGGAGTCTCAGAAAATCCAGGATTTCAACATAATCGTCTTTATACGCGAAGGGAGTACTAGTGACCAAATACCCAGTGTCTGATCCTACTTCAACAAAGCTTTCGGATCGGCCTCGATGTAATGCAAGATCGTAATACATGCATACGCCCACCAGAAGATCCCATAACCCCAAGTGAGCAGTCCAAGAAGTTGGCTGCTCGTCGCAATCGTCGATGCCCCTGTCGCGCTTATGAACGGTGAAGTGTTGCACTGAGCGAAAGCAGCTCACTGCACGCAAGTACCCAAGATCTTTAGTGCAAAGCACCCTTGGCCGAGCGGACCGCAGAGCATCATGAGCTGGTGGACTTGCTGCTTCATCGTAAATGCGCGATCTAAAAACCGAGCGAGGATCACAGCGTCGATAATGACCGCGAGTGGAAGTCCGATGCCGACGAACAGGTAGCTGACGACGATGACTGGGACCTGGAGGGATGCGGGAATGGCACCGAAGCAACATACTACACCATCGCGATGGTGAGAGCTGCTATCGCTGGTAGAAGAGCTCCAGGCAGTACTGATCCGATTCCAGGGCCATCGACCTTGGTAAGAACATAACCATTAGCGATGCTAGCTACTGCAGCCATAACAACATCGATCCACCACATCACATATGCAGCCATTCCCCAGCCAGGCCCCCAGGTGGAGGTGGGCGTAAGAGCAATCATCTGGATTATTATCGTGAAGGCGATGCTGATACTACAGAGACAGGTTGTCTCCACAAAATTCGAGGTGAATTGGCTCGCGACATGGCGTGAGAACAGGATCGCACGTCAAACATAGATGAGGAGAAAGCAGATGAGAGTGAGGATGGTGATGACCCAGAAGATGTTTGCAATGATTCTCAGCCCTTGGAACTGGTAGTACAATTGATGCAATATTATCGCTACTATGCCGCTGCCATGGGTATGAGGAACCATTGGGAGTTGAAGGACCGGAGAGCAATGCGATGTGCGCTGATACGGTGTTCGTCGTGATTCTCTTCGGTATCTGATGATTTTGCCATGTCTACTAGCTAGGGTAGCCCCGTGCAGTTAGAGAGAATGATTAGTCGTTCATATACTCTATATCTTGATCCTTATCATTATATAATTGTATTTGCATCTCATTGATTCGTTGAGGAACCGCCGGTGGCACGTAGAGTATACGTCACGATCTCCTATGATACATCGATGATGTACTGACACGCCTTTGTTACTGATCAAAGGCGACAAGAAGCGGGAGATGACAAAAGAAGGTCAATTTATGCTCGAGAATAAAAGCCTAAGGGGACGGACTTAATTCTGTGCGATTCACCTTTGATCTTCTCGAGCCGTGAGGTGTTGAGGCATCAGGCGTTTTGTTCTCTAGCTAGCGATTGCCTGTAATGTGATGAAGAGTCATGGCAGTTACACAATGGTCACTGCAGTAGTTTCGGCATCGTACTTCTATCTTCTTGGCTACATGTACATTAGGTCCAATAATACCTTCTGGATCATAGTGGCATACGTGTAGACGAAAACAACATTGAAGTCCAAGGTCCTGTGATGGAAGATGTGGGTAACTAGGGTCTGCACCCTAAATTCTTATCGATAACACAGGCAGCATCGCATTCATAGAACAATACATTCAGTATCTTAGCACGCGATCTTCGATCCACACACCTCCCAACCCGGCGCTCACAATGTCTAACGAAGACCTCAAACAACACATCAACTCATCACACGACTTCTACGAGCTCCTCGGCGTCTCTACCACCGCCAGCGAAGCTGAGCTGCGCAGCGCATACCGCAAAACCGCTCTCAAATACCATCCCGACAAAGTCGGCGCAAATGCCGAAGCGCTCGAGAAATTCCACCTGCTACAGATCGCCTGGGACGTACTGAGCGATGCTTCGGTCAAAGAGCTCTACGATAATGCGCGACGCGCACGAGTTGAGAAGGTGCAACGCACGTCTGCCTACGATGACAGGCGCAAAGCTATGATCGATGAGCTGGAGGCGCGGGAGGCTGGGCATTTGAAAAGAAAGCGAGGAGAGCTGGACGAGGAGGAGAAATTCCAGCGAGAACTGGCTAGGTTGGCGGCGGATGGCAAGCGAAGGAGAGAAGAGAGGACGGAAAAGCTGAGGCGGGAGGCGCAGGAGTTGGAGGCAGAAGAGAAGAAGAGGGAAGAGGAGCCACCAGTCACCCCAGCTGCTGTCAAGGCACCGATGGAGGAGAAAGACCGGTCGATCACGTTGCGCTTCCGCAGAAACGATGCTACGGCGCATCTGGATCACGAAAAGGTCGAGGAGCTGTTCTCGCGTTTCGGCAAGATCGAACACACACTGCTGCGAGACAAGAAACGGAAAGTCGATGGCTCGAAGCACCGCCCGCTTTACTGTACTGGCTTGATTGTTTTCACAAGCATTGTCGGCGCGCATGCAGCAGTATCCGATTTCGAAAAACTCCGCAAGGGAGATGACCGCTTTGCATTGTTTGAAGAAGTTGGCTGGGTTGGCGGCAAAGAGCCCGAAGCAGTCCCAAAAGCACCTCCTCCCCGTTTGCCTACAACCGCTCCTAGCACGCCAGCGGGCAAAGTACCTTCTTTCGGGTCATTTAAAGGCACTCCAAAATCAACTGGAGTCTCCCCTATTCCGAGTTTGGACGAATTTACCATGATGAGGCTGAAGAACGCAGAAAAGCGACGACTGGAAGAGAAGATTAGACGGGAAGAAGCAGACGTGGCAAGAGAAGAGGACAGCGCTGCTTGATTCGAGCGTTTATACTATGATACCCCCAATATGCGTTGCTAGACCCTAATTAGAAGACGGCGCCGCTGTCAACCTCGACATGCTGTGAAATTATTGTAGTGCCGCCGAGAAAAATTGCGAGAAACGCGGCTCTGTGCAGCACCGAGGGTTTTATGCATCCTGCCGAGCGAGGGGGTGCTCGGCTGATTGATAGCCAACGTGTTGGAGGCATACCTGATGAGTCCAATGCATGAGTGAATGCTAGCACTTCGAGGCAGCGACCAAGAGCGACTTGATGGATTGCTCAAGCATGACTCGAAGATATTCAAGCTCGTAACCGCAGTGCCTCCTCAGCCTTCAGCTTTCTCCTCATGAGAAGCATCGTCCTCTGGCTCTCCCTTCTTCTCGACCTTGACTTCTCCAATCTCTTCGTCCTCTTCCAGCTTCCGCCTCTTGCTCACGAGCCGTCTATGTGCCCGACTTCGTGCATGCGCCTCCCATTGCTTCTCTGTTACGCAAGTCACTCCACACAATTCACACTGCCGTCTGATCCAGCTCTGTGGCGTCTTTGAAGCGTCCTGATCTTGCTTGACAGATAATTGCTCAGCTGCTGCTGCCGACAAGCCGACCGGATCTGGCATTGGAGATTCGGAGAGGAAAGCTTGTGTGATGTCCTCAGCCGGCTTGAAGACATTCTTTTGGAAGTCGGGGACAGAGGTCCCGTCGAGAAGATAGAGCTTTGCGCCTGCTTCTGGCAATTCTTCCTGTGATGTTGGGGCTTGCGATTGTAGTGCGTGCAAAAGTTTGAGCCGGATCCAACGGGTCTGTCGTTTGGCATACTGGCGTGTCGCGATCTTCGTTCGCTCTATTGCCTCGTCCTTGAGGATTTGGAGGTCTGCTTCACTTGCCGTGCCGCTTTGGAGTGCTGTGATGTAGGCCTTGAATTCTTTAAAGCCAATGCTGACCCAGATCCCTCGACTTTCGTCGACTGGCTGGCCGGACTCGGACTGCTCAGTGGCATACTTGTGCAACTGACTGACTTCGTCCAATAGGCCTTGGCTGAGCATTTTGTCGACACGATTGTCTAGGCGTGTCTTCAAAGTCTCCGTCTCAGCATGGATCCAGAAGAGCAGAGTCGAAAAGCGCAGATCTGATTCCTCACTCGAGGGGTCTGCGGCCGAAGCGGATGCTGATCGCTGCTCAGCATATATGTCCGAAGCTTTCCGGCCTGTTTGTAGGTAGATCTCTATACTACGTTGGATCTTGCGCCGATCGTTGGGATGCCAGCGTGCCGCCATGACAGGGTCAATCTCTTGTAGCTTCTCCAATAGCTTCTCCGTAGGCTCTTTCAAGATCGGGTATGTGTCCTCGAGATTGTCCGAAGGCCCTTGCTCTTCGTGCTTCTTCTCCTCAGCATCTTTCCCATCCTCTTCAGTTTCCGCCAGTCGATCGCGAAAGAGCAAGCTCTGTGTGTAGTAGTGAGTACCTCCCACCAAGATTGGCAGCTTTCCTCTACTCCTGATCTCTTCGATGACACGCAAGGCGCGCTTCACAAACGTTCCAACCACCCACGTTGGTTCGCCGAAGTCGATACATCCTAGCAGATGATGAGGGACACCTTTGCGCTCCTCCAAAGTGATCTTGTTGGTGATGATAGGCAAGCCCGAGTATAGTTGCATGGCATCGCCATTTATGACTTCACCGTTGTAACGAAGGGCTAGGGACACGGCTAGCTGGCTGCGGTGGTCAGTCTGGGAGGTGCAATGATAGGCATGACTGAGAGATGTACATCTGACTTGCCGGTGCCCGTCGAGCCGACAATAGCGATTATGGGCTGTTTAGGCGGCATACTGCTGATATGTCTCAACTTGTGCAAGGTGCGCAACATGAAGAGTTCACACGGAATCTTTGCTGGCGCAATGTCGAGAAATTATTTAGAGAATGCGATGACATGTGATCGCAAGGAGACGAATGCGGAAGCATCCCCACAATTCACGTCTCGTTCGGGCAGGTCTGGTTGACGACATTCCGCACAGTCATCGAGCATCGAACCATCGCAATACAACCCCTAACCAGAGCGTAACGCATCTGCCGACACTATAAGAAAGGCAGTGTCCATACTTCCTAGCCGATCTCCTCATCCACACGATTCCCATCGCCAACATGGTCGCTCCCACCATCTCCACCAAGGACCTCACCTTCGCCTTTCCCGATGGCACTTCAGGCCTCGAGCATGTCAGTCTTGACCTTCCCGCCGGTTCTCGCAACCTTTTGATCGGAGGTAAGAACATGAAAACCGTCATCTACGCTTTACACCCATGCTAAATCCCCAGAGCGAACGGTGCGGGCAAAACAACCCTCCTCCGCCTCCTGAGCGGCAAGCGCATGGCACCGCCCGGCACAGTCGATGTCGGTGGCCGTGATCCTTTCACTACTGGTCTCGAAGGTGTGACCTACCTCGGACTGGAATGGGTACTCAACCCAATCGTCCGATCCGACATCGCAGTACCGGAACTGCTGAAGTCAGTGGGTGGCGACCACTACCCGGAGCGCCGCGACGAGCTGGTCAGAATCCTCGACGTCGATTTGAGCTGGCACTTGCACGCCGTCAGCGATGGCGAGAGAAGACGTGTGCAGCTTTGCATGGGTCTGCTTCGCCCTTGGACTGTCCTCCTGTTGGACGAAATCACCGTCGATCTGGACCTGCTGTCTCGCCACAACTTCCTGTCTTTCCTGAAGAAGGAAACCGAGACGCGCGAGTGCACAGTCGTGTACGCGACCCACATCCTTGATAACCTGGCACAATGGCCGACGCACCTTGTGCACATGGCACTTGGCAAGGTGAAGAAATGGGGTCCGATGGACAGCTTCGAAGTACCCAAGAACGATGGTGGTATTGAAGGCAACAGTCGTTTGGGACAGCTGGTGCTGGCCTGGCTGAGGGAGGATCTGGCCGAGAGAGGTCCCAGGAAGGGCCAAAGTGCTGAAGGCAAGACTTACCCTAACCTCGAGGGCAAGGGTGGCTACGGCCTGGAGCAGAAGAAGAAGTAGGTGTCGAGATTATACTGTGGAAGTTTTAACATACGGGGAGGTTTAACTGGTGACGGCATATGCGTAGTGGCATTTCATTGTTACAGCCACGGGGAATTTCAACATGATCTACAAAAACGCCCTATTTTTGCAAGGCGTTCAACAGGTAGATTGCAGGCTTTGGGTAGAGATTTTGTAACACATACAGTCCACCGAGATGATCGATGGCGCTCACAGTTTTAGATCTCAAGACCGTCTAGTACTCTGTACATGTATATTTTCAATATGGTCGAACAAGAAACACGTAGTGTGGGATTTGGCCATGTAAGCACACGGCGGCGCTCGCCCACGAACATCCCAGTCCAGCATGCACGTGATAAGTCTTTGATTGTGGATGTATTGACTGCAATACATAATATGAACACCGAGGCAAGTCGGTCGCTTATCCATGCGACCAAGTGACTTGAGACGGTCCAACTCCGCCCCTATCCACTCAGGCGAACACTTGGCCATCCACAAAATGTCACCTTACAAGAAAGTATTGATCGTTCCTCAGCCAGACACTACCGAGAAGTCCTGTCAGCAGTGAACTTTCATGCTTTTCCTTTGGCGCTCGCGGAGTCGGCTTGCTGTAGCTTCTGCGCCAGCCACTCGTCGGCGTTCTTGAAGGTCGTCTTGGTGTCGTTGTTGACGATGGCGCTGTCTGCGGCTTGAATGCCAGCATTGATCTGGGAAATGTTAGTCTAATGTCATACATAAAAGTTGCTGCAAACTTACCGCTCCCCACATGTTCCATGCCTTCTCGAGATCTCCAGAGATGTCGTAAGCATGGTTGAACCACCTTGAAATGTCCGAGCGTTTGCCAGCTTCGTTCGACAATTCGTCCAAGAAGCTCTTGACGACAAGACTCAGGCCAAGGTCGGGTTCCTCGATGAATGGCAGCTCGGCACCCAATGTTGTGTAATCTGTTGGGCTCAACTGACGGGACACAACACCGGAAGCTGCCATGCTCAAAGCGTGCACCTCCACAAGATCGCGCAGGCTACCGCGCACCACAGACGTCATTTGATGGTAGCCGAGCAAGTGCCTCGAGAGAGGGCCAGTAAAACCGATCTCCTTGTGATGGAAAGTGCCGAGGCATGCGACCCTGCTAATCAGCAGCGTGTAAGCCTTGTCAGTCTCTGTGCCACGCATCGGCGCACCCAGGTACTTGTCTGATGGGAACATCTGGCTTGTGCTGAGGACGTCGAGTTTGTGTAGCTCGAGTGCCATGAAGATGGCCTCCTCGACTTCCTTGGCTCCTGCCTTTGCGATGTAACCACTCTTCTGAGCGTGGTCAAACGCCGCCTTCAGTGCCTTGCCCCACGCAGAAAGGGTGTGATTGTTGTTGATGTAGCCGCGATCCTCCAAGAAGCGTAGAACAGTATTGCCAATAAGCTCCTGTGGCTCGCGCAATTCTTGGGTAGCGACGTCATTCTTCTTTTCAGTGATGGTCTCCTTAGCGCTCGACTCCTCAGACAGCAAACTGACTGCGTAAAGTAAAGGGCTTTTCCTGACACTCGAACTAAGCTCAGACGCCTTGTCAAAGGTAGAGCTCTTGACACGCCAGCGGTTGGCAGCATCTGTCGGGGCGGAAGCGTCAGGTACGTTGAGAGATTGCTTGTTGTTCTCGTTGAACCACGAGACCAATTCGACGTCCTTCTTCTGGTAGTAGCGATGCAGCATGGTGTTGATGAGCGCCATGGTCCTTGTACGGAGGGGCGCCAGCTTCTGTGTCACAAGCTGCTGGTATGCCGATGACGATCCACCATCAAGTGGAGGGATCTCGAAGACCTCGGCCCGGGTTCTCCAGTTCAGTACTCGCGGGCCGACCAAGCCTCTAGACATGTAGTAGTAGATCTCATCCGGAAGGCGCTGTCCGATCACATCATGCATGTCGGAGGCTGCAGAATCGTTTCTGGTGAGAGTGATCTCGCCATTACCAGTCAAGATCACGTTGTGCTTGACCGCAGTTCTTGCTTTCTTGAAAAGCTCCCTGAACTCCCTGCTGAGCGAATCGTAGGCAGCGAAGCCAATGGTCCCCGAGCGTCCAACAATCTCTCTGGCGCCCTGGATGTAGTTGGGAGCAGATTCAAGCTCAGCTGGAGGAGCAAGTATCGTCAAGCCAGAGATGAGGGAGAAATCGATGAACTGATCTTCGTTCATGCCGAGCTTAGCGAAGCATTTCGCCCGGTCGACCCATGTGAAGCTCTGGCTCTCCCAATCAAACGAGACAACCACCACGCTGGCGCCAAACAGCAGGCATGACATAGAGCCGACGATAGCGTCGCCGAAATTCTGCTGATCGAGGGACACAACTTGAGCTGCAGCAGTGTATGGGGCAGTCTGTACTCGCACACCTTGACGGGCCAGGTATGACTGCAGCCATCTGAGAATGTGGTAGATGCGATAAGTGCCTGCTTTCGTTAGCCGAGTGAATCCCATATATGCTTCGCAACACATACAAGATTTGCCGAACTCCGCCACCGCCTCGTCCGCTCTACTCTGGCTGTAAAGGCTCCAGGCCTCGTCTAGGCTATGCGCGGCAAGTCTACTGTCGCGTGCGATAGTTGCCCGGTCTTTGCAAGCAAGATCAAGTCCGTTGAAGACGAAAGTCGGGGTGATGTTGGCCTCCTTGAAATTGGAGATGTAGGTGTCAACATGTTTCCTGAGCGCAAAAGGAAGACCGCCGAGTGCAGGCAGAAGAGGTTCGCGAGAGACTTGTGAGGTGAGGATGGTCTCAAGGAAGTCCTCCGCATCGATGGTGAGGCGCTTCTCCTTGAGTTGGTCAATGGATCCGCTAGTGGTCAGGCTCTCGCTGGTAGCCCAGTCCCTGAAAGCCTGAGCGCGTGAGGCCATTACGCTGGCTGATAAAAGAGCGACGGTAGAAACGCGCAAACAATGTTGGGTCGTGATGCTCGTGTCGCGCCTTTGCCAATTTAGACTGGATGTGGCAGAAAGCCGTGTGTTGGTAACGATGTCGAGCTCGTGAAGTGGCTCGAGTGGAAGCCATGCTGGCGCGGACCCTGAATCGTGCAATAAGCTTCCACTAGCGCCCTCGGATGCTTGCGCCTCAGGCACTCATCACTCGAAAAGTCACGTGCTAACGGCTTCCCTACCTTATCTTCCTGAGATCCTCCAAGAAGGAACGGCGCTCATGCTGTTGATTGTGTTAGAAGTGCTATCGTATTAGATTATGCGTGCCTAAAACTCTCGTCCTCTCGCAGGACGGTGAAGAACGATGCACAATAACTGATTAGTTAAGTATTTCGTAGTCTACGTACTTCCAAGGATATCACATGCACATTCAGGCGACTAAGAATCGTTCACCAAAGCCCAAGTATCCGCCTCTGCCCTCGTAACTTGATGGCTCACAAAAGCAAACAATTACTCGATCATATTACTCCTGCCATCTTCCTTCTCAAGTCTGCTCCATCTGCTTTCCACCACCCTTCCATCCTTGATGACCGCGAGCAAATGCTTTTCAGGCTTGCACAGCACCTCGATGTCTTCCAGTGGATTTGCGTTCAGGATAAGTAGATCAGCAAAGTATCCGTCCTTAATCCTGCCCATTTGCTCTTCATGGCGCAGCATCCTTGCCGCATTGATGGTGGCGGATTGCAAGATCTTCAACGGAGACTGCCCAGCTTGTTGAAGCAGTCTAAATCCGTCGCTCTGCTTGACCTGGAGAGGCCCGAGGAGATCTGTACCATAGCACATGGTGACTCCTGCTTCGTCGGCAACCTTTATACTTTGCAAGCCGGCCTCGAGTACTTGCAAATTCTTGGCCGCAATAGATGGTGGCAAGAAGGAGCCAAAGTCCTTCGAGGCCATTGCTTCATATGTGACGAGTGTAGGCGTAAGATATGCACCTTTCACAGCCATGAGTTTTGCTGTAGCTTCGTCGATCAGGTTGCCGTGCTCAATTCCCAGCACACCGTTGGTGACGGCGTTACGGATAGCTGCTGGAGTGTATGCGTGCGCCGTCACATAAGTTCCTGCATCTTTTGCGACACTGCAGAAGGCTTGAATCTCCGCGGGAGTGTATTGTACATTTGCAAGACGATCTGTCGGTGATACGACACCACCCGAAGCCATGATCTTGATGAAGTCTGCTCCTTGTCGGAGTTCTTCGCGTGCAGCATGCAGACATTGCTCCACACCATCTGCAATGCGACCCAGTCCACGCACATTGCCGCCGCAGCATTGATACTCAGCGTCCTTCGAGCTGCGAGTATCTCCATGGCCACCAGTCTGACTGATGCCGTGGCCAGCTGTAATGAGCCTAGGTCCAGGAACAAGACCCTCGGCGAGAGCTTCTTTGATTGCAAGTCCGGCACCACCACAGTCTCGCACTGTTGTGAAGCCTCTTCGTAGCATTTGGAGTGCCAGGTACGGTTGTCGCATTAGTGAGGTATCTGGGTCTTGGCTCATGGTGTCCCTGAGACCATCCTCACCGGGAGGAGTCGCGAGATGTACGTGACAATCGATCAGACCGGGCATGACGAATCTGCCTTTCAGGTTGATGGTAATCTCTTCGCCTTGAGTCCATTTCATGGTTTCGTCGCCTGGAGGTGGCCCTTGAGAAAGCTTTGAAAGTCGGTGGATGCGGCCATTTAGCAGATCAATCGTGCAGTGCTGATACACTTGTCCATCCTTCACGTCGATGATGGTTGCATCAACCAGGCGGTATCTTCTTCTGGGCGCTGTAGTCCAAGGCTTCATCACCTGGGCCTCCGCCATTTTCGTTGCGATTTTTGTGGCCGATCCAAGTGTTTGTGGTGGATGGTGGAGCATTCGGCAAACAGCTGCACCGAACTTTTGAATTCGTCAACGCAAACGCAGACCCCAGGCTTCAGCAGGCTCCAGTCACCCACTCGCTACGCACGACACTCGTCTTCATCCTATTCCAAATATTAATCAAAGCATATGATTCCAAGCACATTTGGTCGCAATTCGACAAACCAAATATACTGGAGCCTTTTCAAATGTTCTCACGCTAGTTGAATGCTGACCTACGGTCACTCGTGTGGAGAAAGTCTTTCACGATACATATGTAGTCGGTATCTCTACGATCGCCGCCTCATTCCTCACTTTCCAAGCTTGAGCTCTGGATACTGTACAGCCTTCTCTCTCATTAATGTCACGTCCCGCACAAAGAAATTGCTCGCCCAGAAACTGCCCTCGAAGCTCATGTCGTACCAGTAATTTACTGCACACGCAAATCCTTCCTCCCCACTACTCTGTCTGACCTTATGATACCACATCGCAGGCAGATATAGCATGTCGCCCGCTTCCAGTGTGATTTTGACCGGCTTCGACAAGTGAGAATACTCCGAGCGCCGTAGCACAGGCTCCTCAGGGTCCCACACTGCCACAGGCACAGCATCTTGCCCTTCTTGAGGCTCAAGCACGAGAGCCTCATCGCTTTTGTTAGAGGTCGAGGGTGCATACCTAAACTGTGGCAGCTTTTGTTCGTTGACACATGGCATCTCGATCGGAGGCAGGAGAACGAAATGTTTTTGTCCGATGATCTGCACATATACATTTTCGTAGTTGTCTCTATGCATCGCAGTCACGGAGCGCTCGTTACCCAGCCAGAAGTTGATGGCGTCGGCAGACTGCTCGAGCGCAATTCGTGCCCATGGGATATCTGATGGGACATCGGAGAAGAGAGTGTGGTATTCTTCGCGCAGATTGTCGTTTTCTACGCCGCTATCAGTATGGAAAAGCCATGCAGCAGACATAAAACTTACGCGTTTGTGCATATTTCACATTTCGCACCTCTGGGGGTGCTGGGACAGGCAATGCACAATCTTCTTGCACGTAGCGCATAAAATCAACAAAGTTCTCCTGTGTTTGATGCGGTTCGACGAACAACAGAGAGCCATTATCTTGCTCCACAATCCCATCTGCATTCCTTGTATTGCATAAGCAAGTTTCTAGATAATATTCAGGCTTACTGATAGTTGCCTACCCGTACGGGGTTACAGCGACCTGGACGTCTGCGTCTTTCATGACATCTGCCAGGTACACTGCGTCCCACTTCTTGAATGCCTCCCAGGATCTCGCGCCACCACGGACGACGAAAGGGCGATTCTTGGCCACATAGCGCATGAACTCCAAGGCCGAGGGTTCCTCGTGAAGCTCATCGACTATAGTGGCGTTGAGCTCATGATAAGTGGTGATGAGGTCTGCAAGAGGGTTCTGGTCAGGCATGCTGCACTGGCTTGTGTTGAGTGGGTAATTTTGGCCGCCGAACAAGGAATGCAGCTCCTATCTCGAGTCAAACGAAATATTAATGGACAGAAATTGTACAGGTTGCGGCGTATATAAGAAATGATAACGGCAACAGGAAGCACGAAGCCAGCGGAAATTGTGTGAAGCGGAGAAATGAATCTCTCACGCTTCACCTTGGGCAGCGCAACTCGTGTCTCTGCCTCATGACATTCTCGCACGGCACTCGCTATATTGTAGGATGTCTTATCGTGTAGTTAGGCCAGATTTCTGTATATGTATGAAAGGCCATGCATCTCTCCTCCAAGACGGAAGAATTATGTGCCGATCTCTGGTGTGCCGCCGAAGACGTCAACGAGTGGCGAAGTCGCCTTGGTCTTCTTTGCCGAGCACAGGTTTCGGCATACTCAGAAGCGCCACGAGCGCATGGCTGATATTCACATCATGTGCGAATTAATGCTTTGGTTTCCCTGATAGATCAAGAGCGGCACACGGTGTTGACGATTGAGAAGTGGTATTCTGCTACATCACAGCTCGGTCGTGCTCTCTCGGGAAAATGTTTAGATGGTCATTGTCGATAATCTTGGTTCTCTGTGCTCTTTGCGCATCCACGACACGCGCCGATAGTATACGAGGAGTCAATCTCGGAGGATGGCTTCTGGTAGAAGAATGGTATGCGGCGAGAGTCCGGACGATTCGTCAATTATTGTACATGCTGACAACGCAGGATCACTCCTTCGCTGTTCCACAACACGAACGCTGAAGATGAATGGAATTTATGCAACGATCTGGGTAAAAATCAGTGTCTGAAGAGACTAGAGAATCACTGGAGGTGAGCTTGTCGTTTATATGCCTTCTGCAAGCACGCCTCTCACATTCATTTTAGTACCTTTATCAACCGCAATGACTTCGAGGACATGAAGGCAGCAGGTCTCAACGCTATACGCATTCCAGTAGGCTACTGGGCAGTTGACCTTGGAAATGACGAGCCTTATGTCGCCGGACAATATCCCTACCTTATACGAGCCGTACAGTGGGCTCGAGAAATAGGCTTGCAGGTCATGATCGACCTTCATGGGGCGCCTGGATCTCAAAACGGACAAGACAACAGCGGCCTGATCGGACCCGTGCTGTTTGCCAGTAACTCCTCCAATACAGATCGAAGCCTAGACGTCCTTCGCAACCTAACCGAAGAGTTCTCGCAAAGAGTATACGGAGGTGCCGTCACAGCTATCGAGCTCTTGAATGAGCCCAGGCTAGACAACGAAGACTTTACCATGTCACGTCTCAAGGACTTTTACGCCGATGGTGCAGAAGTAGTCACTCGCGCGGAGCCCAACAGAATCAACGTAGCAATCCATGGCAAGTCCTCCTCCTTCTCTGCCCTGGAAACAACCCACTAATATTTAAAAGACGCCTTCTGGGGCCCCTCCTACTGGTCCACCTACAACCCCTTCCCCAACACCTCAGCCTCATCCACAGCACCCATCAGCCTCATCCTCGACACCCACCAATACTACGCCTTCCCACCCTTCGCCAACCTCTCCCGCCCCGCCATCCTCGCCCACATCTGCGAGATTTCCCAACTCGTCAAAAACTCCTCTATCCAACATCCCATCGTCGTTGGCGAATTCAGCCTCGAAACAAACTCCTCCCCAGACTCCGAAGACGACGAGGGCGGTGAGCGACGAGCTCACGCGGGGCCGTCGCAAGCGCAGAGGACGTGGTATCGGCTGCTGTTTGAGGCGCAGGTGGTGGCGTATTCTCCAAGCCTGTCCGCTACTGCGTCCGAGGAGCCGATTCAAGGGTGGTATTATTGGACGTGGAAGACGGAGTGGGAGATCGATACGTGGAGTTACCGGAGAGGGTGGCGGGATGGCTGGATTCCGAAGGATGTCGGGAATCGGTCGACATTTGCTTTTCCGGTGCGCGATAATGGCTGTGTGGATGAGGAGTTTGGATGGGAGGCGCCGGCGAAGGCTGGTGCTGCTGCATACGACAGGGCGATCGAGGGATTGTGGCCTTTTGCAGTGCTGTGTGTCAGTGTAGTGGCAGGAGTAGGATTTGCGTAGGCACTGTTGCGAGGCGGTTATACGACTTGGTGATACATGATAGACGAAGAACTAACATGAATTATACGTGTACCTTGTGTACTCGACAAGGTTTAGTTGTGCACATATGAGGAAGTTTTGTCGAATGCATCAAGACAGGGAACTAAACATCGTCATTCAGAATAGCCAATATGCATTTGCGTGTAGGGTATCTCTCGCTGCGCTGTGCTAATGAACAAAACAGTAAAAAACGAAAAGATGTTATGAACAGTGAGCTCGGCCTCCGAGAGTCACAGGAAAGGAGGAGCTAAGAGCACCGCCGTATCACCCCCGGAACTTCTTGATCTTGATCCCTTGCAAGCCCTTGACACTGGTCCAAACCGTTTCACTGACCTTGACAGGCAGCTTGCGGCCTT
Source organism: Cladosporium colombiae (assembly GCA_026122715.1). Taxonomy (NCBI): domain Eukaryota; kingdom Fungi; phylum Ascomycota; class Dothideomycetes; order Cladosporiales; family Cladosporiaceae; genus Cladosporium; species Cladosporium colombiae. The sequence goes on from JAKZFA010000005.1 coordinate 1,434,395, forward strand.
TCAGTCTCTGGTCAATGAGCCACAAGCCTACCACAAACTCTTCTCTGTTGAGTGATGTTCTGGGTATTACGGGCTGCTCCGGCCCACCAGCAACGACCAGATTCCAAATGATTTCAAGCTCGCTTAGAGGTAGGCGAGAGCGTAACCACAGATCGCGAACAACGACGTTGGAGATTTGATCTGACATGTCTGGTGGAAGTAGTAGGCCGCGGTTAGAGGCGAAGAGGCCTTCGTAGCGTTTGCGTTCACGTTCGGTCACGGCATCGCGCCATCGTTTGCGATCACCTAGATCGGGGTCAGCTGATGTTCTAGTAAAATGATGTGTCGAAACAATGCGATCGCGACATACCCTCATGGTGTTTGTTAGGATGCTTAGGTCGCAAGTGGCGCTTCTTCTTGTGTTTGCCGTAAGGATGCTGCTCAGTCTCGCTCTCTGAAGACGACGACTCTGGATCGCGGAGTGTATGGCGCATGCCCTTTGCCTTCTTGGTAGACTTTGTAGGACTGGGAGTGCGAGACCTGAAATGAGAAAGGTGATTGTGTCGACGCGGAGTTGTTGATGGAGGTGCCAGCATGCTTGGTGAGCTTGCTCGAGATGTTGCAAGGCTTGAAGCCACCATGGCATTGGCAAGGTCTTCCCCGAGAGTGAGATTGGTTGTGCGCCTTGGGTAGAGTTGGTGATAAGTTGCATTGAGGCTAGGGTTCGACTGCGGGGACACCGATCGTGCTGAAGAGATGGAAGCTCTGGGTGCTGGACTAACCTCGATCGGTTGTGAGGGGTTGTTCAGATTTTTTCGAGTACCAGGTGGTGGTGGGCGAGATCTTGCAGGTGGAGGCTGAGGTGGCTGTTTGATCGCAGCTGTTGTCCCTGCTCTTTGTGCGACAGTTGGACTTCGCGCGGTGTCCTCCGAAGCAGAGACGTACTCATTATCCTCGGAAGAACTCAGAGCTTGGGAACGGGCACGGTCTTGTGCTTCTGCGAGCCTCGCTTCGACCTGGGCACGTGTGCGCTCTTGGACCCGGCGGTCGGCGCTTGAACGACTTGACGTTGGACGAGAATTATTGGAGAAGACTTCGACCTTTTGACGGTGTGCTGGGTCTTTTTGACGCCCGCCCGAGCCTTCAATTTGAGTTGTTGCAGCTTCAGTTTGAGCGCGTACTTCCATGCCGACAGAGGATACTTCATTTGGATGGTATTGCTGTTTGAGCGTAGGTCGTCGTAATGTGTTATTTTTCTCAAGGATGCCAACGAATGTTGCTGGCGAGATTGGCCGTGGCTTGTAGTGATGTTCGGAAAGTCGTCGAGGTTTGGGAGGAGGAGTCGGTCGTTGAGTCTTGATATCGTCGTGATCGTCATCTCTAGTGGCAGAGGCAGTGGCATTGGGTGTCATGGGAGGAAGAGCAGCAGGCGACACCCTGGCCGTGGCAGGAGCTGTCGCTGGCTGGCGGTAGGAAGGCGAGGGCGACAGTCCGGGCGGCCTTCCTCGCATGCTTGTCGCGGGTGTAGCTGGACTGTTCCCCCTGCTGCGCAAAATGTCCCCATTGGTCTTCGAAGCTCCCCCAAATGCCATCAGGGCGCCGAGCAGTGCAGCATTGTTGTTGGCCATGGTGTCGTTGTTGCTAGCGGTAGAGGGCGCGCGCGAAGGCCTCCTCTGCGAGCGTGACATGCCGCAGAGAGCCGCTCAAAGAAGTGTCGAGGAGTCGTGTTGGCATCGTGTCCAGTGCAGGACGACAAGAGCGCAGTGCTACCCCCCGTTACAGGGCACATATAATAAGCCCTTGGGCGGTTTCGTGCGGCTAGAAAGCGACAGGGATCATCATCTTCCCTTGTTCTACGTTGCCGGGGCGTTGCGGCGCTTGTGACAAGGCTGACGCCGGACAAAGCTGACGCAACACAGCAGGGCGGCCATCAACCTTGCACGTCCCCTTGGTCGAGGCTTTCCTACGTCTATATTGAGTTCATGCGTTCGCGTGCGGTTGGATATCTGAACTGAGCCGTCCTTCACTCGCGCACCCAAGCTACCCTGAGGTAGTGAGCATAGTAAAATGGTGTCACATGTCTCCATTATTCACTGACTCAGCCCACCCGTGACCCCTCAGACAGCAGTGGCAGTGCGGTGTTATGTAGGTGTCTGCTTGAAGCGACCGCTCAAACTCGCCACCCGTCCCTAACGACCTGCCATAAAGACCAGTCGAAGGTAACGAATGAATCGAATCTCTCCACGCCCAGCAATCTCAGGCTTACACTCCATCCACCCTTCCACAACATGACTTGCTCAACCTTGCTGTGTCTTCCAAGAGACATCCTGATCCTCCTCCCAGACTACCTTCACAACATCGAGGACTATACAAACCTTTCCTCGACATGCACAGCTCTGCGAGCCTGCATGGACACTGCCTCGCCTGGCACCATCCTCCGCCTCGCAGCAGCACAGTCGACCACTTTCTTCCGTCCATCACCACACTTCCTCGTCACAGCTACAGCAAGGGAGCTTGGCAATTGGGCACGACACTCGGCCGCAAATGAAGCCGAGCTAGCAACACGACTTGAAGATGGCATGGATGGCCTTCTCGACCTTTCGCTGAAGCACTGTGGTCTCACAATCGAGCGTATACGCCAGCTCCACTTACAACGATTCTTCATCATCAATCCAGTCACCGACCTGATCGACAAGTGCGTTGGATCTCAATGGTACGCAACGCCCGACTTCTGGGATGGAGGCGCGGACGATGCGTACACCATCTATGCCGACCCACCGGCCACGCTCTTCCACCTCGCACTCTACGGCGAACTCTTCGGCCCCGATTTTGAAGCTTTCCTCGATCCTGCCGGTCAATCAGCAAGGCGGCTGAGCGTCGAAACACGGCTCGAATTCATCAAGTATTGCGTGCCGGACGATGCCAGCTACATTTGCCAGAAAAGTGCCCGGGACGTGCGCATGTCTGATGGGCAAATCGACCCTAGGCGCCGTGTGAAGCAGACAGGCCCCTACGCCGAAGGAGCAGAACCATGTCGCGACCAGAACAATATTGCGCTCGTATGGGTCATACAGAGCAGCCGCTGGAAACCGCACTGGCGAGCCATGAGAGCTAAAGCTGGCATCGCCGACTTCCAACTCGACTTTGCAGATGGTTGGTGGTATGATCCCGACGACGAGCAGAACTGGAGGCAACGTATGCTGGAAGCTATCATGATTTGTCAGGGGCTCGATGGGCTCGGTATGATCAGACCTGGCCTTCAAGACGCTTGGGTTGAGAAGATCAAAGGGTGGAGGGAAAGGATTGCGAGCCTCGAAACGGAGCCTGAATGGACCAAAGTCGGGCGTCAGGCTACGCTTGAATACCCATTTTTGTTGGGTGACTTGAGGATCTGCGGCACCGGCTATGTTTGTGGAACGTAGTAGGATTGTGTACGCCATTGTGTAGTAGCTGGTCATCTTTGCATTGAGGGGTACGGTGCATTATGGTAGCCTAGAATATGCATGTAAGAACATCAAAATACTCTAGCAATTCATTGCCGCTGGTGTGAATTAGCACTCCAATGTCTGCGAACGCGATGTGCGACTTCACATGGGAGTATGCGTGCCACACAGCTGTAGTGTATGTAAGCAGCTGGGCATGCGAGTCGCTCCCACACCGAAGGACGCAGAAGGACATCTCGCTAGAATCAGATATAAGACACGCTCATTATAGACGGTTAAGTGTCTGCAATCGGGCCAGGCAACAACAATAACATTGCTTCGCATGAATCCCTACGAATAAGGAAGCGAACGGCGCTAGTCAAGCTCATAGCTCGGAGCAATAAGCAATCTCGCCCTCACTTCCCAGTCGCTGTCCACGAATATGCACTATCGCGATATAGGAGCGTTCGCGGCATCCGGCTAGCTGCTAGTTTGCCTCGTCTCTCAGGGTACCTACCGTATGCCAGACTATTAGGCGTAGGATCGTAACCCTGTTAGCAAGATGTAGCGTAACATAGCCAGTCCTGCACTCATCAAGACCAAGCTCCGAGTCTCTAGCCGTTGCGCCCTAGCAGCCATTATGTTTATTCTGTACACACTACGACGGATTCGTGTTCTTATAACACGCTAACGATACTTTAGCACTAGCTCTTAGACGGCCTCCTTTCCTAACAGTATATATAAGCTAACATGACTTCTCCTATAGCGGGCAGTATACTCGATATAAACTATATCGACTTCGATTTCAACCTTCTATTTAAGCAACTGTTTCTATTTAAGTAACTGTTTCTATCTATTATGCCCTTAGCCCTCTTTATCTTATTAACTACCTAGCGCATTATGCGATAATTTTAGAAACCTAATATAATAGATACTTAAGTATTTCAACTTATTAAATTAGTATATCTAGGCTATAGTACTAATTTAGTTTATACCTAGGTAACAACATTTCTCTTAGGTAACTATTATAACTTATAGTCTTTATTTTAAGAACTTTATTTTAAAAGCTTAAAATTCTATTAAAGATAATCTCTTTAATAAAGTCTTTAAAAAAGATAATTAATAGTATTTTTTTTATAATATTAAAATAGAATAGAATTGTTATATTTAAATATTAAGATTATTTAAAAAGAAATAGGATTAGAAGAATTACTTTAAGATTTAATAAATAAATACTAGCTTTATAAAATATAGCTTTAATAATATAAAACATAAAATATTTAGCTCTAATTTAGATATATATTAAAATTTATTAAAAATATAAAAAAAATATTTTTAATTTTTAAAAGATTAATTTAATTTAATAAGGAATTAAGGAATAAATAATATATAATATTAATAAGCTATATAATATATAAAGTATATAATAATAAAGCTAACTTAATATTTTTAATAATATAGGATATTAGAAAGTATATAAATTAATATAAAATAATAGATATTTATTTATAATTAATACTTATATTTTTCTATTATTTAAATAGGTTAAAAGCTTAAATCAAAATTTTAAGCTACTTATATACCTATACCTATATCTAAGATTAAGCTTTTATTTAATATAAAGAAGGCTTAGTTTAGAAATATTATATTTAGAATCTAGCTTAAATTAAGAGTTTTCTTTTTGAAAATAAGAATTAGTAATAAAGTTACTTTAGAACTAGAGATATATCTAATTATTATAGTTTATTCTTATTATCTAATTTATTATATTATTTTTACTTTCTATTTAGAAAAATAATTAATTATTAAATAAATTTAAAATTAGGATTACTTTTATTTATATTTATATTAAAATTTATTAAAGAAAGATATTTTTCTTTTTTAATAGCTATACTTAAGTAAATAAAGTAGGATTTTATTATTTAATAATTTAAGATTTTAAAATATATTTCTTATATAGAATAATATATTTTAAAATAAATAATCTATCTTATTAAAATTACTAAATTTAAAGAATTAAAATAAATTATAAACTAATAAGCTTAAATTTCTTAAATAAGATTTTATATAAGAGGATATAATATAAGGATACTTAATTTTCTACTTTTATTAGCAAGTTAAGCTATAAGCTCTTCTTCTTTAATTATAGAAAATAATTACTATTTCTTATAACTTTAATTTCTTAATTTTTAATTTCCAAGTTAATTTAGAAGACTTACTCTTAATATATTAAAGATAGCTTAAGTATTTATAATTAACTTATAATTATAGTATTTAAAAGTAATAATTATATTTAAAATAACTTAATCTATATAAAAATATAGAGAAAAGAAGAAGAAAGTAAAAAAAAGAAAAGACTTAAGTATAAGTAAATTACTTTAGTTAAATTAAGTACTTCTATTACTAAAATACTTTCCTTTTACTAATATTTCAGAGAAAAGTAAAGGAGATTAAATAGAAGGATAGTGGTATAAATATAATATCTTAGTAGAACTAACTACTTACTATTTCTAATTACTTCTCTTATAATAAGATTATTAAAATTAATATTTTTTACTAAGTAGGTAATACTTTTTATATCCTATAATTATATTCCTTTAATATATATTATTAAGAATATAAATCTAGCTTTATTACTAATTTATATCTCTTCTATTATATAATCTCTTAATATTCTCTAATCTAAATCTTTAAGAAATTAAAATTCTATTTTCTTTTAAATAGATATCTATCTTTCCAATAATATAATAGTAGAAAAAGCTAGCTACTAGTAGAAGCTAGCTATTATTAAGGTTTTAAAAGTTAAAATCTTAAACCTTACTAATTAGGATTAATTAGGCTAATCCTAGTAAGCTATTTTAAAAAATTAGATAAATTCTCTTAATATAGAGAAATTTTATTTTAGATACTTATCTTAGAATAACTACTTAGTATTTTTATAATTAAATATTTATAATTAAGACTTAGCTTCCATTTTAAAAAATACTATATTTCTATAATAGATTAATAGAAGTAATTAAAAGTTAAATTATAGCTAATATAAACTTTTTACTATAAAATTATAATTCTAGAATTAGTAAATATAGCTAATAAGTAAAGGTTTTTTTTAGTATTTAGATATCTTAATAATTAGAATAATAAAAAAACTAATATTAATTAAATTATACTCTTTTCTTTCTATTTTTTCTTCTCTTTTTTTAATATTTACTTACTATATTAAGTCTTACTAAGAATTCCTAATTTTTATTTAAGAAGCTTTCTTAAAAAAATATTAATTAGTCTTTTTAAGGCTAGTATTAAGAACTAATTCATTTTAAGAAAGCTAATTAGTAATCTATTTATTTAATCTTCTTCTTCTTTCTCTTCTCTAATTAATACTAGCTTACTCTCCTATAATTTACTTAATATAAAAAGCTTATCTTCTATAATACTATAATAGGAGAGATAAGTTAGTAGAAGATCTTAGCAACTTATACTCTACCTTTTCTTAATAGAGGATCTAGCTTAGTAAGGGATCTAGCTTACTTTACTAAAGATATCTATTTATAATCCTCTTCTTTCCTTTAATTTTCTCTTCTTTTCTTTATATTTTTATATATAAAAAATAATATCTAAAATATAATAGCTATTTTTAAATAAAGTAATTATATATTAACTTTTTATATATTAATTATTTTTAACTTTTTTCTTTTAATTCTTCAAAATTTATTTTATAAATAAAAAATAAAATATTAAAGCTATAAAAAAAATATTTTCTATTTTTAAAGAAGAAAAGCTTATAATTTAAATTATTAATATAAGTAAATTAAGTATTTTTATATTATTTCCCTTTATAAAAAATCTTATTAAGGAAATTTAAATTAATTAATTTATAATTTATTTTAAAATATACTATTTTATATAAAAAATATATTTTATATAGTTTATTAATATATTATATTTTTAAAAATTAAATTATTTAATAATTAAATTTTATTTTAATAATTTAAATAAAATTATTTAATAGAATAATATTTTTCTTTAATAATTTTTAATATTAATAAAATTAATTTTAATTTTAATTTTATTTAATAATTAATTTTATTCTTTAATAAAAATTATAAATATTATAAAAGAAATAAGCTAAATAATAAAAATGAATTATAATAATTTTATTATTAATTTTTATTTTAAAAAGAAAAATCTTAATTTAAATTAGATTCTAAATATAATATTAACAATATAGGCTTTCTCTATATTAAATAAAAGTTAAACTTTAAAATTAAATAAATATATATATATATATAAATAGCTTATAATTTAATTTAAGCTTTTTATTTATTAAAATAATAATAAAAATAATTATTAATAAATAAGTATTCTTTATATAATATTATATAATTTTTTATATTTTATATTATAAAAAAATTTAGTTTTATTATTATTATATATATTATATATTATATTATTTTTTAATATTATATATTTTTAATTTTTTTAAAATTATTTTATTTTTTAAAAATTAATAATAAATCTCTTATATATTAAATAGATTTTTATATATATTTGTATAAAAGCTAAATATTTTAAGCTTTATATTATTAAATTTATATTTAAGAAAGCTAATATTTATTTATTAAATCTTAAGATAATTCTTTTAATTCTTTCTATTCTTTAAATAATTCTATTTTCTAAATTTAATAATTTAATATTTCTTAAAGATATACTTTAGATTTAAGAAAATATTCTTTTTTAAATTATTTATTATCATAATATATATAAGCTTAAGGTATTAAGTTTTAATAGTAATATAAGCCTAAACTTATTTAGTATATTATTATTACTTAATAGAATATTAAAATTTTAAATCTATCTTAGTATTTATTATTATATTTAAGAATCTAAAACAAGTAATATTAAGAAATTATATAATATAAAAAATATAAAAGAATAAGTAATATTAAGTAAATATCCTTTATATTATAAAAGTATAAGAACTTTATTATACTATAAATAAAATATTTATTAAAAATTAAAAATTCTTATTTTCTATTATCTTAATATATTTTTAATTTAGAATATATGAATAATCACTTAGATTAATATAAATTAGAAATATAGCTTTAATTTAATATAAAGGAATATTTTTTTAAGAATATTATTATATTTAAAATCTAGCTTGAATTTATATTTTAGCTTATAAAAATAATAATTAAAAATTAAGTAATCTTTAAAATAATAATATACTTAGTTACTATAATCTATTCTTATTAATTAGCTTACTTCTTTCTTTAAGGCTTAGTAATTTAATAATAATTATTATTATCATATTCTTAATAGATTTAATGAAAGAACTTATCTTATTTATATTAAAGATTATATTTAAAGAATATCTCTCTTTAAAGATTACTTTTATAATTTATAAGTATAATAATTAATAAATATATAATTAATATTATTTATATATTATAAGCTAATAAAATAAGATAAAAAAGCCTTTAAAGAAGAGTATTATTACTCTAAGTATTATTCTATTTATTTATATAAAATAAAAAATAAAGAAAGAGATATAGAAAATATAAACTATTAATTTTTATATAGAGTTTAATTATAAATTTTAAGAAGATAAAGAGAGTAAGGAAGCTCCTAAGCCTAAAAGTTTTATTAAGATAAAGAATGAATTATTCTTCTTTAATAAATATAATTAGCTATTAAAATTTATAGCTAATTAACTATATTTTACTTTTCTTAAATTCTTAAAGAAGTATAATAAAAAGGACTTTAAAGTATTCTATTATTTATATAATAAATTTAGTTAAAAAATATATATAGCTTCTTAAGTATACTTTAAGGCTTTAGGTATAAATAAGTATAATTAAGGAAGAAGGTATTTAAAAAGAAGAGAATATTACTTAGCTATATTAGTTATTTTTAGTTATTTTTACTTACTTAAGCTCTTAAAACTTAAAGAAAGAAATTTTATTAATTAGCTATATTTTTTATATTTTAAAAAATAAATCCTAAAATATAAGGTTTATTCTACTTAATTTAAAATCCTAGCTAATTTACTTTATTATAAGATATAAGGAATTGAATTGGAAAATAGAATTTCTATTTAAAGAACCTAATTTTTAAGTTAGAATTTTAGTACTTTAGAATTAAGGTTTTAAGCTAGAAATATTAATACTATTAAAGAAAGATCTAAATTTTAATTTGACTTTTTAGGATTAGGCTAATTAGCTTTAATTAGCTTAAAATTTAGTACAAAGTTTAAATCCTTACTACCTCTATTTATTAAACTACTTCCTCTACTACTATATTAATTAAGTTTTAAATTATATTCTTATTCTTAAAGATAGAATATAAATCTTAGAGATATTAAGAAGCTTCTAAAATATTAGGCTATAGTCCTATATATTAGATAGTATTAACTTCATATCTTAAAGCTTAAAATAGCTTTTAAAAAAATTAAAAATAAGCTAAAATAAAGAAGTTATTACTTTTATAAAAAGAAAAGCTTTAAAGTTTTTTTTTAAAAAATAGTTTAATATTATCTCTTTTATTAATAATAATACTATTATTATGTTATTTCTAATATTATTATATAGAAACTAAGTTTATAAAGGAAGTAGATTAGTTTATTAAGATTATAAATTTATATTCTTTTTTTATTAAATTTCTTTTTTCTTTCTCTATATTTTTATATATAGAAGAAGATATTTAAAATATAATAGCTATTTATAAATATATTAATTTTATATTAATTTTATATTAATTTTATATACTTTAGCTATCTTTAAAATTCCTTTTTTTATTTTTTAATAATAGCTATTAAATTAAAAAATATAAAATTAAAGTTATAAAGAATAATAATTACTTTCTATAATTAAAAAGAGCTTATAGCTTAAATTATTAATATTAATAAATTAAATATTCTTATATTATTTCTTTTTATTAAAAATCTTATTAAAAAAATTTAAATTAATTAATTTATAATCTATTTTAATATTTTAAGTTAATTTATTTTAATAAAATAAGTTAATTTTTTTAAAATATATTATTTTATATTAAAAATATAATTTATATAATTATTAATATATTATATTTTAAAAAATATAATTATTTAATAATTAAATTTTATTTTAATAATTTAAATAAAGCTATTTAAAAAGAATAATATCTTTTTTTAATAATTTTTAATATTAATAAAATAGCTTTAATTTTAAATTTATTTAAAAATTAATTATATTTCTTAATAAAAAATATAAATATTATAAAAAAAATTATAAAAATTATAAAAATAAATTATAATTATATTTTTTTATCTTTAAAATAATCTTATTATTAATTCTTATTTTTTAAAAAAATCTCAATTTAATTTAGATTCTAAATATAATATTTTTTAAATATATATATATATAGCTTATAACTTAATTTAAGCTTTTACTTATTTAAGAGCTTATTTATCTTCTAAAGATCTTTCTAAAATAATATTAAATAAGTAATTAATATAATTAATATAATCTATATAATTACTATAATCTATATAATAAAATAAATAAGAATATAGCTTTAAAATAATAATATAAATTTCTTATATTCTAACGAATTTCTATATAATAAAAGATAAAATAATACTAGAGAAGATAAGTAATATAAATCATTATTTTTTATATATTTAAATTATTAGTTTAAAGATTAATAAAGTTTCTAATATTAAAAGCTCAATTAATATAAATTATAAATTATTTCTCTCTAATAAGAATAGATAAATAACATAATTTATAATCCTAAGAATATATTCTAGCTAGTTTAAAGAATAGAATTAAAAATACTTAATTAATTTATAATATCTTTAATAGATAAATCTAGATTAATATATTAAGCTTTTAGAACTTATTTTAAAGCCTTATTAAAATAAAGAAATATAAGGAAGAAAAAAAGCCTAAAAAGGAAAAAGAACTATTTAATTATCTTTAATTATTCTACTTAATTAAATTTTAAAGAATTAAAAATTAAATCTTTAATTAATTAATTATATCCTTAGTTTTTAAAATTAGATTATAAAATATAAAGTTAATATTAGCTTTAATTCTAGTCCTAACTAATTTCCTTTATTAGTCTTAAAGATATAGTAATTTTTAAATTAAGAATTAAACTTTAAAATTAATTCTTTAATTCTAAATATACTTATTAGTACTTTTAGAATTAGTATTTAGAGCTAATTCTCTATATATTAAGTAAAAAAAGTATAAATTCTAAAAAGAATAAGCTAATTAGCCCTAATTAGTAGAATATAACTATAGTACTTTTTTAAATCTTAAAAGTAGCTAGCTTTCTCTACTAGCTAGCTTCCTCTATTAGTATATTACCTATATATAGCTATTTTATTCTAGATATCTTCTTCTAGATATAAACTTATAAAGATAGGAAGAGGAAAATAAATAGAAGAGGAAGAGTATAAGTAGCTAACTCTAGCTAACTAATCTACTTCCTCTATAAACTTACTTATTCTATATTAATATTAGTCTAGCCTTTAACTTTAATATTTAAGATATATAGTATTTCTATCTAGTTAACTAATATTAGTTATAAGCTATAGCTAAACTAATACGATATAATCTTCTTAGCTAATCTATAACTTAAAGAGTATTAGCCTAAATACTAGGAATATAAGAGATAGTTATATCTTATATATACGATCGATAATTAATATTAGACTTAGAGTATATATAAGTTAGTGTTCATACACTAGAGTATTTACGAAAGTAGTTGTATACCTTAGTAGACACCCTAAATGCTACGCTCGACTGCTCTTAGAAAGAGATGTCAAGTCTCGATAACGCTATAACTATTCCCTGATCATGCACTGTTTCCGTATGCCTTAAATCGGATAGCATGCTATCATCGTAAACGTAGCAAGCGCAAGCATTACCAGTGGTTGATGCCCTAGACGTCTCCAGTCTTGACGCTTTCGTGACGCTCAGGCGAGAACTCGCCGCTAATCTTCTTCTCTGGAAGGCCTTCGTTGCGCTCCATGCGAGCGGTCTGGCTGGTGAAGTTCTTGGTCTTCCAGGCTGGAGTGCCGATGTACTTGATGCCGTCTGGGTCCTCGAACATCGCATTGACCTCCTCAAGGGGTTTTCCGGCCGTCTCGGGGAACATGAAGAAGACGTGGATGGTCATAGCGACACAGAAGACTCCGAAAATGATGTAAGTACGCCAGGTGATGTTAACAAAGGCCGGCGGAACGAAGTAGCCGAGGGCAAAGTTGAAGGCCCAGTTACCCGATGTAGCTAGAGCGACAGCCTTACCACGAAGGTGGTTAGGGAACAGCTCAGGAGGGTAGATCCAGGAGACCGGGCCCCAGGTAGGAGCGAAGCTTGCGACGAACAGGTATGAGCAAGCGATCACTGCCTTGGAGGCAGCCCCACTCACTTCCGTCGATGCTTCCTTGATGCCATCAACGCCGTCCGGACGTGGGGTGCCGTAGACTGCAAGGATACCAGCGTTGGCGAAGAGCCAGGTCATCATCAAGGTAGAGCCCAAGAGGAGAGTGGGCCGGCGGCCGACACGATCGACCCAGATCAAAGCGGGAACAGTCATAACAACGTTGATCACGTACTGGATGGAGGACGAGACGAGCAGGTTGTTGCCAGTCAAGCCTGCCATGGCGAACACATAGGTAATGTAGTACTGCAAAGGATGTCAGAAGTTGCGTTTTGTGAACCTTTGCAATTCACCTACCATCATGACGTTCATGCCAGTGAGTTGGGACCAGATCTGAGTGAAGAGACCGATGTGGGTACGGTTGATATAGCGAGGTGAGAAGAGCTCAATGTAGCTGACTGCCTTGGATTGACGCTCAATCTCGAGCCACTGCTTGATTTCCTGGTACTCTCTCGCAACCCATGGACTGTCGGGATCACCCTTGCCGTGTGTGAGGATGAGAACTTGCTCGCATTCCTCCCAACGGTCCTTTGTCGCAAGCCAACGAGGAGACTCGGGTAGAACGATCATGCCGAAGAAGAGGATGATCGCAGGAATCATCTGAAGAGCCCACGGGACACGGAACGATGCGGTCGTGCCTGTAATGAAGGAGCATCCATAAGAGATGTAGACTGTGAGCGGATGGGTTAGCCAAATGCCCAGTAGGCGTTAGTGTCACACTGCAGACTTACACATGATCATGATGCCCCACGTGATCGCCCACTGCTGCATACCAACAAGGCGGCCGCGCTTGGATGGTGGCGCAATCTCAGAGATGTAGACTGGAACCTGTGCTGAGCAGATACCGACGCAGAAGCCATTGATGATACGACCGACGATGAGCATAGCAATGTTTTGGGAGGCGGCTGTGATGATGGAGCCGATCACCCAAATGACTGCTCCCGTCATGATTGCCTTTTTGCGGCCGAGGATGTCTGAGATGTAACCGGAGCAGAGCGAGGCGAGCCAGGAACCACCGGCCATGGACGCAGTGATACCGCCCTGGACATCGGAGCGAGGACCCTTGCATGGTTCATCGCCCTGGTTAAAGTAGCAGCGGTAGTTTTTGGTAGCAATGCTGTGGCGTTGTTAGTAATGAAGCGAAAAGGAGAGCCATTGCAGGCGCGACTCACATGGCGCTCATAGAGCTGATGTCGAAACCAAACAGACCACCGCCAATGACGGCGATGGCTGCGATGAGGTAGATGTTGCCGAACTTCTTCACCATGATGGGCGGTCCGGCGGGTTGGTGATTTGTTTATGCGAGAGCGTGACGATGTGGCGAGTGTGAGGACGGAGTCGAGTGAGGGACCGCAATGGGCGAGGAGGACCTGCAGGTCGCGGATGAAGGTGTGTGTGACAATGGTGGAGAGAGTGTAGGTGGTTAGGTGGAGGAAGTCGGTTGGTTGAAGCTTTTAAGGTAGTCTTGCTTGCGCCCTGGAGCAGTCAGACCACGCTGCGTCACGCGATGTCCAATACCGAAGCTCGTGACTCGACTGATCGTTCAGTGAAAGCACACAAGTACTTCAAACTCATGCCGTACCTATGCGTGGGTTGCCCTAGCTACCCCGACGTCGCCAGCCAATCGAGGCAGTGAAACATGCAGGAATGCAGGGCTGCCAGCGACGACCAACACCAATGAGACTCCCTTTTCGACGCGAAGCGTCATCGTACAGCACATTTGCTACCCTCACTCTCACCACAACTAGGCCATCCCCTTGATCCTTCGTGGCTTCACTGGAGACTTTCTCGTTCGCTTAACACTCCGCGGCTGTCGCTCGAGTCACCTAGCAGCTGAGGGTGCGCGGCATGCGCCGTACAGTACTCTCGGTTAGCAAAGCTTGTAGAACGTAGGAGCTGTACAGTGACTGCAAAGGATGTCCTAGTACGTTGGAGCCGCGATCAACACGATCGGGTCATACGCGCCCGCGCGACAAGTAACTCCGAGCAGGCCAGGTATTGCGCAGTCCTCATCATGCAACCTTCTCCACTCGGAATGCCTGCTCAGCTTGTTCAAATGCTGTAGCATGCGCATCAGCTATTGGCTAACTTACAGACTGCCATGGGTGGCCCCTCAGGTCGTTCCAACATTGCAGTGCAACATTAAAGATTAAGCCTCTGCCGCATCCCGCAACGCCAATTAACTATGCTTATGCATGGGCCCAAAGGACCAACGATGCAACCCTGTCTGGGGCATGTGCTCTTTTGTGGAGAGATCGTCGGTAACAGCACGTGTTAGAGGGTTGCCTGCCCATGGTTTCCAGGGCCTCGGATGCCCGGAAGGAAAGATCCAACTCATGCTCTTATGCTGTGCCACAGAGTAGTGGTCAATCGCCAAGGCGCTTTTGGCCGACCATGTGCATGCTTGCGGCGGCGTAAGACTGAAGAGGTGCAAGGATCGGGCACTGGAAACCCAAAGCTGCCGCCATCCGAAGGATTCGAGGAGCTGGTGCATTGTTACTGGGGGCATCGGGTGCCCACTCCTCTTCCTGATCTACTTTCGAAATGGCTGTCAGGCTGGCTACAAGTGTAACGCACACTTGCGCAAACCAACATGTGGCTTTCTGCTCGCACCCAAAATCGAATTCACACTTAGTTACCTCAGGTTCTAAGCGGGGAAGGTTTAAGATGTGCTGCCCACAAATTCAAATTGGGCCGACCAAAGTACTTATTGGAAGCGCTCAAATTCGAAAGCAGTTGGGCATGCGGTCGTATGAAGGAGCACCCACGTTACCATCTAAGTAATCACTTCGGCTGGCAGAACACTGTGATTATAGCCTTCGCTTCTGCGATGTGCAAGTTGTGGAGATAGATCAGCTTGAATTGTATACCAATAGACATACCATTGCGACTACCTTGAGCGGCGAGATTGTGAGGTCGTTGACATCAGCACAATCTGCGCAGGGTTAACTCCACCTCGAGTCCCTATTCACACGCTCTGCCTCTTCTCCCATCCTCTTCATCCATCTCTCCACGAGCTCCTTGTTTTCTCTTTCCAGCTTCTCGCTCCTCTGCTCCGCCAAGTTGAACTGTAATTCCAATGCGACCATCTCGTCTTGTGCCTGCTCGACCAACTTGCTCTTGCCTCTCAGCTCCTCGTCTCGGTCTTGCAGCTTTCGCTCGGTCTCAAGCACCTGCTTGGTGAGGGCCGTGACTTGGTGTTGTGAAGAGCGCTGTTGTGCCGATAAAGCGGAGAGCTGAGCAGTGAGGTCCGCCAGCTGGACTTGCAGCGTCGAACGCGCTTTTTGCGTGGTGGCTAGATCAGTGCGGAGAGTTGCGAGCAGTTCCGAGGGATTGTTGTCATGTTCTTTGCCCTTGGTGGGCGTCCTGGTACGTTCATGGGAGGGAAGAGTCTGGCATTGCGCATCAGGGTGGACTGCAGTGGTACCTGTCGGCGGCTGGTTCAAGAGCTGTGCAGTGCGATCTGCCAGGGCAGTATCTACATAATGCATCAGCATTTTCGCGCTACTGCTAGCGAATGGATAGCTTACACGCATCAATATACGGCCTGTGTGCCTGTTCCCTCGCATCTCGCGCCTCGAGCGCCGCGGTGTATTGTTGGATCCAATCGGCCATTTTGCACAAGGGCCGTATCAATACCGTTCACCCGACTTCAAAGATAGAGTGTTTGAGCATAATGCTTGTTTTTAGCTGCGAAGGGTGTTGGTGGTAAGTGAGAGTCTGTTCAGCCTGACTCCAAGATCGGCCTCGACATGTGATTGTATGTGCAAGGGTCCAGGAAGAGTGACGTTTGTTTGCTTCAGCCAACACCACCGTTACGAATACCCTCCACCGCCTGTGCCGTGCATGCGTGTTCTGTAGCGAGTAATAAGGTAATCGTAAGATTCCACCTCTATTGCTAAGTATCTTTTTCCCTTCTACACACCTAGCACCTTTTCTGAAACACAACATCACTCCTAAACAGCAATGGCAGAGTTTCACCAGGCCTTCGAGGCTGCCAGAAATGGCAACCACCAGCCTCCACTATGGGAACACCTCGACAGCTCAATACCGCCTGACATGCCGCAGACCACTCAGCGTGCCATCGATATGTACATGCTTTCGGTGAAGCCCAGCGGCGAAATGGGCGGCATAGGTTGGTGGCAGACCGCCAATGGATACACAGCCATGGCTCTGCACGACCTGTGGTCCCACCGAAGTATGCACAACTACGAGAGGCTCGTGCAAGCAGTCAAGGGCTGCGAGGCCATACGGCCAGGGCTGATCAACGAGTTCAACGACGACACATTGTGGTGGGGGATGCTATGTCTCGATCTCTACGCCCTTGGTGGGGATGCATGGTTCTTGGAGAAAGCACAGGGCATGTGGCATTACATGCACCAGAGAGGTTGTGTGATCAAGAGAGGCCAGCATCAATTCCAAGGATGGGACATGGAGGGCGCTCTGTTTTGGACTACGCGGGAAGGGGATTTCCAGGTGAACAGCATCACAACAGGCTTATTCGTGGAGCTGTCAGCAAGGCTAGCCGTTATCGAGCGACAGCGACACGGTGTTGGTGGAGGTGGCGGCGACGGTAAAGAGAAGCACCATCGACTCGGCAAGTTCATGGACGCGATCGGCATCAACTATGGCAGCAAAGGTGGCAGCTACGAGGAATACATCGAGTCGGCCAAACGCTCTCTGGCTTGGATCCTGAGGGTGATGTACAAGCCAAAGGAGGGGGTGGTAACGGACAACATTCTGCTCAAGAAGGGCGAGAAGAGAGACTGGACATTCTCCTACCTCACAGGCACAGCCATCGGCGCATGCGCAGGCCTCTACGAAGCCACCGGTGAAATGGAATATCTTAAGCTCGCGATTCATATGGCCCACAAAGGCTTGAAGAACTTGGGCTGGGTGGAGAAGGACGGTGTTCTGCTGGAGAAAGGGCAGTGGTGTAAGGGTCAGAACGATCCCATGCAGGGTAACGACTGCATCGGTTTCAAGAGCGTGTTCATGCGACACATGGGTACGCTTTATGAAGTAATTGTTCGACTCAACCCGCCGGATGAGGCGGCCCATCGCGAAGCTCGCTGGATCAAGACCTTCGTGAACATCAATTATCGCACACTCCAAGAAAAGAACACGAATGGTAATGGACAGTATGGACCGTGGTGGGATGGGCCGTTTGAGTGTCCGACAAGTCAGAGCCAGATGGCGATGTTGGATGTAGTGGCTGCGGCCAGATTGGTCAACAGGCCTTGAGTTTGCCTACGGGACCACGCAAGCACTTGAAGATGGCAAGACGGCATATGCTGTCGAGCCCATGCGAGAACCACCTAGGAACTCTCCGAGCCTCTGCAACCTATCATGCCCTTAGAGTTCAACATTCGAATTGCGCGCTGATGGGCAAACCTTGATAGATAGGGTAAATGACCTTGCCACACCTCACTCCAGCTCCATTTGCGGGTCGCCCACCAAGCTCTTTCTTAGCCAACCACAGGTATTCATCAGCAATACGAGAATATCTCCGCCGCTCCAACAGTGTTTAAGTGCCACGATGACTCCCCAGTCACCTGAATAAGATAGGAGCTCCAACAATACCAAACTCTGAAACACTAATGAGGTTTCCGCGTCAATTGAACGCTTGGAATTACCTATTGTCAACGAGCAGCTCTCATTAAGTCACCACCACAATAGCAAAGCCATTTTGTGCTGACATCGTCTCTTTTCCCAGGCTATTGACTTTCTCGCGATGATCCACTGTACCAGCGCTTTCCATTGACTCTCGTCCATCTTTTCTTGCTCTCGAACGCACGTCACAGCTCCCATCTACCAGCGCAACTTCTATCGACTCGCTGCATTAAGTTGACTTCATACCCAACGAGACTTCCAAGCCTCCCAAACAAGCGATCGAGATCTGCTGGCCGTGTTCTCATCACACACAACGCCATCACCATGGACAATTCGCCGCTGAGACGACTGCCTCTCGAGCTCAGACTCGACATCTATGAGAAGGTCCTCTACGCCGAGGCGGGTGTCAAGGTGACACTCAACAAGCCAATCGATGAGAAGAAACGCCTCCCTATGGACAAATATACATCTAAGCCTCACCTTCTCGCAGTCGTGTCCGCTTGCAAAGAAATCGCGAGAGAGACCGCCGACACTGTCTTCAAGATCAACGATTCCTGGAGCTTCGTACAGATGAACGACGACAGCACCGCCTGGGGCAAGCGTTTGCGAAGATGGTGCCGCGTGGCTGGTGATCAGTGTCTGCAGCGCGCACGGAATGTCCAGTTTGACATCGGAGAATGGGACTCGCGCCCAAACAAGTATCCGCGCGGAGACATCTCGAAAGTCCTCCATGCGCAGATTGGCTCGCTGTACCAGAATCTGCCCAGACAACTAAGGCAGTGCGAGCAAACCTTCAAGCTTCGGATCAAATGGAGCAGTGGCGTCAAGCTGACAAACGGCAGCAGAGATCGCTTGAACGTAATCACGCTTGTTCTACCGCTGTGGACGGACAATCTGAGTCTACGAAGCTGTGTGTTGGAGGCTGCAAGCCAGGCTACAAGTGACCTTCACAAGTACGATTACACCTGGCATGTTGGATCTGTGGATGGTTCGCTGTCCGCTTTTGTCGACCCGCCACAGTACAACAAGCAGCTTGAGGGAAGGATCGGCCCCGAGAGAAATACACATATCAGGCTTGCCAGTGAGATCGGATTGAGTACTTGCGTTGCTCTCAAGTCGAGCGTACGCAAGCGACTTGAGGAACATGCTTTCGATGTACGGGAGATGGAAAATTCCAATGCTGTGCAAGAGGGATTACGTATTGCATGAAAAACAGCTTCGCGGGTTGGAAAGCGCAACAACAAATCTGTAAGGTCAAGATACCTCGGATGGAGATGTTCTTGATAATGTGCCGGAAGTTTGAATACCATCGCAGTTGCACAAGCTGATCCGATCGGGATTCCTGGTCGAAGCCATTCACATGTTCATCGCCCTACGTACATGCAGACACAGTCTCGCAGACACGCTTACAGCCCCAGTTCTGTATGCTTCGAGTGAGCTGTCAGGTGCGTCAGGTCATGTCACGGTAAACGTCTCAAGGTTTGCGTTGTCGTTGAACTGTGGCGGACAACACCTCTGTCTTCACGATCGTCAGGGTTCAGGTTCAAGCACGAGGGTCAGGTGGCTGGTGGCTCCGCAGTATGACGTATTATGACCCTGTGGTGCATCGTGTTTCCAAACACAAACAACAGGTATAGGCAGCAGCCACGATTGTGGCTGACTACTTTCATGTAAAGACGGCCATTCGCTCACATGCCGTTACATTCGTCCTAATTGCACCCAACAACCTGTAGGTCTTCTCCAAGCCTTGGATAATCTATACGAACTCTCCATCCGATGGCCGACAATCCACCTCTTCTCGACCTACCCGTCGAGATCCTGCTCCTCATATTTCCATACCTTGACGCGAACTCATTCCTCTCTCTCACCTCATCCTGCAAATCCCTCCACCGGCCCGAGTTCCTCCACGAAGCAACCTTTTGGTCGACCATCGTGCGATCCACTTTCCGCGTCCCGAATCAGCCTGTGGTACAGAACGACGGCGAAAGATGGCAAAAGCTCTACAAGCGCATGCTCATGCAGAGCCGCGTAATGACCTGGGGTGACAACCAGAAGGCCTGTCTGGGCCACAGCTACAGTAGTCCTGCCGTCGGCTTCAGGATGAGAGGTGGTCCACACCGAGGCCATGCACGAGCGATTCGGCAGAAACACATCAGTTGGCCACGAAATATGGAGAACACTGAGAACCTTGGTGTTGTGTCGGATCTACAATGCGGTGGCTGGAGCACAAGTCTACTCACAAGCAGGGGTGCTATCTACACCGTCGGCGTCATGGACGGCCTGCAATTCAATCAGCCTCGTGCGCCAGGCATGCAACAAGCAAAGATGGACCCGACGCCTCTACGCTTTCCACCTGGATTTGCGCAACCTTGGGAACGATACGATGCAGCGACGGCAGTCAAGCAATTCAGCAGTGGCAGAGGACATGTGCTAGGACTCAGTGACAGTGGACGCATCTGGACCTGGCAAAGTAT
This sequence comes from Cladosporium colombiae, assembly GCA_026122715.1. NCBI lineage: Eukaryota > Fungi > Ascomycota > Dothideomycetes > Cladosporiales > Cladosporiaceae > Cladosporium > Cladosporium colombiae. Next base: position 1,455,312 of record JAKZFA010000005.1, read on the forward strand.
TGATGATGCAGCCTTGCATGTAAAGTTCGTCCAACACGATACCGTCGAGGGCGAACGTGAGCATGGCCACGGTGTGGTCCACAAAGTTGTCGCAGGCTGGGACAAGAGTGCTGCGCTGATCGAGGGCAGTGGCATCGTCCTCTGGAAGCCTTTAAAGCGTGAGAACGACGAGAGTGGAATCGAAGACGCGGTGCTGGTTTTGGAAAGCGCAGTGGTGCCAAAGTCAGGTTACCGTGCTATCAAGGCTGGCAGGAATCGATCTGCGGAAGATGAGGGCCTTGCAGAAACGGTCGGCGAAGTCTTGAACTTTATCGTTCTCGAGCACGTCGTCTTGTTCAATACTGCACTGGGCAAAGTCTTCGTCTCTCAAATCCATTGGGACGGAAACGAGCAAAGGATGGGCGAGCCCATCGAGCTGCATCTGTCAGGGTCTTCCAACTCTGACGAAGCCTTTGCAACAGACTTACAAGGCTCTTTCCGCAACTTTGCAGTGTTCACAAGATCTGGCGCTGTACTCACATGTCATCAAGACCGTCTCAATGGCATCCTAGAAGGATTCGCACAAAACGAGGCAGGAAACTTATTCACTCGCATCCCAGCACTGCAGCACAAGAATGTTATCAGCGTCGCATTTGGCGACTACCACTTTCACGCCCTTCACTCTCCTGGCTACATCACTAGCTACGGTAACGAGCCTCAAGCCTGTGGCGCTCTGGGGCTCGGTGGTCATGGTGACCCGGAAGGCAGATTGCGCGGCATCAGATATTCCGGCATGGGCGGAGATGGCCGTCTCGTACCACACGCCTACACTGAAGGTCGACGAATCTGGTTTGAAGAGGAGAAAAAGCAGTGGATCAAATTCCTCACTTCTGGTGGCGCAGACCCTGAGGAGGCTGCAGAACGTGTACGCATGGCTATAGGAAGTCCCGACCTTGCTGGCCAAGGCGAAGTCAGCGAATGGGTCGAACAGCAAGGCCGAGCATGGGAGGAAAAATACGGTCTACAAGACCAAGATGAGGATGGCCTGGGCGCCTACTTCGCTCTCTCGGTCACAGCAGCCGGCTGGCACTCTGGCGCGCTGGTGCTTGTGAACGAAGAGCTTGCGCAAAAGATCTCCTCAGCATGCGAGATCCCCGATCCGAAAGCAGAAGCGCCGGCGCCTGCACCCGTCAACGAAGACGAAGAAGCAAACAATGTGAGCACGCAACCTTCTTCTTCCCTCCTATCCACCTTCTTAGACTACGGCCGCTGGTTCCTGGGCTTAGGGCCGTACAGCGCATCGTCACCGTCGCCTAACACTTGGCAGTCAAACTCTACCCAGCCGGCAGGCGTGGAGTCGCGGCGCATACCCGAACCCACAGATTACGGTGCGTCACCGCGAGAAGGAAAGCTTTTTGCATGGGCGAACGACCATTTCCCTCGTTTGAGGCTACGTGATGGGAGGGAGATGCCCGGGGCTGTGGAGTTTGATGAGTGGAGGTATGGACGGCCGGAATGGGATTTGGATTTCACTTTGTGAGCGATTCTGATTACGTAGCGTGAAAGGGCATTCCTCTAGGCTTTTTGATTGGGAAGCAAGTGTATTGAAGGATGGGCATTACCAACATCATCACTGTGACGATCCTGGAACGAGCTCCGCGCCCTTCACCAATCCAAAACCAGCTACTATAGTCGCTATGCGAGAGCGGACAGACAATACGTTAAGAAATGTTACTACATTGGAAGCGTAATATCTTGAGACGAAATGAGTTGAAGAGGTATTGCATTCCACGCATCATGAAGAAGTGGTAAAAGGTATAGTTAAAAGAGTTAAGTGTAGCTGCCCAACGAACGCCTGCTGCCAAAGCCAAGGGGGGAATATGTTTTGTTTCGATCTTCGCCAAGTGGGTTCAAACACGATGTCAGATGCCTCCATGATCAACGCCATCAATCGCCAAAAGCAAAAGTTATACAAGCACAATCCGCACGGCATCAGATCTAAGCGTCGTACGCCGCCGCAATGCCAGGCGCGGGACCCTCGAGATCGACTCTCTCGACTCTTGAGCGGATCTCTCGACTCTCTCTTGTGAGGTTGCCAAAGAACTTCCTCGCCACTTCGCTCTCGTTCTGCACTTTGGTGGTTTCCTTGCGCTGTTCTTGCAAGTTCTCCACGTTGCGTTGCAGACCTTCGCGCAACTTGTCGGCGGGGTATTTGAGCGCTCGGCGGACTTCGGTTGAGATGCGCGTGGCGTTGGAGTGAGTGTAGTCGATGGCGGCGAGCTGCGCTGAGAGCTTGGCCGACAGGCGACGAGGGAGCGAGTGTGGGATTTGGGAAAGGGTGTAGCTGACACCGAGGACGGCTGAGAAAATATTGTTAGTACAGTGCCTCGTGTGTTCAGTGTTATTGAAAACTTACCAGTAAAAAGGAGACCAGGAATGATAAGCTTGCGCATGTTGCTGGAGCCCATGATCTTAGTCGCGGTCAAGGCGCCGTCCAGCCAGCCGACACCGCCGACCATCCTTGTGCCCACCACACCAGCAACAGTGACTGCCATGCTGGTTGATGCCACCTTTTCTTGTCTTTCCCAAATGCTGGTAAAGTCGAAGAAGTCCAAGAGCTCGGCCTCGAAGTCTACTTGTCTCACGAGAGCGTCTCGCTTGCTTCTGAACATCTTCTCGGACCTGAAAGTCAAGTCGGTGTATGAATCTCCGAGATGTAGTATGCCGAGTTGCTTGATGCCAGAGACACCTTGCACAGTCTTCTCCCTTCCGCGCGCTTCACACCATCTGACGGTCTCTGTGATGTGGTTCAACATGGCGACCTTCAAGTCATCGGCGTAGTTGTAGGCGCCGAAGATGCCTGGGTACTCGACACCAAGATCGTTCTCGGCGACGTGAGCAATGGACGAGTTTAGTGTGCCGCGAGTGAGATCGTATACCTCCTGGCCAGTAGTTTCGATTTGGGTGGCAACATCTTCGTCTGCCTGGGAACGCGCTTTCTTGGACTTCTCGAAAATAGGCTCGAGGTCTTGTAGCTCCTTGGTAACACGATCGTACTCGTTCTGTGCGACATCCTTGTTGACGCTAGCGAGAGTACCCAGATCGCCCAGAACGTTCATTAGGTATGTCTTCGCGGGTGCGAGCTTTGATCGTGCCCTCTTCTCTAGCACGAAGCGTCGCAATGATGCTTCAAGCTCATCAAAGTCTTGTTGCTGCTCCTTTTGTTTGCCCTTACCCTTTCCTTTTGGTGGTGAACCTGGCTCGCCGTGCTTTCCAGAATCAGAGTCGTCGCCGTCATCGCCATCAGGTTGTCTGCCATCATCGCCCGAGAAACCGCCGGAGCCGCTGCCACCAGAGCCCCCCGGGCCGGGACCTCCTCCAGGCATCACAGGAATTGCGTTACTCGACACGAAATGCACAAGCTCGGATGACTCTTTGAATGTCGCCGGGCTGAGGTGGGCGACTTGCTTGAGGATCATCTCCTGGCAGCGCTTCTGGTCGCGAATCTGATCAAAGCCGTTCACGACCATGAACATGTACGCCTTCTCGCGAGCAGCGTTGAAGATAAACTCCTTAGCAGATAGGGTGAAGTGGTTGGCAGCGGAAACGACAAAAACGACGACGTCAATCTCTTCTTGCCTGGCGAAGACAGCAGTAGTCTTGAGAGAATCGTTGTTCAGTCCAGGCGCATCGATCAAAGCAATGTCCACGACGCCGTTGTTAAGTAATGACTGGTCGACTGGTCTGATGTCTCTGATATAGACCTTACACTGCGACCATCGGTCACCATCGATGACAATGTCCTCGAGCTGTTTCAGAGGGTAAACCTGGTATGTGCTCTCATCGTTGCGGTTGTAGACAAAGCCGTGCGGAATTGCGTGCACTTCCTCCACTCCAGTGTTCTCGCGTGCATCCAAGACTTCGCAGAAAATGCTTGTACACGGCTGTTGGTCTTCGGGTAGAATCTTGCGGCGAAGAAGAGCGTTGCAGAACGTAGACTTTCCAGCATTGAGATCGCCTGTGACCAAGACCTTACTTGACGTATCCTCGATGCGTTCGCGAAGAGAAAAGAGATGGCGGATGCTGTTGTTGATCTGGTTGTCCAAGAGCGAAGCAACCGATGATTTCTCCAGCGAGTGTACAATCTCCGTTTGTGGCAAGCCCTCCATCTTGAGCTCGATCTTGAGCACCGAGAACTCTTGCGCGAGCTGAGGCGTCACCAAGCGAGGCTCAGCTTTCGCTTCTTTTCTGGCAGCATCGCTGCTGGCCTCGGGAGAGTGCGACTCTCCCAATGATGTGTTCGCCCTCCTCATCATGCCTGGTCGGAATCTCTCCTCAGAAGCATGAGCGCGGTCATCGACGCCTCTTTGATCGTCCATAGTCGTATGGGTGTGGTGCAATCCTGGTCTAGGAGTCTGGCGCTGAGACTGGGTGACAGCCTGGCTTTGTACCATAGGATAATGCGCCGGCCATTTCGCGTTGATTTCCTGAAGCTTCTTCATCGTTTCGACCGTCTGGTTGATTGCGCGTCCCAGCGCAGTGCGGTTCTGGTTGTAGAATAGTTGGTGAACATGACTTGCGAGCGCTTTCCTCTCGTGCTCAGAAGCTGCTCCCTGGCCGACGGGCGTGTGTGCTGGTGTGAAACGATCCTGCGATGGCCCAGGATGCCACGCATTCGCCGAGTTCTCGTCGCCCATCATGCTGCCACCGTATCCGGAGTCTTCGTCAAGTATCGCCTGCAATCTTGCCGCGCTCTCGGATGTCGAGCCAGATCCCACGGTCATGTACTGAGGTCTGCCGCCGCCGCCACGCTGGTTGTTCGCAGAGGAGCTGCTGGCGCCGGGGTTCGCATAAGCGCTGTCGAAGGGATTGTCGGAACTCATGGTGGTGTTTGATTCGGGTGTCTTATTTCATCGTATGCAAAAGGAGTAACGATGAACACAGTTGGTGCTTAGGTGTAGAGTAGGATGCAATGATGGACTTTTGACATGCTTGCATCACCTCCAGTCTCGGCTTCTGGCGTGGCGTCCGGCACCTGCCGAATTGCCCCCCCCCGACTTGTGACGCTAACGCGTAGGCCCACCATTGTGATGCCTCGCTTCACCAGACTAAACAACATTGAACAAGTACTGCGAGTTTGACACTTCTCTACCTGTTTCGATTGTTGTCGCGAACACTTCCACAGCAACACAGATCTCCTACTAGAAGCGCACATCAGGCGGTTGCCGTTGAGCAACATAGCCCGCAGCCATGAACGTATGCGACCAAACGCACCACTCTAGAACCATGTGACATCTAGGCACTAACAAAACAACAGATTGTAGAATGGGCTTTCGGTAAGCGCATGACGCCCGCCGAGCGTCTGCGCAAACACCAACGCGCACTCGAGAAGACGCAGCGCGAGCTCGATCGTGAGAGGACCAAGCTGGAGAACCAGGAAAAGAAGCTCGTGCAAGAGATCAAGAAGAATGCAAAGAACGGACAAATGGGCGCAGTCAAGGTCCAGGCAAAAGATCTTGTGCGCACGCGACGCTACATTCAGAAGTTCTACCAAATGCGCACGCAGCTTCAGGCGATCAGCTTGCGCATCCAGACAGTGCGCAGCAACGAGCAGATGATGCAGAGCATGAAGGGCGCAACAAAACTGTTGGGAAGCATGAACAAGCAGATGAATCTGCCGGCCTTGCAGCGCATTGCGATGGAGTTTGAGAAGGAGAACGACATCATGGACCAGAGGCAGGAAATGATGGATGATGCGATTGACGATGTGACTGGACTGGAGGATGAGGAAGAAGGCGAGGAGGTCGTCAACCAGGTGCTGGATGAAATTGGAATCGATCTTGGGCAATCAGTGAGTTTCGTGGCGCGAGGAGGATTAAATATACGTGCTAACAGCAGACACAGCTCGGTGAAACGCCCCAAGGTTTGCAGAGCCAAAGCGTGCAGGAAGGCAGAGTCGCACAGGCTGTTGGTGGCGGCGGTGGCGTTGGTGGTGCTGATGATGACCTCCAGGCGCGGCTTGACAGTCTACGAAGATGAGTTGATTATAACGAGAGATGAGCATGCATGTCGTATACCCGAATGGAAAGTCACAAACACGCTTTGAGTAATATTGATGTTCCTGTATCGTGCCCTTCCAGACTACATGGAGAGACGATCTGGCCAGAGAAAGTGACCACCTTACCCTGCACTGTGGAGAGTACAACATTGACCAGGTCGCGAGAGAGGATCGCTAGCAATCTGATACGATGAACGGTGTTTGTTGCCCCGACGGCAATGCTGCTGAACCACTCCAGGCATCCTGCACGAAGGTGGTGTCGACGCTAATCCCTCTAGTTCCACACAACTGACGCATGCTGTTGCGAAACATGTGCACAGCGTTGACTTACAGGTCATGTGCATCTATCTCGATACATGTGCATGTGCGTGTATATGCGTGCATACATACACTCACATGTGTGTGCATCCACTCTGGTGGTCCCTCTCTGTATGTGCGCTACGTCATAGCTCAGCATGGCGCACTGGCTTGCAGGAGTGCAGGGCAGGCGGGGCAGTCGTGGTAGTGGCACAGTGTGTCTTCATCCACCATCAGGGACCTCCAACCTGCACGCGCAATCCGACGCAGCACAGTGACGCTCTCAGTCTAGCACCACCTCAATCCCAATCCAACCTCACTTCACTCCATCCTCACGTGCTCGCCACGACTGCACCGCTGCTGCCTGCCACCTGTCTACCCCTCAGGCAGCAACGACCTCGGCGAACCGGAAGCGTGACGCACCGAGTCCCAGAGCCAGCATTTGGTCGTGCCGTGCACTTCCTCCGCCGCCCGCCTACATCGTCTCGAATAGACCTCGTTGCAAACCAGACTGCTGCCCGACACAAACATCGCCTTTGTCGACCTCAATCCGTAAGTCTGTCCTTTTGTCCCTGCGCCTTTGAGCGCCTACCAAGCAACAACGTCATTCGTCCTTGCGCCCACAGCTATATTAACCGCATGCTTCAAGCAGCGCGCTAACGCGTCAATCCTGTCCAGACCCAGACTCAACTCAACCTAGGCTACTCTCATAACACAAGCTCCGCTATCGCCTTATTTCTAAGATAGTGAAGGACACCTACGAACTTGATCAGCACCTATTCGGCCCGCCCTTATCTCCGACCTCAATATATGAGCGCGCCCGCTACCGGAACCCCCAGCAATCTGTCTGGTAAACCACGGAGAAGCATCTCTGGACAAGGAGGATTACTCAGCAGAATGTTCGGAAGCTCGAATGGAAACGGCAAGGAGACGAGCAATGACACTGCCGGCAACGCCAGGCAGTCTACACACAGCGGCAGTGATGGCACTCCCAACCTGAACACCAATGCCACGAACGAGAGCAGAGATTCAGTGCAAAATGACCTGCGCAGCCCCACGCGCAAGCCTGAAGAGCCTCCTGCCGCCGAGAAGAAACGGAGAAGTAGTGGTGTTGGTCGCGCAAGGGATCTGTTCAGCAGCGCGAAGCAGTCATTACATAACTTGGGCAGCTCGCCCGAGAACCGCTCCTTTGGCGAGAAGCCGCAGACTTCTATGCAGAAGTTGGGACGCGCTGATCCGGCCTTGAGTGTGCCACAAGGCTCGTTCAACAACTCTGCCGGCGAGTCTGTGCCCAGCCCTAGGTCTACCTTCCGCGTGGGCGTGACAGAGGACAAGAACAAGAAGTGCAGGCGTACAATGGAGGACACCCACGCCTACCTGTACAACTTCCTCAGCACTCCAGCCCCGGCGCTAAGCGGCAAGGACACCTCGTCAACCACATCTGGAACATCGCAAGGAAGCAATCAAAACGTGGTGGAAACGGACAATGGCTACTTTTCTATCTTTGATGGTCATGCGGGCAACTTTGCAGCTGATTGGTGTGGCAAAAAGGTGCATTTGTTGCTCGAAGATATCATTCGCAAGCACCCAAACACCCCTATACCGGAGCTCTTGGACATGACTTTCACCACCGTGGATCAGCAGTTGGAGAAGCTGCCTCTGAAGAACAGCGGATGCACTGCTGTCACTGCTGTCTTGCGCTGGGAGGACAGAATTCCCAACCCACAGTCAGCCACTGGATCTACTGCACTGGCGCCCGCAGCGGCCGCAGCAGCAAAGTCAGAGGCGGGCGCCGACTCTGATGGTGCCCCAACACAAGCTACCGAGGCCAAACTTAAGCAGGCGGCTACGCGTCAGCGCGTCCTGTACACCGCCAACGTTGGTGATGCTCGTATCGTGCTGTGCAGAAACGGCAAGGCGCTGCGGTTATCGTACGACCACAAGGGTAGTGATGAGAATGAGGGCAAACGTATCGCTGGTGCTGGAGGTCTCATCCTGAACAACCGCGTCAATGGCGTTCTCGCCGTCACCAGAGCGCTCGGCGATGCGTACATGAAGGATCTGGTCACTGGCCACCCTTACACTACCGAGACAGTGATCCAGCCTGATATGGACGAGTTCCTGATCTTGGCTTGTGATGGTGTAAGTAAACTTGATTGAGAAGCTGTATGTTGAAAAACCGCTGACCCTGCTACAGCTCTGGGACGTCTGCACTGATCAGGAGGCTGTCGACCTCATCCGAAACATACAAGACCCTCAAGTCGCTTCTAAAGCGCTCGTCGATCACGCTCTCGCTCGCTTCAGCACCGACAACCTTTCTTGTATGGTTGTACGCTTCGACAACAAAGCTGTGCAGCAGACAGTGGACAAGGTTGTGGAGCCAATCGGCGTCGAGGGAGACCCTGCTACAAGAGCTGGTGGCATCACCGAATCCGAGGCCATTGTCCGCGAGCAAGAGAACCGACTCAACGCCACTGGTGAGAAGCTTGACAGTGTGCCATCTCGTGAGCTGTTGGAGGCCGATGAGAGCCCCAAGGCGCCTGCGCCCGGTACGGCGCTCAAGCCCGAAGCTGCAGAGGCCGCCAGGAAGGACAGAGCTCCCCAGACTGGTAGCGAGGCTGCCAACTAGAGGAGCATCGGCGACGCATGAGATTTCCTGGCCCTTGACTTTTTGAACCGCGCGCATACGACGGTAGACGAAGTGGTTCCAGTCCTTACGTTGTTTCATGAGCTTTCTCGTAAAAGTGGGTGGTTGCTAACGAGCGACGCAACGGGCATGGTTTTCTGGTTCCTCTTCCACTTCTCTCTATTATTTAAGAGGGGCATTCACACTGGGTTGGCAATGCGCGTAGACGCGCGCGCTTGTACTGCCAATGGCCATCTGCGATGATATTTGCCGAGTCGGGCTTGATGGCATGAGTTGCGCAATGAACGAGCCTAAAATTGACTTTTGGTACCTGTTGATGGCTCATTACTGTGCTCGCGTGTGTTCGGTAGTTTCAGTCTCATTACATGTACCCTTGCACAGTCACGGACCATTGGATTGGACTAAGGTGTCCAATGACGCTGTGTGAGTTGGTGGTATTTGGGGTAACCTGCGGGGCACGGCGTTACGATAGGACGGACAGTGAACTGCTACTCCTCAACTCAACACTGCTCGTGCACATCAAAACGCATAACGGCCTGGTTGGTTGGCTGGTATCTTTGCTGCCCTCTCTCTCTCTCCCTCTCTCTCTTGCACTCTGCCCGCGCTCTTTCCTTCCCTGTCTTCAACATCCGCATTCGCGACACAGCCAGCCTGATGCCCACGCGGGTTCACGTCTCTTCTGATGGATGAATCCGTGCCCGCTGTGGAGAACGCTCAGGCTAGTGACGATACCACGGCAGTAGATGCTGCCTCTGCTCCCAACGCCGCGATCGCAAAGGCGCCTGCCGAGGATAACGGCCACATGCAGCAAGACCAGCAAGGCCATGCCGTAGGCGCTGGCGAGTCCGGGCCCTTCGCAGGCACCGCTGACGACGGCTCGCTGTTCTCTGCTGCTGTGACGACCACCACCATCGCCGATACCGACACTGCTGCTGCTCCCTCCGGCCATGCGACTGGCGAACACAAGGACTCGACTACACCGCCGACCGACCTCGCTGCCAGCCCTCGCAGCGGTGCGCCCGGTTTTGTCGCGCCGAGCTCGTATCTCCGACCGTTGGCTGCGACACGCGACAGAGAGGGCCCTCACAGGACTGGGAACCAGCCATTCACGGCGAGCGAAAGCGGCGCAAAGAGACCGATGCACCCTTTGGATAGAGAACAGCGGGAAGGTTTGGTAAGTGGCTTCAGCTCTGCTTCTTGGGGAAATACAGTGCTGGGATATTTGTATGCATACATGCTTGCAAGAGAGTGCTGGCTGACCGTATACACAGCGCGCAATCAGAGCCTTTCTCAAGGTCCGCACGACTTACGATGTGCTGCCGCTGAGCTACCGGTTGATCGTACTGGATACCGCGCTGCTGGTCAGGAAGAGTTTGAACATCCTCATACAATGCGGTAGGTTCTGAATGCGGTTCAAAAAATGGAGTCGCTCTTCTGACTATCAACCAGGGATTGTGTCTGCACCTTTGTGGGACTCTAAGACTTCGACCTACGCCGGCCTTCTCACAACTTCCGACTACCTCAACGTCGTACAGTACTACTGGCAGAATCCTGATGCCCTCGCACAGATTGATCAGTTCAAACTGAACAGCCTCCGCGACATCGAGCGTGCACTGGGGGGGGTTACACCAATTGAGACGGTGTCAATCCACCCTCTCAAAACACTCTACGAAGCTTGCAGGCGCATGCTCGAGTCGCGTGCTCGACGCATTCCACTCGTGGACATTGACGATGAGACGCAACGCGAGATGGTCGTCAGTGTGCTTACTCAATATCGCATCCTCAAGTTCGTCTCGGTCAACGTCAAGGAGACGCAGATGCTGCGGAAGCCTCTGCGCGACCTTCACGTTGGCTCTTACGAGAACTTGTCTTACGCACACATGGATTCGTCGGTGATTGAGGTCATCCAGGCACTTGTTAAGCGCAGCATCTCATGCGTGCCGATTCTGGACAAGGATGGCATGGTGTTGAACGTCTTCGAGGCTGTGGACGTCATAGCACTGATTAAGGGTGGTGACTATGACAATCTGCAGCTGACAGTCGGCAAGGCGCTGGAGAAGAGATCTGATGTTCGTATCTGCCATCTCCCCAAGTATCAAAATGTTGAGAATACCTACTGACTGTAACCTCCCAGGACTTCCCCGGCATTTACACCTGCACGCTCAACGACCGCCTCGACACCATCTTCGACACAATCCGCAAATCGCGCGTGCACCGCCTCATCGTAATCGACGAGCGCAGCCACCTCGTAGGCGTGCTGTCACTCAGCGACATCCTCGACTACACGCTGAACAGCCCGCTCGAGGAATGATGCAGCGGAGAGAGATTTTCCCGCGCTGATTGGAGGGAAATTGGCGAACCCAGACCCTGGCGGTTCAGGGGGCGTGGATGATGAATCGAACGATAGATACCCAGCAACGGCATGGCATGGACACATATGGCGTTTCGTTGTATGAATATGATAGATAGACAAAGAGAAAGAGAGATCTGCAAAGGATAGAGGTCTTGGAAGTCACTTGAATTGGTGAGTAAAGCAATCTGCAACTCGATATGTGGTTTCAGAGAGCATGCCAGTAAATCGGCGCCTCGTGCGGGCATGGTAGACCATGTGCGTTGGTGTATGGGCTTTCATCCGTTGATTCGCTGCGCCGACATGCTCGTACAGTATCTCAGTGGCAAGATTATTCTGAACACCGTGATTGATGGTAGTTGCAGGCTGGTCACAAGACTAGCTAGAGAACACTGGAAGTATCTTAATGGCTATGGTGGTGTCGAATTTCGATATCGGGACCTGCAGCCGCAACTTGTGTTTGGCAGTTGCATCAAGTGGCACGACGAGGAAGGCGCGAAGGTGTAGCAGATAAGGTCAATTCAACGTCACGTTTATCGCCAACCTCACTATACCGCGTCGTACGCGATCTTCGATCAATCTTCCTATATTTGTCACGCTACAGAATTGCTCATGAACTGCTTATGAGTCTTAATCTCTACTTGGGTTGGTCAAATTGAACCAGCCCCAACCCTTACCCGTATTGACCTATCTGCGTGCACAAGCATGCAGTCGGACGCAGGCAGATCGTTCTAGTCAACATACATATGTGTTCTCCAATATGTGGTGGCACGATGTGAGTAATTGTATGCTTGAGCAAGACAGGATCTCTGATTGTAGTGAATATTGGGATGTCCCCGGCTACGTTGCATGCGCATGAATTTTTGTACAGCTCCGGTCATTCACCTCTCGGTGGAAAGTGGATTTTTGAGTCCTGGTCTGACAGTATTTGCATCCACGGCCGCGAGGTACATACCAAGCTCTCACTGTGTCTCAATAGTAGTTCCTGTTGAGAAAGCTGTACGTCGATTCGTGCGCAGCGATCATAGCTAGTGTGCTGCTCGGAATACGCGAGCAGGAAACAATATCTCTAGCATGGTCGATGTAAGATATGTCAGATTCTGAATGCTGAAGGGGTATATGAATTGTTTTCTATCGAACCAATGCATCAGGTTTGCTAGCATAAGAGTTGTCCATGTGGCGAACACATGAAATTTGGGGGGCGCGTTGGCGAGATGCTCTTCAGGCTGTACAATATCTGGAACATATATCAGTTGATCACTACGCGTCGATCCTGACATTCACACTGCTACTGCTTGACTGACACGTGCATGTATGTTGCCGTCGTGGCCGATCCGGAATATTGCAGCAATATGATGCGTTTTGTCATCGACGTTGACGCACACATCACGTTCGCTGCGCCCCCGTGCAGACGGCAGATGCATCTGACCAGTTTTATTCTCGTTGTGTTGAAACTATCAATTATCAACGACGACACATGTCTGACAGTGAGCTGGAAAGCATTAGAAAGAGGGGCAGAGCGTCGAGTAATGAGATGGTCCGTAGGACTTACCAACACCAGCTCATCGTCGCAGAACGTCAACTGATTCTTTGCGAGATTCCATATTCAAAACGTGTTGAAATAGATGCCTGAGGACCTCGAGAAACCGTCGGAGGCGGCGCTCGCGTCCTGTCTCCTCGATCGTAGACTCGGCTTCAGAGCTGGGTTTTTCCTCGGCGGTCGCTCCCGCGCCCTCCACCCGTCATCACTGTGATCTCACGATCTCGCACTCTCGCCTTCTGCTCACAACCTTCTCATTGCTCTCTGCACTTTTGTGAACTGGTTGTCCTTACAATCTACTCGTCAAAATCGTTCATACGGACCTTCGCACCGTTTTAAAACCATGATCTGAGAAGACGATGATGATTTTCGATGATTTCAATGTTCTGATTCCGCCTTGATAGTGCGGTGCGGTCGCAATTTGTGGTTTCAACGCGACGTGTACGGCGCCGGTCGCCCTCGACCGCCTTCTGGAATCTCTGGGACTGGAACCACAGTGGATCTGGACAAGGAACGTCGACTATATATGGACAACGGGATTATTCAACGTCGAATGGCTGTCATGCAGCTGTAGAGGGTGCGTGGTGGTGCTGGAAGACCATGCCACAGCCACTTGGGGTGGTTGCGACTTGAGAAGCCCTGAAGCCCAACAACAACACCACCACCACACCTTGGCTGCGACAGGAACATCACAATATATCGAGGTCAACATCATGTTGTCGCCGGTATCTATGGCCTACATCGACATCTCGCCAGCACTGGGGCGATCATCTGGAACATCTTGGAGACTGGATCTTTGCTTGGTGAGGCCCATCATGGGCTCATGTCATGTGTATGGCAGCACATTCACAAGCATACAGCATCGTGGAATACACTAGCTGGAAGCAGTGTTACTTTCACTGCTGGCATAGCATCTCATGCTTCCTGGGCCTGGCCCTTCAGAGCTTAGACTTTGCCACTCAGAATCACCATACTCGAGGTTCATCAACAGACTTGCGGCCTTTGCAGTGTGCTTTATGCCACTGTTTAGGTCGCTACGCAAGATCATTATCGACACGAACACCATGCATGCACTCGAAAATTGATGGACTTCGTTATTCCAAATTCCGTTTCTCCATTACTCGGGGAGCCGGGCTCCGCCCTCTTCGCTTGGCCCACGCTCAAGGCCTCGCCACGCTCAAGGCCTAGAGCGTCAATCCTATGAAAGAATCTAGGCTTCCAGATATGCACTAGCCTGGCAGCCCTTGGTGCCCTTCATCAGCGCCACAATCAGCTTGCAAATTACTATGCTGCTGGTGTCATGGAACTATCAGATATCTAGCGAACTGATCCTCGATCATATTTACCAGTGCCTGGGTAAATTCAGAACTTTCTTTTGTGAGGAGGTTAGACGAAACTGCGATGGTAGCGAATGCGTCACCACACCTTGTCTGCTATCATCATGCACATCGACTTTTCGACATCGACATTTTGACGACACTACGAGACCACACGATGCGAGATGAAGATGGAACTCATAGGACCTCTGTTGCTAAGGATAAAAGAAAACGCCTCACTGTGCTCAACGCACTTTGTTTGGACGCCACTGGTCTGCAACCAGAAATAAACGCCGACGCTAAGAAAAAGATACCCCCCTCGACAACAACGCCTCTTGTACCGCTGCAGAGATGCAGCGCCATATCATCATCAGCCAAACGTCCTGATGAAGAACGTTGGTGTACATGGAAGCACCGTCGCTCTTGCCATGCTGTCACTGGACCCGAACGCCGTCCTTGCTACCATGTTCTCGAAGCATTAGCCTTGTGAGAATGGCTGTCCACCATACCCAGGCTGCATATAATCGCCAAGGTACGGCGAATTTCCCTGGCTTTGCATTCCGCCCATGTCATCTGGTGTGGTGACCGACGCAAAGGCGAAATTTGAGGGACTGTTGAAGTTCGAGTGGGACGGCATACGGCCCATCTCTCCCAAGCCAGGTGGTGAGCGCATGTACGAGAACGAACCGCCGATGCCACCGAAGCCCATACTGGGTGACGGCGCCTCAGCTCCTAGGGCGACTCTCTTGGCTTGGTTGATGTTGTATCGCGAGATCTGGCAGTTGCAGTCCTGGTGATTCAGCGCATGAGTCCGCAGACCCGTGAGCTCGCCGCGAAGATCTTGCACTTGTTTCTTCAACGACGAGTTCATGGCGCTCAACTTGCGGTGCTTCACCTCGATGTCCTCGATGTTCTCCTTCTTCTTCGCACGACACTTTGCAGCTGCGAGCCTGTTCTTCTCGCGATACTTCTCTTTCTTGTCGCCAGTCTCGCCCTCTGCGTCATCGCTTTCTACTGGAATACTACTTTCGCTATCCTTGCGCATCTTCTTCGCTTTCGCATGTCGTTGGTTGGCTGCGTTGCGGGCGCGTTCCGACTTATCTGACTTGGCTCTTTGAGCAGCTTCCGTCACAACGGCTTCCGCGGTCGCAATCTTCGACGAGCCGAAGTCATTCATGCTGTCGTCTGGAGGTGTTATCTGGCCAAACTGCTGGCTTGTGGTCCTCCGATTTTGCACTATCTGCTGCATGGAACTTGCTTCCGGAAAAGTGCTACCGAAAGGGCCCCCAGGCGCGGGCTGACCCTGCCAGACATGGACAGGGTCTAATTGTTGGTCGAATACGCCTGTGCTCTGTGGGAACTGGTTTGCGTTGTTGTTGAAGGGTAAGTCCGGTTCAAAACTAGAAGTGACGTGTCAGCACATGGCATGGTGTACAAATGCTAGGAACTCAAGCTCACCTGGTCCCGTTTACTGGGTTAAAGAATGTCTGCTGGTTCTGGTTCGGCGCGTTGGGTGAGCCCATCGATGGTTGCAGAGGGCGGGGCTCCTCGTTCTGTGATTCTGCGAAGTTGAAGCTCGGCTGTGGCTCAAACATCGGGTCGTGGAGAGTTTGCGCAAGGGCGTTGTCAGAATGCGCGCTGCGAGGCGAGAAGCGGTCATCCATCTTCAGCAAGGGCTCAGGATCTGTCCTGAACCGTCTGCTATGCTCTGGATGTGCTGGAAGTGAAGACGAGGATGGTTGCCGCGCGTGGGCGACTGGTGCCCAAAAAGTGCGTAAATCGCGTGACTGCTGCCGTGTAAGGGAGCGCAACTGCGACTACTACCGGCCTGATGTGATGCTGTAGGTGCCGAGATGTTTTCGAAGGGCGTTGATGTGGTTGACGTGGTACCTGATGCGTTTGCGCGAATGTGAGGTTCTGTTGCACTTTCTTCGAAGGTGGCGAATTGCTCTCGGAGTTGGATCGCGGGGGGCTCGAAGGACGAACTTCCAATGAGCGGTCACTATTGCTGGATTTGGTCTGGTACAAGGGCGGCTTCCAACGTCGACAACAGGCACAATAACAGTGGTGAGACCGTGTTGTAATAATAGACAGGTCGTAGGTCCAGTAGGAATTGCCAAAGGTAGGGTATGATATCTGCTGCGTGATGCGCAGAATGATGGTACTGCTTCGTGAACCTTCAGCAACCGTCCTTCCTTGCCACCCGAGCACGTTGCCCAGCACTTCCTCTCGCCCAATTCTTCCGACGTCACTAGAGAGGCTAGAGACTGGCTGCCGCTGTCTCCACTCGTGCAAGGGCTAAACTCCACCACAAAAGACGGCTTCTGCGAGTGGAGGTTTCGCGGAACACGCATCGAAGCCGAACATGCTACTTGATCGTCCTGGGTTGCCGCTTAGGCGCTGCATGCTCGAGAGCCGCTCGCCGATACCGATCGCAACGCACCTGCGATTGAGCATTTCTGGTGCAGTCGTCCCGAACAAGAAATGCTCGTGTAGCATCCTTGTCCGATGACCACGTTTTGTCGGAGAGAACTGCGACCACAGCGACACGATCGTCCGATTCGAGGTACTGTGGCGGAGAAGTCTCCGTCTCCGAATGTGTAGAGGAGGAGCATGGCCACACCAGCCACGGGTATGCTCTAACGGCCGTGCAGTGGCTTCACGTGGTTGGAATTAACTTCACTCGGCTACATGATTCCATACCTCTCCTATGTCTTTACAAAGCAACAGGACAACAAGTTGTTCGCATTCCTGAGGAAAGCAACGAACATCAAGTGTGAGTAAGCATCACACAGTTTCACCCGTCGATCGATTCAGTCGGGTGAGTCGCGGCAGTGAGCGACTGCAAAAATTCTGGTGGGCACGTACATGAGCTCGCTGTCGCTGTTCCTGATCAGCCTGTTACAGAGGAAGGTCCAGGAGTACTCTCGCGAGTCTCGCCACGAGATCGCCTGACTTTGGAGAAGCTCATCGCCTCCTCTCGTCTTCAAAGTAAAGCGGGCGCACTTCACTCCGTAGTGATGCATCCAGACCTGTTTTTCTCGCTTCTCCGCTGCCGGTTGCCTTCATCTGGGCACTTTGGATGCAGCTCAGGGAGTGCTTACGGATAAGATCTACGCAGGAGGTCATCGCTGCATTTTGACTGGCTTGTTTGACGCCCCGCTCGGCTTTCCCCTGCGAAATTTCATCGTGCAAGGGCTGAGCCGACCTCACGCTCGTCTGGGAGGTAAACCGTGTGAACGCTTACGTGGTAAAGCGGCTTTGCACGTGTGAGTCTGCGTACGATTCTGGTCGTCTCCAGGCGACGGTGCGATGCGATAATATCACCTGTCACATCCTTCAACAAATGAAATAAGTAATTGGCAGGTATTGACCTCAACGTCTGAGTACCATGCAGATGCTATATTCGCTTCGACACCGGAACGAACCAACACTATTGGGAGCCGACCGTATGCAAACTCATGTCTTAATCTGTCGTCGTTTATCGTACCCCGGCCGCCCCGGCGTTCGGCAAGGCTTGCGTTTTCTGCGAAACCGTTCCCCACTGAATGCACCGTGCGCGCCGGCGCAGGCGCCGATGCCGATGCACAATGTTCAAGATTGCCATGTCCTCCGTTGGCGTGCGAGTCTGGCCTTGCTTGTGGCGTCGCCAACCTGTCATGGCAGAGCAGCTTTCGCCCATTTTGGCAAACGCGATCCAGAGTACCAACGCATCGCTTCTGCCCTTACCGCTATGACAGCGACCGCCTCAGCGACCGCGAACTAGTGTATCAGGGCGACATCATGTGTTGACTTCATCCATCTGCATTTGGCGCGACGATCCCGGCAAATAGGAGAAAGTGACACTGCGAAGATCACTTTGGCTTCGCTGGCGTAGATTTCAAACTCCTGAAGTCGACTTCACTCTGTACTGAGTCCACGTCCATGCTATGACTTCGCTGTAAACTTGCGTCCTTTCATGACATCTGGACTATACTAAGGTACACACTCAAGATGAAGCTGAAAGCACAGAAACCATGACCAAAACGCTGCTCATAATGATATCACTTCTACTAACCTCTCAGCCGGACTCCCATGTCTTCGCGTTCAACAGCGTTGCATGTCCACACTATATTGCGCATCATCCTTCCCAGAACTAGTCAAAACAGAGGTCATTCGATTGAGGGACTCACCATCGCTCGATCTTGACCATATGGCGCGATCACTCAACAACGTGATATCTTCCGGAACCGACGCCGCATCCTTCACCCAAACCGAATGTGGTCTTGGTCCCATGCCAAGAAGCTGCGGAGTTTTGCTTCCGGAGCACTTAATTCGTTCATGGATCTCTGGATCGTTCCTGCAACCAGGATCAACAAGGCAGTTCGACATATGAGCCTGTGCCCTCGGCGCACTGAACTCTTTCCGACTGCAGCTGGTCAACAGCGCTGTCAGCCGCCAGCTTGCTGTCCCTGGTCAGTCCCGCTTCATGCGCCGGAGGAAGAGAGCAGAGCAGGATCAATGTTATCCCAGCCGGCGGCATCGCCGGGACCCAGCTGTGAAGACCAGGCCGGTGCAGTGGTGATATTCGGCCCGTCTTGCACGAAGCTGGCGGCGTCTGAGGGCAAGTGGAATGCCCCGTTGGCTAGGAGAATCTCATGATTCATGGCATCTTCTTTGCTGGGCTTGAACATCAGTGTGCAGATGGGGCAAGAGCAGAATTGAGTGTTTGGGAACTTGTGTAAGGCGTGCATGTGCGTGAAGATGTCCTCTTCAATAGCTGAAGTGTAATCGCACTGGTCGCACGCAAAGAGGAGTTTCTCATCGGAGATGTCCATGTCAGACAGTTCTGCGTCGAACTGAAATTGGCTGTCGGACATTTCGACATCGCTTGAGACAGCGCCCACCTCGAAGTTTGCCTGTGCGAGCATTGCTCCCGTCTCAGCGAACTTGTCATTTTCAAGAAGCTGAGATGAATTTGTCCATTGAGGAGCAGCAGAATAACTGGCACTCGAGCTCGACACGGCTTTCGCAGGCTGGTTGTTAACTGAAATGCACTTGCCTCATGTGCCTGTTCAATCCGTACTGCCTGGAGAAGGCGGAGAAGACACCCTCAGTTGCGCAGAGGTCACACTCATAAGGCTTCTCAAGAGTGTGTGCCTCGCGAATGTGTTGTTGCACATTGTGCCGGCAGTCGAAGAAGCGATCGCAACCTTGCCAGCTGCACGGATACTTCTTCGGTCGGTTACGGCGACTGCGAGGTGCTTGTGCTTCCGTCGCTGGGACGAAAGGAGTGTTTAGCAGAGACGTCGCAAGATGGTAACTCTGCGTCGTGGCTGTGTGAACGTTTTCAGACATGTTTGACGACTTGTCTGGCGGTTTCTGGAGATACTGACGAGCGGTCAAGCAGTATTTGCTGATCGGACTGCTTTGATAGGACTACAGCTCTACTCCAGAGGGAACTGAGCGCTCATGGGGTATATCTGCGCAACATGCCGACACCTCGAAACTCGATTCATCGTTCACTAAGGTGTTGTACTTCACTTCAGCAGTCTCTTTGTTCAACGATACAATGCATTATCGCCGGATCACAAAAAAGAAAGAAGTAATTCTCGCTAGCCGACAAAGGCATTGTACACCGCGCACACCAGCACCAACATCGAAACTTACCTGGACGATCGTGTGAGGGCCAGACATTCGGGCCAGATTGGGTTGATATCTTCCAATTACAGATCCTGAATCTATTGTAAAGTCTATGATCACCAAAAGCATGACATCGTAACATTTCGTACGTCCAGACCTTCGTTGCCACGGACTAATTGGCGATTGACCATTGGCGATACCACTCCAAGCATCCAGCATTAGCCACGCTCGCTGAGGTCTTGACGTTCATACCGCAGAGAATCTGCTTCACGGCTCCCTCGATCCTGTAAGTTAAGGTCAGCAAACGCATCTTTCGAAGATTTGATATTGAAGGAAGTATTGGGCACCCACTTCTTGCCGTTGACAGTCACAGGGATCTCGGGACATTCGTCCACCACACCGGGTACGTGTCGTGCGCTGAGTTCCCTGCGAATCGTGCTCTTGATATCCCCCACCAGGCTCTCGCCGAATTGCACACCCTCTTTCATCTTCAGGAACAGCACAACGGTCTCGTCTGTGTCTGTCTCCCGCCTCCTTCCGATACACAGCGCATCTTCCACACTGTCAGGGTAATGTTTCAGTAGAATATTGTAAATCTCCGCAGATCCAAAGCGAACACCGCTCGGCTTGAGGATGCCATCACTGCGACCCAGCATGTACAAGCCGCCAGTGCTAGGATTGAATCTTACGAAGTCGCCATGGTGCCAGACCGAAGGGCCAAAGAGGTCAAAGTAGCTGGACCGGTACTTGTCTTCACCTGTCGGGCCCCAGAACGTCACAGGTTGGCAAGGGAAGGGCTTGACGCAGACGAGATCTCCGGGCTCGCCGGTTGGAGAGACGTTCTTGCCAGTGTAGTCCCATGCTTGGACGGCCATGCCCAATCCTAGGACCTGGATCTCGCCTTCATAGACGGGCGACAGAGGCGAAGGCGCACCGAAAAGCGAGATAATATCTGTACCGCCTGTGATTGAAGCGAGGTTGAGATCGGGGCCGAAAGCGCGGTAGACGTATGAGAATGTTGATGGTGCGAGAGGAGAGCCAGTTGAGTAGACCGCCTTCAGAGTGGACGTTGATAGCCCGTCCTTGCCCTCCTTGGGCAAAAGCGATTTTTGTTCGAGAATGGAGAGGTATTTCGCAGAAGTGCCAAATTGCGTGATGGAGAGCTCATCAATGAGACGAGGCATGGCTATGTCGTCTTTGACAGATTGGCCGTCCTGTAGGTATTGGAATGGTGAGCCGTCGTAAAGGATCAGCGTGGCACCCGAAGCCAGTCCGGAGACCAGCCAATGCCACATCATCCAGGTACATGTTGTGAAGTAGAAGAGCCTGTCACCGGGTCTGATGTCGCCTTGGAGGATGTGTTCCTTTTTGTGTTGCAGAAGCGTGCCAATAGCACCGTGAACGATGCATTTGGGTGCTCCTGTCGTGCCAGAAGAGTACAGGATATACACTGGGTGATCCGCCGGAAGCTGCTCGAAAACCAGCTCTTCATCCTTTCCTGTGATGAAGTCTTTGTACGAAACCACACCTTTACCCTGTCCGCCAGCACCGACATCGACACCGACTCCGTTGACCGTCTCGAATACCATCGTGCCTTTTAAGCTCTCCAGCTTTGCAGCCACTTCACCCACCTTCTCCAAGACTCTGTGGACCTTTCCGTTGTAACACACTGCATTGTCTGCGAACAGAACAACGGGCTCGATCTGCACCAGTCGTTCGACCACAGCTGTGACGCCCGTATCCGGGCTGACAGCCGTCCAGACAGCACCAAGCGCAGTGGCAGCCAACATGGCAACCAGCGCATTTGTGTGGTTACCAACATATCCAGCCACGCGATCACCGACACCTACACCCAAAGCCTTCAAGCCACCCCTACACTTCCTAACCCTTTCTCTGAGCTCTTTCCATGTGACTTCCTCGCGTGTAGTCTCCGTGGCCGCAATGACCGCAATTCCTTGCTCCTCGACCTGGGCACCTTCAGGCAACAGAGGGAAGAGCAGGTTCTCGGCAAAGTTCAACCTTGAGCCGGCGAACCACGCTGGCCGAGGGAACATTCTGCTCTCATCTTCGACGACCTTGTTGTACGGCTTCGACACGCGGACGCCCACATTGTCCCATACAGCGGCCCAGAACGAGGACAGATCGGTTATGCTCCAGTCGTAGAGATCTTCATAGCTCTTGAAAGATTTGTTGTGCGATTTGTTTATAGCTTGAATGAACGAGTGGAGGCGCGTTGATTCAGGCGAGGAATGACGCCAGAGCTGTTTGGCGGTATTGCCATTGCTAGTGGTGCCGGCCATTGTTATGGAGGAGTGACGGGTCGAGGGGGCGAGTACAGACAAGGAAAACGAGACGGATAGAGAGAATGACTTAGCTGATTAAAATGTTTATGCAGGGCTCACGACGCAGACGCACGACTTCTCGCGTTGAGTTTCGGTTGATGGTTGTTTCAATGGCCGCCCACCTCAGCCGAGGCCATCAATTGTTCAACAACCCCCACTCATCCGCCCCTCGCCCCCGGCTTAAGCTCGTGCTCCATCGTGCTGCGAGATATTCAAGCTTTCGGCTTATTGTCAGACCCGACTTTGGCTCCTCTATCACATTCCTGTTTGCATAGCACCCGAAAGGACTGCCGGTAAGACTTTGGAGCTGGACACTGGCCCATGATCAATCACGAAAAGCCGGACGGCCATCGCAATCTTTACATTTATGCTAACACACGGACTTGCAATTGCTCGTGATAAGCATGGACAAGTACAATTAAAAGAAGTATGCAAATCTGTGGCACTTCACTGCATGTCTAGCCCAAATTATCGACTTGCGTGAAGGGAAGCTTACATCATTCCAGTCTATTGGATGGGACTTTCGTCAGACACGAACATCAAACACACGTTATGCATTTGACGAGGTGTCGCTGCAAACCGGAAATCAGCCTAGATGATGCCGCGAGACTGCTATATATCGTGGAGGATTCACTGTACGCTACAGCAAGAGTTCTTGGGGCGAATCTCCTGCTCAGCTTTTGGTACCTCTACTACTTCCAATGCTGTGATCTCAATCTCGAGCCTCCGTATCTGGTCGTCAACGACGTGCCCCGAAGCAATGTCGATGGGCAACTGTCTCACTGATACGCGATGAAGCTTTGCCACATCGAAAGAAGAGCCAATCGACAGTGCTGACTTTTCAAATTCGGTGTTTCGAGCCATCTTGCTGCCCCTGCCAGGGTGCGATTGCTGATCTACCAATCCAGGTTCGCCAACTCCAGCGATGAATGCGATCTCCTCCGCGTCAACGACGCCAATAACGACGAATACCCATGTCTGATCAGTCGTCCGCCTGAATTTGATGAAGAAGTCCATATAGATGCCGTACTTGGGCATCTGGTAGACTTCTGAAGGGTCTGCACGCTCTTGATTGAATTTTTCCATGGGGTGCAGCTTTCCCCGCCGGCCATGCTCAACATACTTGTGATCTTGCCTTGTACGGTGGCTCACGGAGACCGAGTAGAGTATGACGGTCTCAGCTATAGGGTGAAATTGGTCTATGTGCGGAATGACCTGTGGGAATGACAGGTTGCCAGTCTGTTCCAAGTATGCACAGCCCGGCAGTTGTGCTAATTGACATCGCGCATGTTGTCTTCCCACAGGGGTTGTTACAATACTCAGATATCCGGCTCTGCCACGGTAGCCACAGAGGAGCGGCATTCGGTCGATAAACAGATCTCGTTGAATGCTCAAACCCAAATTAGTTGACTGCAAAGGCTTCCTTTCAGCACGCTGATCGGGAAATGGACCTATGTTTCCAGAATTTGCGAATTTCTGAGGATCATCAGCGAGAAGACCGTGCAAGTCGTCATCCTTTGCATTCTTGTCAACCCATGCAAATAAGCTCTCGTCATCGGTACTCCGCAGAATCTCTTCCTGGAGTCTCTGGAATGCTCGTGAGCACTCACCATATAACATGGGCATGTTGACGGTGAATAGTCCCATGAGGCAATATGCAACGTCCTCAAGTCTCGTTGTCTTGCGATGCGCAGCCCAGGACATCCGTTTCGCTACGCTCGCAGCTGATAGAGGGCGTGCATGGTCCAGGTACTCTGCGTCAATGCCAGTTATGTCTGATACTGTCCGTTGGAGTGTTTGTCGCGTCCCAATAGAGGTCCATGATTCGTTGTAGAAGTCCACGTGCTTCGGGGCAATGAGTTCCTGCAAAGTCCATCCTCGAGTGAACCATCCGCTCGAGCGGACCTGCGCTTCGAAGTCTGGGTCTTCTGCACACGACGAGACGTCGCATAAGTAGGCATAGCAGGTTGCGGCTTCTTGATACCATACCCACATGGAGTTGATAGCCTCAGAGAGTTCTGCGCTGGAGGATTTGTCGATACAACAGGTGTCATCCCAGAGGTATGCATAGCCATCGGCGCGTGCTTGTGAGATTGCACCCTGCAGCTTGTAGTACCCTGCCCTGTTGCGTGAAGTCTTGTCCTCGATGTCTTTGAACAGGACTTCGTCGTCCGTCCATCTGTGCGACAAGATTGCGTAAGCGGGTATATCTGTTCCGTTGAAAGTACTGAGTGATAAGTGGCCAGTGACCAGGTCGCAATCATCTAAAGCTAGCAGGCGCATCATGTATACGCACTGAACAAGCAAGATGTGGCATAGAGTACGTAACAAGAGATTGAGTGGCCATCCTGGTGCTTTTGTGCATTGTTGTGGTGGGCTGAGTCGCTTGAGGCTGAGCAGGAAGGAGCGCAAGCGTGAAAGGTGTAAAGTCACATGCATTGCACAAGCGTTACAACCACATACTGAGCCTTTGAACATCATTTAAATACCGTGCACGAAATCAACTTGATATCTAAACTTTACCCAGTTACAGAAAATGATAATAGCCACCACTGACCCACGAGCATAAGCTGCCGAGAAGGCCATAAGCACAGGAGACATCGCTTCATTAAATGCCTCGTTTAAGACGTACCCTGAACTCCCAGCTTGCTATGTTGGCAATACGACAGAAGCCCGCTCCCTACTACATATTCTCACAGACTGGCCTGGAAAGCATCCCAATAGCTGCGAAACAGCCAAGATACTCATCACTGCCGGTGCAAACGTCAACGCACCATTCGTAGGCAAGGTACATTCTGAGACACCTCTGCACTGGGCTGCAAGTAACAACGACGTCGCTATGATAGACACTCTGCTTGAACATGGCGCCAACATCGATGCGGAGGGCGGTGTTATCGACAAGACAGCTCTTGCCGATGCTCGAGCCTTCCTCCAGCTCGAGGCTGCTCGGAGGCTGATTACTCGCGGTGCATCTACGACTCTGCAAGATCTTGCGACACTAGGCAGTCTAGATCAGGTCAAGTCTCTTCACGAGAACTCACGACCGACAGAGTATGGGACGAGCTGCGCACTCTGGAATGCTTGTCATGGAGGCCAACTCGCTACAGCAAAATTCTTGTACAAGACGGGAGGTAACCGCTACTTCGTTCCACCGTGGAACAATGTCACACCATTGGGTGCAGCAGAACGGAGCAATGCTGCGGATGGGGCTGAGTGGCTCCTGGGATTTTGATGCCGAGACGATCAAGCGGGCGCGACTGACTTTGGACCACAATTTCTAGCAGCCGTGACGATGTTTATTGGGCATGATGGACTACTGTCAGAGCCGATAGTTGGTATTTTGATACGTACGTTAGACGTGAAGTAACGCTCTTGGTCAAGCTAATAGGAAACTCCCTACTTGAGAGAGCACCCAATCGTAAAATGAACAAAGTGCCGAGTAAGCGGGTATCATCAGGATGAATTTTCGAAGAAATCTGACGGTCGAAATACATGCTCGACCGGACGTGCATCCCACGAACAACTCTCGCCAGCAGTCTGAAGATGGTGTTTGTTCCTCAACGTCCTTGAGCATATGCCGGAATACCGCACCTTCGCTTACGGGCAGGCCATAGCTGCCAGCAGCTTTATTAATCGCATATGGTGACTTGGTCGCATAGTTGCTCGCCAGATACCACTTCATTCGCCATTAGAAGGCCTCAGAAGCATAGCAGTAGCACTTGCACCGAGCCAGCGTTGCAGAAGCGCTTCCACCCCCGATAGACTGTCGGTTGGAACTTCATTCTTGCTACTGTCTGCAGGAAGCTCAGCTGACTCCACAGAAGACTCGCAGACTTCGCCAGTGCGAGGTGAGAGTGTTACGGCCCGGCGCTTCCGACGTGGACTAGGCGTATGTTTTGCAGAACCTAGGATAGCGTCCGAGTGAGAGCGCTTCTGGCCATGTTGTGGCGCGGTTTCCGCGTCCACTCGAATCTGTGAAGTATGGCCCTGCAAGCCGCCCACACTACCTGCCAGGCCGCCGTCGAAATTGGGGAAATCGAAGCCCATGCCCTCACCGTCCTTGTTAAGGAAGCTATCAAAATCGAAGTTATCAAGGACGTCCGCCCCTTCAGCGCCAACATCAGCAAAATCCATGTTGAGACCAAAGGGCTCGTAGGAAAGGTTGCTAGTACCGCTCGGGCACTCTGTTGACGTGGGGATGGTAGCTTGTGTCGATCCTGAAGCGATTGTGGTACCATTCTGCCCTCCTTTGTTGCTTGCCTTCGACTTGAAATTGGCATCAGCTGAATTCTTATCAAGGTGTACGGTGGTAACTTACCCAGATGTTCTGCGCTCCCCAAACGTCACTCGGCTCTTTACCCTCGATGGATTCTGAGCTTTGTGGACCTCGAACCACTCGGTCGTGATCAATGCTGTTTTGTTCTTGCCTTGCCCTGTCTGTTCGTTTCTTGTCTTGTCCTTCGAGGGTTTTAAGATGCTCGTGGTATTGTGCGAGTGCGACTGATGCTTCAGTTGATGGATGCGGAGATGCGTGTTCTTTGAGTACCGGTGCAACGCTTTGCTGTCGGCTATCCAAAGGTTTGGAGCCGTCTGAAAGAAGATGCCGACTCCATTGCTGCTGCTGCTGCTGTTGCTGTTGTTGCTGTTGTTGCTGTTGTTGCTGTTGTTGCTGTTGTTGCTGTTGTTGCTGTTGTTGCTGTTGTTGCTGTTGTTGCTGTTGTTGTTGTTGCTGTTGTTGCTGTTGTTGCTGTTGTTGCTGTTGTTGCTGTTGTTGCTGTTGTTGCTGTTGTTGCTGTTGTTGCTGTTGCTGGCGATGAAGTTGCTGCTGATGAAGTTGCTGCTGATGAAGTTGCATACGCATCATCAAGGCCGGATCTCTTGAAGCCTGACCGAGGTGTGGATTTGTTTCCCTGCCTTGTTTTTCGGGGCTCCCTTGTGTGATGCGTGGCGCGATCATCGGTGTGTTCCCAGGGTAAGCGGCTGCGGATCCTCTTTGCTTCTGCCGTTCGAGAGACAGACCCGATGACGGTAATCCGGGTGAAGTGGTCGGCTCGTTTCCCGATGAGATATGGTCGGTATCGCTGTTCTTTTCAGATGGTACAGCTGGTGGCGCGTAAGAAATATCGATTTCAGGAACTCCGCAGATAGGAGGACAGGAGGAAGAATACGTTGTAGATGGACTAGACGGATATGAGTATCGTGTTGAGGCGCTGAGAGATTCGCTGGAGCCGTGAAATTGAAGGCGATTCTTGTCAGCGACTTGCGGACTGAGTTGACGTTGATGCAGCGGACCATAGGGCTGATCATCAGCGTCCAGCAGGCCCCTAGAGGGTCGCTGAGGTGTAGGCAAGATTGTAGTATCACTCCTCTGTCCATGAAACTGCGCTTGACCCTGGTATCCCGCAACGGCTGTGTGGTCGAGCTCGTAGCCTTGGGAGGCTCTGTGGAGGAGCTGTGCGCGTAGATGCGACATCATCAAAGGTTCGGATCTCGATCGTCCAATATCGCATCCGCCATGATACGCCATTGCGGATGCAGGATTACCGCACGAATCTCTCAGATGTGGCGGCGTTGGTGTTTTGCATTTGCATGCTTCCGACCGTCCTATGCCACTTCGTGTGGGATCAAAGTGGGACCAGAGCACACTTTGCTTGCATTGATCGCAATGAACATGTGTGGGAAGCTGGGCCATAGCTATGCTGAGTCTTGCGTAAGAACCATGGATATCAGAGCTTCCAGTCTTTTCGTGCCCTTGTAAGGTTGCTAAGGCGCAGCTAATGGTCATTGCAAGCTCTTGGACAGATTTCATACAGCGTTGGAGATGGTCGGTCATTTGATCAGCAGGGTTTTGCTTCCGCGGTACGATTAGAGGGGGGTTGGCGGTTGGCACGGCTAGCAGCGAACTAACGGATATGGCTCTCGGTAAGTCTTGGTCCTCTGTCACTGGCAATACGACAGGTGGAGATGCTGCTTCAGGCACAACAGTGTTGGCAGAACCTCGAGATATTGCAGCTATGGTATCCGTCAAGGTCTTGTTGGAGTGACAAAGATCCTAGTTGGATAGCGCGAGAATCTTGAGGTCAGCCTCTAATGCCTGCAGTTCATCCTTTGTACTAAGGCCGAGTTAGCATTGGCTCTCGAGATTGTCTTTGGCAGTATACGTACGCTGCTCGGCGGCCCTCAACTATCGCCATCACTGAGACCATCAGGTGCAAGACATCACTGTAGCGCCGTAAGACCTGCCCAAGTTCGTGAACCCTTTTGCTGTCAAACAGCCAACGTGCCTTTGAGCGGAAGGTCATTTTCTGATGGCCGGATTTAGGTTCCAAACTCTTAACATAGTTGTCGAGCTCGCGAAACACTTCGAGGCAGCCATTGGACACTGTAGTGGTGTCCTCGTACAGCTTTGGGGTATGAAGAGCCTTGGTCGTAGGGTCCCTCAGCAAATCGTCGACTCTTCCGAGAGATATAGCTATGGTATTGACTTGGCTAGCAATCTCTTCGAGGTCCTTGCCGGCGTTGTGGAATTTCTTCGCGCATTTGAAAAGTGCACTGCTTACTTCAGCGCCAAATCCTGCCACCTGTAGAACTCCGGCGGCGAGCCCGAATGCTTCTGCCATGTTCGTCAGGTTAGCAGCAAGCCATTGGGAAAAGAGCAGAAAGTGGTCGGGCTTGGTGATCTCCATAAACCACAATTATAGACAAGGCAGCGGCAGAACATCGTGGCGAAGTCATGTACGACTGCTCAGCCTCAGCTCGGGTATGCGGCTACTTTATGCTGCTGTGTTTGGATGACATTTGTCTGTGTACAGCCCGACGACGCAGTTGATTACCAATTCGACTAACACCCATAGCTGCGTCGGCAAGAAGGTACTATCTTGCGTTGGAGCAGTGTTTCAATATTGGTGGTGGGAACGATGAATCGCAGCGTACAAGCTTTGCATCGGAATGCCTGAGGTCTATCGATTCCTGCGAGCATTGGGATACGGGATTATCTCCCAATCGTACTATAGTTATGTACACTTGATTGGTAGGTTGCAGAGGAAAAGGAGGCGGAAGGAGGGAACCGGTATTATTGCTGTCTTATATGTACCGTACCCTTCCTTACTCAGCTGCGCTATGATTGTCGGCTCGGCATGTGAAACAGCACAGCTGGCCGCATTGACATCCTGGCCCCTACCTCCGTCTCAAAGTCCCCCTCCAAGTCCTTCTTCTCTTTGAAAGATCAGGACACGTGAGATAAGCCAATCGTTGCGTTCTTCCTGCCTCTTCTCCTTCTCCATGCTGTCAACTTGACCAATTCGTTCATTAATCTCTTCCCGCTATCTCCCACCACCGCCAGCCTGCGGGCTTCCGACAAAGACCCTAGCTTCCCTCCTCCGAAGCCAAATCAACATCAACCACAATCACGATGCCAGCCAAATCTCGCTTCGTGAAGCTCGATGCTTTCACCAAGACCGTCGAAGATGCGCGCGTACGAACAACCTCTGGAGGAATCGTCACAGTCACATCGCTCCTCCTCATCCTCTGGCTAGCATGGGGCGAGTGGGCCGACTACAGGCGGATTGTTGTCCACCCGGAGCTCATGGTAGACAAGGGTCGCGGCGAGAAGATGGAGATCCACATGAACATTTCATTCCCGCGCGTGCCATGCGAGCTGCTCACGCTCGATGTCATGGACGTCTCTGGCGAAATCCAAACTGGTGTCATGCACGGTGTGAACAAGGTGCGCCTGAGGCCGGAGAGCGAGGGCAGCGGCGCGATCGAGAGCAAAGCATTGCAGTTGTCGGAGGACGATGCGGCGCAGCACTTGGACCCGGGGTACTGTGGTCAATGTTACGGTGCGCCTGCGCCCGCGAGCGCGACTAAGGCTGGATGCTGTAACACTTGCGCCGAAGTCAGGGAGGCTTACGCTGGTGTAAGCTGGTCATTCGGTCGCGGCGAGAACGTGGAGCAGTGCGAGAGGGAACACTACAGCGAGCACCTCGATGAGCAAAGGAGGGAAGGATGCCGTATCGAAGGTGGCATCCGTGTCAACAAGGTGGTTGGAAACTTCCACTTCGCACCTGGCAAGTCCTTCAGCAACGGCAACATGCACGTCCACGATCTTGAGAACTACTTTGCTGGTGGCGAGGGCATCGAGCACACTTTCACCCACAAAGTGCACCACCTGCGCTTCGGACCTCAACTGTCTGACGAGGTGATCTCACGCATCGGCAAGAAGGATATGGCTTGGTCCAACCACCATCTCAACCCGCTCGACGACACAGAACAGAAGACCGACGAGAAGGCCTACAACTACATGTACTTCGTCAAGGTTGTCTCGACCGCATACCTGCCTCTCGGCTGGGAGCAGAAGAGCAGCGTTTTCGACATTCCCTCCGAACTGATCAAGCTTGGCGACTACGGCAAGGGCGAGGCCAACAGCATCGAGACCCATCAGTACAGTGTGACCAGCCACAAGCGCAGCTTGACCGGCGGCGACGCGAGCAAGGAAGGCCACGCAGAGCGTCTGCACGCAAGAGGTGGTATTCCTGGTGTCTTCTTCTCATACGTATGTGTACTCCTCACAGATCGAAATCATATGCAGACTGTATACTAACAAGCGTAGGACATCTCTCCCATGAAGGTCGTCAACCGCGAGGCCCGCTCAAAGTCCTTCTCAGGCTTCTTGGTCGGCGTGTGCGCCATCGTCGGTGGCACGCTCACCGTCGCCGCAGCTGTCGACCGAGCACTGTACGAGGGTGGCTCCAGGTTGAAGAAGATTCACTCGAACTAGAGAAGTGAAGCTTGCGCGCTTCAGCTGCTAAGGCTTGTGAGCTCCTCGTCTCATTTTATCCCGGTTCTGTCAAAATATTTGATGCAAGCGCGTTTTTGGCCTTTTGGGATTGCTGGGGATTTTGCTTGCATTGGGTTGGCGTGGCGCATGTAGAGGAAACTGCGAATGCTTGAGAAATGAAGCTATTCTTCTGGACACTGTTATCGCCTGGTCCTGCCTGCTCATGTTCCTTTACCATAATACTATGCACAAGTTTCTGATTATTCGAAAAGTGCTGAATCATTCTCTAGTGCGAGGCTTCCAGCCTTCGGCCCACGGTCTAGCTGGCAAAACGTTTGTGCAATCTGAACGGCGAGCTGCGCGGGCAGCATTGTCACATGCTAACGATTGCCGCTGCCATAAAGCTATCGCTTACCTCACTTCATCTCAAGCTGAATTAGGTGATAGATGCTTATGACTAGCTCTACTCACTTGCTCTTACTCAAATAGAGCTCAGATACTCTAGTAAAAGAGCATTCACATCAAAGATCTTCTAGTCTTGTATGTCTGAGCTACCCTGTTCTCAACTCACTTCCAGCATATCAGGCTTCTTTAGGGCCTATGTCTTCACGTGCTCTACATATTCGCAGTCCTGACCGGTCACGCTGCCTGATGATCACATCCCTCCTCTCTTCAGAGTACTTATTTACTCCTTCCTCCTCTTGCTTACTTCCCTTACACACTACATACTATACCGATAGCCTACGACAACCGATAGCCTATAACGACCGATAGCCTGCGACGACCGATAGCTAATAGCGACCGATAGCTAATAGCGACCGATAGCTAATAGCAACCGAAAGCCTCGGATAACCGATAGCTTATAATACTAATAGCCTGCTACTATCCTTTAAAAGGTACATCTAGACATGTCTCCCGTATCCTGGTGTATACTTTATACAAACATGCCCGAATTCTTCCCAACCTGCGATTGAAACCCCTCTACATCTTTCCTGTCCGCTGACATCTTATGCCTTGATGTAGGACCCTTATCTACTTCCTCGCGGCCCTCTGAAGATGGGTGTGGACGCTCTGGACCTAGAGGAACAGAAGCGCCTTGTGGCGCTCCTACAAAATTGTTCGACGAATGATCATCTAGCTGTACTGCGCAAGGTTTGTCTTACCGAACCACCTTATCGACTCCCGCACAATTTACTGATCAATTGGTAGATCGACTATAAGAACGCACATGTCGACCTCCATCGGAGCACCGAGATGAAGCCAGTCAAAATGGAGACCTTTCGCAAATCTGTGGTCGACAGCTCTAGAGAGAGCATACATGTAACCAGCACAGACAACGTCAGACGTGTTGCGTGCGCAGTCATCCACCTCTCAGAGTCCACAGAGGTGTTCCTTGAGAAGGTGAGATTTCCCCCTGGTTTTGTTGTTGCTTAGGTAGTTCCTAACATCTTCTCTTTCCGGTCTTAGGTCCGCCTGGGTTCAGTGCAGAAATCTCTGAAGTATCGATCCAATCAGAAAGAGCTTTGCAGATATATCAAGGACATTTTGGAAAAGGCTCGTTACGAGGACTACGCGCGGAACGGTACTGTCGAGAAGAGCGACCACGACGAGGAGAGCGGCAACGACGAGAAGAGCGACAACGACGGAGACAATGACGACGATGGCCATGATCGGGGTGTCAATGTGGCTTAGTTGCCGTCCTCGCACAACGTGATTGATCTCATCGACGAGGATGGCAAAAAGGTCGTGATAGATCTCACCGATGAGGACAATGATGGGGACAACACCACCGCAGCATCTACCGATCATTCTCCCAAGACTGGGAGGAAAAGAAAGGCGGCTGATGGGGATGTCGAAGTCAAGATCGGCGCGATCGCTGCAGATCACAAGAGACCAAGACTGGCCGAGCGTTCTGACCAGGTAGCAGATCGTGACACTGCGAGCGAAGATAACGGCAGGAAGAAAAACGTAACCTTCGCTGGAGAAGACACGATCTACTACTTCCCATCCGAGGACGAAGAGCAGGCATCTGATCATTCGGTGTTCGCAGCGAGCCGGCCGTCATTGCCCGATTTCCCAGATCCAGTGGAGAACGACGAAGAAGGGATGTTCATGCCTGACTTCGTCAAGTCAAAGCCAAAAAGGCGTGTTTCAACCATGAAAAAACACTTCATGGTAGAAAGGCGACTTCGGCGCCTTCGTGGCATCCGCAAGAGGCAGGTTCTTGAGCAGATCCATGCTCCAGAACTTTTGAAAACCGCTTTCTTGTCTCAGACCAGTCAAGGGACGCCGGGGTCTGGCGTCGCGAGCATAAATGACGGCAACGACAAGACTGCCGACAACGATGCCTCCAGCGCCCAGAAGGAAAAGTCGGGCGTCTCCCAGCGTCCTGAGCAATCTTCAGTGAAGGTCAAGGGGCTCCAAGCTACCGTACGCCAGCGCTCTCATGGCAAAGCAAGCGAGACCAGCAAGACCAAGGCTCCAGCCAGCAGTAGCAAGGGACCTGGCAAGGCAGGTTCCGCACCATCTAAGCTAACCTCTGCTCAACTGAGCAGAAAGATTGAAAGCATCAATGCAAAGAAGCGGGAGCTTTCTCAGATATCCAAAAACAAGCACAAAACGGCCTGACTGCTCCCCGGGTTAGCTTCAATCAAATCATTAGGGGGCTGTGAGACTATCGGACGGAAGTTTCAATACAGATGGCCGTCCGGAGGCTCGGGCCAAGATGTCATACCCTAGAGGCTTGGGACCACAACCAGGGTTTGCCTTTACTTTCTTCGGCCTTAATCCACGACAGTGTGAACGGCAGGTCTGTTACCACCCGTCAGGAATCGGCGGCATGAGATGTTAGCAGTTGCTTTGGACACTTCGAGAGCATTACCATTTGCCCAAGGTAGTTGCTGCATTTCTTTTGCTTCTTCTTTCTGGTTTTTGCTTCTGCTTTGCTTTCCTGCCTACCTTTTCTATTTTTTCTTGTTGCTCAATGGTGCGAGACACACAGTGGCACACGAAATGCAGCACGTTTGTGCGGTGCCATCCTGGTCGACTAAGATTCAGTTTCATGAGATAATGAATCAAACTTTCCAAGACGTGATCTCTCTATGAACGTACATCGTTTGACTATACAAACCCCATTCACACCTGGCCAAACCCCCAAGCCCTCATCTCCGACGAGATATTCGGCGGGCTCCACGACCTTGACCTCGTGCTCACATAGCTTTCACTGCCAACTCTCACCGTCGGTCGTCCTTGACACTCTTTGATATTGTGCCAATCGTCCTGCTCCATGACCACGTCGTGGCACAGGCCCCCGAGAGCCACGACACTCGTTTCACACTCGTCTACCCACCACCAGCCTTCAGGTGGCCGATCGTTCCAGCCGTCATCGGAATCGAACGTGTTGTCGAGCAAAACCACTGTCACGCCATGCCTTCGCCACTGGGTCGATTCGACGACCACAAAGGCGAACGGAAATATGGAATTGCCGTCCCCGTCCTTGCCATTGTCATGGCTGGTGAGATCCTCCATCGAAGAAACATGCATGTTCAAAACTCCTTGTACGTCTCTCGCACAAATGCGACGCGTTCCCGGCGCGGGAACGACGAACCTAGCATTTTGGTAGTCGTCGCCAAGTTCGATTGCGTAGATCTCTGTGGCGATGTGGCAGAGGCCTTCGACGTCTTCATTTCCGACTACATCTCGCAAGCCGTAGACGAGAAGCTTGGTGCCTTCGGGCTGGGGAAGCGCTTCTTGTACGCGGCAAAGAATATCGTCCGCCCCTTCCGGCAGGCGTAGTTTAGCCATGCTGTGACTCGGTGGTTATGGAACAGTGGTCTTGGGGTGATACAATGTTTAATTATCGGCTTTCGCGTTCTACCCTCTTTGGAACTGAATCATGGCTTTCACGATTGTTCACGGTCAGTACCGCAAATATGGATACAGTCATCGCGCGTAAGTTTACGTAGGAGCTGTCAAGGCTGTATGCTTCGATGCTAACGTCCACGCCCGCATCATCTTGATTTGCGTGCAAGATACGCGCCTTGTTCGTGGTTACGGATATATCCGTATAGTATGGCTGTGACGCCGAATACAAAATGTGCAAGGTCGTGGGATCCAGTGCGATGTTGTGGCAGGTATCTGCTTATCTGCGCATGTACACATGTATGCGCCCGTCTATTGATGCTCCTTCTGCTGCATCCTCGGTCAAGCTGGCTCGGCGACGTCAGCTTCCAAGCAACGAACTTGAACCCTTGGAAGCAGCGACAGTTGAGAGCTGAACATCAATTGACTTTCCACCACAACCACCACACACACACTCTCTCTCTCTCACGTGGCAGCGCGACCCCTCGAACTCTCCCTCAATACCAATGGCCAGCCATAAAAACTAAAAACCCTCAAAACAACGTTCGCGCCTGACACCACCACCGCTCCCGCCGACTTCCACCAACACCGCCGCGACAATGCAACAGTCCCAACCCTCCCTCCTAACCCACGCCTCCTCCTACGTCCTCGACGCCCTCTGGTCCCTCACCAACCTCCTCTCCTGCTTCCCCTCCAGCCCGACCCTCCGCATCAACGGCCGACCC
Organism: Cladosporium colombiae; assembly: GCA_026122715.1. Taxonomy (NCBI): domain Eukaryota; kingdom Fungi; phylum Ascomycota; class Dothideomycetes; order Cladosporiales; family Cladosporiaceae; genus Cladosporium; species Cladosporium colombiae. The sequence goes on from JAKZFA010000005.1 coordinate 1,490,828, forward strand.
TTCAAGATCCTGCGCCTGCTCGGCGAAGGCGGCTTCTCCTACGTCTACCTCGTGCAGACCCCCGGCGACCCAACCCTCTACGCTCTCAAGAAGATCCGCTGTCCCTTCGGGCAAGAGAGCGTCGCGCTCGCGCTGAAAGAGGTCGAAGCGTACGCGCTGTTCAGCCCGCACGAGAACATCATCCGGGCGATTGAGCATGAGGTAGTGGACGATGGGGGTGGGGAGGGGAGCAAGACTGTCTATATCTTGCTGCCGTATTACAGACGGGGGAATCTGCAGGATGCGATCAATGCGAATTTGGTGAATAGGGCGAGGTTCCCGGAGCGCAGGCTGATGGTGCTGTTCTTGGGCGTTTGCAGAGCGCTGAGGGCGATGCACAAGTATGAGGTCAAGGGTGGTGATGGGAACAGGAAGAAGGCTAAGAACGTGAGGCGGGAAGCTGCTGCGGCTGATCGTGAGGCAGAGGAACAGGTGAGAGGGAAGGGAAAGGGCAAGAAGAAGAGCCAAGTCATGGCTGGAGGCGAGGGAGAAGACGACGTCGAATTCGAGCCTTTGATGGACGGCGAGATCATGGCCTCACAGGAAGGTGTTGGCGAAGGCCAAGCTAGAGCGTACGCGCATCGCGACATCAAGCCGGGCAACATCATGATCTCCGATTCTGGAACACAGCCTGTGGTTATGGACCTGGGCAGTCTCGCGCCTAGCCCTACGCCAATCACAAGCCGTGCGATGGCGCTACAAGTGCAAGATCAAGCCGCTGAGCACAGCACGATGCCTTATCGTGCGCCCGAACTCTTCGACGTCAAGACTGGCACAACGATCGACGGTAAAGTCGATATCTGGTCAGTTGGATGCACGCTTTACGCTTGTCTCGTTGGTAAGTCACCGTTTGAGGCACGCTCAGAGGAGACTGGTGGATCGCTCTCGATCTGCGTGCTGGGCGGCGACTGGCGATTCCCAGACGAGGGGCCACAGGAGATCAAGAGAGGCAAGCAGAGGGTTGTGGACGAGGAGCACCAGAATCAGAAGAGGGACGATGTGATCTCTGAGCCTGTCAAGGAGGTCGTGAGAAGGTGTTTGAGGGTCGAGCCAGCGGAGAGACCAGACATTGACGAACTGATCACTCTGATCGAAGAAGTCATTGGTCAAATGCCGCCTGACCATGGCGGCGAGGATGTCGGATTGGACGACATGTGAGACCTGTAATACGAAGCATGAGAGTAGCTCGCCCAGATGGCGTCTTGTAACAACAAATATACCCCGACTTGAAGTTCGCATCTTGCTTCCTGATCAAATTTGACGTTCAGACGAATCATCAGTGACATCGTACACGTGTAAGACTTCTAAACTTTTATCCACTTTCCAAGACCTTCTTCGCCGCATCAACCACTTTCTTCACCTCCCCACTGCCCTTCTCAACGACTTTCTCCATCGCCGTGCCCGCCTTCTTAAGCTCGTCCGGCCTGGCCGTCTTGTTCAATTGCATCGTGCGCAGCTTCTTCTGCTGCTTGCTGCGAGCATCCTTGATCGTCGTGGCAGCTTTGTCTCCAGCCTTCGCCGCTTCCGCAACAGCAGCTTTGCGCGAGTCGGCGGTAGGGGGAGGAATGTTGATTACGAGGAGGAGAGGGTTGGTGCCCGTTGGGTCTGGCTGGGGCGTGAGGGAGAGGTTCGAGCCTTGGATGGCAGAGGAGACGGGCTTGACGTGCTGCGATTCAGAAATGTCAGCTTGGCTGCAGGCAAGGCACCCCCCGACTCAAGAAGATCTCCAACGTACATCCTTCTCCCCAACAAGCACCTGCACCGTCCTCCCCTTCGGCACCACCTGCGCGACATCGCTCAAGCGCACCTTGGACGCACTGCTCTTGTCCGGCTGCACGCGCAAGTTCTCCAGCAACTCCGGGTTGAACCTGCCGCCGGCGCGCAGCTTGGACAAGTCGTCTTTCAGGCGTGTGACGGCGGCAGCGATGTCTGCTTCCAGAGCGGAGAAATCGGCCGGGTCGTCGGCGGGGACGGCGTCTTTCGAAGCGGCGGCTTGGGATTTGGATTCGTCGCGGGCGGCTTTGCCGCCTTTTTTGAGGAGGGTGGGGGTGGTGGTGAAGGGGCGGCGGCCAGAGAATGTGCATTGTCGGGGTTGTGAGTGGGTGGTTAGGGTGGATGAGGCATGTCTGGGAGGGGTTGTTAGTTGGGCGGTCTTGGTGATGGAGGTGTTGGGGATGAGTGTGTATACCTGATAGCACAGCACGCCTGCCTGGAGGCATTGCCTGACCTGCCCAGGCTCTGCAGCGAGGAGCGGGCCAATGCATGTGTAAAGGCTACTGAGGGATTCATCTTCGTGTGCTGGATGTCAGGTCGAGAGAGCTCTCTCTGAAGCTCGCTGTTTCGTCTGGCCGAGGCATGAATTCCGAACCTCACTAACACTCCCCGTCCGTGCTCGCTCTGTCACATGCATGGATAGATATGCGCAGGCGAGATGGAGGGGACAGAAAAGGAGATGCTCGACAACAGTGATTGGATATTTGACGCACCACAAGATTTTCCATCGTTGTAAATGCGAATCTCTGCATTCGTTTGTTTCTTCTTCTCCATCATCCGATTCTATTCTTCTCTCAAGATATCTCTCGCCTCTATTTGCACTCACGAGCCACTACGCTCTTCTGTCATACCCATTCCACACCGCTCCGCCGCAAGACAAGATTTCTAACCACGAACATTAAAAGTATCTCTTCCGTCTTCCTCTCTCTCCCCACGTACGCCTTAGTCATCAAATATGCAAAAAGAAAGATCGGAAACCCAGCCGCAAATATACAAAAGCAGAGAAAACGCCCGCCAGATCCGCACCCTGAATCACCTTTTATCGCCAGATCGCTCGAACCCCAGAATGACTCCATAGTAATGTCCAGGTCGGTGAAAACGCGAGACCTCTAGAAAACTCCCACCATATTTTCGAATCCCTCCAATCTTCTGCGATGCATGCAAGTGAATCGAATATGCATCGTCGCGCACCATACACAAATTCATCATCCAGAGATGATCTCGTTGTTTGAATGTTTCCCGAACCCCATCGAATCAGAAGATTCCGAGAACCTTCTTCTTACCTCCTAGCTCTTTCGTCTTCGCCTCTCCTTTACTCATCGGCACAGGGTCAGAGCGCCCAGCAGCAGCGCCGCGGATGATGTTCAGGCGTTGCTTGGCATTCTCGTTGCCCTTTTCGGCGGCGCGCACGTAGTACACGTTGGCTTCGAGGGGATCGCGGCGGCAGCCGATGCCCATTTCTGTGAAGTAACCGACGGCGTACTCGGCTTTTGGCATGCCTGTGATTGAGTGGTCAGCATTGACGTCGTCAGAGGGGATGATTGAGAAAGAAGCCTGTACGGTGCTTCGACTTACCAAGATCAGCGGCCTGCTTGGCCCACGCGCACGCCTCGGCTTCATCCTTCTCGAGCACAGGATCGGCGCCCACCATGTACCATGCGCACAGTGCCATCATAGCTTCGGGCATACCACGCGAGGCAGCGCCGTTGTAGAAGTGGACGCTGAGTGCTGCGTCGCGTGGGCATCCGTACAATCCGTTCTCGTAAGCCTGACCCATAAGGAAGTTTGCTTTGACGTGGCCAAGCTCGGCAGCTTGAGTAATGAGCTGTGCAGCATAGCCCTCATCCTTGAAGACATCATCGCCATAGCCGTGCAAGTGCAGCAGGCCGATCTCGAAAGGCGCAGAGTTGTACTGGAAGTCTGCGGATTCGGTCGCACGTTTCAACCATGTCATGCCTTCACGCGCTCTCTGCGCGCTCTTCCCAAGACCCATGTCACCTTTAAGGCAGGCCATTCCCAGGCGAGTTGCAGCGCCAGGGTGGTTCTTCGAGGCAGAGTTGCGGTAGAACTGGACGGCTTTGGGATAGCTCCTGGAGGTGCCCCAGCCGAACTCGTAGCAGAGCGCTGCACGGTAACCGGCTTCGGCGTGGCCGTGTTTGCTTGCCGCGAGGAAGAGAGGGAATGCCTTGTCGTAGTCTGGCTTGTCTTTGTTGAACACGCCAGAGAAATAGCCGTCGCCAAGGTAGTACTGAGCAAAGGGATACGCGCGGTCTGCTAGGCGTTGGAGGATGTGTTTTGCTTCCTGGATGAGCTGCGTCGCGTCAACGTCATCCTCGCCTGGCTGACTATTTTGTGCTGCATTCATCATGAAGATGGCGAACTCGTACTGCACAGCAGCGTCGTTGGTTTTCTTCACGTTTGCCCGGTACATGTCCAGCGTCTTCTTGGTATCCAGCAGACTCGCTGCATTTCCTACCACACCCTGAAGATCTGCATTATTCAACGCTCCTCCTGGTGCAACTTGTTGGTGATAGGGTACTTCGCTCAACAAATCGATGTAGCTGGTCGGCCTAAGAGCAGGTGACCGCCTCGCCGTTGACGCATCGCGCGGCCGAAGGTTAGGAGAGCCATTCCCTAGATCGGAGTCGTATACACTCAGAGGTGTCCCTGTGCCGCGACCTCGAAGATCTCCACCAAGAGAGTAAGTCGATGTAGGCCTCGGTATGCTTGGTCCAGTCCCGGGAACCCGCAACTTGTGGTCTGAGCCAGAGCTCGAGCCCGTGGACCGCACAGTAATGGCCTTTGAGGCGCGCTGCTCTTGTTTCTTCTTGCCCGGCGAATCGCCAAACGCGCTGTACTGCAGCCTTTCCACATTTTCGTTCTGTGCATCGTCCCCGTACCCATCCGATTTCAAATTTCCTGTGGACGATGTTCGGCTGTGCGAGGCATCGTCTCGGTGTTTCGCCTGGCCGGAGCTGGGCCTGTTCCTGTAGGGCAATGAAGACGATGATGAGTCCTTGATGTATGCAGAATCTGGTGTCTGGATCTGAGTAGGGAAACGGTAGTCGGCACTCGAATCCTGAGTGATGGCGGCTGATTCGGGTTGCTGAATGCCTGGCCGAGGGGGGCTGATGTTGACCGGGCTGGAGGGGGCGTTTTGCAAGCGCATCTCGGGCTGTTGCAGACGCGGTATGGGTTTGTTGGAGGAGAATTCTTGTGAGAGGACAGGCGGTGTTTGCTCGACCCTCCTAATCGACCTCCGAGTCGGCGAGTCGGTTGGCGCCTGGAGATGGCCGCTTTCGGCAGCCATGCCGGGGAGTTTGATGTGCGTAAGGATGCTCGGCGGTGTCTTTAGGGCAGGTAGCGATCGGAAAGGAGTGCAAGGTCAGAGCACGGGATCAATGCGGTAAGAGCAATAAATACGAAGTGAAAGTCAAAGCGAATGTCAGTCAAGGTTGACGGTTCCGTGGGGAGCAGCAGGGGACAGAGGACCCTCCCGACAGGAACCTTTGTCCTAGCAGCGCTTGCAGAACTCGCGATGGCAGATCAGATCACGGGAACCAAGAAGCCGGGATATCCTGGGCAGGTGGCGATCAGAATTGCTTGGAGGGTGGTGGTGGGGTGGGCGCTGGAGTAGTGCGAAACGGCGTGCTGAGAGGTGTGTACGCGAGATAGGGAGGGGGCAAAGTAGAGTGTAGTCCCACGAAACAAGAGACAGGCACGTAGATGTTTGTGTGCTCCCCTGTAATAATCGAGGATGCAGAGGCGTGGCGCGTAGGGCGACACATGAGACATAACCCGCGACCGAATCCCCCTCAGCAATGCGTTGGCATCACCTCGAACCACCACGACTGCCACCACGCATATCGGCTGCGGCATGCCGGTGGCCCCGAAGGCGTGCTGCGAGCGTTTGTGTGAACGAGCGAGACGGCGAGACGAGATGGGACTTAGCTTCCCCAAAGAGGACCTAACGGACCCTTGGCCTCCGCTCACATCACGACCTGCAACCGTAAACGTTTTTGGCTCCCTTTTCACCCACACTCACAGCCGGCAGTAGTGCACCGAAATTCAAAATGAGTGACACAAACTGTATGCACCGATCTCTGCTTGGCTGATCTGGTGTGGTGCTGTGTGACATGCTTTACGCTGCGTCAGTGTGAACCTCTTGTTGATGCTGCTGCATAAGCTACATCTCTTGCCAGAGACATCCGCAGAACACCCCGCACGTTCGTCTTCCTTAAGCGAGCACGCACGCACCGTGGAAGAATCGGACGAGACCCGTGCACACATACATACATACTGTACATACGCGTACGTGCGGGAGGAACAACATGCACAACCGCACGTGCTCGCAAGCTCACAGGTTTGCATACGCTCTTCTGGTGGTGCCGTGGCGCTTCAACGATCGGGCGGACGTGACGTTGCTTTTGTTGCGTCTGCCATTTTTGCAGTGTACTGTCCACTGCACGCGAATTTTGCCCTGCGCTGCACTAGCCACTTCTGCATTACGTTCGTAACAGCTATAAATATTGCGCCTGCCGCCGACTCGGTGGTGTAGCGCCATCGTTAGGCGTGCATAAAAATGTAGCCACTGGTCTCAATATTATGGAGTCGGAGATGACGAGAGGAGACAACGCGGCCTGGCAACGGAGCCGGAAGTGTATGCAGCAGCCAGCGGCCAACAGCCTAACATGATCGACACGCGAAATGTCTTGTGCACGGCGGGCACATGTGAAGAGTGTGGCATGATGATGCCGCTCGAGACATATCATCATCATTTCTCTTCAATACGGCTCAACTATGGTAATGCCGTAGCCTAGCTTGAGCTTGCACAGGTCAGAAATACTTTCGCAGTTCCTGCGTCGTTAGGCCAAAGCTAACCTTTCGTGTTCCTATTCTCGGATGGCGTAGCGAGTAGCGCGCGTCCTGTACCTGTGTACTGGCTTGCTGGCTGGTGGCGAATCGTACCCTTGCTCTTTCGCTCATCCTGCTTGGCCCGTGTGGACGAGGAAGCACTCCCCATAGCAACAATAATCCAGCCGTCCGTTCTGGTGTTTCACGCCCGCAGGCACTGCTGCCATCGTCGTCGTCGTCGCCGCCACACTCGTTTGCAGGCTGTCTACCACTGTCGTTGTCCACCACACAAAACTACGAAGTGAGGTCGACGCTCGTTCGCGCCTTCCACTCCTGTCGCACGCACGCCTCACTGTACCCCTGGCTTCACACTTGCTCGCTTCATTTTCTTGACAGCCCACCCAATAGCATCGCCCCAGGGCGCCGGTGCAGGTACGATTTGCCTTACCGTGCACCAACCTGTGGAATGTAGCTAACCCCAATTACCACAGCCCAGCATGTCTTCCTCTGATATGCCTTCGCGCCCGGAACAAGCCTCCAGGAGGAGAGAGTCTTACTACGATACCCACGCCCGCCCTGCGCACCAGTCGCGCCGCCGCAGCTCTGCCACCAGGGACCGCCCAAGGCGTTCATCAGATGCTGACGGCGCGCGTCGCTCATCTGATGCCACTCGTGCACGACGCACTAGTCAACACCGCTCTCAAGACGAGACTAGGACTAGCCACGGTCAACACCGAAGGAGGAGCTCTTCCAACCACCAAGGCTCTGGCCGCCATACCGAGAAGCCTCGCGGTGGAGACGCAAATGTTCGTGCAGTGCATTCACCCACCAACATCCCAGGAGACCGAGAGCCAATGATGTCGCATGCTTCTCGTCCTTCGCAAGGCGGAGCAGAGGATCTCTCGCGCAAGAGGAGTATGATCCGCCCAGAGAGAAGGCGAGACGACCCAGAAGACCCAAACTTCTACTACCGCAAGCATGCTCAGCACATGAACGTGATGCCATCCATCACTGGCAACGACCCACATCTCGAGGACGACTTCGCCACGGCTAGCTCTCGCTCCGACCTTTCAGGGGATATGCGTAGCTCCACCTCGCCACAGAATGAAAAAGGTGGCCCAATACCGGCCAGTGAATTGGCTGCTAGAAGCGCCAGTAAAAGGCAGCCCAAGAAATTGGCACGCAAGTCTGCTGCTGGTGTAGATGAGAAGAGGAAGCAAAAAATCAAAGAGGCGTCAGGCACACCGACTCTATGGGGAACATATTGCCACATGATCACATTCTTCATCCCGAACGTTGTGCTGAGCTGCTTCGGTATGCCCAAGAAGGAACAGCAGAGAGCTTGGAGAGAAAAGATTGGTCTTGTCAGCATTATCCTGCTGATTGCCACGTTCGTCGGTTTCCTCACATTCGGATTCACTCAGGTCGTCTGTCCCGAGGGTGGTCCTTCTAGGCTTCAAGTCAACAAGGTCGATCAAGGCTACATGATTTTCCACGGCAAAGCATACGATTTGACAAGGTCCCGCCACCCGCTCGCTCGTGGGATTTCCGCTGGTGGTAACGTTCTCTGGGACATGGATGAGCCCCATGGTGGCCAAGATGGTAGCTTTTTGTTCCAAAACGTCAATGGCAAATGCAAGGGCTTGATCGAGGCGGCTCCGAACTCGGATGTCCCAACCGACAAGGATGGAAACCTTGCCTGGTACTTCCCATGCAATACTTTCAACCAGGACGGCTCCAGCTCGCCCAACGCCTCGGTCGGGTACTATCTCGGATACTCTTGTCACACATCCCGTGAGGCTCGCGACAACTTTTACGACCTGAAGAGCGCTGGCGATGTGTTTTTCACTTGGGATGACATCCGCAACTCCAGCCGCAACCTGATGGTGTACTCTGGAGATGTGCTTGACCTTGATCTGCTTGAGTGGTTCAACACAACCCAGATCTCGTACCCGCAGATCTTCGATGACATCCGCACTAATGAGGCTGTCCGCGGCCAGGACAATACCCTTGCGTTCGCCTCTAGCTCGAAAAAGCAGGTTGCGCAATGCTTGCAGGAGATTGTCAAGGTTGGATCCATCGATACCGAGACTGTCGGTTGCATCGCCTCGAAGGTGGTGCTCTACGTGTCACTCATTTTCATTTTGGCTATCGTAGGCGCCAAGTTCGTGCTCGCGCTCATCTTCCAGTGGTTCCTTTGTCGCAAGTTCGCCGCCGACAAGACCAGCATGGCCAGCGACAAGAAGAAGAGGCAAGACCAGATCGAAGACTGGTCTGAAGACATCTACCGCGCACCTCCAAAGATCACAGACCCCGCTTCAACTGTCAGCGGCAACTCGAACAAGCGCAACAGCTTCTTGCCCACCACCAGTCGTTTTACAAGCCCGTATGCCATTGAAACCAAGGCCAGACCTGCTCCAATGACAATGGCTAGCCAGTCCTCCACCACTCGCCTGATCCCTCCGTCAAACATCAGTGCCGACGCCTACACTGGCTCGAACCGCTCCGAGGGTACTATTCCTACCATTGACAGCCCTGGCCGGGGAAGTGTCAGCCACAACCGATCCAGCTTAATGCCTTCTGGAGCTCAATCTCAGCGTTTCAGTGGTATGCACGGTGAATCCGATGGTATTGGACCGCATGGCTTCATTCACGAGTCTGTCGTGCCTCAGCCGCCACCAGACTGGCAGCCTTTCGGTTTCCCACTCGCACACACAATCTGCTTGATCACTGCTTACTCCGAAGGACCCGAGGGAATGCGAACCACTATGGACTCCATTGCTATGACCGATTACCCGAACAGCCACAAGCTTCTCTTCGTTGTTTGTGACGGTTTGATCAAGGGTAAGGGTGAGACCATGTCTACGCCCGAAGTCTGTCTCAGCATGATGAAGGATCACACTACTCACCCGGACGAAGTCGAGCCTTTCTCTTACGTGGCTGTTGCATCTGGTAGCAAGCGTCACAATATGGCAAAGGTCTACTCTGGCTTCTACGACTACGGTGCCGACTCTGCAATTCCCTTGGAGAGGCAGCAGCGCGTCCCCATGCTTCTGATTGTCAAGTGTGGTACTCCTGAGGAAGCCACTGTATCAAAGCCTGGTAATCGTGGCAAGCGTGACTCTCAGATCATTCTCATGTCCTTCCTCCAGAAGGTTATGTTCGACGAGCGTATGACGGAACTCGAGTACGAAATGTTCAACGGCATCTGGAAAATCACTGGAATCTCACCCGACTTTTACGAAATCACTCTGATGGTCGACGCTGATACAAAGGTCTTCCCTGACTCTTTGACCCACATGGTTAGCGCTATGGTCAAGGACCCTGAGGTTATGGGACTCTGTGGCGAGACCAAGATCGCAAACAAGACCGACTCCTGGGTTACCATGATTCAAGTGTTCGAGTACTTCATCTCTCACCACTTGAGCAAGTCTTTCGAATCAGTGTTTGGTGGTGTCACCTGTCTGCCCGGATGTTTCTGCATGTACCGCATCAAGACACCCAAGGGAGGTCAGAACTACTGGGTCCCCATCCTCGCTAACCCGGATATCGTTGAACACTACTCCGAAAACGTCGTCGACACTCTCCACAAGAAAAACTTGCTGCTTTTGGGTGAGGACAGATACTTGTCCACACTTATGCTGAAGACCTTCCCCAAGCGCAAGCAGATCTTCGTTCCCCAGGCCGTTTGCAAGACTACTGTGCCGGATGGATTCAAGATTCTGCTCTCGCAGCGTCGTCGTTGGATTAACTCGACTGTGCACAACCTCATGGAACTGGTACTCGTTAGAGATCTCTGCGGTACTTTCTGCTTCAGCATGCAGTTCGTCGTTTTCATCGAGCTTATCGGTACTGTCGTCCTGCCTGCAGCTATTGCCTTCACTCTCTACGTCGGTAAGTACTCCCATATGCACTTAGCCTGGCTATCACAATCACTAACACCTTCATCCTAGTTGCTCTCGGTCTCAAGTCTGCTTTCACAGACACTCCCACCCCAACCATCCCCTTGATCCTCCTTGTCCTCATTCTCGGTCTACCTGGTGTCCTCATCGTCATCACCGCGCATCGCGTTATCTACGTCCTCTGGATGCTGGTCTACCTCCTTTCGCTGCCGGTTTGGAACTTCATCCTCCCCACCTACGCCTTCTGGCACTTCGACGACTTCAGTTGGGGTGACACGCGACAGACTGCCGGCGCCGTAGCAGGCGCCGACAAGGGCGGCCACGACGAAGACGGCGAGTTCGACAGCTCCAAGATCACGATGAAGCGATGGGGCGACTTCGAGCAGGAGCGCCGCTTCCGTGCACCCGCATGGAACAGCAGGCCGAAGAGCATGAGCGCCAATACGATGGGCGGTGCCTCGAGCGCCGTCACCACTCCCATGCTCGGTCACGAGAGGACTGGCTCGAGGGGCTACGACAGCGCGTATCGCGACTAGGTTCGTTCTTTGCGCATGTTTTTGCCGATATCTTTTTGCTGCTGTTCTTTTCTTTCTGACGATGTCTGCATTTTTGGGCATCTATTGTGCATATGACTGGATGGCCATTGTCGTTGAGACCAGATGTCTCGCTGTTTTTGTGCGTGTTTTTGAAGACAAAAAAAAGGAGCAGAGTTCATTCTTAATCTTCTTCTTAGGCGTAATGTATGAGGGTGTCTCTGGGAGATTGGGCACGGATTGTGTATTGCTAATGAATATGTATGCTGTGTGCGTAATCCATTCTTCATGACAATGCCTGTGTACTCATTGCAGTGATTGTGCTTACCGCTGAAATGTCGTATTTGATGTGCTATCTGTTTGGTATTTTTGTTATGGTAATGCCATCGTGCGCAGAATCATGATGAACTCGGACTTGCGGCTGAGGTGCTATATGTGGTGTGGTTGTCTTTAGCAGTAAATGCGCTGATACTGGCATGCGTGGAACTAAGATGAACTCATCTTTACCAGTAAGATTCAATTGAGCTGCGCTTTTCTTTGGCATTTACCATACCAATACCACCGTGTGCAGACTGATTGATATACTTGCTCTTACCAGTGAGATGCTCATTAAGTTGTGCTTCGTTTCAGCGTTCATCATAACAATACCATTATGTTCAGCACGATGCTATACTCACCCTTGCCACTAAGATGCAGTCGATGCAATAACCAACGCTGTACGTCAATCCATGCGCAGGGACTGTCGAGATCCTTTCCCGCTCGTTTTGCCACAAGACAACCACGTGTGAAGAATCAACACCCCAGCAGCCATGAGCCCGTGGTCCATGCATTGGTGCATTCTCGATACGCTCGTTTAACGAGTTCGCACCTGTCACCAAAGAGTGGAGCACATTGTTAGCCCTTCGCCACCTGCAAACCCACGTGAAGGCCGCCAGGGATCGCCGGAACGGCTGGTGCAGGGCTGTCTTACACAGCATGCTGCAAGAATGGTGGACATGAGCTGCCGCCGTATGTATTGGAGGCGCTCGGACATACCACCTGAATACAGCGGTTTCGACGGCGGCGCCGCTGTCGTCCAACCCGCCGGAAAATGCGCTCTCCGAGTGCCCCCGAGACGCCTCTGGATCTGAGATCGAGCTGTCGTCGGGCGGGCTTTCATCGATCGCCTCAGTCAGTCGACATGTCCACTCTGTGCTCCGATCAAGCCGGCCATCATGAACACAGCGGCAGCAACCACGAGGCACAAAGGCGGCGCGTCGGCACTACCTCCCCCTTCACCCTTTCAACCCACGAGCATCGCTTATGGCTGGTCGGTCCCCACGAAGTCAACCATGCTGCGGCATCATTGGCGGAGTGGTACCGCTGCTGGTCCTGCCTGCCGTACGACGACTCTTGCAGCGCATGAACAAGGGCGGGAGGAGGAGGAGCGAGTCAAACGAGAACGCCTTTTTTGACCGTCTGAGCAGGAGGATCTGCATTTACCGCGCTCAGCGGCGTGCAGATGCGAGGCGAAGTACCGTCTCGCGTACCAGGCTCGCCATTGGGCGGCAGTCGCCTGTCAAGGAGCCATTCCGAGGGTTTTGGTCGTGGTACAGCGCGGCAGAAGCGCGTCGCCCAAAAGGGATGGGCGCTAATGCAGCGCTTCTGCCAGGCGTTTGCAAGTGTGCTGGGGTGGGCGAGAGTCGCAGCGGAGAGGATGTGGAGGACGACGACAGCGGCGCGGTACACTCGTCCTGCTATTTGTCCAGGGAGGCAGAGCAAGACGCGATATGCGCAGGCGGCCGTTTGGACAGGTGGCGACTATGGCGTGCGGTCTTGATGCGCCGGCCGAGTGTGGCTCTGTGCAACTGAGCTCACGTGTCGGCCTGCCTGCCTGCCTGCCTGCCTGTCTGCCGTGAGCCGCGTCTTGTCACGGTCGCTTGCGTTGACTGATTTCTTGATGCGTGTCGCTGGTGTCGCGCTCGTCTGTCGGAGCGAGGGCGATTCCTTGCCTTGATGTGCAGAAGGCGGCGAGTGCTGCTGATGCTGATGCTGATGCTGATGCTGGTGCTCCCTCGTTGATGCCCAACCACGACGCATGACAGTGGAGTCTGTCTCGACTACCACTCTTGTACTATACTACACCCATCTCCACTCCCACTCCTCCCTTAGACATGGTCCCGTCTCGCTTTGCTTACCACGCAATATAGATTCCATACAGTGCCGTGCTGCATCGCTCCCTGCAGGGCCAACAGAGCCGCGTGCTGCTGCTGCTGCTGCTGCTGCTGCTGCTCTTCTCATCTCGCCTGTTACCGGCCGGCAGGATACTCTCGTCTCTTCACACACCCCGGACCCAGCAATCTGCAGCGTATTTCGCTCACATATACCCTGGTCCCGTCGCATGCGAGTGCGGGGTGGGGTTCCCACGAGAAAGATCCTTGCATGAATGCATCGCTGCTGCTGCGAGGACCATATCCATCTCTTCATCCGTGAACCTGAACCACTCCCACGGTAATGCTGATCCCACCTGACACGGCCTCGATTCCTTCTGCCTATACGACTCTTACGACACTCCATACCGGCCCTTTGCCCTGGTGCTCCCACCGCTGCTGCACCCACCCGCAGCCCGGCCAGGAAGCCTTGAAACTCACCGCGCGCGTCACCCTCGCCTGCTTGATTGCCTGCATCCTGGCCTACTATCGCAAGCGAGCGACGTACCCTCGAGCGCACGTCGCTTGCATGCAAGTAATCCTTTGACAGCCCACCCTGTGCGAGCCTCTTTCCTGGCGCTGGATACTTCTGCCGCAGGAACTCTACCAAAAGCCCATACATCCTGCTTTCCTCCCTTTGACAGTCCAGGATTCTCGTGTGAACCGTTGGTACAGCGTGAAGCCGCGCGTGCCTCGCAGTTGTAGTGCCGCAGGAAGGGGTAAGGCACACAACCTTGACACGCCTGCTCTTCCATTCCACTGGGAATCAACATTCGCCATGGCCGACATGTTCTATTTCTGCAGTCCTCCGGCGCCGGTCGAATACTCCGGTTCATCCTCAAGACGCTATCGCAGGCCGGTCAGGAAACCTCATCAATCACGAAACAGGATGGAACGCGCTTGTATGGCCCGCTTTGTGGAGCCTGTGTTCTGCAGCACGGTGTTTCCTTTTTTTTCTCAGGCGGATCGTTTAGTCTCTCAGGATGGCCTCCAGTCTGTTCGCGAAGATTGCCCGGACGATGCGCAAGACATGGACTGTCACGATGAGTTTGACCAGAGTGCTTGCGATGATGTCCATGAAGGCACGATCGAAGATGCCACCTTCCAAGCACCCATGGAATCAGAGGCGCTCTTACAGCAACCGCAGGACAGCACCTTCCAGGAAGAAAATGAGCGTGTGGCAACCACCATCCAGGAAGTCGCATTGCCATTTGAGATGAGGAGCGATCCCTTAGCCATACCACGGACGGTATCGCATCAGCCTTCGTGCGACAGCCTGCGAAATTTCGCAAGCTCTGCAGATGGTCGATACTCTCAAACATCTGCCACTGAGCCTCGTACTACCGCGGGTGTCGATTATGACAACCTGCCCGAGGAAGTTCGCTTGCAAGCTAGCAGTGCCGCGCAATATACTATCATGACAGACATGGCCGAATCAGCATGGTCAGTCGACGACCCTCGCTACGGCGCTGACCTATTGGATAGCCTTGATTCATGGACTGCGCGGGACTTCTCTGCAATGCAGGCCCAGCTTTCGGACGAACTTTTCGAGCGTGCAATTGCTGAGCACAGCACGCTGCCGACGTTCAATCGCCAGGAAATGATCGCGTCTGGTCATGATATGCAAGGAATTGCCTGGGACGACTACGGAATCGACAGACATCAGTGTCTGCATGACCGAGCAACTTTGTATAATACATCCTCCTCGGAAAGCATGCTTGCGGATGATGAATCCGCCCTTGACGCCCAACAAGAACGCTTCTACCGCTTCCAATATTTCAATGGCTCCAAGCGACCGAAGTATGCCCACCATCAGCTTCGCCATGTACTTGCATCAGTCGGTCGGGACGTGTACTACGCCAACGCCAGCCAAGTCATGCAAGCATCGCTTGCTTTACCCAGTGTCAAAGAAACAGTCCTCGACTTGACCAAGTCCACCATGACTGCGACCCCTATCCGTGTCACAACTCTTGCAGCGACAGATTCTGCTGTCATTGTAGCGGGTGGCTTCGACGGCGAATATGCCATCCGGAATCTTGACTCTCCTACATCATCACATTCAGAAGGCTTCGTCACTCACGACCGCAACGGCCTTGTCACTCATATACACACATTCTCTCACCGCCGCTCCGACCTCCCTCAAGCGGCATTCTGTGCCAACGACCAGCGCCTACGACTGATGGATCTTACGACAGAGAAATTCACCAAAACACTAGAATTTGACTACTCCCTCAACTGCGCCGTTTCCTCCTCAGACGGCCGCTTGCGAGCTTTGGTCGGCGACTCGCCAGATGCGCTCATTACCGATGCCGAATCAGGAGAAACACTCGTAACACTGCAAAGCCACAACGCCCACATCTTCTCCTGCGCATGGTCACCAGACGATAGATTCCTCGCTACCGGTGCCCAAGACGGCAAAATCGCGCTCTGGGACTCGCGGAACTGGTCACAGCCACTGGCCGAGTTGCCCAACGCTCTCTCCTGCTCCCGCTCTCTGCACTTCACTTCCGACAGCTCGAGGTTGATCTCGGCCGAGAACGAAGACGTCGTCAGCATCATCGATACGCGCGGTCTGGCTGAGACGAGGCAGGATATTCGCTTCTTTGGCACTATATGCGGTGTCACGTTGGTTGATGGCGGCGACGAGATTGTCGTCGCGAATGGCGATAGGAGTGTTGGTGGGCTGATGAGTTTCCGGCGGACAAAGTATGATGGTAGCAGTGAATTTGGGGAAGGGGAGGGAGGGATTATGGATCCTTTGGAGAGGTGTCGGATGATGGCTGCGAGGAGAAGGAATGCGAGAGGGGTGGGGATCGTGGAGGAGTTCGTGGTGTGAATACATTGATGATGATGACGAGGACGAGGACGACGATGATGATGATGATGATGATGATGATGATGGAATGTATATAATGATGTTGACAAACTCTGAAGCGTTGTTGTGAATATTTGAGGTACGTATTCTTGTGTAGTGATGTTCAAAGCCCTTTCCCTTACTGACTCGGGCTATCAGCGGAGGGCACGGAGACTATCGTGTTGCTGCAAACCAGTGAGAGTCGTACTCTGTTGGGGAGGGCTGTCGTTGTCTATAGGGCCCTTTGGGCACCCACGGATACTAGATTAGCGACTTGGGAATGATGGGCGTACTTCCAACAGCCTGCAGCCCTTGCGCTCAAGATCATCTGCGGACTCTCAATGGAACGTCGATAGTTGATAGTACCAGCATACTCGCTTCTGACAGCAATAGATGCCGTGAGCAATATCTCGGCGATCCTAAGCATGTCTACAATTGAGGGTAGCATCAGTTTGGCGAGTCGAGTGCTGTGATGGGGAGAACGAAAGAGGTGGAGAGGCACAACAGATGGTTTTGAATGTAGCATTTCGTCATTACGCGTCCGTAAATCCTAACGTTACAACTATAGTATAAATACAAAAAACAAGAATCGCTCGCTAGGGCCCAAAAACAAGAAAGCAGCAATTATTAAAAATCAGAACGCGTGACCAGGAAGAGCAGAGAAGGCCTGGCGAACGCGAAACTACTGCATCCCTTCCCTCCCAAGAAGGGATGAGAAAGAGTCGAGCATCCAAGTCCCTCTGCTTTCCTTTTCTCCCAATCGGATATCCCAGTATTGTTTCTCTTTCCTCCCAGAAGAAAGTTGTGTTCCCGCCTTTTGTGGTAACCGGTGTCTGACAAATTAAACCCTCCTCCCTCCTGTGCTGCCCACTTCCTCCGTCAGACCGGGCTGGGCGGGCGGAATGTAGCCTTTCATGTACATCCGTGGTCCGCTCGCGCGTCATGGCGGATTTTGTTGCTTTTTTTGGTGTTGCTTGTTTGTTATGTGGTGTTGTTCATGTTGCGAGAAGCTTACTTCTTGTCGCCACCGAGCATGCCGCCGACGATGGGCAGGCTGCTGAGCTTGCTCTTGCCATCCTTACCCTTCTTCTTATCGTCGCCGCCGAGGCCGAATGCTCCGAGGAGCTTGTTGACACCAAGGCCGCCGAGCAGTCCGTTGACCAGGCCGCCGAGGCCAAGGCCGTTGAGCAGCTGGCCGACCAGACCCAGGACACCTGCCAGCAAGAGGCCGACGGCTGCGAGGATCTGGAACAGAGGCTGGGTCATCAAGCCCCAGAGAGGGTTAAGCTTCTTCTTGGCGTGAGGCATGTCGTTGAGCTTCTTCTTTGCATCATCAATGGTGGTGACGACGGTGGTTGTGAGCTCCTTGAGGCTCTCGGCGAGAGCGTGCTCCTCAGGAGTAGCCTCGCCAGTGCCCTGGCGGCCCTTGGCCTGCGCAGCAATCTTGCCGTCGGGGTCGAGACCGCGAAGCGAGCCGTTGCACTCTTGCAAGTGACGACCGGCCTCTTCGATGAGAGGCTTGACGTTGTTGACAAGCTCCTCCTCGTCGAGCTCGTCCTTGGGGGTGCGGTCGGCCTTGTCCATGTGCTCCTTGATCTGCTTGCAGATGGGCTGGACGCGCTCGAGGGTCTGCTGGCAAATGGTGTTCATCTTCTGTGCGATCTCGCGCTCCTGCTCGCGCTTGGCGGCCTCAGCGAGCTCCTCCTCGGTGGGGCCCTCGTACTCCTCTTCGTCGATGTTCTCGAGCAGAGTGCACTCGCCGATCTTGTTGCCATCCTGGTCGACAACGTTGCCGTTGTCATCGATCTCCTGGCCGACACAGTGTCCGAGATTGCCATCGGTGAGACGACCAACGAGGTCTCCGTTCTCGTCGCGGACCTCGCCCTCCTTGTTGACACGCATGCCAGACATGGGGTTGACGCGACGCTCCTTCTCCTCAGGCTCCCAGCGCTCAGCAGCACCGATCTGGTTGCCGTTCTTGTCGATGATGGTACCATCCTCTTCGACACCGTGGCCAAGGAGCTTCTTAATGTCGCCCTCGGTGACACGGCCGATGATATCTCCACCCTGTGTGGTGATGGTGCCATCCTTGTTGATCTGAAGACCCTCGAAGCCAGCGAATGGTCCTTCGGGGCTGGTGTCCTCACCGAAGACAAGCTCAGCACGTCCAACGACGTTACCGGCGTTGTCCCAGATCTGACCCTCGCCGTCAACCTTCTTGCCGACAAGAGTCGCGACATCGCCCTCAACAACGCGGCCAATGATCTTGCCGCTGCTGTCAACAGCATTGCCGGTCTTGTTGATGGTGGTACCAGCAAGAGCAGAGTTGTCAACGGCCTCCTCTTCCTCTTCCTCCCAAGGGTCGGCGTGACCCTTGACGTTGCCATACTTGTCGATGATATCACCATCCTCGTCAACAGCAAGGCCGACAAGCTTCTTAGCATTGCCCTCGACGATCTCGCCGACGACGTTGCCATCTTGGTCCTCAACCTTGCCGTCCTTGACGACGCGCAGACCCTCGTGGCCAGCGAAGGGACCCTCAGGACGAGAGACACGCTCGTTCTCGGGAAGAACCTCGCAACGGCCAACGACCTTGCCGGTGTCACCGTAGATGTAACCGTTCTCGTCGCAGCGGCGGCCAGCAAGCTCCTTGACGTTGCCCTCAACGAGGCGACCGAAGGGAATGCCCTTCTCATCAACAACGTAGCCCTGCTTGTTGAGCTCCTTGTTCTCAAGAATGCTGTTGTCCACAGGCTCCTCTTCCTCCTCTTCAGGCAGAGGGTCGGCGTGGCCCTTGACGTTGCCGTACTTGTCGACAATGTCTCCGTCCTCGTCAACAGCGAGACCGATCAGGCGCTTGGGGTTACCCTCAACGATCTCACCGACGACGTTCTCGTTCTCGTCAGCGACCTTGCCACCTTCGATGACACGGAGACCCTCAAGACCGGCGAAGGGACCCTCAGGCTTGGACTCGCGCTCCTCCTCGGGGATGAGCTCGACACGGCCGATGACCTGGCCCTGGTCGTTCCAGAGCTGACCTTGGTCGTCGAGCTTCCTGCCAGCGACCTGCTTGGGGTTGCCCTCAATGAGACGGGCGATCGGAGTGCCTTCGTCGCCAATGACAACGCCGGCCTTGTTGACCTGCTTGCCCTGCAAGAAGGACAGGTCGGCAGCCTCCTCCTCAGGGGCCTCGTCCTCCTCATAGCGGTCGGCGTGGCCAACAACAGAGCCCTTCTTGTCAATGATGTCTCCGTCTTCATCAACAGCACGGCCGAGGAGCTTCTTAGCATCACCCTCGGTGACGACACCGACAATGTTGCCATTCTCGTCGGCGACGTAGCCGTTCTCGATGACCTTGAGACCTTCAAGACCGGCGAAGGGAGCCTCCTCGTCGGCGTCCTCCTGGGGAACGGTCTGGGCGCGGCCGATAACCTTGCCCTTGTTGTCCCAGAACTGACCCTCGGCGTCGGCAGTGAGGCCAGACTTGGAGAGCTTCTTAGCATCACCCTCAACAAGCTCGCCAACAATGTTTCCATTGCTGTCGAGAAGCTTGCCAGCCTTGTTGACGGCGAGGCCGTCAAGGATGGAAAGAGGAGGAAGGCCATCGCCCTCCTCCTCTTCTTCCTCACCCTCTTGCTCCTCCTCACCTTCGCCTTCGCCCTCTTCGGCTTGCTCTTCCTCAGCAGCCTCCTCCTCTTCTTCGGGCTTGCCGCCAATGACACGAACCTTACCAAGGACGGTCTTGCCGTCCTTGTCGAGGATCTCGCCCTTGTCGTTGATCTTCTTGCCGGCGCACTGAGCAAGCTCACCCTCGGCGAGCTCACCAATCTCCTCGCCATCCTCGTCGAGGACCTTGCCCTTTTTGTTGAGCTTGTAGCCCTCCAGGGTCTCGATGCCAGGAGTGTCATCATCCTCGGGCAACTCACCCAGCTCCTCGAGGAGGTCGTGGGTGGCGGTCTCGGCAGCCTCACCTTCAGTGATGCCAACCTTGCCAATGATGTCGCCCTTCTTGTTGTAGACTTCACCCTTCTCATTGATCTTCTGACCAGCGCACTTAGCAGGGTCGCCCTCAACAAGCTGGCCAATCTCCTCTCCATCGTCGTCGAGGACCTTGCCCTTCTTGTTGACCTTGCGGTCCTGAAGGATGCGGATGTCGTACTGCTTGGCGAGCTGGCCACCAAGCTTCTCGGCAGCACCCTCGGCGAGCTCAGTAGCGCTCAGGATGTTGCCATCCTCATCGACGACCTGACCATCCTCGTTGATGTTGAGGGTCTCGGGGTCGATCTCGCCATCAGCAATCTTCTGGCGGATCTCCTCGTCCTCAATGTGGCCAAGGACGCCTCCGTCGGAACCGACGATCTCGCCAGCCTCGTTGAGCTCCTTGCCCTCGAGGGCTTCAATGCCGGGAAGCTCGTCCTCGATGCCTTCGGCCTGCTCGGCAGCACCTTCGGCGGCATCTTCAGCGCGCTCGGCAGCGTCATCAGCCTGGTCAGCAGCGTCCTCGGCTCCGTCAGTGACACCTTCAGTGGCACCGTCAGTGGCAGCCTTGGCAGCGCTAGCGGGCTCGTAGACACCCTGCTCGACAAGGTCGGCGGCATCCTCGTGGATGGTGGCGTAGCCAACAACATTGCCGTCCTCATCAATGAACTCGCCCTTGGCGTTAAGGGTGGCGTTCTGGAGCTCTGAAGGGTCGCCCTCAGTGACCTTGCCTATGGTGTTACCCTCAGAATCGTAGATGATACCATCGACCTGGCAGGTGAGGCCCTCCATGATGGAGAGGCCAGGGAGGCTGTCGTCTTCCTCCTCGTCCTCCTCATCATCGTCCTGATCCTCGTCTTCGTCGTCGAGGTACTCCTCAGCACCCTCAGGGAGCTCTTCGCCGTTCTCACGAGCCTCCTGGATCTGTCTCTTGATCTCGGTGGGGAGGAGCTCGCAGCGACCGACAAGATCTCCATCGTCATCGAGGATCTCGCCATCGTCGCCAATGGGGTAGCCCTCGAGGTCCTCGGCATCGCCCTCAGCAAGTCTGCCAATGGGATTGCCCTCGGAGTCGTTGATGGTGCCGTCGCCACCAACCTCGAGGCCCTTGAGAACGCTCAAGTCACCTAGGGAGGCTGCGCCATCAGCAGCGTCCTCAGCCTGGTCCTGAGCATCCTCAGCGGTGTCGTCGGCAAGGTCCTTGGCTTCACCTGCCTGGTCCTCAACACCCTCGACAGCGCCCTCAGCCTGGTCCTCCGCATCAGAAGCGGCGTCTTCGGCTTGATCTTTGACGTCTTCAGCACCATCTTCGATCTGGTCTTTGGCGTCCTCAGCAGCTTCGCCAGCCTCATCGGTGGTCTCGCCAGCGACCTTCTGGCCCTCCTCAGCGGCACCCTCGGCAGTCTCCTGAGCGCCATCCTTGACGTCCTCAGCAGCCTTCTTGGGGTCCTGAGCAGCCTTCTTGGGATCCTGCTTGCCAGCAAGACCCTTGGCCTTGCCAGCGAGGCCCTTGGCACCGCTGAGCAGCTGGCCACCCTGCTGGCCTTCCTGCTCCTCGGTGTCGTCCTGCGTCTCATCTGCGGACTCGCCAGCCTGACCAGCCTTCTCGGTAGCATCGTCAGCGACGTCCTCGGCCTCACTCTGGGCATCGTCGGCAGCGCCCTCAGCCTGCTGGGTGGCACCTTCGACGGCATCGTTGTCGTCTTCGTCTTCGTCGTCATCCTGGACGGGCTCAGGAGCAGCCTCCTCGAGGCCCTCCTTGCCCTGCTCGCCGGCCTGAGAGACCTTGCTCATCAGACCCTCGCCCTCGCCATCGTCGCTCTCATCGTCCTTGAGCTCGACGTTCTTCTGGGCCTGCTCACCGGCGTCCTTGGCAGTGTCCTGAGCCTTGCCAGCCTGTTCAGTGGCCTCGGAGGCATCAGGAGCCTTGGGCTTGGGAGTCGATTTGGCAGATTGGGCACCCTTGGCTGCGGACTGGCCGAGCTTCTGGGGAGTGTTTCCGGGCTTTCTTCCAAGCTTGGTGGGAGTCTTGGGGGCGCTGCTGGCCTGTTGCCTGCCTGCCGCTGGGGAAGGAGCCATTTTATCGGAGTTTTGGGTAGTGGTTTTGTTGGAAGAAGTTGTTCTAGATGAAGATCCGCGGCTTGTTACCGGGGATGTCTTTCTGTCGGGAGTAGGCGGGAAGGAGTAGTAGGCGTATTGACTAGAGTTGCTGGTGGGCATGCACAACAACAATCATTAACTGGAGCTAGGTCGTAATAATCGTACAGTAATCGTGTAATTGATTGGGAGTTTGGGAGTTTGGGAGTAACAATTGGGAGAATTGCTAAAAGTGAAGAAGGAATGTGAAATGTGGCTGCGGTTTTTCTGATATAGCTTACAAGCTGGCAGCTAGGCCAGCGAGAATGGCAGCACAGAGCATGTGCATGACATGGCCAGGGTGGATGCGTACTGCCATCGACGAAGGGCATCGCAATCGAGGATCCGGACATGACGTCGCTGTGGCCGTTCAGGAAAACATCCCTGTCCGTAATCCCTGTTGCAGTGCATGAGGCGTCAGCTAACATGAGGAGTAAATGGGGGTCCTGTAGCGGTGGCGCGCGCCTGGCCAAGCAGAACGCGCTTCCAATCGTGGCAGCTATGGCAAGAGTGGCGGCCGGTTGGTCGGCAGGTTTGGTGTAGCACCACTCAAGCGAGTTAGGTGACGTTTCGCATTATGCTTCTCCAACGGTCGCGTCAAAGCGCTACCGTTGATCTCAAGATTGGATTTTTGGCTGGGGGCAAGTGCTGGCTAATCTGGCACGTTTCTACCAACGGTACGTCATCGTGAGAGAAACTGGGCTCTTGCTTTTCCACGTGGAAAAGTAGAGGATAGTGGTCTGGGCTGCAGCGGTTTACACTGTTTACCACGGTATACAGCATTTAGCTGGTAAGCCACGAAACATAGAGAGCTCAGGTCGCGCACCCGTGGCTAGTTGTTCGTGGCGACAGCTCACAAGTAGAACGGTATCTCCTGCAGTGGCAGCGGCGGTGCAATCACCTCGAGAAAGCAGTTGTTCGATCGTGATGCAGCCGCACTTTTGCTCATCGTCGATCGCCGTGCAGAGCCACCGTTCCAGACGGCTCGCCAGCCGTGGTGTGCCACCACGGCCACCTCCTGACCCTGTATGTGGAGGAGTAGACAGCTGCTGCAAAGGCGATCTGGCGACGGGCACGCCTTCTCAGGTGGATACGTGTGGCTAGAATCCAGTGCCAAACCGGTTTCTCGTGTCTCACGCAAGGCGGTCATTGCCGCCGCAACTAATTATGTGCGAGTCTTCCTGCATGTCGCCTCGGTCGCCCAGCATGCTTTCATAGTCAAACGTCAAATGTCTACGGTAGAGCGTGGCATCGTGCGAGTCCGATTCTGACTTCGGGCACGTTACATTTGCTCTCGCACGGTGTCGCACCTTGTTTTGGCAAAGGGTTCTTGCGAGAAGCTCGGCCTGTGTCGACCGGATCCGATCGAAAGCTTCCGGTACGTTGGTAAGAAACAGCTGTTACATTAGCACTGCAGGCTACTGTACTGTAGGCAATCGTGCCACTCTTTTTGTCTCCGCAAGCGTGCTGCATGAGAACCATTGCGGCGGAGAGCTCTACCGATTACCTCCGATACTCATCGCATCGAAAGGGGCTGTAGTGATTCGGATTGTGTTCCGACCTCTAATGAGAAGCAGGACCGCAGATCCTGTTCGCGAGGCTCTCGCTCTTTCGAGTCCATTCCTCCCGCATGTCCACAAGCCGGAGGCCGCTCTCGAAATACTGGGGCCATGACGCATGTCACTAACCTCCGGACTTGTACCTGCATGCGACGCATCGCTGCCGACAAGGGTGTCCACGTCTTTGTTGGGGAACAGCACCAGGTGGCTGAGGATCGAGAGTTCGTGCCTGGTCCCAGTATGACATCGCGCATGCTCATCTGCATGCTATCACAGCACGGCAATGTGTTATGCACCGGAGCTGCGGGTTCCAGATGTATTGATGCCATTGCGTGCGCATTGGGTCAATATGACATGACACTGCGAGGCTGTCTTGAAGCCAATGCTTTTTCTAGATGTACGGACGTTTCGAAATGGCACGGTGCATTGACGGGCGCGACGCTTTTGATCGTGTTGCGAAATCGCCAGATCGCAAGAAGCATTACAGCCTGTAAAACATTGACGCATTCTTGTCAATCCCGATGGCAGACATGCGTGGGATTGGACGTGAGATGATTGTCAAGGCACGAGACAACAGAAGCATGACGACCAAAATAAACTTACTTCTTCCTGTGTTTGTGGAAAGCGCGACACACAGGTGGTTGTTGGCTGTCACGCTCAGCGCCGGCCCTCTAGCCACCTCCTCGTCACGACATCACCTCACTTCACCAAAAGACCAACAGTGTGTCATCACATGCAATCCCTCAAAACCTCAACGAATATACACTCCAGCCCAACACACTCTTTCAAGGCACCGCACCTACTTTCGCAAACTTTCCTAACGGCGTAGCGCCCTGATCAGCGTTGCTAGCTGAAAAGTGAAGACCAAGGGGACTGTTCTAACGCTGGTAGCTTGGAGACGCTAGATATAGGCCAACCCAACCGTCCGGACCAAGATTGGACATTGTACATCGCAAAAGGACCGCTTGTGATGATGATCATATATCTATGTGCGCAAATAGAGCAAAATGAGAAAGAATCATTCATGCAACAACTGAATAATAGGTCTCTAGTCAACATTAGAGTGCCGGGAGATCGACATATTCTGATTGATACTCTCGCATTCGAACTCAAATATATCGACGACCACGTCTTGCGACTCAGTGGCAGATGCAGTCACTTCGTCGGCCATCAAGCTATAATTTTTAAGCGCGTCGAATAGTTGATAGGTCCATTCATCTATAGCAAGTGCAAATTACTCGTGCCGTATTTACAACTAACGTGCCCTACTTGTTGAGTGGCCATTGTACTCACGTAAATTTAGCGACGGTGACTTTCTCGGTATAGCAACAAGTCGAGTAACGCTAGCAACCCTACATGTTGCAAGATTAGCGCACAGCTACTATTTAGCACGAGAACCAGATACGGGCCTATGGTTAACGTATGAGTACAAACAACAAGACACACAGATCATTCGAATTGAATATCTGATCAAGGTGCTGGACCCCAACACTAACCCTACCGATGATTGGCGCTTCATGGATGGAAATGCGACACTGGTCACGAGCATCAATCAACGCATCTAGTACATACATGCGTCTAGCATGATTCGATTGGTATAATGAGGTTTTTGTATGTTAGTTGACCCACAAACAAGTCGTGGAATTCGATTTAGTTGCGACAGCTTCCAAGTAATTCTTGTAACGTCCCTCAAGGCGCACCCATGTACATGTATACCTTACATCTGCTATCCGGCTTCGATTCGGGTGTTCTTAAGATGCTATCCGCCGAGTCTGAGATACCAGCAATGCTTAAGAGGGGCTACGGCTTCTATTTTCCGCTGCCTCACTTGCGCAGTAATCGCCTTTGTCTCTTTGGTCGATCCAAGATTTAATGTCTGTGGCAGACGTAGCCCGGGTTGAATCCAAGCTCTGACGTACTAGCACATTAGTTACTACCTGTAAGATACGATTAAAGCTCAAGTGATATCTCCATGGCAAGTATAGCAATTTCAAAGTCTAGGTTCTTTCAAGCTAGCAGGTCGATTGCTAAAATTTAATCGAAACTTAAGTAGTGTCTGAGTGGTAGACGCAGTCATTTCTGAGCTGGGATGCATCGTGCTAGCTAGCAGGGTGGTTGCTGAGATGAAGGCCGCTGAGCTGCCTCCGAGGTCGAGTTGTAGGAGAGTCTCAGCTGCTTGTGTGCTACTACCAGCAGACTTTGACAATGGAGTGACATGGAGTGCCATCAAGATACTATTGGTGAGGTTCCAAAATGAAATGTGTAATGGTAGTTTCTCCGCGAAGTTCAAGCTGCCATCGCCCAGTAATGATATGAAAGTGACGTGGAAGGCCAATGAGACGCGAGTAATTATTGAAGAGTATCCCAGCTACACTGATAGCACGGTCATCAAGCATGAATGTTCGAACAGTATCGTTCCCTCTGAGATACGGCTGATGAAGTGTACGGAGACACATGCGCATGCGCATGTGAAGCGAGCTTCTCAATCGGGGCTGGCTCGTGCGTAACGGAAGCACTCCTTCAAGTCTGCGCCAGATATCTTCAGACGATGACCGCACATTTTGTCCATGGGGCACATTTGTTCAGGCATTCATCCTCGGTACCAACGGGATTAAATGGGAAAAGCATACAACCAAGACCAACGCGACCGCGTCAAAGCACTGCTCGAGGCCGGACGCGATGAGGAGACCATCGAGAAGGAGACGCAGGTCTCCGACCGCACAATCCGTCGCTGGAAGATGGAGCTCGAGCGCACCGGTCGCATCGGCAAGCCGCCAGAGAGCAGGACTGGCAGGCATCGCGTGCTGAATCCAGAGGTCGAAACGGTTAGTGGGAGATTCCTCATCTCTCGGCAGCTAGTATGTGTGGTGGACTGACGGCATGCAATTCCAGGCGCTCTTCGAACATGTGAAAGATAAGCCGGAGATGTCTGTCGACGACATGCTCTGGTGGCTTTACGAGACGTACAAGATCGTGGTTGGCACGCGCACAATACGAAGGGTCTTTGAACGTAAAGGCGAGGGAGGAACCAGGTTCAAGAAGAGCAAGCAGGCGGCTGCTGCGCTGGATGCTACGGAAGAAGTACAGGGGGAAGGGCTACCCATGCAATCGCCTGTGCCTCATGTCGACGATGTATACCAGAGTCCTTTTGCGTCCATGGCTGAACTGGTGCCTCCACAACATCAGGCCGAATTAACGCTCGCTCAAGCGCTCACGAATGCGAACTACCCACCGCCACCGCCCGCTCCTGCGCCTGTACCCGCTGAGATGGACATGAATATGACGCATGACGATGACGGTGATGACGAAGAGACTCTACAGTTGCAACTGCAGCAAATCGAACTACAAAAGCGCGAAGTGGAACTCAAACTCAAAATGCGCCGATTGAAGCAAGGCAAGAGCACGCAAAATCTCACATCTGGAGCTACAGCACCGTCCACTACAACACCCAGTACGCTATACAAGCCTGGCGCGCACGTTGGCAACACGCCTCCGAAGCGCGACTCACGCAGCAAGAAGAAAATCGAGGAGTCGAAACGACGGACCGCCGAAAGACAAGAGCGCATGCTTCGGGACTTGGAGCGTCGCAGCAGACGCCGCGAACACCTTACCGCAGAATGGGTAAACTCAAAGGATATTTGGCCATTGCGGGCTCAAGGAGAATTAGCAGAGCTCATGCACCGGTACGGATATTACACGTTCAACGTGAACAACATCGAGACCTTCGAAGCAATGTATCGCGAGTTGTACCAACTGGTTGACCTCAGCAAGAACGACTGGGATCCACAGGTGCACGACGAGATGTTGCGCGAGCGCATGAAACGAAAGATGGGCCAGTTGCGCACGAAAATGCAAAAGACTGGCGAGATTATCGGTCGCGCAGACGGATATGCTGGATGGCAGAAAGCCGACGACTACACTGGCGAGCAGGCAGGCCATATATTGGGAGGCGACGACTCACATGATCCACAAGATGATGGTATCGACCCTCACCATGATCCTGCAATGCAAGTGGCGCACGCAGGCATTCAGGTACAACCGGGTGCGCAACAGCAGGTCGCGCAATCAGAGGAGCAGATGCACTATGAGCCAGTGCCAGATCCGAATCAGATGGGTGCACATCATGGACAGCCGATTTACGGCAATCCGCCCATGATGCACCACCAGCAAGCTCCGCCGTATCCTATGATGGACAACCACCACCAGAACATGCTGCCATATGGGCAATTACCGCCAGGGCACGAGAACGGGCTAGTCATGTGATGACGCTGCAGCAGCAGGAAATGGCGCAAGATTCTTAATGCTTTCTATGTTTGATACCACTTTCCTACTTACTACTCTTTACTTTCGAATGAAAACTAGCCTGACCTCTCCTCGTATCTCTCCCCCAATCACCCGAGGCTGACAACTGTGGTTCACCCTCCTCTTCTTTGCCAGCCACACTCATTTTGATCTCGTGTGGCCGCCTTGACGCGTGGCTGTGGCCAAAACCTGTTTCGGGGCTTGCTATTTGGAACTTTAGCCAGACCCCTGCTCCCTGTTGTTCCCTTGTTCTTCACCTCGACGTGGCTCGTGCGGCGCCCGGTAAGGCTGGATGACGTCTTCCTTCACCTGCACGCACTCGAGCGAGAGCCGTAGTGCAAGCGAGAACCAAACCCCACGCCTCGACTTGACAGAGCCGGCCCCACCACCAAGTGCAACTGTGGTACTCAGTCTAGTGGGGCACAGTAACAAAGCAACTTGGAATAAGCAACTACCCGAGCCGTCTCGACGGAGCTCGAAAAGAGCACCGCATGGACTGCTCGCAATGGACACTCCGCAGGACAATAAAAGCAGCGACCCGCTCGTGCTTCCTGCTCCAGAAGTTCTAGCCGAGATCGCTCGCAAGCAAGAAGCCAGAGCTGCGGAGATCCAAGCTGCGAGAGCGGCTCGGCGACAGTCGAAAGATGGCGAGGAGCAAGATAGGGAGAAGAAGGCGGCTGTGGTCATCCAGAGGAATTATCGCGGCCACAGGACAAGAAGGGCTATGGAAGGCAGAGGGCTAGACCCGAGTGTGAGATGGATGGAGGCGCTCAAAGAAGGTGCGTCGTATGGATAAGATACAGTCTATGTGGATATGGCTGATGCGTAGGATAGCGAAATATACCAACGTCACTGCACCCAAATCACGCGCCGAGTCAAATCCAGCCGCATCTCCTCCAGTGCGCGAGCGGTGGAAGCGTGCTGCTGCCATCGCACATAGAGCAGGAAGCGATGACACGTCAGAGAGCGAGGTCGAAGGCGAAACCGAAGAGGAGAGAGCAGCGTGTCGTGAGCGAAAGGTGCGGGAAAAGCGACGACGAGAGCGGTACGCAAAGACGATGGGTCTGGACTATTTCCTGGAGATGGTCGATCACAAGCACAGGTACGGCAGCAATCTACGACGGTATCACCACGAGTGGAAGCAATCAGCGACTCACGAGAACTTCTTCTACTGGCTCGACTATGGCGAAGGCAAGGAGCTCGACTTGCCTGACAGACCTCGGAGTCGACTAGATACTGAGCTGGTACGCTACCTCTCTCGTGAAGAGCGTCAGAAGTATCTGGTCCACATCGACGAGCAGGGCCGCTTTGTTTTCTCCAAGAACGGCATCCCCGTGACCACAGCGCCGGAATTCAGAGACAGCATTAATGGCATCGTCCGCTTCGATGACCCAACACCGACTTGGCGTGAAGTCACTACAGGTGTCAAAGATCCTCTACCCCCTCCAGGCGACTCAGATTCTGATTCTGTATCGCTCTCATCGATGTCATCCATCGGCACCGGCAAGCAAGAAGACTCTTCAAAGTATACCAACAATGAATTGCACGACGCCAAAGGGTTCGCAAAGCTATCACATATCAGCACCAACAGCCTAATGAACCATCTCCTCCGAAAGACCACAAAGAAGAACACCTGGATCTTCGTCGCCGACACCAGCATGCGCCTGTACATCGGCATCAAGCAGAGCGGAGCTTTCCAGCACTCCTCCTTTTTGCATGGTGCGCGCGTGGCAGCCGCAGGCCTCATCAAGATCAAGCGTGGCCAGCTGCGCAAATTATCTCCGCTATCAGGACACTATGCGCCACCGGTGCGCAACTTCCGCGAGTTCGTCCGCAATCTAAAGGAAGCCGGTGCGGACATGAGTCGATGCTCTGTATCGCGCTCGTACGCGGTCATTCTTGGTCTGGAGAGCTACATCAGGACGAAGAAGCAGGCCAAGAAAGCGGAGCGTGGGATCAAAGAGCTGGTGAAGCCTGACGAGAAGAGGAAGCGCGAGCAACAGGAATTCGACACTAGTGCTAGCGCGGCGAGAGAGAGGGAGGTGCTACGAGAGGAGCGAGAGCGGAGGAAGAGTGAGGCGGGGTTTAGTGCGAGGATCAGACGGAGTATGGGGATGGGACTACCACTGCGTGAGCACGAGTGAGTGAGGGTGACCTTTTGTGCGGTGCGGCCTGATTTTAGCATGATTTTCAACGGCTTTGGCCTATTGACGACGTACGTAATGACGATGATCACGATACCATTGACGATCAGCCTAGCGCGGCCGAGCGACTATCACATACATTAATGGAAAGAGGGGTGTCATCTTTGCTTCAATATGTCAATACTGCCACAGGAGGTCCTTCGTACAGCACTCACGCTCAAGTTTGTGTACGGCTCAAGTACCAGCGCTCCATCGATGTCCCTCTATGCTGTCAGTATAGGGTTTAGGCGATGTTAGGAGTATGCTAGCCGTTGAGATACTATTCACGTTGCCTCCAAATCTCAAGATCTAGAGTGCTATTACTATCTGCCTGAAAGACTTGATGCATGTGACAAGTTCGTGTACGGACTCTCAACGGTAATAGCAGAATTATCCAGGTATGTTAAATCAAAATTGAGAACGTGATTGGTAAAAGAAGCCGATTTTCTCTAAGCTAGTCTGGGGTTATTACACACAGCGATGACATCCTGTTCCTGCACTACTCATACACGTCTCACCATTGAGAACCTAAGCAATCGCATTCTCCCAAACCTTTCGCACCTCTTGCACGGTACTTAGCATATACATTCATCCACTGCACGACGCCCCAATCCTACACGAATCAGCCCTACGACAGCAGGTTGTGCAGACTCGGGCTAGCACTGGCCCCACTGGTCGCGGCCGCTCCGTTGCTCTGGTTCTCATGGGTCGTCGAAGATGGACCGCTCGGACCGTCCGTGCTCGCATGACCGGCCTGAGGACTCGGCTGGACAGGCGCCGAAGTTGAAGGCTGCTGGGGCTGGGGCTGAGGCTGAGGTTGAGGTCGTGGAGGCATCGGCGCCTGAGCCTCTGGATGCTGGAAATGTGAACCAGGGCTACCGTAAAGCGGACCGCCGAGCGGTGGCAGATTATTCGCGAAAGGCGACTCTGTCCGGCGTGACCCGTATTGTGGGTGGGGAGGGCCAGAAGGGAAGCCAGGGGGCGGAGGCTGCATGTGAGGCCCGTGCTGTGGGCTCACACCGTTCGGCATATGCTGGCCAGGCTGTCCGAATCCATTTATTGGCGAAGGACGATGAGCAGGGTGGTATCCGCCTTGGTTCGGTGATGGTTGAGGCGGGTAGGCACCATAAGGTCCGTATGGTGCAGGCACTGGATAGCCGGCTGGCGGGTGATGATACGTTGGTGGGAAACCGTGAGCTATGTGTAGCGGCGGAGGGGGTTGTTGCATGTAGCCTGGGCCAGGTCCCATCCCTCCCATCTGCGGCGGTTGTGGATCCCCTGGAGCCATCTGCGGCGGCCTCGACGGATCGTCCCATGGCGAGTGAGAATGTGCTGGCCGCTGAGTATGGTGTTCGTTCCAATCCAGCTGAACAGGGTATGTCTTTGGAGGCGATAGCTCACGACGGGGTGGAGGTGATGGAGGCGGTGGTGTTGGGTCCAGCTTCCTCTTGACGAAGCACCTGTGGCACAAGTACTCTATTAGAATCTTGTCTTCTGCCTCACTGTGGCCGTTAACAGCTGCGTGACCTTGCTCGTGTGATCCTGATTGAGTTCCGTTGATAGCCCCAGGAGGCGCTGATGTATCCCCCTCTGATGGCCTGGGAGCATTGCGCTCTGGCATACCATCCCAAGCACGTCCGCTCGCGCCCGGCGCCATGAATCGAATGTTTTGCTGAGGCCTGGACGGATCGGCGGCATGGGTGACTTCGGCTCCGTTTTGTGCAGCGGCACCTGCGTCTGATGGCTGGTCGCGCTGCTGATCCGCGATCTCACCCAAAGTCATAGACAAACGCTTGCCAGTTGACTTGGTGTCCGAAGAGTCTTCGTCCTTGGGTTTGATGTGCCACTTGGGCGTGACGTCAATGTTGCACTTCGAGCAACGCTTTCCATGTGGAGCAATCGATCCCTCGCGTAGGCTCGAAGCGTCAGTCGCGCCGTCCGCGTCTTCAAGTCTGGCATCGGCGGCGGTAGAGTTCCTTGCGCCGCGACGAGCCCCGACAGCAGCATTGTGAATTGTCGACTCGCGTCTGTTCGCAGCATTGGCAAGCTGTCCACCCTTACTCTTAGTCAGTTGGACTTGTTCAGCCTTGCGAACAGTGCCGGTCAACGTGAGGTCAGCCTGCTTGTAGAGCTCTGCATAAACCTCGAGTGCGGTCCTGCCGCTGTCATCCGCCACCTCATGTATAGGGTGGACGATCGATTTGACGTTGTGCTCCTTGCACCAAATTGCCGCAGTGAGAGCACCGGTTTCACCGTTGAGAGTCGCAACGGGTTGTTGATCCTTTCTAGATCCTTTGACAGGTGTGACGTCGAACCCAAATTGGTAGCCTGCCTCGAATGCACAAGAGACGTGGAAGGTAGTATTGCAGTGGTGGCAATTGACACAAGCACCTTTCTCGTTCCTGACTCTGTTTCGATGATCTCTGTTCTTGCAAAGCTTGCAAACAGCTTCGTACTTGCTTGGAGGGATCATCTGGAAGCCTTCGGCGACCGATAGTGCCTGCGCGTCACTGAATCGAATTTCCGGCGTGAAGACTGCGCAGTACACGTGTACCCAATTGTTGCCGGTCGTAGGTTTCAATGGCTCCCTCGGCAGAGTCGGACGATGGTGTGCGGTCTGTCGGGCGTTGTAATTAGCTCGCATGGTGTCAGCAAGGTCCTTCTCCATGCGCTCCTTCTCGCGGTCACGTTCGTTCTTCTTTTTGTGAGTCGATTTCGGCATGTCGATCATGTCGATCACGGTCTCTTCCGTCAGACACAGACAGCATGAGTAGTCGGTAGAAACTTGAGGATTGCGATCGTTCTGACACTGCTCGCAAACCCAGTAAACATCGCCACTCGACTTGACACCCTGCGTATCGCTCACTCCGTAGCAGCTCCGGTGTACCGTCAACATGCAGTGCTGGCAAGAGATAGTGTTACCATCAGTATGGCAGACTGCGCATGGTAAGGCTTTCCACGTAGGCTGCTCGGGTATGATGGGTGCTGGTGGAGGGGTTGGTATCTTTGGAGCAGGAGGAGGTTTTTCCTTCCTCTTGGTCTGTTCAGTGACAGGCGGAGTGGATGAAGTATCGTTCTTTGACTTCTTCTTGGGTGGCTCGTCAGCGCCAGCAGACTGCGGCTCCAAGGGAGGCAGCATAGCGGCGGCCTCGTTTGCTGCAAGGAGCTCACGAAGTAGTTCCTCGTCGACCCTTCGCTTCCAAGCTCGACCAGCATTCGCTGTGATCTTCTTGGTGACTTCTTCCACATCCTCGTATTGAATGGCGTATTTGCGCCAAAGCCCAGCGCACCTGAAGCATAATGCGACCAGCATGCGCTCGCGTTTCTCCTTCGTTCCGTTCTTGACCTCGACCATCACGGTCTGACCCGGTGCCGCACCTGGGGCTCGTCTCCATTGTCTTGCGTGTGTGGTTTCGCAGAACTTGCACTGGAAGTTGCGCTTGCGCTTCATTGCTTTGTCGTTGTCGAAAGCGGAATCATCGGCGTCGTGCGCAACCTCTTCATGTAGGCGGGACGCGGTATCGTTGTCGAGCCGCTTCTTTCCCTTGCGTCCCGGGTAGGTGCCCCAGATTTCTCTACCTTTAGGCGTCTTCTTCCAAAGATAATAGAAACGTACAATGTCTGAGTTGGGCAAGTTGGTCTTCATGTGAAGGCGCACGAGGCGATGCTCTGAACCGTACTTCGCCACACCCTCTTCGAACTTCACGAGATCGTTCTTGCTGAGCACGGGCTCGTGAAGGTGAGTAACGCGGTTAACCTTGGCGAGCTTCTCGAGCGCGGTCCCCGCGTTGTAGTTGTTCATAGCGTAAAGCTCCATGGCTTTGTCGAGGAAATTGGTGCCAAAAGGAGGGACACCAATTTTCCTTGCCAGAGGCTTTGCGCGCCCCAGGTAGTCGTCGAGAGCGTGTTCATTTGACTGCTTTTCCCGTTTCGCCAAAGCTGTCCCCTTGTCGCCCTTACTCGACTCGTCTACTTCTGGCATCTTGAAAATCAATTTCGCAGTGCAACGAGGGTCGTTATTAGGATAGTCCTCGCCACGAGCAACGTAGCCAGTGGGTTCGTCTTGTACCCATTTGGGCCTCTTTGCCTTCTCGACGCGATCTGCTTCCAGAGCGGCAACAGTCTCTTTCGAGAGCTTTCCTTCCTTCTTCGCCCCGCCTTTCATATACCGCTTCTTGATCTCAGCGGCCTTGACAAGCTCCACAGGACGACCATGCCACACGTTGACGTTGGCTTGATGCCTGGGGCCTAGACGGGAGCTGGCTCTTGGGTAGATCGCGCGGTCATCGTATTGCAGCGCATCTTCCACGCGACAGTGGATTCCCAGATATCGCATAGGCCACATCTGAGCAAGCGCGATTTCAGCTTGGGTAGCTGGGTGGTCGTCGATGATCATGTCATCAGAGTCGTTGGGGCTTGGCGCCCTGGTTGTGGTGTTCGAAACAAGGGGTAGCGCTTCCTCTGGCGGCGCAGCCTCTTCTTCTTCCACCTCTGCTTCTGTGACTTCGCCACTAACAGATGGAGTCATAGCCGCTTCCTTCTTGCGTTCGGATGCCCTGCTGCAAGGCGCGCAAGCCCAGGCAAAACCACGAGACGGTTTTTTGGGCAGAGGCGGCTGCACACAGTTCATATGATATGAGAACTTGCAGATTGCACAATCAACCGATTCGCTGGCAGCGCAAAATCTGGTGCAGCGCTTGCATGTCTTGACGGCGCTGGTCAATTCTTTGACCCGGCCGGTCTCGACTGCAACGAACTTCCAGCGCTCATCGAGTGCTTTCTTGACCTTTTCGGGAACGTTGATGATTTGCGATGTAGGAATACATTCATACCAGCGGCGGATGAAGCGGTCGAAAACTTGCACAAAATAGAAAGTGTCGCGTTCCCTGCGGTAGGCCTCCAGATCGTCGATTTCGGAGCGGTGCTTGATAGTACATAGTCCACGAAGGGATGTCAGTGGGCACATGTCCGAATGCATTGTCGCGTACACGAGGCGGCTGTCACTGTTGAAGCGTTGCACATCTCGCGGGCGATAGTACCAGTTGACACGAAGGGAGTCGACAGGCGAATTCGGATCGTCGGAATCGGTGTGCAAGAATTCCATAACCCGACAGAGATAGTAAGGCTCGCCGGGCGGTTCGCACACAAGGTATACATGGTCTATACACTCATCGAGTCAGCCTTAGGCATTCCAACATATGGTCGAGCCGAGACAAATGCGATGATTTGCGGGGTACAGGGCTTTGAACCTCTGCGAATTGCGAAAGGGCAGGGCAGAGACCCGTGGAAAAGGGATGCAGCGGGCTAGACGCTTACCGTTGATGTTTAATTTCGTTCCGTCATCCGCAACGAGTTCGCCATTCTTGTTCAAACATGCATTGGACCGCGAAAACGACAGCATGTTGGTCTCGCGCGCCAGCGACGATGGCAGCTGTTTGCGCATGTTTGCCGCAGAGAGCGCGGCGCTCACCGGCGGTGTCGAGGCAAGATTGGTTGGTGTAGCCGTGCCAGCGGCTTTCCGCTTCTTCGGGTTGGTAGCGGTAGAGGTGGCGCCAGGAGCGGGATCCTTGGCGCTGGTCTGGTTATTTGCACTGGAATGGGTGCCGTTGGTGGTCACAGGTTGCGCAGACTCCTTCGCACGCTTCGAGTCTGGGGTGCTCTGCGCGTTGGTAGCAGCGGCAGATGCGCCCTTTTTGGTGTAAGATGTGGTCGTGGCCGCAGAAGTGAAATCGAAATCTGCGTCCTGGTCTTCTGCGTAGTTTAGGCGTTCTTTGCCACCACGTCGTGAGCGCGTGCCGTAGGTACCGGCGGATTCGAGTTGTTCGAGTTGTGCTGATGCCTTGGTTACGTTGGAGGAAGTCGCCTCCGAAGACTTCAGGTTTGGCCCAGTCGCGTCAGCTTGGGGCGTCCCGCGGGCACTCGCATCGCGAGATTGGCGACCGCTCTCGCTGTGGCCACCATTCACCCGATTAATGGCCTGAAACGACGAGAATGCCGCATTCGACTGCGGAGTTGATGGTGAAGTTGAGTCGTCGCCCTTCGCGGTGGCAGATGCATCGGTAGCGAGCGGTTTGATCGCGGGACCATCACCAGAGGCAGATCCGGCCATTTTGATCAAATGCAAAAGTCAAGGTGCATCAATCGCCGGATGGCGCACGAGAATGCGTTGACGTGTAGAGCGAATATGTTGTCTGTTGGTGTGGTGGCAGCGCGAAATCACGCGAGACAGACGACGCTGGCAAGCCTGCTGGATCGTTGGTTAGAGAGAAGGCGAGTAGAAAGTCGCGGCAGATCGCTGAACGCGGCAGTAAAGTTAAGGCGAACACATATCATGTGTATGAGCAGAAAAAGTTGTGGGGAGGGGAGTGGCAGCAAATATGGCACGCGACGACTGGATCAGCAAGCAGCAGTAGTGCGATGTGGTGGTAAAGAGGGAGAAGTCGAAGACGCACGAGGCTAGACGACTAGTATTGGGAGATACAGAGCAACTCAAGAGAGGGCGGGCCGTGGCAGCAGCGTGCACGGCCACCATATGCGTTGATGACCTCGAACTCTACTCCGGCGCCGACGAGTCGAGAGACAAAGACAACGCGCTCGCCTACGCATGTCTTGGCGAATGCTCAGGCTCACGGCAGCGAGCGACAAGCAAATATCGTCTATGAGAGTCTTCACTACCTGGAGGCCGCCCTTTCATACTCGAAATTCTCAAAATCCCTCGACATGTGACGAGTGAAGTGCCTTGTCTGCTGGTTCTCGGCCTTTGGTGTCATCAGTTGCGGGTTGTAGACGGTTGTTTGGCAGAAATCCTTAGATACGCCGCGATGTCCGGGACTGCACGAGCGACGACACCGCGGGCATCGCTTTGTACCGAAGCGAAAGCCGCCGGAAATGGATGGATGGATCTTGATTATCCTTTAGGGCAAGCGGAAGCCGATCGCCAAATATCGAGCGACTCCAATCAAGATCACAAGTAGCACAGTCTTTCGTGTTATGAGTTATAGCCCCGACCAACCTGGACGGCCCTGAACAATCGTATCTGTCGACGACACGTCGACGTCTGGGGGCGATGGAGCCACTTGTTAACAGCAGATAGATCGCCGCATGCCGTACACCAGCCAATATTTCACCGAGAGGCGTCTATGAATACTGAAACTGCTTATCTTTCCCTGTGAGTGAGAGACATGGGATTGCATCGGTTATTCTGATCTATGGGCATGAGCCGTGATTTTCTCTGTTATCCAGCCTCGTTTTGTCGTGCAAGGTGCAAGTACAAGCCAAAGCTGCAGGCCGGTCCCTGACGCAACGGTAAGACCCACTAGCGTGATAGCTTAATTTCGAAACTTAGAAACTGTAACGACGAATCTTCTCCGGCGCTTGCAATTATCACGTGCTACTAACTTATTTCATCTCCAACTGATTGCTCTGTTCGTCATCATCGCACTACTTGGCTCGTGTTTATCTGCGCTGCACCGAGTCTTTCTCTTGTATCCCGTGACCGAAGATCTACACCACCCCTGTTATGCTTAGGAGGATCATGGGCTCTATCACAAAGCAAGTTCCCATTCCCAAGAATGGCGTCGATTACCGCGGAAAGATCGTGCTCGCGCCGATGGTGCGATCGGGAGAGTGCCCTTCACGCATCGTAGCACTCAAGTACGGCGCCGACCTCGTATGGGGCCCCGAGACCATCGACAAGGCCATGATTGGTACTACCAGGATTTTCAACGAGCACACTAAAACTGTCGATTTCTCGCGACTTTCATCAAACGGACTCAAAAACCCTCTTCTTAATCCGGAGCAGAAAGAAAGTGTCATCTACCGACTACACCCCGAACGTGAGGGCAAACGCCACATCTACCAAATCGGCACAGCGAACCCAGAAACCGCAGTGGCGGCTGCAAGCCTGGTCGCACCGGATGTTGCAGGAATCGACGTCAATGCGGGATGCCCAAAACCTTTCAGTACAACTGGTGGCATGGGAGCAGCACTCCTTAAGACCCCAGAGAAACTTTGCTCCATCCTTCGCGCCTTGGTCAAAGAAGTCGGCGAGCCCAATGAGATTGGTATCAGCGTGAAGATTCGCCTGCTGGAGACGCCCGAGGAGACAAAAGCGCTTGTCCAGCAGCTATGCACCACTGGTATCCATGCACTCACTCTTCACTGCCGCACGACACCAATGCGACCACGGGAGCGAGCAATCAGAGATCAGCTCAAAATGGTTGTTGAAACATGTCACGAGGCCGGAGTCGCATGTGTCATGAACGGCGACGTGACCTCTCGCGAGGAAGCAGTCAAGCTTATGGAGGAGTTTGGCGCAGATGGCGCTATGATTGCCACGGCTGCCGAAACCAACCCTTCGTGCTTCCGTGCGAAAGCAGATGGCGGCATTGCGTCTTGGGAAGAGGCAGTAAAGGAGTACGTCAAGATCTGCATGGAGGTCGAGAACCGATGGGGGAACACGAAGTACCTCCTGGGCCAGATGATTCCTGGCAAGGCACCGGAGTACAAACTGATGACCCGAGCAAAGAGCTACAGCGAGCTCGTCAAGTCGTTGGGGTATGACAGTGAGCCCGAGTATGTGGACTTGGCCACTAAGACAGACAAGGTTCTCGAAATTGGAGCGTTCGAGAAGCCTAAGCTTACCAAAGCGGAGAGGAAGAAGCTCAATAAAGAGTCAGCCAAACTCGCAGAGCAAACCAACGGAGCTGCTAAGTCTGATGAGAGCAAGTCGCTCGCTGGACAGAAAAGAAACGCAGAAGCTGCAGAATTGGAAACGCCACCGGACTCTGCTCGGGAAATGGGACCAGCCACCGCGCCCGAACATGCTTCTGTACTCGCTGTGTAAGCGGAGCAAAACTGCATATATACAGCTTTCGCGCATAGCATCAGCAGGAAATGTCAGACCACTGACGAGGGACCCAAGTGCTGGATCCATTACTTGTCTGTGAGAGAACACTTGCATTGATGCATAGCATGAAACATAATAGATAGTTTTAAAAATTGTTGTACTGTTCATACCAATGGAAGTGATCTCACATCTCGTTATATCATCCTAATGTACCATCTGTTGTGCCACTCGTCTCATCTAAAGGTACCAAGCCCATCCAAACGCCTCCCCAAATCAAAGAGAATCATAAGTATATGGTAATCCACTGTCATTCATCAGGAAGCGTAATTCAGCACGTCCTTCAGAACCCAGACCTCGCCGTTCGCGACCTTAGTAGCAACGCGCTCGACCTCTACATTGCCAGGCTGTATCATGGTCTTGCCGTCCTTGCTTTCCCACCACAGCTCTCCGCCTCCCATCCTCTCGGCCTTCTCGCCCTCCTTCCACGGACTGGCAA
This sequence comes from Cladosporium colombiae, assembly GCA_026122715.1. NCBI lineage: Eukaryota > Fungi > Ascomycota > Dothideomycetes > Cladosporiales > Cladosporiaceae > Cladosporium > Cladosporium colombiae. Next base: position 1,530,474 of record JAKZFA010000005.1, read on the forward strand.
ACACGACGTGCGCTTCGGTGAATCGCCTCAGGTTCCTGTGCGCGCGGTCCTGGCCGTCCTTGCCCGAGTACGCCTCGGCGCCAAGTTTGGCGTAGTCCTCGGGGTCTTCCCAAGGCTTTCGCGGCAGAGCGGAGAGCGCACTATTGGTGGGAGCGAGGACGGTTGTGTTGAGGCCTGCGGAGTCGAGGCGCGAGGAGACGGAGGAGATATCGCGGGTGAAGCTGGCGAACACGTTGATGCTGCGCTGGGCGCCGATCACATCTGAGAGGATAACATCGCCGTTGGGAGGCCCGGAGGAGGGCGGTCCGTCTTGTTCTTCCTTTGTTGGTAGTTGGATGCCTGGGTTCATGATCGCTTCTTGTCGGTCGTTTGCGAAGCGGGCGGGTGTGGGCCTGGATTGGAAGGGAAGGACGAGGAGCGCGCTGCTGGTGACGATCAGACTAGAGGCGAGAATGGCTCTGGAGGGTTTCATTGTGGGTGTTGCTCAGGTTAAGTGAAGTGGTTTATGCACGGTAGTGTACTTCGCATGCTCGATGATGCTGGTGGGGCTTGCAGTCAAGTCAAGTCTACCTTCCGAGAACCAAGACCCTGGGATTCGGATTCGGTTCACATGCTCGACTACGTCATGCGCCGAGGTCGAGATGGTGCACCTCGATTCGTTCACGTGCTTTCGCGACCTCCTCGAAGTCTAAACACGCGGCGACGATGGTGCTGCGGGAGAGCAGTCCATCCAAACACAATGTCATGGTCGGCACGCGAATACCGCATCCGAAGTCCACCAGATACGATGACGACGGCGACGATGAGTTTGCAACGCCACCTCCCAAGCGTCTCAAGCGCGACATCACAGACTTTGTGACCAAGAAAGAGAGCCCGAAGAAATCACCACAGAAGTCGCGTAGACGAGAGATTCCAGACTCGGACGTCGATAGCGAGAATGAAGCCGTTCATACCGAGGAGAACACCAGCGACAAGCGCACAGATCTTGAGACCGCGTTACCATCTATTCAGTCCGACAAAGAAGCCATCGAGGCATACGAGGCTTCACGCGCAGCTGGAGAGCTAGGGCTGGCAGGCCGTCTAGCAGAATCGAAATGGGAGCGAGGAAAAAGCTCGATATACGTAGATGCGTTCAACTTGGCTCTCGAGACGGTCTTGGACGATGAAAGCCATCTCTTCGACGAAGCGGAGCATGCTGTCTTCCAGCAATGGCGAGACTTGAACTACGAATCACAGTACCTCTACGTCCGCCTGTTCCTACGTAAAACTTCCAGTTGGCATCGCATAAACCGATTGGGATATCACAGTGATATTGCGGACTTGCCGCAGGCGGTGATCGATCTGCAAGCGTCGAGGGACCTCCCGAGCACTTCAACGACTGCGCAGGACAATCCCGGCGAATTGGGACCTTCAGATGATACGCCTTTGGGAGAGCATTTCTCCTTCGCAGATCGCTCGGAAGATTGCATCAAGGATCTCGAAGAGGCGTCCTCCCTACTGTTATTGGACGAGCTGAAAGCCATCGCCAAAGATGCTAGAGTACAGGGGAAGAACAAGAAAGATCTCCTTCGCGCTTTCAGGAGGACAAGTGGCAAGCAGACAGGCTTAGGCTTCGGCGGTCTGAAGCGATCGGAAACCGAGGAAAGTGCGACGTCCACAGGGTCGGGCCTGGAAGAAGATGGCAGCAGAGATGTGACACCCAGCAGAGGCGAGAATCGAGACGCGCACTTTGTTGACCGAATCATGGCAGAGACTGGTCCTTGCATTCGACTCTCTTTACCGATCTTGAAACTCTTCGAACGCGTGCATCTCGTCTTTTACCGCAGTACTGAGTGGACCGAGAAGTCTCTCACAACAATCATCCTCGCACGCATCGCAAGATGGAACTTCCCGGAGTATATTGTGAGCAGGAGTGGGAACATCTTTGCTTCACGATCGCTGCTGTTGGAATTTGAGGCATCTATACGGACGCAGTTTCGCGTTGATAGTATACTCGAGTTCAACGGCACACCTACCACTGATACTTTGCAAGTCATCCTGGATATTTTTGAAGAGGTCCACCCACGATGGCGTGTCTTGCTTGAAGACGAGCAGCGGAAGGAGGACAGCATTTACTTCACGGGAGAAGGCGCATATCTGCGTCGCCTCTCTCCAGCATGGGTCTACACGCGCATCATACACAAAGCCGCATACGTGCTCGGAAAGTTCAAGGAACACAAGCGGGAACATGGGGTGCTTTGCGAACTCCTTAAGCAACGTTTATTCCATACCTCGCGTCGCGGTGACTGGTACCAGCGCAAGGCCCTTCTCGAAGAACACTATATGCACTTGCATTTACCTTCTCCAGCCACTTGCAAGGACGTCGAAAGCAAGAAGAAACACTGGAAGCGGATGGCCTTACAGACCTGTGAGACCGGACTGGAAGACCAACTGACTCATCTCATCTACCATCACGATCTACAAAAACGCACAGTCAAATTGGAAAAATCGTTGAAAGTGCCCAAACGTCTCCAGCACGACTTTGGACACGTGAGGCTGACCAAACCGCTGGAGCGAACCTTCACCGGCGTCCGCATCGAGCGCCCAGCCTCTTCTCGCCGCAGCAGCGAGCAAGGCAAACCGTCCTTCCGCGGCGCCAAAACGATCTGGCTAGATCCAGAACTCCAAGTCGCCACGGATCCAGAAACCGGCGAGGAGTCGAAAGTCGAAGGCGAGTGCAGTGTCGAAGCCATGTGTCTCTCCTCGTACCGTGCCCTAGGCTGGAAAGGCTATCACAGCGAAGGCCGAATGCTGCGCACACTCTTCGCGTACCTCTTCTACGACGTGCTGTTCGTCTACATTCCCAACGTCTTCCAGACCGAGTTCCAGACGTGTCCACTGGACTTGCACACGGACGCTTTCTACCCGTCGCGCATGAGCGAGGTCAACGCGAGGTCCAATGAGATCAGCAACGGCGATGCGGAGGCCATCCTCACGAGAGTGTGGGAGGAGCATAGCGAGAAGAGGACTTGTGTGGTTGGCCTGGATTGGACGTATGAGCTTGCGGATTTGCAAGAGATCTGTCGCGCATTTCCGCCGAGTGCGCTCAGCACTGTTATGAAGGTGTTCGCGCAGGAGTATGGGCAGCGCGGTGGTGGCGTACCGGATCTGTTTCTGTGGAAGACTGGTCGGGAGGATGAGCAGCTTGGGGACGGTAATCCAGGGCCTGCGAAGAACGGTGCAAAGGCAGGCGGTCAAGTCATGTTCGCTGAGGTAAAGAGCGAGAACGATCGCTTGAGTGACACGCAACGCATGTGGATCGATGTGCTCTCTGGCGCTGGTGTTGCTGTTGAGCTGTGCCATGCTGTCGCTGAGGAAGTGAGAACACAGGGATAAGATGAAAGACGCTTCATGAGAGTTACACTTTGTTCGCATTGCCATTGTGCTCGCTGCATCGGTACAATACTCAGATGAGACCATGCACGCCGCTGAGAAGTGACCAAGTCCTCCTTCTGGTCCAAAATGTCCATCGCTACTCTCGTGGCCGTGATGCGCGCCACACAGAAGAGAGAAAGCAGAAAGCCGAAAAGGAAAAAGCTACCCAACCCCTCGGTCGGTGTCGAAGAGAATGTCCGTAAAATGAACATTGCTCCGTCATGCCATGGTGCCCAGAGACGAGCAAATGTGATCCGTGTAAAAGCCCTCAGGCGCATGAGTCTCGATTTGAGTATCGGCTATGAGGAGATACACTTCGAACGACCAACATGGCATGACGTGAAAGATCCCGAATGACGAGGTGATTTCCTATCATTAGGAATCGAGTGTTATTCCCAAAGATCGCCAATCCGAGTGAGGCTGCCCATCAATTCTTTTTGGTAGAGCCGAGTCAAAGGATTGCCAAGACCAAGCCGTCTGTCTCTATTCGGAGTAGCACTGAATGTTGTTCAGCGACTCTTCGTCAGCATCGTCGATGTCCTCGGCCTTGATCGGCGGCGTCATGTACCGCGAGGATTCCCTCGAGGCCAAGGCTGACTGGGGCGGGTCCTGTCCGGTGGGCTCCTGCTCTTCTTCCGTTGCTGGTAAAGCACCATATTCTTCCAAGAGAGTCCGAGCGGCCTTTGTCTTCTTTTCACGGCTGGGCGTGATTTCGCTCGGAGACGAAGAGGAAGAGCGGGCAGCGGCGGCGAAAGCCTTTCTCTTCTTGCCAGTGGATTTGGCGGCGCTTGCTCCAGTGGTCTTGGCCTTGGGGCTGAGAATGCGATGGATGCTGGTCTTGAAGGAGATACCAGTGATCGGCTTTCCCTCTGGTTTGAAGTCTGTGGCAGCCTTGTCCCACTCGGTCTAAGCGAGCATGGTCAGCATATCGGAGAATATGAATGATAGTCCGACGAAGAAGGATGAGCTACGCACGTCGGCCATGATCACCTTGTGGTCAGTTTCTTTGATGTTGACGAAGCAGGCTGCCATGCGGCTCTTGTCAGACAGGCCGAGCCTGGAGTAATCGCGCTTCATCCTAGAGATGGAAGTTCTGAAGGACACGCCGCTGATTTTGCCAGTGGGATCGAAATCGAGGGTCGCTTGTTCCCAATCCACCTTTTTGGCAAATGGTTAGCGATGATGCGCAGAGTTGGGATCGCCGTAGATGCAATGAAGGTATACTTTGGTCATAGCAGACTTCTGATTTTTGATGTTGACGAACGCGGCAGCCAGACGCTGCTTGTCGGAGTCCTTCAGCTCGTCGTACGAAGCGAGAGACATGTTTGGTTGTGGTGAGTGAAGTGTTGTGAGCCGATAAGGTACCTGTGGATGCCTTCGGACCGCAGCTGTGTGAGGGCCTGGTTGCTTTAGCCGTGCAGGTTCCGGAGGATGATGGTCGCCGTGTTGGGCCGGGCGGGGGTTGATGTTCTATGAAAAGTCGGTCAGAAAGTACTGCGGTTAGGAAGTACTGCGGTCAGGGAATAGTACGTGAGTAGGATCTGGAAAGTCGTACCAGCACCTAAGTATGTGAAAGCAAGTCTGCCGTAGTCCGTGGTCTAGGTTGTTCTCTTGACGAGGCGCTACCTAGCGAGGCAGGATGCCGTTATTGTCTAGCTTAGATTAAGCATGAAGATGTTCTTTAGTCGATACCTAACCAGAATGGAACTTGAAGTAGTGGTGAAGAGTGAGTGTGGGTGTCAGCGGAGCGGGTCAGAGGAGTGAGTTGGATCGGATTGTAGGTTGTTAGTTGTGGTACGAGGGTAAATCGTTTCGGTGCGAGAACGATCGTCTTATGGATGAGCGCCGACAGCAGAGATCTGCAGCTTTAGCTGTGTGGATTGAACGAACTCGCAGCAGTGATGGTACATGTGGTGACCCGGGATAGCGTAAACGAATCCGAAACAGCCGGTTAAGACAGGCGAGAAGTGAGGCTGGCATGTGAACCGAACTAGCGCGCAATGAACGGATGTGCGTGAGTGACTGACTGAGAGACCAACGGGGAGATCGAAGTGAAGTGCAGAGAGAATGTCGGGGAAACAAGAGTGAGGAAGGCACGTGATACTCGCAAAGTGGCAAACGCACATGTATCAAGACCAGGCAAAGATCAGTAGGGGAAGTAAATGAAGTCGGGCACCGACTGGTACATACTGTACAGTTTTACTGAATCATAAATAATATCTTCTCTCCTCAACTCCTACATCCATTTGCAAACCATCATTCTCATACCACATCGTATCGTATCTAGAGATCGCCCTTGGCGACGTAGGGCTCAAGCCTCTCCATGAGGTCCTCGACCTCAAGCTCCTCACCCATCCACTGGGCGCCGGGGCCACCAGGGACCTGCTTCGGTGGGATGAGCACATCACTGACGACCTGGATGACGCCGTCCTGTGCAATGCCGTCCTGGACGGAAACACGACCGAATCCGTTGATCTTGATGCTGATGAAGCCACCGTAGCGGGCGATGTCAACGCTGAGGTTGCGGTCCTCAAGCAGAGTGGGAAGGTCAACATGGAAGTATCCCTTGGGCACACCTTCCTGGCTCTTGCTGTCCGAGCTGTAGTAGGCGTCCGAGTAGAGCGTGTTGTCGGGGACAAGGTGGTACTCGAGCAGAGCCTTGAGGTACTTCTGACCGTACTTGCTGAAGAGGAAGGCGTTGATGCGAGGACCAAGCTTCTGGAAAGCAAAGTTGGACGGGGCGAAGAAAGTGCCACCCTTGTGGTCGGTTGTGTTGATCACATCGAAGAGGCCAGTCTTGCCGAGACCGAGCTCGAGGGTGGAGAACTCGCCGGGAAGAAGGTCGATGATAGTAGCGACGTTGGGTGGTGGCAGGATGATGGAATCAACGCCGTGGATGACACCGTTGGTACCGAAGATGTTGATGGCGACGATGCGAGAGTAGAAGTTGACAGTCAAGCCTCGCAGCCCGACGTGGAAAGCAAGACGCTGAGGCTTGGGCTCACCAGCGAGGTGGTCACCCTTGAGAAGTGTGGGCACGGTGTGGGTGAAGAGAACACGCTTGGCGGGGTAGAAGTCTTCGACAACGTGGTAGGAAAGGAGGGCCTCGAGGAACTCCTTGCTGGGCTTGTGGTGGTGCTCAGGGATCTTCTCGAAAGCCTTGTCCGTCGGAGCAAAGACGGTGTAGTTTGCCTTGGTGCTGTTGAGCTTCTTGACAAGATCAGGGTGGTCGTCAAGAAGCTTGGCGAACTTGGTGGTGTACTTGCTGTTGGCAATCAACTCGTACACGGTGTGGTTCGGTGGGCCGTGGTGCGGGGGGTGGTGAGGGCCACCGTGATGAGGAGGACCATCGTGAGAGGGGCCATCGTGTGGCGGGTGGTGAGGACCGTCGTGAGGCGGGCCGTGGTGAGGGTCATCGAAAGTCTCGTCGAAAGACTGCAGCTCCGACTCGAGCCAGGACTCGGCATCAAAAGCAGAGTGCTTGATCTTGTTGCTGAAATCATCGGCCTTAGCGAAGGCGGCATCGAGAGTGTTCTTGGACTGCTCGGCAACTTCGTGCCAGGCATTCTTGGAAGACTCAGTCACTTCCTCGTAGTGCTTCTTGAAACTGGAAAGGAGTTCATCCTTGGTGGACACAGCCTCGTCGTACAAGGAGTTGCCACTACGGCGGTTCTGCTCAATGGAGAGCTCCTGGAAGACTTGCTCAGAGGGCAAGACGAAGGCAGAGCCTGCTGCCACGAACGGCAAGACGTTAGAGAACTTCATGGCTAGTGATGGCTATGAAGAGGTGAAGCAGATGGGAGAGGCGAGAGATGCTGGCGAAGGTTATAGTGATGCCTAGGATGATGTGCACGCCATTCTGCTCCTCCTCCGGCCGTCAGTGTCGCGATCGATGACGACGCCTTTGCGAACGCGAGTGCTGGGGTGCGAGATGCGAGCTGCAGGCAAGCTGTCGTGCCATTGCATGCAGTGCTTCCTCTACCGCTGCACTTGACGATATATCTACATCAAAAAACGGTAGACGCACAGCCCGAGTGCAACCTTTCCGATCACCATCGAATTGTCTTCCACATCCTCCGTGTTTGGACCACCTGGGTTCATCGTGCACGAGCTCGCATCGATCCCAGCGTGGCAACAGGCCCACACAAAATGTGCGGGGTGCTCGAGCTTCCTCGATGTCCGGTCCGCGGTCATATGTTTACGCTCGTCATCACTCCTGCGAGCCATTTTCCTGCATGCCATGATGGCTTCGGCTATACGTCGAGGTGGAACATCTCAGTGGCATACTCGAGATAGGGACTGTAATTGCAAACGATCGAGTAAGGTACATCCTGTCATCATCAGCGGGTGCACAACCAAGGAACTATCAATGCTTATAGACTTATGACGCCCCCGCGGCTAGGCGGCTCTGGTGCACATGCAGAGTAAACATGACGGCAGCAGAATGTCGATGCCGACGGAGCTGCGTGCAGCAGCCTTTGAGGCTTTTAACAACACACAATCAATCTCGTTCTGGCCCATTCTGTGCTTCACCCATCATCAAAGACTGGGTAGTGAATACATACACCCACAGTCGTCCACCTAAATTGACGGGCGTGCAACAAATTACAAGACGCCTCGGAAGCCCGCGGCATTCTTGCTGTTCCACACCCGTCATACGTGTTTGCTATTGCACTCACGGATGATGCGGTATTTATGCTTTCCCCTTGCATGGGTTGCGCATCTCCGTCTCTGCTGTTTACCGCTGGTCTGCCTTGTCTTCGTCATCTCTTTACGTCAGACTGAGTCCTTTGGTCCCAATGGCTGCCACTGAGGCGTGGAATACGTGGACGCAGCACATGGCAGCCCTGGCGAAAGAGCTCCAAAAACAAGCATGCTCTCAGTGCCATTCAATACAAGTATCGCATTGCCCTCTTTCCACCTTCCAGGACTCTCCTAGACAGCTTCTTGACGGCTTCTTCAACTCATCTGACTAAGCATCACCAAGCTTTTGTGGGCCATTCACTCTGATCTTCCAACAAACCCAGGACAAAAATAGCCATGGCAGGTCTCGCCAGACACGTCGACCCCGACGAGCTCATTGCTAAACTGCACGACCACCCTCACCAATCGCACCGAGCCCACTCGCGCAGTGCAGTCTCTCACCTCACTCCCTACAGCAGTCGCTACAATGCCCAGACCGAGCTCTCCAAGTTTAAGATCCCCCAAAAGGGAGCTCCTGGCGACGCCGTGCACGCAATGTTGAAAGACGAGCTCGATCTTGACGGCCGGCCCAACCTCAACCTTGCATCTTTCGTGGGAACCTACATGGAGCGCGAGGCCGAGGCCCTCATGATCGAGAACCTCAGCAAAAACCTTTCAGACGCAGACGAGTACCCGGCCATGATGGACATGCACGCGAGGTGTATCAGCATCATTGCTCACTTGTGGGGCGTACAGAAGGGTGAGAAGGCAATTGGCTCTGCCACGACCGGTAGCAGTGAAGCCATCCACCTCGGTGGTCTGGCCATGAAGCGTAGGTGGCAAGAGAAGCGCACTGCCGAGGGCAAGGACACTTCCAAACCCAACATCATCATGGGAGCAAACGCACAAGTCGCTCTCGAGAAGTTCGCACGCTACTTCGAAGTCGAGGCCCGTATCCTGCCTGTGTCAGAGAAGAGCTCGTACCGGCTCGATCCGGAGCTGGTCAAGGAGAACATTGATGAGAACACGATTGGTGTCTTTGTCATCCTCGGAAGCACATACACCGGTCACTACGAGCCTGTGTGGGAGATCCACGACATTCTCGACGAGTATGAGAAGAAGACCGGCGTCGATATCCCGATCCACGTCGATGCTGCTTCCGGAGGCTTCATCGCACCATTCACGCATGCGCAGGCTGGTGGACACAAGTGGAACTTTGAGCTTCCTAGAGTGAAGTCGATCAACACATCCGGCCACAAGGTAAGTTCTGACTATCCGCCCCTTCTGCTTGCTTTCAGAGCAACTTGAGTACAGAATTTGTACTGACAGAAATCAACAGTTCGGCCTGGTGTACGCTGGTGTGGGATGGATCATCTGGCGTGACGAGAGCTACCTGCCCAAGCACCTTGTCTTTGAGCTCCACTACCTTGGTAAGCATTGAGACAACCCAACTCTCACGCAGCCTTTGCTAATCGGTACTCTTCATTGTCACAGGCGGCACCGAAGAATCCTTCACCCTCAACTTCTCGCGCCCCGGCGCCCAAGTAATCGCACAATACTACAACCTCATCCACCTCGGCTTCGAAGGCTACCGCGCCATCATGGAGAACGCCATGGCCAACGCCCGCCTCCTATCCAAAGCCCTCGAGTCTAGCGGCTGGTACCGCTGCGTCAGCGACATCCACCGCCCCAAGGGCCAACTCGAGTACAAAAAGGGCGAGTCGTACGAGGGCAAAGACGACGAGACCAGCGCAGACTACAACGCCGGCCTGCCCGTCGTGGCCTTCACTCTCAGCGACGACTTCAAGCAGAAGTACCCGCACGTCAAGCAAGTCAGCATTTCGAACCTGCTGCGCGCGAAGCAGTACATCATCCCGAGTAGGTTTCGCACACCCCAAACAAGCAAACCCCGCAAAAAACCGCATCACATCGATCAAACAACTAACCACAAAACCCAGACTACCCCCTCCCTCCCAAGGAGGACTCCACCGAGATCCTGCGCGTCGTCGTCCGCGAGACCATGTCCATGGACTTGCTCGACCGCCTGATCTCAGACATCTTCTCGGTGACGGAGAACGTCATGAACAGCGACGAGATCGACCTCAAGGTCTGGCAGCCCTTGCAGAACAGGAACTCGGCGGAAGGCACGCAGGGAAGTCTGGGCGCCAAGTCACACGAGACGCACAAGCACAAGAGACCCATGTCGCACGGCGTGCATAGAACGGTTTGTTAGATTGGCGAAGGGGATGGCGGTGGAACGGGGGGTTGGTATGATGATGATCTGATAGTGAAAAATGATTTACTTGGTTCCATTCTGTGTGTTTGCAGTGCAAGATTTCATACAATGGTCCAGCTGGAACTCGAGTATCAAAGGTAAGTCCCGCAATGTGGAACATTACGAGACAACATTTTTAGCAGTAAGTAGCAACACGAGCTCCTGGCAACCGGTATAGATGTGTACTACGATGTGTTGCACTTTGTGTCCCGAGGAAGGGAAAGTTGCAGGCAAAACTTGAATCACTCATTACATTATGACCGTACCCAGTCCCCGAGAATGGTGCCACCCTGTCCAGCTTCGCCGTACCTGTATCAGGCGACTTTGCACACTAACTGTCTCGAAGCGAAGGCCGTGGTTGTATCCTGTGCTCTTGCAAAACAGCACATTGGTGCCATGTAGGTCGACTCCCTGTCGTGTCCGCACAGTCACACGCCGCTTCTCTTAACAGTAATTTCCAAAACTGCTGCCAACGGCTACGCATGTGCATAGCGCTTGATCGTTGCGACGTACTCATCGTCGAAAGTGAAGCCAGCCTTCTCAGCATCGTGCAAGCTCCGCAGCAGAACGCTTGCACTGAGAGCGGAATCCTGCTCTTGAGCCTCTCTGACTTCTAGGCTTTCGATGTCGCTACGTTCCACGTGCAACATGTGACCTGATGCCGTTGGTAGATGCTGCGGTGTTGCGACAGCGTCCAGAACACTTGGAACCGTGATAAGCTCTCCACATCCCATCAAGTGCTTTTGGTTGACATGAAGTAAGACCTCCTGTGCGGTCTGGAAGGACTCGCCACAGTTCCGAAGCCAGCACTGGTAAACGTCGGTGGCTGTGTTGATTTGATTGTTCTGGGCGCCTGATGATGTGCTAGCAAAGTCGCTGGCCGTGTTGAGTGCAAATGAACCCTTCGTGGAATCCGTTGCTGGCTTAGAAAGGCACGATGTTATGCTTCGAAGCCTTTTTGTTCCGCTGAAGGTGAAACGAAGACGCACAAGTCCGGTGCTACGCTCGCGGGCGGCAATTTTATGCAGCGATTGTGATGGCTTTCCTTGAAATGGCTTTTGCTCGTGCTTAGTTCGTTTTGATGAAACGTCTAGGTCGTCAGTGAGCGAGACTCCAGTGGCGGTAGAGGCGCGTTTGCTGTGAGCACGCTTGCGGGTCGTCGGCGGCTTGACAATTATCTGCAACAGTTTTCCCGCATCTGCTGATTGTGTATGCGGGATAGGTTGCTTGTACAGCAGCAGGTTCATCAGATACGCGCGCACTCTCTGGCCTATCTTGGACTCCACCAGTGCGTCTCTCGCAGTGAGGTCCAAGCCCTGGGTCACCTTGAATCTTTGCCTCGCGCCCTGGCCGATGCTCAAATGCTGATGCGATGCCCTCAGCTCTATCCCTTGATTTCTGGCGTCAACACCCACAAGGTGTGAGCGTTTGGCATCGTCAACGGGCCATACGGCAGCGCCGTAGGCATGTACAAACTCGAAAACCAGGTCGTTGAGCGTGCTGTCGAAGCTTTTGAAGCCTTGCGTGCTAGAAGTCTTGCCGGTCCATAGTTGCGGCTTGATGGAGCCGTTCCAACATGCGTCGGCCCAGTCGCCGAACCCACGATTGAGAATGTGATGCCAGCAGAGCGATTCGAATGCAGCCACGCGCGAATGGTCATCGGAATCGAGCTGAAGTCTAGCGTAGGTGGTCAACAATGCCATTTTCGGCTTTTTTGTGCGTGCTCCGATAATTGATATTGGAATTGAGGGAACAAGTATGAAGCGTATGAAGTGGAGTCTTGGCCAGACGTCCCAGTCCTCAGTCTGTAGGCAGCCGTCGCGCGAAAGTATTGGCAAAACGACCCTAGTGTTGGAAGGAGCGAATCTGCGCCTTTCATTCAAGCACAAACATCGCACTGCGCGAAAGTCAGGTTCTGAAAGCAGGCCCTATGTGCCGTCTGTACCAATAACATCGCGAGAGGAAATCATCCAAGAGCTGGACCAGTGTTAAACATCTCATTTCATATCATTTCTGACATCTAATCGTCGCTAAAAGCCGCCTCCCTCCAAAACCTCGTCCTCAGCCTCAATCCTAACAGCCTTCCTCGGATCATTTTTCGCCAGCAGCACCTTGGTATCTTCCCTCTTGCCTTCCGTCAAGTCAATACCACTATCGCCATCACCACCGCCAAGTATCGCTGGTCCGCCCTTCTTTGCCAGCTCCTTATCGTAGCTGCTCGGATCCACACCCAAAATCCCGCCAACATTGTTCCGGTCGCCGGGAACGGAAAACTCGCGGAAAGCGTAGCGCCATTCAGTGAGATACTGGCGCACAGCTTTGCCGACTTTGTCTTTGCCGTTCTTGCTATGATGACCGGTGCCTGTGATAGCGTAGACGGGGCGTGAAGATGACTTGTGCTCGAGGAGGCAATCAGAGAGGTAAGAGACGGCTTCCTCAGCGTGAAGACCGTGGAGGTCGACGTAGAGCTCCTTTTGACGACCATCGGTGAGCTGCTTGTTGCGCTCCTCGTACAGGACGCGAGCTGCTTCGCGATGGGCTTCGCGCATCAGGGCGTTCTCATTCTGGCCACGCAAGGAGAGAGCTTTGGCACCACGAGCGTCATTGCGATTCCAAGCTTGAGCCGCAGATTGCAAGAACTTGTTCCTCAGACCGCCGTGGCGTACAGCATCAGAGCGGGCTTTGAGGTATGCGCGATTTACATTCTCGCCAGTCTCCAGCCATGGAACGTCCTTTGGAGCAGGGATAGCTAGAGAAGCGTTGCCATTCTCACGTGTGGAGGTAAAACTGCGATTATTTTGAAGTCCACGGCGCATAGCTTCGCGAGCCTTTGGGCCGGAAGATGCGGGCGAAGGGCTCATACGAACGACATCGGCCAAAGAACCCGGTTGAGGAGCGACACTGACGGCGTTGTGATGGCCATGACCTCCCCGCTTGCCATGGTGCCGCTTTCCGGGCCGGTTGGCGGCAGCAGAACCAAGAGACGGGAACGCTTCATCGTCGTTGAAGTTTGGCTGAGATCCTGGAGTGGGTGCCCGGGAAGTGTGTCTGCTTCCTGGACGAGATCCCGGACGAGAGGCATTTCGAGGACCTGTCGGGACAAAATTAGGGAACAGGCCTGGTGGCGCAGCGGCAAAAGCTTGTTGCTGGTTTTGTAGCAGGACGGAACTAATGGTCGTAGGGTCAATCAAAGGGTCCGTGTCTTCGTAGGGATTACTAGTCTGCGGCTGCAAAGACGGGAAACTATCATAGTCCTGGAGTTGTAGGTTAGGCGGGACCTGCTGAGGTGTGCCAGCCTCGCTATTGCTATTGGTAAGGGACAACTGCTGCATCATCGCCGAAGGGTCGTGTGAAAATTGACATAAGTTGCCTGCAAGACAGTTTCCCGATAGCCAGAACTTGCAAAGGTGGTTCTCAAGCGTATGAGCGAAGCGACAATCAGCCCTAGCACAGTGACCCGATTGGAGCCAGTAGCGACACACAATTGGCGACTTCTGCTGACCCACCGGCGTCATAGGGCGCGAAGATGGAGACATGCTCTTGCCGATTAGATAGGTGCGGTTTTGTTGATCCTGCGCAGCAACTGCAGTGGCATTGGCAGTGGGGTTTTGGGCCTCCATCAGGAAGTTGATAGTCTGGCTGAGATCGTATCCATTTGCTTCCAAGATTCGTTCTAGTTCTTCGTCGCTCCTGTTGTCCTGCAAGATGGAGCGGAGCATATCATATGGGCTCATGTCCGTCGTGTATGGCTGCATGTACTCCGATGAGCTCATGCCAAAGTCGCCGAAGCTAGTATTGCTGCTCGTTTCGTCGTTCACCAGCCAATCGACGTTGTCACTGCCGTAATCACCATAGTTCTCAGTCGTAGGTGAGGAGTCACTAAATTGGTATATGCTCAGACGGGGTGAATGCGGGATGGCTGGCGTGGAGACTGGTAGCCGTGGTGAAGGCCTGGGTGATGTGAACGGAGAAGCAGTCGAGCTCATGGTGCGAGCAAGTGCAGGCGGCTGCGGTCCAAGACCAGGAGGCGGGCCAGGAGTGGCATTCCTAGGTCGTGGCGAGCCAGCATTGGAGGGTGTGCCACTACGCTGTAGCCAGGGAGCAGGCGAACGGGAGCGGATGATGTTTGCGCCACGCATAGTCTGGGGACTGGTCGTCTTCTCCTTTGCACCCTTCCACCTCCAGAGCGCGCCCAATACAGCATCCTCGAGGGCTTTGCCCTTCAATGAGGCGGGCGCGCTGCTCAACACGTCTTCTAGCTTGTCGGTCTTCTCCTCATCACCCAGGTCCTCGTCATCCAGCACCGGCTGGCATAGCTCATATATCCGGTCGGAGACCATGGTGAAGCTCTTTTTGTTTTCTTGTGGTTTGTCGTCAAATAATTATGTTACTCGTGTTGCATCAAGTCGTAAGAGGGTCGTGAGCGAGGCCGGTTAAGCGTAGGCGGTCATAAGCGCGCGGGAGCTATTGTGGCTGCCGTGGGACGTGGTTATTGTTGCTGCCACGCTTCATGTGAAGAATGGCAGGAGCGAGTGACGGCGCGCGACCAAGCCTTGGTCAAGTAGTGGTCAGAGGGGGAGTTGGCGGTCACGTCCGGTGTTGACATGAGAGGATGGGAGTGAAGGGTGCGGCGTCGTGGGGAGAGGTCGCTCGCTGACAGCACGACGGCCGTGGATGATGTGGAGAGAGAGAGAGCGGTGGCGGTGACCGTGCCGGGAGCAACGGCTATTGGTGCTGGTGACGGACGAGAGACGCACGGTGCACTGCCGTGACCCTCGACGATGTAGGTGAAGTGAACAAAAAGCTACTCAAGCACGTGTCACGGACGAGTCACCCTCTAGTGGTATACCGAAAGTACTCTACTGTTCCTTGCGCCGTGCAAAGCAAGAACCCTGGCAAGCCACTCTTTTGCCCTTGCGATCGACCAGCAGCAGCACATCCGGGGCAGTAGACTACTGCTTGACAGCTGCACGGAAGCTTGATCCCGACCTCTAAGTGACTATCTACTCCCAGCAACAGTTGCATATAAACACCATCATGGCTTCTACAGAGGCACAAGTCCCCATAACGGACCAGGTGCTTCACCCTGAACTGCTGTCAACACCCGTCTTCACATTCGCCAACTATCTTGCGCGCTCACACCCAACTCTCGGCCGACCATCCAAGATCGCAAGACCAATATGCGCCGAATACAAAGCCGGAAACTGCCCTCGAGGCGTCCTTTGCCATGACAGACACTACACGCCTCCCTCAGAACGCAGCGGCATCAACAACCTGATTTGCAAGCATTACCAGCGCGGCCTCTGCAAGAAAGGCGACGCCTGCGAGTTCGCGCACACCTTCAACTTGCGTGACGAGCGCGAATGCAAGGAGTTTTCGCGCTTCGGTCTCTGCTCGTCAGGCGATGACTGCACATACCTTCACATCTCGCCCACCAGCGAGCTACGCAGACCGGCATGTCCACACTACACGCGCGGTTTCTGCCCGCTGGGACCTCATTGCGCGATGCGACACGTCAAACACCCTAAGATCTGCCCATTTTACATTGCCGGATTCTGTCCGAATGGACGCGCTCATCCACCTGGGCAAGACAAGGTGGTGAGCTGCGAGCATGGCGCGCACGCCAGATGGATCAAGGACGAGGACCTACACCCACGGAAGCCGCTGCCGAGGACGGAGCAGGACATTGAACAAGAGGCACGGGAGCAGGAACAGAGAGAGCAAGAGTTTTACGAGGAGTCTGAGAGGATCTTTGAGAGGAATTCCAGAGGTGGAGACAACGGAGGAAGAGGCGGCTTCAGAGGTAGAGGCAGGGGACGAGGCTTCAGAGGCAGGCGCTTCTAGGTGTTTCGCGAAAACAAATTTTGGATTACGGTATTGCGGGCTAGCGTGGCGTTGGTGGTATGGCATCCAACCATGGACTGTATCTGTATGCATTTCATCTTTTTACTGCAATACTGTCTGGTCAAAGTCCCAACAAGGCGAGTCTGCACGAAAACGGTCGCCAATGTGCATCTGACAAGCATACAAGCTCGCTTCTGGGATCGCGTGTCGCATAGCAAGACCGATGGAGGCACACAACAGTATCTACGCGCGAAGCACTTGCACTTGAATGAAGCCTGCAATCATGAGGTCTTCACAGCCTCGCCTCGAAGCCTCAGATGCCGCAAGTCTGCTGTGCGTAACCAGCAGCCACTGATTGCTGGCCTTTCATGTGGGTGCGAGCTTATTGGATAAGCTTGAACAAGTCGAGGATGACTTGCTACGTATCAATCGTACGCGTACATCGACCGGGGATCTGGAGGAAAGATAAGGCGGCCTGTCGTTTCTAACAAGTGCCTTGAGGGGACACCTGATAGAATATCATCAATCGCGAAGCTGGTGCTGATTTCAGCTACGCATCGGTTGGTAGCACTCATTCCCTCGGGTCCTGGATGCGAAAACTTGAATATAAGTGTTGTTGGCCCCTGTGATAAAATCGAGCCTCGACCTCACAGCAGCTAGAACACACCGCATTCGTCATAGGAACGCATTCAAAACACCTGTGACGAGTGATGGTCGAACACATTCATGTAACCTTTGCAGCTGGGAAGGCACTCGGACAGCTCCACTACAACAGGATGTTTGTTGTGAGCAGCGAAGGGTGTATTTGTATTTGCTGGATTTTTGTCTGACATCTTGTGTAGACTTGGGATTGACGTGACAGTCAAAGTCCGTCTGTGTCTAGAGTTCAGCACACGACACGGGTTCTCAAGCAAACGCACTATGACTCAAATCTAGTAGAATGTACACGACAATACGTACATTACATGTACGTGCCAACACGTACGGAGTCCGGCCAGGACCTTACCCTATACCCTACGCCAGACAGTAACCCCAACAGATCACTTGGACAACCGATGCACTGACTTTCATTGTTCAATTCTGAGTACATTTAAACGACTCGAATGTATCATTAGAGTAGGAGTTACGTGTACAGTCCTATGATGAAGTCGACTGGAAGTCCAGTGAACGGCGGTGCAGATTGTCAAACGCGGTCCTCTGACGCAGACATCACCGCCTAGAACCAAGGACTCCATAGTTTGATGTTGAAATACAGTCTTTTCGATTCTCGACAAAGCTATATCTTTCTCGTGGTATAGTGCACAAAAAGTACATGCGCACTTCCCTATTGTTGAATAATGCTTGTTCCGTCTCTCATCACACCCGTTGTAGCTTATATAAACATGCCTGTAGACTTTTTTTCCTTCGTTGTAGTTTCCCCTTTCCCTTATCCACCGAAAAAAAATGCAATAAATTCAAAAGAATATTATTTCAAAGTAGCGCCAAAGCGCCATCGCTATCACGTTGAGTGAGCCGTTACACAGACGGTCTTATGATCCCCTCCCATGTTGATCAAAAAAGTCCAAAAAGAAAACGCCGCCTGTGAGAGAATTGCTCCCGTGATGAGACGGGAGACATACAATGTTCATGTTGCTGGTATTGCAGAGCGGTTGGCGCTCAAATCTAGAACAGACCCTCGATCTCGCCGGTCTCGAGGTTGACGTCAACGTTCAGGTAGCCAGGAGCGGTGGGAAGACCGGGGATGGTCTGGATGTCGGCTGCGAGAGCGTAGAGGTAGCCAGCGCCGGCGGCCATGCGCACGTCGCGGATGGGCACCTCGAAGCCAGTGGGCGCACCCTTGAGGGCGGCGTCGTGAGAGAGGGAGTACTGGGTCTTGGCAATGCAAATGGGGAGGTTGCCGTAGCCCTGCTTGGTGTAGGTGTCGATCTTCTTCTGCGCAACCTCGGAGAAGGAGACAGAGTCGGCGCCGTACATCTTCTTGGCAATGGCCTCAATGCGCTCGGCAGTGGTGCCAGTCTCGGTCGGGTAGAGGAGCTTGAAGTCGTCGTGGTTAGACTTGGCAGAGGCAGCGATGACACCGTTGGCAAGGTCGATAGCACCCTTGCCACCCTCGGCCCAGTGGTTGGCGACAATGGCATCTTCGGCACCAGCAGCAATGGCCTCCTCGCGGATGACGGCAGCTTCGGCGTCAGTGTCGGTCTCGAACCTGTTGATGGCGACGACAACCTTGACACCGTACTGGCGTGCGTTCTCAATGTGCTTCTTCAGGTTGACACAGCCAGCACGGAGGACCTCGAGGTTCTCAGTGCGGTAGACTTCAGCAAGCTGAGCACCAGGCTTGATCTCAGGTCCGCCACCGTGGACCTTAAGAGCACGGACGGTGGCAACAATGACGGCAACGTCAGGAACAAGGCCGGAGTTGCGGCACTTGATGTTCATGAAACGCTCACCACCCATGGTGAAATCGAAGCCGGCCTCGGTGACGACGAAACCGGTCTTGTCGTTGTGGTCCTCGTCAAGCTCAGTACCAGCAAGCTTAAGAGCAATGCGGTCGGCAATGATGGAGCTGTTGCCAATGGAGATGTTGGCAAAAGGACCAGCGTGGACGAACACGGGTGTGCCTTCCATGGTCTGCATAAGGGTGGGCTTGATAGCATCCTTCATCAAAGCAGTGAGGGCACCACCGGCACCAAGATCGTCAGCAGTGACGGGGTCGCCAGACCTGCTGCTGGCGACGACCATGCGGCCGAGACGCTCGCGCATGTCAGCAAGGTCGGTAGAGAGAGCAAGGACAGCCATGCACTCGCTAGCAACGGAGATGTCGAAACCGGTCTCGCGGGACTCGACCTTGCTCTCGGTAGGTGCCTGGCCGATAGTGATGCCTCTGAGGTGACGATCGTTGACGTCCAAAACACGGCGCCATGTGATGGTCTCGGGGTCAATGTCAAGACGGGCGAACTTTGTGATCTCCTCGGGTGTCAGATCGTCAGGGTTGGTCTTGTTGATGCCAAGCTTGTTCAAGCGCTTGACAAGAACGGGAGGGAATGTGCGCACGCCCTTCTTCTCAGGCACCAGACGCTTGTAGAGAGGACCATCCTTCTGGGTGGCCTCGTGGAACATGCGAGTGTCAATCGCGGCAGCGAGCAAGTTGTTGGCAGCGGTGATGGCGTGGATGTCACCAGTCAGATGCATGTTGAACTCGTCCATGGGAATAACTTGACTGTATCCACCGCCAGCGGCACCACCCTTGATGCCAAAGGTGGGACCCTGGGAGGGCTGACGGACGTTGGCAAAGGCGACACGGCCGAGCTGGCCGCAAAGTGCCTGTGTAAGACCAATGGTTGTGGTGCTCTTGCCCTCGCCGAGCGGGGTGGGCGTGATGCCGGCAACGAGGATGTAACGACCGTTACGTCTGTGTTTAAGACGCTTGAGCACGTCAAGAGAAACCTTGGCCTTGGTCGCGCCGTACGGCTCAAGCTCATGCTGTGTAATGCCGATCTCGGAGGCGACCTTGTTAATCAACTTCGGGTGCTGAGCACGAGAAACCTCAATGTCAGAGGGCACGGGCTGCTTCAGCTTGAGGGGAAGAGGAGTGACGTGGCGTGCCTTTTGGCGGTCAAAATATGTGTCGGCGCCGTCAACGACGTTCTGCATCAGCATGGCCACAGTCATGGGACCAACTCCACCAGGAACAGGGGTGATGAAAGAGGCAACCTCCGCAGCAGCCTCGTACTCGACATCACCAACCAGCCTCTGACCAGACTTCCTGGTCTCGTCGGCGATGTAGTTTGTGCCGACGTCGATCACGACGGCATCCTTCTTCAGCCACTCGCCCTTGACAAAGCCTGCCTTACCAATCGCAGCAACGACGATATCAGCGCCCTTGACGATCGAAGGCAAATCCTGGGTCTTGGAGTGGCAGACGGTGACGGTGCAGTCGGCGTTCTTCAACAGGTAGCTGACGGGAGAGCCAACGATATCCGAACGGCCGACGACGACAGCGTTCTTGCCCTTGAGGTCAACACCAGTCGACTCAAGCAGGACCATGACACCCTTGGGTGTGCATGGTGTGAACAATGGCCTTCCTCCGCGCTTGGCCAGCTCGCCAATGTTGATCGCACCGAAGCCGTCGACATCCTTCTCGTCGGCAACAGCACTGGTG
The DNA here is from genome assembly GCA_026122715.1 of Cladosporium colombiae. NCBI lineage: Eukaryota > Fungi > Ascomycota > Dothideomycetes > Cladosporiales > Cladosporiaceae > Cladosporium > Cladosporium colombiae. Next base: position 1,550,852 of record JAKZFA010000005.1, read on the forward strand.
ACCTCGTACTCGCGGAGGTGGCTAGGCAGAGGCAGCTGCACGAGGATACCGTGGACACTGGGGTCGTTGTTGTATGACTCAAGCTTCTCGAGGACTTCGATCTCGGTGATGGACTCGTCAAGCTTGATGAGTTTGCACTCGATGTTGGCCTCCTCGGCGGCCTTCAGCTTCATGCGCACATAGGTGCTGCTGTCGGAGCGGTCGCCAACCTGGACAATGACGAGCGAGGGCTTGTAGCGGGGGTTTTTGGCCTGCTTGTCGGCAATGTCCTTGTTGATGCGCTCGCGAATGGACTTTGCGATGGCAGTGCCATCGATCTTCTGTGCCGGCATAGCTAGGGGAGAGGTGGTGGTGAATGTGCGGCGAGAGGAGGAGGAGGACGGGTGTTGCACATGCAACGGGGCGGAGTGTCGAAGAGAAGGCGTTGAAAGCGAGGACAGGCGTCGGACGCTGCAGTTAGTTGCAGTAGTGGTGAATGGTGGGACAGACGAGCACAAATTCCGACTTCGCCGAGGAAGAACGCCGATCGAAAGTGAGTAGCGGCGCATATCTTCTTCTTAGTCAATTGGCGTGCTCAAGCAGCTCTTCTTATCGTGTGCAGGCGACGCAGACGACGACGACGGACCAGACGACTAGATGAGGCAAGATGGAGTACCCGAGATGGTGGAGAGCCTGCGCCCTTGACTAAGAAAAACACCCATAGGAACGACGACACAACGGCCGCGTTTCGGAGGGAGCACGGCCTGCGGGAGGGGATTATTGCTGTGGCAGGCATAGAAAACTCGAAATCGGTCATGTCTTCCCTTGGTTCTGCCACCATCTAATCTAATCTGATTCCGGGCCGTCTCGAGTCATAGGGCAGGAGAAAGAGAGTTTCTCACGCGCCACGAGAAATGTCATCGCACTTCTGGAGGGGTATATGTGTATGTACAATTCTGATTATCGTCTTATGCCAGCCAGATGAGAGGGCATATTAAAAAAGCATACAAGGCGATCGAATGTCCTGTATCGTCTTATAGGTCTATCACTGTCCGAACATCCTTCTGGAATCGTCCAGATTGTGAATATATGCTTGAAGCATGCATCTAGCCAACAGCCTTTGTATGTCTGTGGTGGGCTGCTCTCTAAATCACCATGTCCAATCCAATCGTTCGCATGATCATTAACCGATTAATAAATATGAGCCATAGTCACTCTTACTATGAGTCTAATGCCCAGCAAATGATATGCGCATCCTGCTATGTAGCCTGATGCAGGCGGCTGACTTGGTGTCATTCTGAGTGCGCTGTTCCGCTGCTTCGAATTTGGCAAAGTGAACTTGAAGATTGAAGTTATTACCACCAGCACGCCGCCTCTGCACCACTTCCACTACACCCACACACCACCACAACCATGAGACCCATATTGCTTTCCGGCCACGAGCGTGCCCTCACCCAGGTCAAGTAAGTATGCGCCCGGCAGAGAAAATCCTATGCGATCACACCCGCGCACACCTCTGCGCCCGCTCTGCACCACACCCGCTAACACCGCTCCCACACAGGTTCTCCAAGGAGGGCGACCTTATCTTCTCCGTTTCCAAGGATCACACCGTCTGCGCGTGGTACAGCGCAAATGGCGAGCGTTTCGGCACATACAAGGGCCACCAGGGTGCCCTCTGGACCGTCGATGTCGACCCTTACACCCGCCTTCTCGCGACCGGCGGCGCCGACAACACCATGAGGCTATGGGAGGTGAAGACTGGAAAATTGCTCAAGACATGGGACTTCTTGACCTCGATCAAGCGTGTCGAGTTCTCCGAGGATGGAAAGCAGCTGCTGGGTGTGACCGAGAAGCGTACCGGCCAGCTCAGCCACATCGTCGTCTACGACATCGACCAGAGCCCCGACGGCCAGCAGCCCGACGAGCCCACCCTGCGCATCGTCGTCGATGAGCTTCCCCGTGTCACCGTCGCTGGCTTCTCCTACCTCACCAAGTACATCGTTTCCGGCCACGAGGACGGCAGCGTCACCCAGTGGGACGCAAAGACCGGCGAGATGATCACCAACGTCTTCTCGCACGACGCCGACCTCCAAGTCACCGACCTGCAGTGGAGCGCCGACCGCACCTACTTCCTCACCGCCAGCAAAGACAAGACCGCCAAGCTGCACGACGCCAACTCGATGGAGGTCCTCAAGACCTACGTCGCCGACACACCCCTCAACTCCGCCGCCATCACCCCCGACCCCCAGAACTACGTTATCCTCGGTGGTGGTCAGGCCGCCATGGACGTCACCACCACCTCTGCCCGCCAGGGTAAGTTCGAGGCCCGCTTCTACCACAAGATCTTCGAGGAGGAGATTGGCCGTGTGCGTGGTCACTTCGGTCCTCTCAACTACGTCGCCGTCGACCCCACTGGCAAGTGCTACTGCTCCGGTGGTGAGGACGGTTACGTGCGTGTGCACCACTTCGACCCGCCCTACTTTGACTTCAAGTTCGAGGTCGAGCGTGAGCAGGCGCGCAAGTGAGCGTCTATTGCTTGGAAAAAGGAAAAAAACCCGGGATAGAAGAAAAGATCGAAAAAAGGGCATTGCAAGCTTTGTGCTTGGCGAGGCGTTGGAGGCGTATGTAAAGATCCAAAAAGGGGAGAAGCTCTACCTAGCCCTGGGAGGAAATGGGACTGGGTTTTCCACATTAGGTATGCGTTAGATGTTTGAAACGAAGCATGAGCATCATCTTTTTCAGATACAGGCGACGAGACCTCGTGTGAATGAATTCCCATGAGGAACTGCAAAGCATGGGGAAAGTTGTATTCGTGAACGTGAGAGATATAATGGCGATTTCAACCTCGCAGAGAGACTGTGGCAAAACAGCGCCGCCGGAATGATGAGACAACGAGGCAACAAAGTATATAGAACCCGCGGCACTCCCAGAAAATGTTTAACCCCACCCAATCGGTTCGACAGATGATGCCCTTCCTTTACATGGCCATCTCGGCCTGCAATTTCCGCAGCTCGGCCTCTTCGTCCTCCTCCTCTGCCGACACAGTGTTCTTTGCTGTGAACCTTTTGTTAGCAAGTCTTCCACAGGAATGGGCTTCACGATACTTACTCGGCGCACTGGGCATCCTGTTTAACTGATCGCTAACAGGCACACTTCCAGTCTTCAGCATCCGCTCATCCAGCTGCTCCTGCTGCAACTCCGCCAGCTCCTCGTCCAGCTCATCCTCATCCACACCCATGGTGCCAGCACCCTGTGTAAGCGCTTCTGCGATCTCCTCGCCCACGGCGTGCTGCTCGCGCAGGTCCTCCATCGTCTGGTCGACCTGGTCGACAGTAAGGCCGCCGTGGATCTGTTTTATCGCGTTGCTGGCGTTCTTCATGGCGTCGAGCGTCTCCTTGTTGATGTTGGCGGACTCGATGCTGCCGATCTCGCGCTCGACGGTCATCATTTGCGCGGACGTCTGCTCGAGTTGGTGCTCGAAGGCCTTTTTGCGGCGGAGGGCGGCTTTGGCGACTGTGGTGGGTTTGTGTTAGTCTCTTTCTCTGGAAGCCGCCATATTTATCTTCTGCTGCCTGCGATTGCAATGTAGCAGACGCAGGTGTGCATGTCTGGCCCAGCGATCCTGTCTCTCGCAAGTACTCACCTCCTTTATTTGTGCTGACGTTCTTCCTCGCTATCGCATCCTGCTCGTCCATCTGGTTCTGCAAATGCTTCTCCCGCTTCGACAGCATCTCCAACGTGCTCCTGAGGCCCAGAATGGCATTCTTGGTGCTGTCCTTTTTCTTCGCAGCGTTGCCGCCCCAAAGGCTGCCGAATCCCCAGCTCGCCATGGTGTCGGGTATGGATAAGTTTTAGACGGCGAGGAGAGCCACTCGAGGCTGTTGTTGCTGTCGCTGAATTATCGCCTGCTTAGGCTCTTCAAGTTTTCGGCGCTTTGTTGCTTGTCCTGGTGGAGAGCGATCGTCCCCCGCGCTGCTGGTCTGGTCTGAGTCTGAGTCTTATCGGCTGGCTGCTCGGCTCGTTTGCTCGCTCGCTTTGTAGAGGGTGCTGTCGTCGCTGAGACAGTAATTTATGCCGGTAGAGAGTTTTAGTGGCTGCCTGGCGTGGGTGTTGGAGATGTGTGGCAGGGGGTCCGGGTGCTCGATTCTGTCTGCCTGCTGTGATAGTAGTGTTGTCGGCTGGCGCTGGCGTTGGTGGGATATCCATCACTTGAGGTCTCGCCCGCTTGCGCGATGACGTGAAAGGCACGTGCCGGACGCCGCTGGCTCTTCTTATTGGTCGGGTTCTTCCTTTCTTAGCAGCAACTCTATCAGTATGTCTCTCTTCTTCTACCACATGGCACTCTTGCAATAATTTGCGACGCTGAATCACCTGATATTTAGTTCAGCGACGACAGTGATTCTGTGACAAATGCGAAAAAGTGCAAGATCCATCGATGGATAGTTCTCCAGAGGCCAGTCGCCTAGTGCTGCTATCGCAGTTACCTGATGCTCCGGCAGGTATAAAAGTGCGCTTCCTCGGATGGTATTATGGCTTTCATCGTTCGGACTGCCGATACTGCACGCTGACTATGGGTGAAGCGTAGATACATATGATAGCGAGCTCGCGATCCTTCGCCTGAGAGATCGCTTCCCTGCCACTTCGGCAATCTCTGGTGCTGCGAATGTCAACGTCAACAATCTTCTTGACGTGCTAAATGTGGAAACGACTCAAGTTGGTGCCTGGGTGAATGTCATCGGCTATGTGCATCAGAGTACGGAAATGCAACCAACATCGAAATCGCGAGCCTCTATGGTGGACGCAGTTCTCATTTGGTCGGCTGGAGCCATCAAGCTGGAAGACTACGAGGCGGCTGTGCGAGCCCTTCAGGTTACAGCGACCTAGTGCAGTTCTTGGCTCGAATACACGACTTCCTGGACAGCAACATGCTCTCTATCAAGCAGCCGCCATCCGGGCATACAAACACTTACGAATTGTCAGTGATTGCGCTGGATCCTGAGTCACTGTCCAGATCGTCGTCATCATCGTCGACCTCGCCTGGCGCCCTGGAAGTTTGCCTGGAGGGCTCTTCCCGGGGTATTTCCGTGTCCTCATCCAGGTGTTGAGTCTGAGGGCTTGAAGAAGCTCTCATCCACACAAATCGGCCCTCCCAAATTCACGATTTCCAGGTTCGGAGCCACGATGAGAAATTGCCGCAGGAAAATACTGAAGGCATCGGCGCGCGAACCATCGTAAGCACCTCTCACGTCTTGATTGGCAAAGCGTTGGTCTGAGGGGTCTTCGTATCGATAGCTCAGATTCAAGCGTCGCAGAGCTGGGCATAAAGTGATTGACAGGTCACGGGCGAAGTCTGTGCGGAGCTGCACTCGGAGCTCAGGTCTTCTCCGTTCGTTGTCATCCAGCTTGAGAATCAAGACTTCTACTCGAGGATGGCACCTTAGCAGAGTAAGAGCTGAGCTTAGAGTGACATAACGCGGACCGTCGCCAGATAGTGAGAAAATCTTGACTCCTGGTGTTGGAGGTACGTCCACAGGCACTTGTAATTGCAAAAGGGATTGCGCATAGCGACGCTCCCAGATGTCGGCCTTGTTGCCGAGCATGTATGTCAGGCGACGTATTGATATACCTGGCGCGCGCAATCGTCCGTTGGTGAGTAGGGAACGTTCACAGTGACCGATGATAGTTTGCCGCAGCCGCGAAGAGCAGCATACAATGTGTTTGTGGCCGCTGTGGGCGCTTCGTTATTGGCTTGCTGGTCAGATTGTCGCTCGAACCGCGAACATGCAATTTCCTTCTATGTAGGCAAGTTAGACGTGAAGGAAACTGTACGCAGCATGGCTTGTCTTCGTGGCGACCGAGCAACGAATCTCTCAAATGCAGATGTATCATCGAACGTTAGAGAAGTCGAGAGAACAGGTGTTGCTCGATGGCGTGTTGGACAATGAACGACGTGCATGCACATTGACTTATATGTGGTTTGAATTCGACTCTGTTCATGGCCAATTCTTGCTGAGCCACATGTTCGAGCACTCTCGCAGTCGACTCTGGTGGCAGGTTGTTGAACGACATACCGTGATCCGATTTATTGCCTCAGCAATCAGAATCGTCTCGTGTACGGAATTCGCAGCAATACCTCCATAGTACATATATTCAACCACGTTCAATGCTGTGAAGGCAAGGGTAGAGTTGCGCGACGTCAAGGGTTCATGTTGAGTCGGGCTTTTGATTGTCCGTCGGCTTCTGAATGTCAACACGTCTGTCTCACATACACGCTTTGTGCACATATCCTGACCAGAAACACTTCTCACTACCCACCATGACCACTTCCGACATCACAGCCCCGCCGTTCGTCGTGATCGATGGCATTGCCAACTTCCGCGACATCGGCGGCTACACCACTTCCACTGGCCACTCAACCACGAAAGGCCTCGCTTTCCGATGCGCCGACCCTTCAAAAGCGGCCCCAGGGGGTCTGGACAAGATGAGCCAGGATCTAGGTAAGGTAAAGCTCCCCTTTCCTGTGTTCATGGTGGCTCTGGCCATATTGGTTGGCTCAAAGCACGAGTACCGGCTAACACCTTCGCACAGGCATAAAAGTTATCTTTGACCTCCGCTCTCTCCCCGAGATCAACCGCAACGGCCCAGAATACGCTGGAATCGCCAGCGATCCTAGCTCAGCCCTGGACGCCGTCTTTGCAAAGCATGGTATCACGCGTCGCTGGGTCCCTGTCTTTGCCGCCGATGACTACGGCCCCGAACAGATTGCGATCCGCTACAAAGCATACACACGCTCTGGGACTTCTGGGTTCGTACAAGCATACCGCGATATCTTGTCAAATGCTGGTTCGGCGTTCGGTGAGATCCTGAAGCATTTGTCAGCGCCCGATGCCGAGCCGACACCTTGCGTGTTTCACTGCACGGCCGGTAAAGATAGGACTGGTTTGCTAGCAGCGTTGCTGCTTTCCGTGGCAGGCGTGTCAGACGAAGACATCGCAGAAGAGTATGCTCTCACGGATATTGGTCTGGCACCACTGCGAGGGTGGTTCGTGGAGCGGCTTTTGAAGAACCCTGTCCTCGAAGGAGATGAGGAAGGCGTGAGGAACATGGTTAGCTCGAAGCGTGAGAACATGCTGGCCAGCTTGGAGATGATTGAGAACGAGTTCGAGGGCTGTGAGGGATATATGAGGAAATGGTGTGGTCTGGGAAATGAGGAGATTGGGACTCTGAGGAAGAGGCTACGTGCGTGAGGCGCGAAGGTCATCTCAAGCGCGAATGGTATGCAGGTAAGTCATAGAACAAATACAAGCCTTGCTACGTAAAATGAGTTTTACAGATTTGCCATATATCCTTATCTAAGACTACCAGGAAGGAAGCGATTGTGCAACTTTCAACGCTGATGGCCTGTCATCTACATCCATCACTATTTCTGTCGTGATGGCTGCCCTATAAAAACACCCTTTACAGGTGTATCTAATGTCATGCAAAAGCCTGCGCTGTGCTCTTCATGTACGACATTTATTCATGCATTACCTGGAGGTGATTGTATCAACAATCTTCACTGACCTGAGAACAACAGCAACTTGTCGCGTCATGGCAATAGTCTTGCTCGGTGTGTTTTAACCCAAACTCCCAATTGACACCGGTATCTTTGCCCCGAACCAGAGACATCGAGCCCTAGATTGCGGAGATACCCTGTTTAGACCTGACGATCTTCTACAAGCTCAGAACAGAGCTTCGTGAAAGCTTGACGCTTGCTGATCCAGGACAGGAATGGTTGATCATCCCCGCACAACATCATGTCGCATTGCAGTGATGGTAGCATCCGGAAGAATTTTGTCACATACGAGCATGCCGCCATCGAGTACATATACTCCAGTGCTTTTGCAGCGTACAGAACGTTTGACCCGAAGACTCATACTCGAGCTAGAAGGGGACCAGGAATGTCAAGATGATTCACAAGTCGACATTGATCGCAGCGCTGTGCGTTATCATCACAGCTGGCTACAACACGGATGATCAAGTAAACCCCCCAGACATTGCCTTTGGGACATTTGGAAACCCATCGGCGCATGTGAGGCCGCGGTTCAGGTCAGCAATTGCCGGATTGAGGGTGACCATTGCTATGTGCTAATACTCAATGGGTAGATACTGGGTACCAGATGCCTCCGTCGATCTGGGAGAAATTGCCAATGATTTTTCCCTGATCAAGACGGCTGGCCTGGGTGGCATGGAACTCCTAGGGTACTACCTATATGGCAACTACCCATCGGTGGTGGCTGAAGGCGGTCCGTCGCCAATTGACTGGACGACTTACGGCTGGGGCTCTGAAGCATGGCGTTGGTTGGATCACTTCTCATCTGTACGGTCTCTCGGCTGACCCCCACAATAGAAGCTCTGACAGAAGTCGCTTTGCAAGCTACAAAGGACCACGGTCTCGTCATGGACTTTGCTCTTGGCCCTAACCAGGGAAGTGGTGTACCTGCCGAATACGACGACCCAGGAGTGATGTGGGATCTATGGCCTTTCAATGTCTCGATCCCACTAGGTGGCTCATACAACGACGTCTTGCCTGGCTGGGGTACAGGCGAACTGGTTTCTGCGTCTACCGCTTTGGTCATCGACAGCACGCCTGTACAATTGAAAGCGGCGCCTGCATTCATTAGCCATACATACAACGGCTCGCGCTTTACTCTCGACTCATCTTCACTCGCCGACGTGACTGATCAAGTTGGCAAGGATGGCTCGATCAGCTTGAGCTTCCCCTCTTCCGCCAATGGTACGGAGTATCAACTGTTCGCGTACTACCAGAACCACACGACAGGACTGGAGCAGCAGTCTCCACTCTATCTTAATACTACGGTCACCCAATCACCGGTCACATCTTTCCTACAGAACGGTTCAAGGTTCAATGATCATTTCTCAACCACTGGAGCCCAACTTGTGATCGATTTCTGGGAGAAGTACCTATTGAATTACAACAACACTCGAGAGTTAATCCGAGAAGTCGGCAACTACGGATGGGAAGACTCGATGGAGTTTGGTAATTCAATTCTGGTCTGGTGGACTCCAGGACTAATTGATGCGTTCGAAAAGGCTCGTGGTTACAGCATCAGGAAGTATCTGCCGCTGATATATTATCCAAATGCACAGTCAGATGCTCCTCTAGCATCGCCACACTGGTATCTGACCGATGAGAGTGACTCTGGGCAAGCACATGTAGACGACTACAGACAGACTGTGAGTACCAAACATCGTTTCCAGGTACGATCCGTGTGTCAACTGACAATTACATCACAGCTTACGGAACTGAACAAAATCTACCTGGAGACTTTGACAAACTGGACGAAAGAATCTCTCGACTCGCAGTATTCTGCGCAAGTTGTGTATAACCTACCCATGGACATGCTAGCCAACGTACCTGCGGTCAATGGCCCCGAATGTGAGTCCCTTGGATTCAACCATGTGATCGATGCATACCGTCAATTCGCAGGCCCTGCCAACCTAGCTGGCAAGCGAGTCATATCTTCAGAGCTTGGTGCTCAACGCAACGAGGCATACAGTCAAACACTACCGGAGCTCATTTGGGACGTCAAGAGATCGATAGTCGGATCGGTGAACAATTTTGTAAGTAACTTTCCGTCAGTATAGCTCACAGAGGCTGACAGATCTAGGTCTACCACGCATATCCATTCTCAGGCTCCTACCCAAACACGACCTGGCCTGGGTACACTACGTTCGCGTATCGCTTCTCCAACATGCATGGCCCCCGACAACCGACTTGGGAATACTACGATGACTTCATGAATTGGACCGCACGAGTGCAGTACATTGGTCAAAGTGGCGTCCCGAAGATTGATCTAGCCTTTTGGCTGAAGAAGAACGAATTCTTCGACAAAGACTCACAGTACCATCCCAATGACTTGGTTGCCGACGGTTTGTCACACTGGCTTTACGAGATTCGAGCACATCTAATCTGTCGATAGGTTGGTCATATGAGTACCTCAGCCCAGACAATCTCGTTGCCGAACCGGAGGCGTACGTCTCTGACGGCATCTTTGCCCCGGCACGCCAGGCATTCAAAGCTCTTATCCTACGCGGTAACGATACCTTGACCGTAGCAGGTGTCGAGAGGCTTACGCAGTACGCCCACGAAGGATTACCAATAGTTATCTCTGGAGGAACGCCCTTCAACCTCTCCGGCTACAACGTCAGTGGTTCATCTTATGTCAAATCCGCGCTGGCCGCTCTTACGGATCTTGAAAATGTGCACCAAGTACCCGCAGAGAACCTTTCCGCTTCTTTACAATCACTTGGTCTTGCGCCTCGTACGAAAGTCGACGCCGACCGGATCTGGTATACATACTGGCGCGAAGACGAGAAGGCGGCGAAAAGCTACGTGATTGTGTACAATGACGCCTGGGACAGTGAGCTGGGCCTCGGCGGCTCCAATGGCTCGGTGACCTTCGAGACGACCGGTGTACCATACTTCTACGACGCTTGGACTGGAGAGTCGACACCTGTCCGCGACTTCCAGCAGATTGACGGGTGTACGACCATACCGCTCGTCCTGGCAGGCAACCAAAGCACAATAATCGGCTTCCACCACAACGAGTCTACTACCAGTCATGAACAGAAAGGTCCTCACCGTCCTTCCGCTACCAGTGGCTGGTCAGAGCCCTTCCAATCCTCAGCACCAGCGGAATCGCAGCAGGCGCTATCGTCTTGGACTCTCACGGTCGAGTCCTGGACGGCACCAGAAGACATCTACGCCGACCAGACCCAGTCCGCAAAGTCCAACTCGACCTGGGAACTATCGTCTCTGAAGCCATGGAATGAGATCTCAGACTCCTTGTTCAACGTTTCTGGGCGTGGATTTTACAACACTACCTTCTCTTGGCCGTTAGCAGCAGATGATTGTGAAGGTGCCGTCCTGGATTTGGGCGCTATCATTAATACTGCCAGAGTTTGGGTCAATGGTCACCAGTTGCCGCCACTCGACCCGACTCACGCAGTTGCTGATATCTCCGGGTATGTGAGAGACGGCGACAATGAGGTTCTAGTGGTTGTAGCCACCACGCTAGGTAATGCTGTAAGGCCACACTGGGGTGAATTGAGGAGCAGTGGAACGCTGGCACTAGGTCCCTTACCTCCGGTCCAGGCATACGGTCTGGTATCGGAGGTGCTGGTGAAGCAATATTAGATTCATTCATAGACATGTCGCAAACTCGCTGTATATACGCTTATTCGAGCTCTGTAAGTCTCACGTAGCATTTCCACGGCGTGTGAGTGATCACGTCATGCGCGCCATACCCGCTCAACTCCTCAGATGCCTTGTCAAGCTTGAAGCTCATAAAGATCAGAGTGACCAGCATGCGAAGTTCGAGCTCAGCCAGTTTACGGCCTAGAGAAAGTGTTAGTGTGTGGAGGTTTTGTTCAAGATTGATCACGATCGAGGAAGCTTACCAAAGCAGCCACGCGGCCCAGCGCCGAAGGGCATGGTGGGTCCAGCTCTGGAGTTGAACACCACGTTGCCTTCACTGTCCTTCTCCAACCAGCGCTCCGGATCAAACTTGTCGATCGTAGCTTCGTCCCACACGCCGTTCTTGTCTTTGGATTCCCTACTAGTGACGCTTCGGACGTTCTCATCAACGGGTATCGAGGGCATGATGAACCCTGGCCCTTGAGTGACCATGAAGACATCGGTGCCCTTGGGGATGCGATGTCCCAGAACCTCGGTGTCGACGGTGGCGACACGCATGTTGATAGCCACAGCTCCAGAGACACGGTGGATTTCCTCGATGACAGCATCCAAGTACGGGACTCTGGTAGTGCTGATCTCCTTTGCGGTAGGCAATTCACCTGCCTCGATGGCACGTGGATAGGCGGCACGAAGAGTGGCTCGCAATTTATCTTGCACGTCTTGGTTGTCGCTCAACCTCTTGAAACCCCACAAGAGGGATGTGCTGCTGGTGTCGTGGCCAGCGACGAGGAACCCAAGCAATTCGTCGCGAATATCAGCGGTGTCCCACTCAGGAGCCCTGCCCTCTTTCTTGGCTACTTGGGCTTCGCGTTGGACAACAAGGTCGAGAGCACATTTGACAGCGTCGTCGTCATCTGCGGCAACGGAGAATTTCTTCCAAGCGCTTTGCAGACCTTCCTTGATCAGCCGGTCTTTGAGAGCGACAGCCTTGCGGTATCGAGGGATCAGTTTCATAGACCATTTATGTTCGAATCTCGGCAAAAGCGACTTGATCGGGATCGCGACTGAGTCGCAGATTGTCATGATTGCCTTGAAGCTCTCTGGTTCTGGTGCACGTGGGAACGCAATCTCTGATTCCGTGTCGTCAGGCTGCTCGATGTGATCCAAGCCAGACAACAGGGTGGTCTGCGCGTCTGAGACGTTCATCTGAGAGCCAAAAGTCGCGCCCCATATAATGTCCATTGCGGCTGCCTTGACGTCTTCAATGGCGGTGAAGGGATGTCCGCGGGCGAGACGTGCCTTTTCACGCCATATTCTTATCAACGCGAGAGCATTCTTGTGCATCTGAGGCCCGGCAGCATTGCTCAGGAAAGCTGGGGACATTGTGTCTCCCATCAATTTGCGGTGCATCTTCCACGTTTCTGATGTAGGCATGTGGACGTGGTGGTTAGGCAAGACTGCAACGAAGAGATCACCAAAGTAGTTCGAGCGGTCAAACTCCCTGCAGGTCGCAAGTTAGAACATGTCCAACCTGGCGTGTGCGCAGGGCATTAAATACCTTGATCGGCGAACACAGATGTCTTGCGTCTCGCGGAAGTCGGAGATGATAACAAAGGGCTTGCCGAGCGGTCGCAGGAATAGCTGCATGACAGGTTCATTACGGTTGACCAGTTGGCTGATGATCCAATCAAGCATGGTGCCTGTCTTGGTTATAGCTTCAAGAAGCCCAGGTGCATCGCCGAGGATATGTTTTGCCGCCGCTTCGTTGTATGGTATTCCAGGGATGGGCTTTGGCAATGCAGCACGGTATAGTAAGTAGCCCACAGCCAGGATCACCGCGCTGTATTGCGCGAGCGCGTAGAATCCGATCATGGCGAACAAGCAAATGCCAACAGAAACCAGAATCGAGCTCGAAATGGACCTACATGGACGTAGATGCAGCGAGCCTACAAGCACTTATGTAGTCGCGCGTGGAGGCTCGCCCCATCTGAAAGCAACGACCCACCATCTTCTTGCCGCAGATACAGGTGTGCCAGAGGCCGGCACTAATCTAAGCGTAGCTAGCTAGAGTCATGGAAAGTCCCTACCGAAGGCAAAAGCAGGCAGCGAAGGATGAGATTTGCGGCTGAGTTATTACTTGGTAAGGATTCAGTCGGGCTAGATTGTGAAACAGTGTAGCACTTTGTGGGATGACGAGATGCTGATTAGTTTGCTGAGTAGACTGCAGATGACCTGATCAGGATAGCCTGCTCGGCCACTTGCGTGTGTTTTGGGTGTCATGCCTGGTAGGCTGCATCGTCGGTATGTGCGAACGATCGTTTTGTCCCCTGCTCCCTTGGCTTGTTGGTGGTGTGGGTGCGCGCACGGTGTCGACGAGTCAGCTAAGAGGAAGTTGAGTGGACTCTTCCGGGGATCATATCGGAGCACGCCAGAGAGTGCAAGGGTCCGTGGTCTGAGTTAACTATAGGGGTCCCCTTGGTCGCGTTCGCGTACATTTCAGCCGTATGACAAGTCTGAGGATTGCCCGGATGCAGGTTGTGGCAACTGCGAGGCATGGCAGCATGATGCCTCATTTGTACAGAGATAGCCGCCTACTGAGCTGCGCGGATTGGACGAGAAGTCTCTTGGTCGTTGGATGCTGACTGCCATGCCACGCCACGATCCACGATGCTTACGCTGACTTTATGCTTTATGGAAGTATTGATAGCGCGTCGCTGCGAGAGAGCGCAGACCCACCCGAAGACCGGTCGGGTGGCAGGACGGTGATGATGTTGGCAGTGGCAAGACGGTGTCAATATCACCACGAAGGCTTTTGGGTTTCAAATGGCCATGGCTGGACGATTTGCATCTTGTCTTGTCTCTTTGTGTTGTGGCTACGGGCAAAAGTTCTAGAGATGCCTTGCTGCGCACGTTCTTTGCGCTGCTCTGCGTGCTGCATTCTGCGCTCTGCATGCGCGGGAGACCGCCGCCTCCCGTCCCGAGATCCCGCTGTGCTATCGATAAGGCAGGCCAGGTCCCCTCCCCAAAGTTGAGTCGCGCAGAGTGAATAATTTTGATCGAGCTTCGATCATTGCGAAAAATACCCAATCCAACACACAATCATGTCGAAACGCCCCGCACAGGACGACGAGCAGAACTCGCCCCAGGCTCTCAAGGCCGGCGACCGACCAATCGCAAACAGCGCCATCCCCGACGGCGAGAATTTCGAGGACGAGTTCGAGGATGAATTCGAGAGCGAGGACGAGATCCTAGAGGCTGGTGTCGATGGCAGACCAGACGAAGAGCGGGAAGCCGAGCAGGCAGAGAGCGGTGCTATGGATGTGGACAAGGAGACCTTCATTCCCGGTCGCCACAAGCTCGACGCCAACCAGACACTTTCGCCCGATCTGAGCACATACGAGATGCTGCACTCGCTGGAAACCACATGGCCGTGTCTCAGTTTCGACATTGTGCGCGATCAGCTCGGCGACGACAGGAAGAGCTACCCGGCGACTGTCTACGCTGTGGCGGGTACCCAGGCTGCGCAGGGCCGCGAGAGAGAGAACCAGCTTATGGTCATGAAGCTCTCCGGACTGTCGCGCAACGACGAGGCTCAGAACCAGGATTCCGACGACGAGTCCGACGATGAGGATCAGGACGACGATGCCATCCTGGAGACCAAGGCCATCCCTCTCACTTCCACCACCAACCGCATCCGTGCCCACCAGTCCCCTCAGGTCTCCTCTTCTGCACCTCCCACAACCATCACAGCCTCCTGGCAAGAAACCGGCGATGTGCTCATCCACGATGTGACTCCTCACCTCCAGTCCTTCGACACACCCGGCTTCACCATTCCTCCCAACGCCAACAAGCCCATCAGCACTATCCGTGCACACAAGGGCGTTGAGGGCTACGCTCTCGACTGGTCTCCTCTCGTTCCCGCCGGCAAGCTGCTCACTGGTGACATCTCCGGCAAGATCTTCGTCACAACCCGCACCGAAGGCGGCGGCTTCGTCACCGACACCAACCCTTTCACCGGCCACACCAGCAGCGTCGAAGAACTCCAATGGTCGCCCAACGAGCGCAACGTCTTCGCCTCCGGCTCCGCAGACGGCACCGTCAAGATCTGGGACGCCCGCAGCAAATCACGCACTCCTGCCCTCTCAGTCCAAGTCTCCAATTCCGACGTCAACGTCCTCTCTTGGTCGAAGTTGACTCCCCACCTCCTCGCCTCGGGCCACGACGACGGCACCTTCAGCATCCACGACCTGCGCGCCTGGAAGAACCCCGCCACCGCCGCGAGCGCGAAGCCCGTGGCCGCCTTCAACTTCCACAAAGAGCAAATCACATCCCTCGAGTGGCACCCCACAGACGACAGCATCATCAGTGTGTGCGCCGGCGACAGCACGCTCACCCTCTGGGATTTGGCCGTTGAGCTGGACGACGAGGAGAGCAGGTACACGGCCGACGTCAAGGACGTGCCGCCGCAGCTGCTGTTCGTGCACTACATGGAGCAGGTCAAGGAGTCGCACTGGCACCCGCAAATCCCTGGTGTCGCCCTTGCGACTGGCGGCAGCGGTCTGGGCGTATTCAGGACTATCAGTGTGTAGAGCGGTTTTTATGATATCTAGATTTGCATGTGGAGGAGAAGTGGGAATTAATGAAACAACACGATCCAATCAGTCAATCAGACAAGCATAAGCATGGGAAGTGGTGTCGCAGAGAGAGATGAGGGAAGAAGAGTGGGTTCGTTTCATTTTTGGTTCCTTTTCCCTTTCTCTATCCCACCGGCCGTAATAATTCCCATTGAAACGCGAACCAAGGTCCTTTGCGACATCGTCTGGGGCCGCTGAGTAGCCAAAACGGGGTCCGCACGTAGCATACACACGCAGTCATCTTTGGCAACTTGCCACAGCTGCTGTTTACGTGCTCTATTCTCAGAGCACGCCACCGGGCACCGTCTTGCCACCACCAGAACCCAGAGTGCTGCCACTCACACTGGCGGTGTCGAGCGCACCGTTCCCACCTCCGCCGGCAGCACCCGACCATCCATCTTGCGGACTTGCATGGCGGCGCAGCATGAACATGGGTTTCCGACCTTCCTTGTCGAGTTGTTTGAAGAGGAGCAGAGGTTTTTCTTTTAGGCCGAGGCAGCGCTCTTGGTCGCCGTGAACAATGTAGAGGGCGTATTGGCGCCAGTCGTCGTGGATGTTATAGCGTTTGAGGGCCTGCGAGAACAATCTTGTTAGGTTCGGGTTCGTTTGCAGTGGCGAATGGAAGTGATCGGCATAGGTGGCAGGTAATCTCCACGGATGTTTCGTGGATGTATTGAAGGGAAGAAAATACTCACAACCGGTAGCACTACTTCGCAAGGGTCGTTGATGGCCACGCGGAAAGATTTGAATATTTCGACTTGAGGGTTGTCACTGGAGATTGAATGTTAGCTGGTGAAGACCGTGAAAAGTTTGTGTCAAGATAAACGTACCGATCGCCTCGGTCCCTCTCTCGAGGTGCTTCATCCTCTCTTGGACTTGGCGTTGGGGCTTGTCGTCGTGCTCTATCGCGCTCTTCTCGCCGTATTGAAGCTTGGTCACTCGCATTCTGCGGCCATGAACTGAGCGTGGTCGCTTGACTGAACCCTGTACCAGTATCGTCTGTGTGGCCGTAACCTCCTCGGTCGTGCCTTACGTCTCTAGGGAAAGTTCGTGCGGCAGCCGAACCTGGTTGGTTGTGATATGAGCCAGCTGATGATGGTTGATTTGAGTATGCGGGACTTGTGGGGGAAAGTTGCTGTGATTGTAATCCGTTCGGGCTAGTTTGTGCGGTCATACTGGCGGTCAAGTGGCTACTGGCAGCCATTGCTGCAGCACTAGCTTCGAGGTGAGTACCGGTATCGTCGCGAACTTCGCGAGGTTGGGGTGTGTATGATTGTGGTGGATGTGTAGGCGAAGGTTGTTTAGGAGCACTTCCAAGGAACAACTTCTTTGTGCTGAATTTCCGACTCAGCGAACTTCCTTTGCTCTCCTTGACAGGCGCAAGTGTATCGCTCATCTTTGAAGGGTCAGTGTCTCGTGGTGAAGGAATGGTGCCGCCAGCGGGATCCGGCAGTGGTGTCCTTTGGTCTTTCATTAGTCGCATGATTGGTAAGGCCTCGTCGCGCAATTTTCTGTTTTCGTCTGATATGCGCTCCAAATCTTGCTTCAACACTCTGAGTTCGGTTTCAGCGGCTATTATGCGCTGATCACGGAGGCGAATCGACTCAATGACCCTTGCGATATCGTCCTGGGTAGCCGAAAGATCGCCTTTGTCGCCTTCCGCAGCTGTGATGACGGTCAGTAGTGGGTCCCGCGCGGCCATTGCTCCAACAAGACGTACATAATGGCACATAGTCATCTTCCTCGATTCTAACACCAGACCGCCTCTTCTGCTCGTACACAGCCTTGAGGATTGTAAGTCTGTGGCCAATACTGTTGACACCAAGCTCTCTAAGCTCGTCATGGTGCAACGCGATCAAGGCCTCGCCATTAACGCCCTCCTCGGCAAAAGTGTTGCTGTAATGCTTCAATGCTGGCGACAGCGCAGCGACATAGTCCGCGACCTGCTCTTCTGTCCACTGCACAATGTTCCCTGTTGGGCTGCGTCCTTCTCTCTCAAGCCATCCTTGTGTTGTAGGTGTATCCTCTCCACCAACTGACTCTCGCTCGTCCTCGGACTCGGAGAGGTGGTCTGACTCCGCATCGTCGAAGTGTGTCGGTACCGTTGGTGAGGCAATTATGGATCTTTCGAACTCGTCGTCGGCGTCTGCATCGCTGTCGTACGCGTGGTCTCTGCCATATCGATCCATTCTGCTACCGGGCTTGTCTTCGGGGCGCAACGTGTCACTCCTGCTCCTCTGCTGCTGTAGGCCAGATCCTCCCGTGGTCCTATCGGCAGGCGAGTCGATCCTCTCTCCGAAACTGGCGTCTATAGGCGTTGGCGCGAAGTCGCTCTCGACGGGGCTCGCAGGGCTGGCAGGGCTCAGTGGGCTGATTGGCCGGCCTCTGTACTCGGCGGTGGTGACCTTCTGCAAGCTCGGCAAGCGCTCATGCGACGTCGCGAAGCCGGCGCTGCGCAGAGGGAGCTTGCCTAGGTCTCCGCCAGCTGCGGCTCCAGGACCAGCTCCAGCGCCTCCAGCAGCAGCGGTGCGGCTGGCAGGGATGTGGCTCGCTCGGTGGGAAACTCGCGCCAACCAGGAACCTTTGGCAGAGGGTGCGGACTGGCCACCGTAGGCTTGATCGAAGGTGGGTTGTTGGTGAGCCAGGATGGGCGAGTGTGAGGTCGGCCGCAGCAGCTGGGGCGGCGCGACGGGCGTGTGCGTGCGTGCGGGCGTACGAGCGGGCGGGCGGGCGTGGGCGCAGATGCGTGTGTGCTTGTGCTTGTGGTTGCGTGCAGCGTGTCGTTCCACCGCGGGTGGGATGGCGGGCTAGGGCTGGCTGGCTGGCTGCGCGGGCGGGCGGGCGGGCGAGTTGTGCGACGGCGGGTGGTGGTGGTGGTGCTTGTGATGGTGGCGGTGCGGAGAGGGCGGTGGTAGTGTCTGGTAGTGGTGGTGACGGAGAGCGGGGCGACGGGCGACTGGGTATGCTGTAGTCTACTTCGGTCTATGCTCGTGCCTGTGCTTGTGCTGGAGCGGCGACACGCAATCGTCAGGCCAAGGCAGGTTGAGTCGAGCGGTTTCGTGTTTCGTATTCGACGGGTCGCGCTGGCAGTTGTCAACGGCGTGGTGGTGGTGAGCAGTGCGCAGCGCGATGTGCGTACTTGCGTAGTTCGTGGTTCGGGGAGACATGCGCGGTCGCATCAGTTGGCTGGGCTCTGGTCGCGCGCAATGCCTCTTTGCCTGCTGTAAGCGCCCGAGGGTCAATGATTGGCAGGTTGACTACATTCGCTAGTCTGCCATAGCCGGCCTGCTGCGCCCGTTTCTGGCATTGCAGAGCCGGGGTACAAAGGACTGCTGCACCAAGGCACTCCCCATCTCGGAGTCTCTCCCTCCAATCCTCCCACACACTCGTCCACGCGCATTGCCCGGGTGGGTCTCCAATCCGCCTTTTTGCCATCACATATTAATGCATATTGCTACTACGGCCGCCGAGATTGCGCATGCCTGTTGCGGATCATTGTCGCTTTCATCTCCCAGCCCGAAGAGTTTGCTTGTCTCCCCTTACTGACCCCTCTCCGGTATATGCCATTGGCTGCTATCGATGTCACTCACGGAACAAGGAGGAAACATCGTCACGATCAATACATTAGGCCGTGTCTAGCCAATATCGAAGGCACCCGTGCAGCAATCCTTTACGTTCAGTTGGTACTTGCGCTGCTTTCCAGTGGAATATTCTCGACGACTCTCTCGTCCTGCTCTCCAGATCAGGCAGCCCGAGTCTGCGCTGGCTCATTCCATCGTCAAAACAGCTCTGAATCTCGCCTTGCCGCTGATCATATGTTCCATTGCTTCGTTGGCCTTGTCCAATGGAAACTTTTCGACAAGACAGCGCACCTCGTTCTGTCTCGCGAACTGGATTGCCTCCTCTGAATCCAAGGCATGTCCCGACGGCCAACCGCGTACTGTCAATGCATTGAGGACCATTGAGACGGTATCAACAGGCACCGGCCCAATAGCTGTGTGAAGCAGCAGAGTGCCTCTCGGAGCCAGGCCGCCGATCAATGGAGTGATCGCCTTCGGGTTGGGTGCCGTGACCACAATGAGTGCCGCACCTCCTAGCTTCTGCAACTCCTCTGCCGCATCGCCAGCAGCCGTGTCAATGTAGTCGTGCGCGCCCAACTCCATGGCGAATGCCCTTTTATCCTCGCCTCTTGACAACGCCACCGTCCTGAATCCCATCTTGCGCGCATACTGCACAGCCAGATGGCCTAGTCCGCCTAGACCTTGCACGGCAACAACATCGCCAGCCGCCACGCCCATGCGACGCATGCCATTGAAGACCGTTACACCTGCGCAAAGCATCGGAGCCCACTGTGCCAAATCTTCTTTGGCAAGCTCGCGAGGAAGTCTCACAGCAGCTTCCGCTCGCAAGACCGCGTACTCTCCATAGCCCCCATCGCGCGTGACGCCATTGATCTGCTTGTTCGTGCACATCTGAAAGTCGCCACGAGAGCAAGACCTGCAATGCCCTTCATGTCCACCGTGCCAGGCGCCGCCGACCAGATCGCCGACTTGCCATTTGCTCGGGATGCCCGCGGTTGAACCAAGTGCGACTACAGTTCCGACGAATTCGTGGCCCAGACGAGCAATGTGAGGAGGACCCATGCCGCCTGTGAGGACGTCGTGGTCGCTGTGGCAGACTCCACAGGCGTGAACCTTGAGCAAAATTTCGCCGGTGCCGGGCTCGAGCATAGGTACCTCTTTGATCTCGAGAGGCTGGTTTTGGCCGGTGACGATGGCCGCCTTGAAGGTCTTTGGAAGGTTGGCTGAGGCGCTCATGTTGAAAAGTTCGACTTCGATAGGTTGTGGTGAAGTAGGAAGTGCTTAGCTGAGAGTATAGCTTCTCAGTTGTGATGAATGAAGCAAGGTCCGTCCAGTTGACTTTGACCGTTCCTTTATACATCATCCAGCAATCGATTCAATTCCGGTACCACCTAACTCCGTACCATCATCTTCGAGCACTCGGTTCGAGAGGATAAGTTCATCCCCGCTCTCGAAACCCAAAGCTCGAACGCGCATGATGATAGGCTGATATTCCCAATATCGTCATTATCAGAAAAGCGGTGTCGATGTCTCATTGGGCGATCGTCCAAGAGCCGGATGTAACTCCTTCGAAAACCTGGGGGAAATGTGCGCAATCGGCAAACGGGAGATAGGAGATAGAGGAGAGCCCCAAATTCTAACCGTTTATGGATTTTGTGCTGCCTGGATGGGGAAAGCGGGTGCCCGATCTGGTCTTGTATGTAGGGGGATGCTGTTGTATGTATGAGGCAATGCGCGTGAGAGCTTACGTGTGTCTATGTGTTGTTTGCCAGCTGTATGTGTGGTTTGATCTTCTTGGCTTGAGTGCATGTATTGTTGTTGCATCTGAAATACGCCGACGTGAGGGAAGACATGCTATCTCTGAATACTGACGATGCTAGGTGAGCTGGTATCGTTTGGCTGCGAACCTGATACGCTGAGACTTTGCCATGGAGAGGTTGCTTGTGGGAATTTGCCAATGCCTCCTAGTAACATTGTCACTAATGTTGGCTCACGTCAGTCATCCTTAGCATGACCATCGATTAGAGAGCAAAGCTCAAAATTCCTGGCGGATCTCAATACCGGTGTACATCCGCATGGTGCATTTATGGTGTTCGATTTCTATTGTCGGCGATTAGAGCGCAGACGCATCTCTGTAAAGTCGGAGTCAGAGTGCACAAATGTCTTAACGGCACACGTGGCATCCATCGCGTGCTTTACGTCCCCATGCGCCGTGTCCTTTCGCATCTTACTATTCAGCAGCCGCGGCATTGGAACTACAACTCTTATTGTTGAGACTGGGGCGCTCTTCGCTTATGCCGCATTTGAGCAGTCGATAGCGGCCCTCGTCCATCGTGTATGCATGCGGTCTCAATGCTGCCAGTGCGTGCGGGTCCTTCGTGCTCAACAGTTCACACTCCAGACTCGCGGCTATGCGATCGCCACATTTTCGCGACCCCGAACTCGAACGACTACCCGGCGATGGAGCTGCTTGTTCGTCTGACCACGATGCAAGACGACTCAGAATCTGGGACATTTCGGACAATTTAATGACCGAGGGCCACGTTCCATGGCCAGATCTGTTTGGCATATCTTGGGCATTGTTGGCGACCCAGCCAGAGTCTGGCAACATGGCGCACGTGGCTGTGTAACTTGTAAAGTATAATGAATCTGGAAGTTGTGATGGGAGAGGCGAGAAAAATGTCCCAGAGTTGACTATCTAATCGCCAAGGGATCCAGCTTCGCCTGGGTTGTTCTCCAGATTCTTGGCGATCCGGAGTGATCCGTATGGTTTGGCCGCCGAGACCGTGTTCCAGACAGCATGAACATCGTTGAGGGCATAGTCCGGGTATGGATTCGAGCTCAATTATCCAACCGAGCTTCATCTATTGCGGAGCTGATACGAAGCTGATAGATTTCATGTGGCGTAACGGCGTCGAAAGATAGCTAAATGCACACATGCATGTACAGCTGCACGTGTGCCTTAACCTACCTGGGGTTGGAGTAACCTGGGGAAATCACTGATTAAGCTTTGAGCGATGTTTCGAGAGACCAGCAGACGGTGCGGGCCCAGATGGAAAAGATTCACCGAGCCTGCGGTAACTCGAGGCCTCGGATGTCTCCAGCGGCAGACGACAATCGAGCCTGTCTCCGGAGATCTGGGGTTGTTGCGGGTGGTCGGTTGGCCTTATCCTTTCGTTATAGGTCTCGCGCACAAGTATTTGGCACTGCAGTCCCTTGCGTTCATCCGTACGGCTATGACGGCTTCCAGACGGTTGAAGGGAACCGGCAGCAGCAGCGGATCGTACGCATACGAGGTAAGGCGCGTACACGGCGGGCTAATAATATGGCCCCCTTTGAGGGATCTGTTTGGTTCCAGAAGGGTGATCACAAGCTTCCGTATGCAACGACGGGGTTTCGGCGCCACTTGACGTTTGCTTCTTGTGCATGCTCAGCGTCCACATGACCTTTTGCTGTCGTGCGAGCAGCCAACAGTGTATGATATCCGCATGCACGTCTTACGTGCTGCAGAAGCAGCTGATATCTCCTCACCGGCTTGCATGATCAGCATGATCCACCTCCTACTGTAGCGCTGGTCACGCAAATACAACGGGGCTGCTAGACACCAGAACGACGGTTCCAGAATCGCTTGATGGACACCGTGTCCTGACTAACCTTCCAGAAGCTTTCTCTAGATCTTGCGTAAAGCATAAATTGCGAATAGGGCTCTTAGGATCTCGGCTCAGTCTCAAAGAGCCTACACCCCGTCGTCTGCACGCCATGGCGATCCATGGATCAACTCCCCTCGTGGCTTCACCTGAAGCCAGCTATCATGCTGATCCACCTGTATGCTGGTCGTCATCCGTATGCCGGACTCCTCTCAACCCATGGGTCTGCATCACACGCACTTGGCTATGAGGTTCTTGCGTTAGATCGACTCGCTTCTTCACGTTCTGGTTTGCGGAGTCGACGACTAGTCGCACTTGGTGCTTTGGCGAGAGCACGAAGAGCTCAATTGACTGCCTTTTTGAGGTAGGCGCCGGTCACAGATGTCGGTCACTGACGTTTGAGGATTTGTTCTCAGTCAAGGCTAGGCGCCGTGGCAATGAGGCTCAGAATGATATATAAACGTGACGGTTGTCACTTTCTGGTGAGAGGTACATCTCAGTATCTTTGTCACCAAACTGATACGGACTACTACAATTATGTTCCGCTTTCTTGTTGCCGCCACCCTTTTGGCCGCTCAGGTCACTGCTGCACCTCTGCTAGCCCTTCGTGCTACTTCACAAGGATGTGGTAAAGCACAGACTGCTGGCTACAGCGGTCCAATCACGATACAATCTGGTGGCAGGACTCGTTCGTTCAAAGTCCAGGTCAGTGTTGATGGAGTCATGTCTGTACAACGATTACTGATACTTGCGTAGGTGCCACCGAACTACAATGCCAACACTGGATATTCATTGATCATTGACTTTGGTGAGACACAGCTACAGGCGGTGCACTCGTATTCGGGCAATAACTGACAGTGTTGCAGTATGTATCACCCATCGACTTTACCTGCATGTTTCGTTCGGATCTGTCGTACAGTATTCATTATCTGCCTTTGAGATGCATGCGGGCTGTAGTCCATGCTGCGTTGCAAAGTTCGCAAACGACCATTCGATTGGCAGACGATGCCGAAGACTGTCACTTGCCCGACTACTCCATAATTGGCGTCTGACTACAGGCATATGACTAAGCTAACGTCTATCTAGCACGGCCGTGGCGGCACCTCCGACAGCCAAAGGAGTAATTCCATGTACAACAACTACGCTGCATCTTCAGAATATGTCATTGTATACCCGCAAGGCATTGAAGGCAGCGACGGCACCGCGTGGCAAGGTCCTAGCTACGCCACAGAAGGCGTTGACGATGTTCAATTCGTTGCAGACTTGCTTCAATACCTGAAGACCAACTACTGCATCGACACGGACCGAATCTACGCTTCCGGCAAGTCAAACGGCGCCGGCTTCGTAGACACCCTCGCATGTTCGAACACCGGCGACCAATTTGCTGCTTTCGCTATGGCCGCAGCAGCTCTCTACACCGACACCACTAAGGAGTCATGCAGTAAGAAGCGTGCCATTTTGGAGTCTCACGGCGACAGCGACAACACCATCCCATATGCTGGCGGCGAAGGCAGCGGTGGTCCCATTCCTGACGTCGGCAAGTGGGTCAGGTTCTGGGGTGAGCGCAACTGTGGCACAGGCGCGCCGTCATCCCGCAACACGCAGAATGGATATCACATCCAGACTTTCTCGTGCAATGGATGGAGCAACGTGGTATCGCACTACCATCTCTATGAGCCTGCCGGACACTGCTGGCCGAACTCGAAGGGTACTAACTCGGACGCGAAGAGCATTCCCAATGGTTGTGGGAACTCGAAGGTGTTGGATTTCACGCCTGTGGTCCTGGATTGGTTTGGAAGGTGGAACTTACGCAATTCTCCTAAGTAGACACAACCGCCGGCGGTTGTGGATGAGATGGAGTTTGAGGATGCTTTGGTGTGGACTGCGATGTTGTTCTTTTAGTGGTTCTGCGGCAGGAACGTAGGCCAAAAGTAATACTCAAATAAGCTGGTACTACAATACTTACTACACATTGTCGTTATCGATATCATTCATACCGATACCGTTTCGAAAGTCGTTCAAAAAGAATATACAAATTCTAGTAGTGTCAGGTCCCACGTAGGCTCTCGCCCTGCACGATTTCGGCAAGCTTGAGTTCAAACGAGCTTTATGAATGTTGAATAAAAGGTCTCTTGCACATACGACCATAGGTCAGTGAAAACTGGGCATCCCGTCCGCTCTGCCATACATAAGCACTGAACCGGGCGACTAGTACTAGAGTGGGTGACCATCTGGGAATCCCGCCTGTTGTATGTTTTTGCTAGGTGTTTGGCAGTGAGACAGGGGTAGACTTCTAAATTGTCTTCACAAAGTTCGGCGACTTGTCGCACCATTTCCGGATCAGTGCACAAGACTAAAGATTTGATAAGTCATACGAAACGATTTCTCACAAAACCTCACTAGCGCGATCACGACATCGGCAAGCTGTGCACTAGCAAAGACTTACTTCGATCAAGCAACAAATGATGTCAAAGCTTGGTTCTAGATGATGTGCATTCCCTTGGAAGCGTCAGGCGGTCCACGATGATCAGCATCGTTTTGCTGCATACGCTCGCAAGATTTTCATGTCTAGGATAGGACTTACCGATAGCCGGACCTTAAATTCGAAATGACAAGATGACCGCTTATGGACCTGCTTGAAATGCGATCCACAGGTACAATATCCATAGTGGCCAAAGTCGCTGACCATATGCAAC
Source organism: Cladosporium colombiae (assembly GCA_026122715.1). Lineage (NCBI taxonomy): Eukaryota > Fungi > Ascomycota > Dothideomycetes > Cladosporiales > Cladosporiaceae > Cladosporium > Cladosporium colombiae. Next base: position 1,576,589 of record JAKZFA010000005.1, read on the forward strand.
CCTACGGTAGGGCAAGTCACCAACTCCACTTTCCATTAAGTAATCGGTCAGATCCGTTGCCAACGCAAGGCTCTTACAGGCTGTTGCAGCAGGGTTAAGTGGAAAATTGAGTGCGATAAATGGGGCACCGGTCTTTCTTTCTGCTATACCATTGGTGACAGTGTTTCTTTGGGATTGCACCATCGAGAATTGACATTTCGTGCTATAGATGGAGCTCGTAGTTTGGTATATGGTTGGCATTGAATCACGTTGATCGTGAAAGAGTATTGATCACGCGAGCATACAACTCTCTCGAGAGACCAACGGCGACAATGGCCGGAATGCCAAGGCCAACACCCACAGAATCTGAAGAATCATCTCAGCGGCACAGTACATCATCAAAGACTGTACCAGAGCAAAATGTCACAGCAAGTCCGGATGCGGAAGACTTTGAGAAACCGCCTTTCCTATACACCACTGAAGCCGGCAGCGAGCATGAAGATGGCTTCGACGACAACGACCCGCGTATTCAGGACATTCCATCGTATGTCCGGCGAGTTGTCAGCTTCTCGGACGATCCCACACTGCCAACATTGACGTTCCGGTACTTCCTTCTGACTATCGTCTTCGTCGTACCCGGAGCTTTCTTGAGCATGATGAGCCATTACCGGACGACATATGCGCCCTATTCGATCTTCTTTGTGCAGATCGCGTCGAGCTACACTGGCGACTGGCTGGCTAAAGTGCTACCAACTCGTGCCATTCGACTTCCGTGCACGCAATGGTCATTTTCTCTCAATCCGGGACCTTTTAGTGTCAAGGAGCATGTTTTGATTACCATCTCCGCGGCCTCTGGAGCTACGTACAACATGGGCTATACACCAATTTCCATGGCTGAACTCTACTTTGATACGAAGATACATCCCTTGGTCGCGATCTTCTTCATGTGGGTATGTGTTAATGCGCCTCTTGCCACTTTTGGCGTTCTTCTCTGATCTCGACTTTTGCAGAGCATCGTTTGGACTGGATACGCTTTCGCGGCAATCGCACGACAATTCCTGATCTACGACCCTCAATTCCCTTGGTTCACCGCGTAAGTTGATGTGAAGCTGTGCACGACTCTCAGCGGTACTGACATGTTTATTCTGGTACAGCTTGTGCCAGACCGCCCTCTTTGAGACCCAGAAGAAGCAGAGACAGAACCCTACCCCCGAATCCCAGAAGCAGACGAAAGTGTTCTGGTTGGTCTTGCTCGGAGTTACTCTGTGGCAGTTTCTCCCAGAATATGTTTTCCCTATGCTGGGCTCACTTGCCTTCCTCTGCTGGGTCGCTCCACACAACCATGTCGCCAATTTTGTTGGCTCGGGTTTCGGTGGTATGGGCTTCCTCAACCTGTCCCTCGACTGGTCAAACATCACAGCGAGATACAGCCTATTCCTCACTCCCTGGTGGACTCAGGTCGTTATGTTCTTAGGCTTCGCCTGCAGTGCGTGGATCTTGATGCCGGCAGCCAAATTTGGACATCTTGGAGAATGGAACCTTCATCTAAACTCGAACAGACTTTTCCTCGGTAGGTTTGCCATTGATACACTGCAACAGTTTGGGATTAAACCTAACAGGTCCAGAAAATGGAACGTCGTATCCAATTACGCAGCTTCTAACACCGCAAGTCACTCTCAACCAGACAGCGTATGAGGAGTTTGGGCCGCCCTTTGTTGGTACCCAAGTACTCTGGAACATGTTCTTTGACTACGCGGCCTATACTTCTGCTATTGTCTGGATGGCTTGTTTCGGCTGGCAGCAATTGCGCGCAAGCTTCCTCAAAGTGAAAGAGCGTATGTCAAACAAGAAAGCTCGCATCAGCGAGCAATATGGCGACCAATTGAGTATCCTGCAGAGGTCATACGAAGAGGTCCCTGCCTGGTGGTTTGGACTGCTTTTCGCCGCATCGTTAGTCGCATTGGTAACGATCATCGCTTGTGGCAAGCTGTACATTCCCGTATGGACATACTTCGTCGCGGTGGGCACAGGTGCGGTTCTCGTCGTTCCTCTCGGATGGCTTTACGCTTTGTCGAATTTCCAGTTGCCGATTGGAACGGTCAATGAATTGCTCTACGGTCTTATGGTCAACTCGGTAGATGGGTACAAGAATCCCGTGGGAGCTTCGGTCTACAGCTCGATTGCAGTAAGTTTAGAACGTCCTTCTGGTGCCCTCCTTCTTACCTTCTAAGTTTTCTTTCTCCTCCAGGGCAACGCCTGGTATAGGGCCCAGCTTAATTTACAAGACATGAAGATCGGACACTACATGCATGTTCCGCCGAGGGACGTGTTCTTCTCCCAGGTGTTTGGCTCATTCCTCGGAATTCCAATCAACTATGCGGTAATTAGATGGGTTCTTGACACGAAAAGAGACTATCTCACGGGCGAGAAGGTCGATCCAACTCATCAGTGGACTGGTCAAGAGATAGCGTCGGGCCTGACTACATCGGCACAATACGTGATGATCGTAAGTCTCAATAACAACCGTTCCTCGAACTTGCTAACATAAGTATAGGGACCACGCCGCTTGTTTGAGCAACACATCTATCATCGCCTACCACTTGGCTTTGTTCTGGGTGCAGTCGCTCCACTCGTAATCTACGCTCTCCATCGCCTGTTCCCTCGCGCCAAATTCCAGCTCTGGAACACAACGATCTTCTTCAGCACAATGGCGCACTTCTGGGGTAACATCAGCACAGGAATGACTAGTAGTCTGATTGGAGGATTTGTGGTAATGTTCTGGGCGTACCGCTACAGGTACACGCTTTGGGCTAGGTGGAACTACATTTTGGCGGCGGCGTTCGACGCTGGCTTTAACTTCAGCATGCTGCTCATCTTCTTGTTCTTCGGAGCTGGCAAGATCATTCTGATGCCCCACTGGTTCGGCAACAATTCCAACAGCAGTGAAAGGTGCTTTGCGCTGTCTGAATAGGTTCGCAACCGGATAGGTTGATGTTGTAAATATGGGGCGTATGCAGTCCATCCGTTACGATACCTGTGCCACTGATGTTATCGCCAACAGGAAACGGGGAAATGCTCGAAAATACCTTGATTTGATGGTCGGGGATCTCGCAATTGGCTGCGTGGCTCTCAGTGGCTCTGCAATCGCTTGTATGTCGAATGTTTCTGATAGTACCAACTAGGGATGGACACGAACCAACAACATTTCTCCAATTCGAGGATAAAGGCTCTTGTGCTTCAACGGAACTTCTTTTAGGTGGTGTTCATTCGCTGATGTTGTCCGAGATAGACATTGGCTCTCACTGGTATCAAATCTCATCTCACAAGTAGGGATTCAAGGCCGCTTCCTCAGAATACGACTGGCAGTCCCGAGAGCGACATCGATCTCATTGATCCTCGCCAGGATGCATGTAGAAGAGGCGTCAAGCATCCCCAGGAATCATTGGGGAGGTCGCAAGCTATTCTGCTCCCAGCCTTCGCAACGTATTGTTGATGACGATGTTGAAACATCTACGTTCAAAACACATTCGTACGGATATGAGATACTTTGCAGATCTCTTGCAGATAGGGAGGTACATATACTTTGATCGATCTAACGAAGCTAAACTACCATGCAAGCCACACGCGCGCAAGGCACGCACGTTGGAGCTTCGAGTACCCGGCCTAAAATGTCACCCGCTAGGGTCACAAAGCCCCTTGAAAGAAATGGCCCCTCTCACACTTATTTCGATCTTCTCCCATACAAGCTTTCGAATGACACCGTCCCGGTAAGGTGCTAGCGTATCGCAGCAAATACGGCTTGATGAAGAACACATTTATCTAACATCACTTATACAGGGCCCATGCTCTTATGTCGTTCCTGCATTGTAAAACACCCCCTCTTGTAACTATATCGTGCGGCGCAAGCGCCTCCGGGTCGCACGAAACCACCCTCACGCACTTGAGCCAAGCGTGTAGTCACGGATTTTGTGCCGTTCGTGTTCAAATCATGACTGATATTGCGTCAAGTAAGTTCAGCAAGGCGTTGTCGTCACACAAGGGCGAGGATGTCCTGTCGACTGGCGAATTGTCGATTTCGAGCTTGATATCAAGGAAGATTGTCCTTTGAAGCCACAAGACACGAGGCACCGTTGCAAAGTCAAGGGCCAGATCTCCCGCACGTGCCGAGAGACCCTGCATAGGGGTTCGAAGTGGAGCCCTAGGATGCGGTAGTCTTCGGCACATCAAGAACCCACGCAGCCCCAAGTAGGCGAGAATATCGACTTAGCTTACAATAAATGATTCCTATAAACAGATGCGAACAGGCCAATAGTTGCTCACGGATGGACGACTGAGTTGCAATGGGTGGATGTACAATCTGCTGACGTATTCTGTACGCGAAGCACGTCCGAACTCTAACTAGGGCTGGGACTGTGCTTGGCGCTATACATACTTGTACTCCCTTGTCCATCAAGGCTCCTTCAACTTGTGTTTCCATCATTTTTCTCTTCCATCCACTATGTCTAGCTTCCGCACCTTCACGCCGAGGGAGGTCGAAGCCCGCATAGCTGCAGGCGATACGCTCGTGATTTTCCGCGGCCATGTCCTTCGACTCAACAAATGGCAGGATGTGCATCCAGGTGGACGCCTTGTCATCCAGCACATGGTGGGTAGAGACGCCAGCGACGAGCTCAGCATGTAAATCAAATATCTTTCGTTACCATTGTGTCATTGAGAAATACTCAATGCGCTGATCTTGTACCTGCGCGAAATCGTCTGGTAGAATCAAGCATGTATCATCAAGCTAACAACACGCCAAACAGATCACATTCCCTCGATACACTTGAGTCTATGAAGAAGTACGTGCTGCTGAGTATCAAATTCGTGAGCGCTTGTTAAAAGAATGTTACAGATTTCGAATTGGGCTCATTGATGGCGAGTGGACAAACTTCGTTCCACCTATCCAAGGCGGAGTTTTCAGGCGAGCGATCGAAAATGGTCAAGAGATCAAGACACCACTTCCGGAAGACAACGAATCAAACGCGGCCAGTGTATCAAGACGCCCCAAGGCTGTGAGCTGTACTTCTGAAGAGCTCCAACCTGGACTTGTCGCCACCGATCAAACGGCGGTGTGCTCTAAGAAAGCTGAAGGAGTCGATGTTCCTGAGCCCCAAGCCATGAAAGGCTGGAAACTGGAGTACGATCCGGACTCATACACTGCAATCGCGATCCAACAAGCCATCGATGCCGACATGGCGAAGTACCCATCTCTTGATGCTGATACTCAACGCAACATTACCATCAAGTTCCGTGCACTTCATCAGCGGGTACATGATGAAGGCTATTATGAATGTAAATTCAGCAATTACGCGACGGAAGTAGGACGTTACCTGGCCCTCTTCGGTCTCTTCCTGACGCTCTTGCACTACGAATGGTACATCTCGTCTGCAGTCGCGCTAGGCATCTTTTGGCAGCAAATCATGTTCACAGCACATGACGCTGGACACTGCGGAATCACACACAACTACGTGATTGATTCATTGATCGGTATCTTCATCGGCAACTTCGTCTGCGGCCTGTCCATTGGGTGGTGGAAAAGCAGTCATAACGTCCACCATTTTGTTACGAACGATCCCGCAAGTTACCCTCCCGCCTGGAATATGTCTATGCTGGCTAACAACTTGTCGCAGGTACACGATCCAGACACACAAAACATTCCTATGTTCACCACATCTCCGGCTTTCTTCAGCTCGATCAAGTCTAGCTACTACAATGGCTTTCAATTTATCTGGAACTCCGTCGCCGACTTTACCGTTCAGTACCAAAAATACACATACTACCCTATCATGATGATAGCACGCTTCAACCTATACTACCTCTCTTGGCTACACCTGGCATCAGCAAGATCTATCAAACGCGGCACAGCTGCCTGGATCCGACCTACAGAGGTTCTCGCATGTCTCTGCTACATTTACCTCTTCTTCTACCTCCTCTTGTGGAAGAGTATTCCCAACGGAAAGGATGCCTGGCTTTTCTTACTTGTGAGCCACATGGCCACTTTGCCTTTGCAAATCCAGATCACATTGTCTCACTGGGGCGCAAGCACATCCGACCTTGGCCCAGGAGAGGTCTTTGCTCAACGACAGCTACGCACTACCGTGGATGTAGCGTGTCCCGAATGGTTAGACTTCTTCCACGGTGGTCTCCATTTCCAGACGGTACACCACTTGTTCCCGCGTGTTCCTAGACACAATTTGCGCAAGTTGTCTATCCTTGTGAGGGATTTCTGCGAGGAGACGGGCATCGAGTATCAAACACTTGGGTTTGTCGAAGGAAATCACAGTGTCTTAGGGAAACTTCAGCACATCACCGACCAGGCGAAGATTCTCGCAGCTTGCCAAAAACACATGGCGGCTACGGGAAGCATGAACCTCCCGAATCTATCTGAGCATTGAATTCATCATTGCTTACGAACATTCAACACGGCTAGAGCCAATGGACATTTGAAAGCTCCAACTTTTGAAGACATATCGAATTAATTGCGTCGAAACTTGTGTAGCACACAGCTTAATTGTGTGTTATCTTCAAAATAATATTTGTGTCTCGCCGACTTCACTCACGAAAGGCGGATCACAGCGCTCAATGGTGTCGAGGTGGTGGGTTTTGTCTGCATGACCGCAAAAAGCAAATTACAGCTTGGAAATGCGAAGCAGATGACTCAAACCGAAAAGACGGGCAGGAGCGAGACCAGGATTTTGTAATATACTGCACTTCAATTCCAAGTCCTAGGCGACGAAATGAAAAGCAGACCTTTCCGCGGCGTTGTTCTGACCATTAGGTACAGGCGAGATGGCAGGCACTACTGCACATACCCCTATTTACAGAGGCATGAGCTGGTGAGCATGTTGGCGGCCACTCTTTGTACGTCGAGTTTTGTGAGCCGTGATCAGTAGTAGCACTGATCGTTCTGGTGATCATTGACACGTAAGGAGAATGACGAAATCAATTAGCAGTCTCTGGGTATAGATGCAATGCATTTTCACCTTTCCAACAAGAAGCAACAAAAGACACCGCCTCCCACTAAGAGCCCACACCACAAAACTCCACTTAGACAGTCAATTGCCATTACCTGCCATTCAAACGAGCGAAGCAGCCTTCAGGAATGCGAGAAGTACATTCAGCTCTGCTCGTGAGCCTCTCCTCTTAGTCCCGTTTGACATCGCGGCCTCCTCTTTGGCCTCGAGTTCTACCGCCTCGGCCACCTCGTCCACCACGTCCACCGCCTCCTCCTCCTCCACCGCCGCCAGGCTGTTTGCCACCGCCTCCTCGTCGGTTGACAGAGAAGTTGATCTTGATCAAGGGCTTCTCCACCCACTCCACACCCTTCAAGCCCAGTCTCTCTTTCTCTTCGTCTGGGATTCTCCAAGCTTGGAACACACCCATCAGGCTCTCAAGACTGCTTTCGTGCTTGTTATCGGACTTGTCCTGGTTCAGTGAGACGCCGCCTTCTTCCTTTTTGCCAACTCCGCGTAACTCAGGCAACCACATGCGAACATAGTCACCGTTAGAGTCGTAGTCGACGGCCTGTTTCACCGGATTGAACACACGTGCCGCACCGCGGGGATCGTTGCCTACGCCGGCCACGTACTGCCAGTTGCCCCAGTTGCTGTGAACATCGTAGTCGATGAGGCAGGACTCGTACCATTCGGCGCCAAGACGCCAGTCAATGCCAAGGTGCTTGCTCAAATACGATGCGACGTTCTGGCGAGTTCTGTTGGATGTGTAACCAGTGAGGAAGAGCTCACGCTGAGAAGCGTCGATGAGGCCTGTACCGGTACGTCCTGCCACGAATCGCTCCACAGCAATACGTGTGTCTTCGTCGTTGGTACCGTGCGAGTTCTTTTTCGCTGTTGAGTTCGAGAATGGACTGCTGATGAATTTGAAGTTGGCGTCCTTGTCACATCGATAGCCATCGACCATGAAGAGGCGGGTGCCAAACTTCTGAGTGCAGAGACGCATGTAGTCTCTCCATAGGAGCTCGAAGCGGACGGCGGCAGTTCCCTTGTTCTCGCCTTTGCCGTATCCCGGAGTTGACTTGCCCAAAGGTGTTTTGCCATCTTCGAAGTCGATCATGAGCCAATGCACTTGGCGAGCAGTGACGCTGCCAAGAGCTAACCAGGCAGAGAGCTTAGTGCTGAAGTCCTGGCCGATGAGACCGTTGCGTGTGTCTTTGTAGGAGGTCATCGATCCTGACTCGATCAAGTGGCGGATCCGTTCGATACCAGTCTTGGATCCACCTTTGAATGGGTGAGCACTTTTCGCGCCTTCAGGCAATTGCTGAGGCATGTTGGGCATTTCTGCATCAACAGGAAGAGGCTTGAGTAGCGCGTCGATCACACCATTGAGTGTGTCAGGAATCTTGAACGGTGCAGCTGGAGCTGGGATGTGATCCGGTAGCGGTGGTAGCTGATCGGGCTTGGGGAGTTCCTTCCTGGGTGCTTCCCGGAGTGGTTCGACCTGGTTCCGGAATGCTGTAAAGACATCCTTCAACTCTCGCGGATCTTTGAAAGGCAAATCCCGACTGCATCAAAGAAATTAGCATCGATCCATAGGAGAATTTGCACAGAGTCGGTACCCACTCGTCAACGTAGTACTTCTCATCAGTCCAAAGCTTGAACTCTTTACCCTCACGATCCATCAGAGCTTTCGCATCCCTCTCCTCGTACTGCTCCTCCCATCCATCTTCTTTGGTCATCCAGAGCCCATGCACCTCCGCACCCTCCTGGCCTCGGTAGCCTTCGAGAATCGAGCTGACCGCATCCTTGACAGTTCCAGCGCGGATCGTCAGACCGCTTCCGATGTTTTCAAGATCCTGCTTGACGTCCCACACGCTCTCCGCTAAGAACTTAGAGCGCAACCTGCCACATCTCCAGAAACCACCGACTTTGCTGCGTGCTTCTGGGTAAGGCGATTTCTCTCCTTCTGCCACGAATCCGGAGACTTCAAGTTGCTGGGCTGGGAAAACAAAAACGGGCAATAGATGAGTGAAGGGCTTTTTGGACTGGCTGTTGAGACGAGCGAGCTCGTTGAAGATTGGGTTGTCGGCAAGACGAAGGTCGCGTCGGAGCAGGTAGATTAGAATGCGCTTAGGTTGTGACATTGTTGAATAGTTGTGATGTCGGTGTTTGGTGTTGATCCAGATGTACCGCTCGATCGTGCGAGCAAACAAATTACCGAAAAGAAGAATGCTGCGTGTCGTTCTGGAATGAAAGAAGGGCAAAAACAGAGTTCAGCAAAGCGTCATATGTTCAAAAGCTTTGGCGTGTGCGAGGGGAGGGTAGCTCAGGTGGATGGGTAGTGCGTGGTGTGGTTGGTCACCGAAACGATCGGATCTGAGGGTCCAGGGTATCCAAGATGTGCGACTAAGAGGTGGCAGGGTCAAGGATGGCGGTCATAGATCCCAGCTACCAAGATGCAGGAACAAGATGGGTTGGAAAGGATAGGATAGTCCCTCCCAGGGTCGCTTCTGGCGGCAGGTCTATTTTCTATGTACGTCTGGCTATGTCCCACACACTCGGAGATTTTCCTGCAACCAAGGCAAGCACTGGTGCATTGGCAGTTTGGCACACGCTGGCAGACAGCAACATCGAGGGCACGGTGGATCCGCCATCGGTATCGATGGCCTGGTGTACACGCAGAGAGCAGAGATCCGAAGGTCGACTATGTCATAACTGTCACGCTAGCGGCTATCAGACGCTCGGAGACTTGATCGCGCCGGCCATCGCTTGCCGGCGATCTGGTATAAAGTGGTTCGCAACCTCTGTTTCGTTGGTTCGATATGTGCGGATCGTGGTATGTCTGCGGACAGCCGCATGGATCGGGGTGGTCGATACGCAAGATCTCACGGGATGACCCTTAGATCGAGAGAGCATGGGTGAAAAAGCGCAGCGTTTGCCGGATGGGGGAAACGGACGGCTTAGAGCCAATCATGAATTTAATATCTGCCTAACGTTATGTATACATGGAGCATTTCGCAGATGAATTTTGTCTAGGTGTTTAACTAAGGTCACTGGCAGTGGGGCGAATGCTACAATTTAGATCTGCAGACGCGTCTGGGTGATAACATAACACACCACACCACAAGCTCAAGGGCAACTTCAATTCAAAATACCCGAACGGGAAGAAAGCACGGTCCAGACACAAATAACAAGTCCCAGCTTTCAAAGATTACAAAAAATGAAAGCGTCACCGTAGCGCTGACGACTTCAGCAGGCACCAGCTGCATGGTACGCTCGCAAAGCATGGGAATTGAACCTCAAAGCTATAAAAGTGCCGTCTCTATCGAGATCTCGATCAACCACTTTAGTCACATCTCATAATCTGACCCATGACGACCAGGGTCCAAAATAAAAAGTCCATGATGCCTTGTAAGCGCGTAGCCACTCTCCCACTACTTCCTTCTTGGCGCAACTTGAAGATCTCGATACCATGTAGGGGCACACACGAAAGCAGTAGTGGGAACATTGATATACCAAAAATGTGGCGTTCTGGAGCCTCGACCAAGGCTTGTTTATGGTCTACGAGTCAGGCCTGAGTGATCTTTAAATATTTCCACTCACACCGACATCGATTATGTGAACCGATGCTTGGGACTACCAGATACTTTGATGGGTACGAGAATATCTTTTTGATGTGCAGGTGGTCCTGGTAGGTCCGGCCTTTACTTTGTAATAAATACCCAGTCTTTGGGAGATGAGTTGCAGGCAAGGATGCTGGCACACGTGAGCATGCAGGCACACTCGCACATTGAACAAACACACACTGTACAGCCATCTATATGAAATAAGAGAACAACGTCATCCACACATGCCCAAAGAAGCCTCCAAGCACTCCTACTCGAGAGGAATGCCCTCGTACTCGCTGTAGCCGAGAGCCAAGTTCATGTTCTGCAGACACTGTGTGGCAGCACCCTTGAGCAGGTTGTCGATGGTAACGTTGATGACGACGCGCTTGCCGGAGCTGTGGACGGCGAAGCCACCAATCTCGACGCCGTGCTTACCGCTGATGTTCTTGACGAGAGGGCTCTCGCCGGACACCTTGACGAGCTTCTCCTTGTCGAAGCGGTTCTGGTACAGCTGTCTGATGTCACGGGACGCCATCTGGTTGGCGAGGGGGATGGAGATGGTGTGGTGGATGCCGGCGAACCAGACGGCGACGTGGGGAATGAACGCCACGGGTGTGGCGAGTTGTGCGGAGATTTCGCGCTCGTGGATGTGGTCAGTCAGACTGTAAGGGATGAGGTTGTTGGTGAGGTTGTTGACGTCGTTCTTGGGGCTAGGCTTGGTGCCAGCGCCGGAGTATCCTGACACACCGAAGACAGTGGGGTGTGCCGGCGCAGGGGCGAGGTGCTCGAGAAGAGGTGCAATACCGAGCTGGGCTGCGGTGGCGTAGCAACCAGGGTTGGAAATACGGGTGGCAGAAGCAATCTTGCTACGGGGAACGAGCTCGGGAAGACCGTAAGTCCATGAAGAGTCGAAACGGTAGTCAGCGCTAAGGTCGACGATGAGGGCTTCCTTGTTACCGGCTTCCTCAATTGCGTCGACGTAAGGCTTGCAGACACCATTGGGGAGAGCCATGATCCAGCAGTCAATCTCCTTCCTCTCGGCCATCTTGCGGACCTCATCGGGGGAAAGGTTCTCGTAGATGATCTTCTTCTTCTCGTAACCCTTGAGCTCCTTACCAGCCAGTTCGCGAGAGCTGACGTGGCAGAGGTCCATGTTGGGGTGACGGTTGAGGAGATCAATCAAAGCCTGACCAGTGTAACCACGGGCACCAATAAGAGCAACCTTGGAAGGGTAGTCCTTCTCCTTGTTCTTGATACCGAGAGGTGGGTTGGGGTTGGTGGTGGCGTATGTCCTGCGCTGACCGGCAGCCCAGACACGCTGCATGTCAACCTGAGGCCTACGGGCGCTGGTATGGTAGCTGCTGGTCTGCTGTCTCAAGCCAGCCAGGCGAGCGGCACCGGCGCGGATGCGATCGGCCGCAGAAGCAGCACGGTGGAGCTGAGATTCAAGGTTGACATCGCCGAACATCTGGCGGCCGTGCTGGACGAATTCAGACATGAGCTCCCTGACCTCATCAGGAGAGTCAACACCGTACCAGAAGAGAACCTCACCCTGGCGGGCGATGCTACCGTCGGCCTTCTCGGAGAACCAAGTCAGGTTCTCGTCGTCCTGCTTGACAGTCCATGCGAGCTTAGGGAAGTCGCGCTTGAGGTTCTGGAACACATTGTCGGCAATGTTGGAAAGCCATGCGGAACGAGTCATAGTCAATGTGGAAAGGTGGGCCATGGAAGAGCCACCCTCAACAGGAGGAAGCACAACAGCCAGAGCCTCCATGTTGTCGTCGTAGTAAGCGCGGAAGTTGCGGCTCTTCAAAGACTCAAGGTAGCGGTCGACAACAGCCATTGAGTCGAGGCCGTCACGCTCACGAACCAATGTCTGCTTGAGTTGTGCCAAGTCAAACTCGCTGAGAGCGGTGGCTTGCTGAAGTTTGGTGCCACGCCTGATGAGAGTTCCCGCACCAGAGTGTGTGAAGAGCTCCCTCTCGAGGCTCTCGGGGTGGATAATAGCCACACTCGAGCTCCTGGGCAGATCGTCCAAGAGGGTCTTGATATCACGGATCTTGCTGCGAGTGCCGTGGATGACCCAAGGCTTCTTCATGTACACGTCGTACTCCTCGTCCAAGTTGATGGCCTGGATAAGCTGGCCGGTCTCCTTGTCGTGAATGCCACCCTTCTCAGAAAGGTAGACGATCTTGAGAGGAACAAGCGCACGGGCAAGCTCAGCGGCGGCCTTGTCGGCGTTGACGTTGAGGACCTGGCCCTCAGAGCTCTCGGCCATACAGGTGAGAACAGGGATGTAGCCGTCGGCGATGGCATTCTTGACAGACTTGGTCTGCACCTCGTTGACCTCGCCCACGAACTTGTAGATATCCTTGTCCTTGTACTCGGCCTTGAGTACGCCGCTGGTGATGGGCCTGGCACGGACTCCCCAGGACTCCAATGCCTCGACCAACTTCAAGTTCTCCTCGAGGAAGAGCTTGCGGGCGATTCCCAGAGTCTTGCCATCGGTGATACGGATGCCCTCATTGTACTGCGGCTCAATGCCGGCTTCCTCCAGCATCTTGTTAAGCTGCGGGCCGGCGCCGTGGATAATGACCGGGAAAAGACCCATCTGGTTGAGGTTACGGAGCGAGGCGCAGAACTCATCGAGGTAGTCGGTCAGGATGGCACCGCCAACCTTGATCACGGCGAACTGCTGAGACTCGACGGAGGTGAACTGGGCGAGGTACTGCTGGACCTCGCGCTTGGAGGCGATGTTGTTGAGGACATTGATCACGGCGGAGCGCGCAGAGCCGTCGTCGTAGCGCGACTTGTGGGCGGTGGCATACTGCTGTCTCCTGGCAGGGCGTGCGACAGCGCTGGTGGCTGCGGCAGCACCGAGCTGCCTCTGAGAGTGACGGAGCTGGCGCGCCAATTGGCGGCAAGCTGGACGAGTGAGAGATTGCATGGTGAATGGTTAGAGTGGAGAGAAAGAGCCCATACGCCAGCTGCGATCGATACTCGCAGTGGTATTTCCTCCCGCACGCGCGCAAACGGAATGTCTCAAGGGAATGGAAGTGACTGGACTGAGGTAGTAACAAAGTACCTCAGCGACGAAGATCTCCAGCCAGTCAGTGGAAGTAAAGCCGAGCCAGCGACTTCGGGGAAGAGGCCTTGGCGGCACGGACAGAAGGTAAATGGCTGCATTCCCACGGTCCAAAGGTGGCATCGACGTTGGAACGCGCGGACAGCAGTCAGGTGGAAGAGTTGAGTTCTACCGCCTTTTCTTCAGGGAGCAAGAATGGATGAGAATCAAACGTTGCGCTGCGCCTATTCCATTGATCGCTCACGAGTCCAACGGTGAAAGTGCCAGCAGTCTTACGACAAGAAAAGTGAGGCGATCGACTAGGAGACCCTCCCCTACTGGAGACAGCTTGAAGACGAGATTGAGTGTGACGTATTTTCTTCTCCCGAGTGGAAAAAGGATCAGATAAAAATTGTGTCTTGTCGATAGGGCCCCAACTTGCGGCGGAATCCACTTGCCGCAGGCATTGGCCCTGCGCTTGTGATCTCGTTACTGTACACTATGACAATCAAATATATTATAGAGGCGTCAAAAGGCATTTGACCGCATACAACTTCCCGAATGCGCTGGACGGCGGGAATCCTTCTTCCTACCTTGTCGTTCAACGATCGCGTGTAGCAGGAAGGATTAATGGTAGGTCGTCGTACGTCTGCGGGAAGAAACAGTCATGCCGGCAAGCAAGACTGGCTGGTAGTCAGACCAGATGGTACCTCAATTGGATGTTTCGACTGTGCTCAACATGGCCAGCAAAAGTTCTGTGTCTGATGCTACTACTGTAGGTCCGGCACGCAACGAGGCGGCACTTGACTGCACGAGAACATGAACATTCACTAGCAGATGTGACATGAGAGCTGGTTTCGTTGTCTAGGGATTTGTACAGCTTCCCAGTGTCCATAAAGTACCTGAACACAATGCAAATGTCAGTTCATACTTCCTTCGCGCCGACGTATACGTGCACAGCGTCATATGAGTTAGCTTCAACTATTCACACATCCATCCATATCCAAACATCCAACCCCTCGGACCCCAAACACCAACCCTAACAATGCGAGCGCGCAACATGAACCTCGGTTGACAAGACACTACTCACGTCATGCAGCAGCTTGAGCCTCACGATCGGGTCATAAGCGAGTGTTTCGTTGTCCACAAGAAAGGGAGCAGCAAGGGGAAGTCGCGGACGACACAATGGGCTGAGAGAAAAAAACAAAAATGTCTGCCCTATCACCCGCGTCCAAACGAGCACTGTCGAACTTGAGGGCATTCGTACCTCCCAAAACTAATTACTACCAATGTCCGCTTAAGAGGAGAGCGGCGGTGCTCATACTGTTGTTTGCGGACAAGGTTGGAGACTTGAGGGTGATTCTTACGATCAGGAGTGCTGGGTTGAAGAACTGTGAGTCTCCTGTTTTGTTCTTGGAGATGGATTTTGCGATGTTGTCAAGGGGACTATCCTCTCTTTGCACATGTCCAAATTGCCAAATGTGTTGCGTTCGGCTTCCAAACTGGATTAGCGGGTTAGATGCATGAACATATTGAACTAACACATATACTTTTACAGATGCCGGTCAAGCAGCCCTTCCTGGCGGAAAGGCAGATACACTCCAGGTGCGTGACAATCGTAAACACGACAATCCACGAAGCCTCCTAACATGAACCAGGAATCGCCATGGGACACAGCGCGTCGTGAGGCCTTCGAGGAGATAGGCCTAGCCATGAGCGAAGACAAGCTGCCAGCAGGCTACACAGTCGAACACCTAGCCGAACTCCCTACGAACCTCGCCATGACCGAGCTCGGCGTAAGACCATGTGTCGCCTTCCTGAAAACGCCAGCACCATCACCGCGAAACCAAACGCCAGACGCCGCCCGCGACTTCCTGCCCAAGCTAGACGCCAAAGAAGTCGCCGCAGTCTTCACAGCACCCTTCCACAACTTCCTGAGCGAGAAAGACGAAGATCCCGCGCAACGTGAGATCGAAGGCGACTGGTACAAAGGGTCGTGGCACACGTGGAACGACACCGCGTGGCGCATGCACAATTTCAGTGTGCCAGTCAGCTCTTCGACCTCCTTCATCGCCAAACGCCCAGAGTCATACACAGACCCTCGACCCTCGGATGGGACCGATGCGGGCAAGAAGCTCGCGGCAGGCAAGCGCTCTGGCATGCAGCCTGCGCTTCCGCGCTCGTTCTATCGCGTCTCCGGGGATGCGTTGGCGCAGCCCCGGTACAGAGTGTTTGGCATGACGGCGCGGATTCTAGTTGATGCTGCGAGGGTGGCGTACGGCGAGGAGCCACAGTTTGAGCACAACAGCCATTTTGGAGACGAGGAGATGATTGAGCGGTTGATCCGGATTGGGCGGATGAGCGAGGAGAAGAAGGAAGGGGAGATGCTGACCAAGGAGGTGATGAAGGAGGCCAGGGAGGCCAAGATTTGACCTGGTTGAGCGTTGTACACTATACATTATGTTATGCGATGTCTATACTATGCTACCGGTGAGAGCAGCAAAGACGGTATCGCATTGTGAGTATTGCATGTGACACAGGCCATGGACACGACAAACCTCCATCGTACGCGCATGGCAATGACCGAGATTGCGCGCTGCACAGGGCGACATGGCTACTTGTACGCTGTCATCGAGGCTTGACACTTATAGCAAGAATCTCTTAAGTGGTCGGAGCATGAAGGACGAGCTGCAGCACTGACGACGCTAAGGGGAGTCATTTCGAGTGGTATTGGGATGACGCCTGTTCGCACGAAAGTGGCAATCAGCGCAGCGACGTTTGTGGTTTGCAGAAACAAGAGCGAGTCTAGCGCATATGTGGATGTGACCAGGATGTGGCGAGTAGGATGCGTGCATGAGCGAGGGATTGCTTGTCTGTGTGTGTGTCTCTGGCTGGTGGTGCCTGCCGTTGCCGGGTGAATTGCGCACGACAACACACCAGCCGCCCAAACAACATCTTGCCGCCTCGCCGCCTCGCCGCCGCGCCCCCACCAAACAGTGCAGTCAGTGCAGTCAGTGCAGTCAGTGCAGTCAGTGCAGTCAGTGCAGTCAGTGCAGTCAGTGCAGTCAGTGCAGTCAGTGCAGTCAGTGCAGTCAGTGCAGTCAGTGCAGTCTACGTCAGGGCAGTAAGTTCATCCAGACTGGACGGCCCAAGCAGACGGGCTGGGCTGACTCGGCTGACTACTACAACAACTCTCGCTTGTTGATCCTCCAGCGCCGGTTGTTGTTGATTTTCTCAGGCTCTCGCATCTGCTCTGCTCTGCTCTGCTCTGCTCTGCTCTGCTCTGCTCTGCTCTGCTCTGCTCTGCTCTGCTCTGCTCTTGCTGCAGACACTGCACCTTCAGTCCCTGCTGGCTGACAACTTGCACTCATCCTCCACATCGCCAACACCGCCACCACACTCACCCTTGCAATGGCCTCTGGATCTCCCTTCACGAGTGCCCACAGGCAGGATTTCGCCCTGCCCGTTCCTCCACCACTCTCACACACCCGCTCCTCACACAACATGGACGACGCAAGCCTTGGTACGCCCTTGCGCGACGATCCCGCCTTCATCTCGCCCATGCAGACACCCCAGGGTAGCCCGAGCAAGAACCGCATGCCACCCGGCGCCTTTGACCTCCCCGATGTCTTTTCCAATGCCATGAAGCTGGTTCCCACGCAAGGCCAACCCAACAGCGCCTTCCAGACCAAGCAACATGGCTCCACATCTCCCACCAGACAAACAGACTACGACCCCTTCGTCTCCCACGACACCAAGGCAGGAGCGCCGGGCAGCCCGACACGCAAGAATGGCGCTGAGAATACACCACCGTCTCACCGATTGCCTTTATCGCCGCCGGGCAACTACCTTAACGAGGCAGCCCAGAACAGGCAGAACGTCTACAGACCCCGCGAGGACCACTCCCCGAGCCGTCAAAAGCAAACACCGTTCAACGCTCAGCCTTCACCCGAAGAACTCGAGAAGCTCCAGCGACCGTCCGTCAAGAGACTGGCAAACGTGACACAGCTCTACTTCCTCGATTACTACTTTGAGCTGCTCAAGTACACCGCCAACCGTCAGACGCGTCTGCAGGCGTTCAAAGAACACAGACCTGTTCCATCACCGACCGCTTCTGAGGCAGAGAAAGAGCAATACAATCAGGACTGGAAATTCTACACAAACTCAGAGCGGACAAACTTGCGCGAGCGTCGGACCAAGCTGCAGCATGGCGATTTCCAGATCCTCACACAAGTCGGTCAAGGTGGATACGGTCAGGTGTACCTGGCACAAAAGAAGGACACTCGCGAGGTGTGCGCGCTCAAAGTCATGAGCAAGAAACTGCTGTACAAGTTGGATGAGATCAGACATGTCTTGACCGAGCGCGACATCTTGACAACGGCCAAGAGCGACTGGCTTGTACGCTTGCTGTACGCATTCCAGGACGACAACAGCATCTATCTTGCTATGGAATACGTCCCCGGAGGAGACTTCCGTACACTACTCAACAACACTGGCGTCCTCCACAACCGTCATGCTCGATTCTACATCAGCGAGATGTTCCTTTGTGTTGATGCACTACATACTCTTGGATATATTCACCGCGACTTGAAGCCAGAGAACTTCCTCATCGACGGTACAGGCCATGTCAAGCTTACTGACTTCGGTCTTGCTGCTGGTTTCCTGGCACCGGCCAAGATTGAAAGCATGCGCGTCCGCCTGGAAGAAGTTGGAAATCTCCCTGCGCACGCAAACCCCTTCGGCGTTCGCCCCACAGAAGATCGTTCCTTGAAGGAGCGCAGAGATGGTTACCGCTCTCTGCGTGAGCGCGACAGGAACTATGCCAAGTCCATCGTTGGCTCGCCGGATTACATGGCGCCTGAGGTGCTCAAGGGCGAAGAGTACGACTTCACTGTCGACTACTGGTCCTTGGGATGCATGTTGTTCGAGGCACTGGCCGGTTATCCACCATTCGCTGGCGCTTCCGTCGATGAGACCTGGCAGAACCTCAAGCGCTGGCAATCGGTTCTGCGCAAGCCCGAGTACGAGGACCCCAACTACTTCTTGTCACGTCGCACATGGGACCTCATCACTCGTCTCATCAATGTCAAGTCAGGCCGTCTGCAAAGTATCAAGCAGGTACAGAACCACGACTACTTCCGCGAAGTTTCATGGGATCGTCTACGCTCCGAGCGTGCGCCATTCGTGCCTGAGCTTGACAGCGAGACTGATGCCGGCTACTTTGACGATTTCGGCAGCGAGAAGGATATGGCGAAGTACAAAGAAGTGCTTGATAAGCAGGAGGCTCTTGAGCGCATGGCAGACCGTGAAGGCAAGATGGACAAGCAGTTGTTCGTCGGATTCACGTTCAGGTATGTCCACTGTTCTCCTAAATCGCCTCACGCATCATACTAACAAGGATATGCACAGACACCGCAAGCCACAAGTCGACGAAGACGGCAGACCGGCCAGCCCACGCAAGCCTCTCAGCAACGTCGACGAGAGCTTCGGCACAATTTTCTAAACGCAACGATGCCTCGTCCAACAGGGCAGATTCGCCTTTCGCTTCTCTCCTGCACTGGCTGCACCTTTTACCCAATTTCTCTTTCGTCGAAGTTTCGAAGTTTTTCTTCTTCAGCATACAGGCAGGCACAGGCAGCATTGGGGACGGCGGGGACCTTCTACGTGAGAAAATCTGGAGTGCGCGTACGAAAGGAGTGCATAATGATTTTCTCAGAGGCCTGAAGCAGGGTTTCCAGCGCTACGGGAGTAATGGGAGTTTTACGGGCGGATACGTCTTGTGCGTGAGGACGATAGATCCTTTACGTTTTCTGACCTTGTTTTGAGATTATGAATTTTAGTAGCTCTTGATACGTGATCAATGCTTGTGACTACCTTCCTCTGCACGGATGTACGTGATAGGATGATTTTGCGGAGTATATTGTTGTTTGTGTGGACTGGTTACTGTCGAAGATATGAGTGACTTCTGTGCCTGCTGTGATACTTTATGGCGAAGACAGACGTCGTATCGAACCGTTTGTTGCTTCAATACGGTAAACTTAGATAGGCATGAGCTCATTGATATTATATCAAGCATAAATGGTGACAATGATATACGCACCGTGATCCTGTGGCTTTAGGCAGAGTGTCTCGGTGTGTAAGTATGCTATGATTTTCCATCTATCTACCGGCAAGTCTCCATGCTCACTGCAGAGACGTTGCCGTAAGCAAACTACTATCGAGGCGCGTCCGAGGTCGATCGATCCATCGATCACCATTGATGCGTATGGCATCATCCCCTCCTCTCACAAGCCCGCAACGATCCTGGCGACAGACTGCACAACAGGATATTCGGGGAAGTATGGAACATAGACGTCCTGGCAGATTCGGTTGAACTCCTCCCTCTTCGCCGGAATCCTCTCAAGCTCATCGCCGGGCACACCGAGCTTAGCCAACCCTCCCTCCTCCGAAACCCTGTCCCACCCAGGCCCAGCAGCTGGGTTTTTGATCCAGTCGACGAACCAAGCGTGTATGTCATCGGCCAGTTCCTGCTGCTCCTCTGTCACGCCCGCCAGCGCCTCGAAGCACTCGTTGCCACCATGGAAGAATGGCACTTCGGTGCCGTGCGTGGGAGCGGTGCCGGGGGGACCGACGACGTTATCGTACGCGCCGAAGAAGCGGTAGACCCAGGTGTCTTGCTGCGCGCTGCGCTTGTCGAGCAGGTAGTCGACGGGACAGTTGAAGCGAGCGTCGCCGTATTGGGCGCCGCTGCGGAGGGCGTCGGTGGAGTAGTTGAGGCGGGAGTAGGCGGAGATGAGCGTGTCGTCGGGGATGTGGGCGACGTCGGCGTCGAATGAATTGATCCACGAGGAAAAGTTGGAATTTTCTGCGCCGTAGACGATGCTGAAGATGGTGCCTTCGCCGTTGGAGGTGCCAGTTAGAAGGGGGACGTGGGAGGCGTATTGGCCGGCGGCGAGTCGGGCAGAGTAGTTTGAGTGGCGCGTGATGTCGTCGATGACTGGTGTAAACCAAGTGTTCTGTTCCCACCTTACGTCAGTCACACCATCTCCATCTCCAAGTGTTACTTAGCTGTATTGACAAGACCGCGAAAAAAAAGAACCCGACGGTATCCTGTTCCCGCAAAGGGAGGGGTGAAACATACTGCGCGAGTGTTAGCAAATGCCCCGTATGTCCAATGGTGTATCTGTCGCAAAACCTACCGAAGGTAGAGTTGAAGTTGGCGGTCAGGAAAGAGGACATTTCGACCTTGCGCAAGCAATCGATCTGTCCATTGCCGCCGGTAGGGCAGCCGACTTCAGCAGCCACTGCATCCAAGGCTTCGTTCTGAGGTGCGTAGCCGGGACCAGACATGACGTTCGCACTCATCTGTACTGCTCCTGCAAGGAAGCTATCTGCGCCCTTGTTCCATAGATAGTGATCGACCTGTACGGATCCAGAAGAATGGCCACCGAAAACAATATGGTCAGGGTTGCCACCGAACGCCTCGATGTTCTCGCGTACCCAGTCCAGAGCCTTCTCGACGTCCAAGATGTTGAAGTTTTGGGATGCTTCTGGATCATCACACGCCAGTTCCGCCGAGTTGGGAGCAGCGAAGAGGCTGTTGCGCGTGTTGAAGTTGACGTAGACGACGCCGTTGCGGGCGAAGTTGGTGCCTTGCAGCTGGGGGTTGCTGTTCGATCCGGTGACCATGGCGCCGCCGTACATGTACACGAAGACTGGCAGGTCTTTGCCCGAAGACGGGGCCCAGATGTTGAGATTCAGACAGTCCTCTGAGAGCTCGGTGAACGCCGCGGGCCCAGGTGCCTGAGGACAGGTCTTACCATAAGAAGTTGCGTTGAAGACTGCTGTCGATTTGGACAAAGGCTGCGGGGCCCGCCAACTAACATGATCTTGTCAGTTTGATGGTCCTGGCGGTGGGCAGCCCGCACTTACCGGTTCTCACCGCCAGTAGTAGCAGCATACGGAACTCCCAAGAACACTGAGTTCGTGTGGTTATCACGGAATCCCTGAATGTCACCCTGCGCGAGGCTCACGCGTGGTGAAGAAGTGTTGCTGCTCGCATAACCGACGTCAGCGGCAACGAGACCGAAGCTCGCAGCCGTCAATAGCGTCTCTTTCAGACCCATGATAGATATTGGGATGTAGTCAACGAGATCAAAAGACCTACGAAGCAAAATTATTCATGATAGCCGCAAGAGGGCTTAGAATAGAGAGAGGTCTTGGTGTACAGTAAAGCCGGAGTTTCGCCATCTCCAACTTCAGCCCTCCCCTTCAATCTACCATACGAAGGCTAGAGACAGTTCGCCATGTCGTTCCCGCAGAGCAGGGATGTCGGTGTATTTTGCGGTGTTCATGATACAAGCGTCACTGCGTCAGGGATCCGGGCGCCGCGAGACCAAGGGACGACGGAGTTCGAGCTCAAGCCGTGCACGCAAATTTCAGTGGTATCTGATCAGTTGCTCCTCACAGTAGAGGCTGAGCATTTCTCCTGTATGTCATTAATACTCGGGCAATGGGGGCTTAATCTAAAACACAGTGCTAGTCGTGAAGACATCCCTGCAAGTCAAATTGGCTAGTGCGTCTAGAAGCAAATCACCCCTGCTTGAACCAGACCCTGCATTCTTCAGCCTCACTCTAGACCGGGGTACTTTACCACGATACGTGATCATACACGATATGAAGTCGTTGTTATGTACTGATGTATAGCGATGATGATAATTTGGGTCTCACGCTCCAAGATGCCCGACAAGCTTACAGCGTATATTCAAAGTCCGGATGTTCGTCGCCCAGAACATTATATTGCTCTTCTAGAGAGAGACCATGCACTTTTCGAAGCACGCCGTCCCTGTACTCATCGCGCTGCTTCCGCTGGTTCTTCCACCTCAGCAACAACACCTCTGACGCGGCAAGACCGATTGTGACAAAAGCGAAAGCAAGATTGAGCTTTGCCGCAAATTTGTATCCTGGAGCCGCCGACTCTGGGTATATCCAAGTGCTCAAGATCCCACCTGAATTGGAGGAAATGAACCCCATGGCCACTGCTGTGGCTCTTCTAGTACTGGCAGCTGCGTTGTTTGGAAGCCAGCTTATTAACCCTGGAGACGTCGAATAGATGCCTGTGATCATGAGGCACAATGCGGTGTAGTGTGCCGCGACGGAAGTACTCCAAAGGAACAGCGCGAAGCCTGCTACAGCTAGCAGAGAAGTACATATTGCTGTGATTCCGCGAGCTCGGTATCTGTCTGCTGCGTATGCAGAGATCATGGTCGCGAAGAAGGCTATCGCAAACGGCGGGACAGTGAACAGCTGCAATTTCGTGCCTTGATAGCCCATGGATTTGACGATACTAGGCGCAAAGTTGGCCAGGCCAAACAGCGAAGTGCCGTTGCAGAAGAGAGCCACACAAACGATCCAGATATGAGGGCTTCGGAAAGTCGATTGGAGTGCTTTGGCATCGAAGCTGTTGCTCTCCTTCGCAGGGCCGTCCTCCTCTAGTCTTTTGATGCAGATGTCGGCTTCGGATGGGGATAGGATCCTGACGTCGCGAATATTGTTGGGCAGAATGACGGCTAACAAAAATCCATAACAGATTGTTGCGAGGCCTTCCAGCAGGAATATCCATTGCCAGCCGGACATCCCTCGAAGGCCATCCATTTGGACGATCGCTGCGGCAAGCAGTCCTGAGAAAGCCCCGCTCATAGCAGCCGCAGAAAAGAAGAGCCCTACACGCATCTGAAGTTCATGGCGTTTGTAGAAGCCTATGGATACAGGTCAGCACAAGGCCACGGCTTTGCTAATGATGCATCCCAAGACTTACCGGATAGATAAAGAACGATTCCTGGAAATAACCCACCCTCGACGAGCCCGAGGAAGAAACGGCATGCGAGTAGGCCAGCGTAGCTGCTCACTTGAGATTGGAGCGTCGAGACGAGACCCCACAAGATGCAGATCGTTGGAAGCAGAATACGAGGCCCGATTTGATTCAGGATCAAGTTCGAAGGGAGTTCTGCCAGAATGTACGGTACGTATGTCACAGTGAGCGCGGTTTGGTACTGATTATCGTTGATCCTAAGGTCCGTCTGCAAGCCTGCAACACGAGCCGCCCCGACATTGGTTCTGTCAAGAAATGCCAGCAAATATAGTATGCTCATCGACGGAACCAAGAGGAGATCCAGTTTGGTGATGGTCTTCCGCTCGAGCCTGGTTTGGTTCGCTGCATCTTTGGCAGTCTTGCTTGCACGAGTAGATCCGTTTTGGCTTGCACAACCATCGTGGTAGTCGCTCATGTTAGAGTCGCGAACAACGCCTTAGCCTTCTCCGTGGTCTCGATACTACCAACGACGACTGTGCGAGAATGTGTTGAGTTAGTAGTCTGGCCTCCGAGTGTAGCAATGAGGTCGACATGGTTTCAATCAAGACAAAATGGTACAAGAATACAAAGGCGACTTTTCGGTCACACACAGCAGTGACGATCTCCTTCAACATCCTTTTTCTTGCCCACAGACATGTGACGCGACCATTTCTTTGCGCTGCCTGTTACAGGTTAGACATGATGCCATCGTGCACTTGCGAGTGGGTCCGGATCAGGTCGTTGAAATTAAGCGCGTATCGATACATCTCTTAGTAGCCACTGTTCCTACAAGGATCGGCGCTTGTGTGAAAGCTTGAGGCGACGAGATGGACAAAGGGGATGCTGACGAGGCATGCGAGGAGACAATACTAGGTGTCTGGTTGATGTTCTAGTGGGTCATTCCAAAAAAGATCTCCAGACCACTGGAAATGGAATACGCAGTTACGTACTGTTGCGAGAACACTCAATGGACGTGTTGCGGCGAGCGGGAGTGGTGTAACGGTTGATTCCTAGTGTGAGCCGCGGTGGCGGCATAAGATCGGGTGGGGGAGAGAGAGTGCGGTGGTCAGGAACACATATAATCCGGGCCTTGTATAGTGCGGCGAAGATGAGAGCACAGTGATGGGCACGGCGCAGTGATTCGTTATACACGAAGGATGATTAGTCTTGGGAGTTGGTTTGGGTTGGTGTTGGCAGCGGGGAAAGCTTGGTGTGGTAAGATTGATGGATCTCGTCGTGTCTCCCTGGTCCCCCTTGCACCTGAGCCGGCTTTAGCGCATACAAAGCAAAGTAGGAGGCAGTTGGTAGCAGCACAGAGACAAACCACATCACATGCACCACATGCACCAGAAACATACCACACATATAGAACTCCTCTGACAACCCTCATGCGCCCCGCACAACAACACGCTCCGATGACATGGACCGGCTGAACAAGCGCATCCCACACAACATCTCCGCGCGTCAAGCCGGCCTTCGAGAACTCGAAAGAGCCCAGCACGCAGTCCGCTCTTGCCAGACCAAGCTGCAGAGATAGCGCTCTCGCTTGAACATGGCCACGGCTACCGCCCAAGAGCCCGCTACCGAACGCGTCGAGACTCCCCTAGAGTCCACCGCGTTCGACACACCCTCGGGTTTCTTCGACCGAGTCCACCGATCCGAAAGCCCGCACATCCACTCCGAGGAACAATCGCCAAATGGAACTGTGAGGAGACGTCCGCAGCCTCTGAGCTCGGGCTCAGTCACTCCTGTTAACAGAAGGAGCGTGCAATTCGCACGAGGCCCGTCAGACAACGATGCCGCCCCGTCACCCCTGAAGCGGAGTCCGACTTGGGAAACTGAGGATGAAGGTGGAGAGAAAGATGAGGCAGCAGACCGTACTAGGGAGCGACGAGAACGCCAGGCATCCTTCATGGGTCGTCTTAAGGCGATGGCCTCTCCGAACACGTCGACCTTCCACACACGGACAGCGAGTAACAACACCACTGGCATGCTTACGCCAACTGCGGCCCTGTCACCCCAGTCGGAGCGCAGCGAACCACTCTATCCCGTACTGAACGAGGAGGAGAACGAATCTGGCGACGCGGACGCGGACGCAGAGGAGGAATCGAATGACGAGCGCAAGGGTGGCAAGGCGAAGCGCAAGCGCAAGACTAAGCGACCACAGCTCGACGGAGCAGCATCCACACCCATGGCTACCCGGTTTGCCTCGTTCATCAAAGAACATCAGCTCAGCAGCTCCAACAATCGTCCCGAAAGCTCGTCTAGACGTGCAATGTCTGACATAGGAGAAGACACAAGAAGGGCAGGCGTGTCTGAGGATGAAGGGAGGGACAAGCTGCGCAATGCATGGAAGCGAGGAATTGACGGTGCCAGAGCTATCAGCTATAACACGCGACGACAAAACGATGGCGACGAAACACCCGGCGAGAAGCGACCGAGCCACCTACGCCGATTCACAGGCATGGAGGCCATGAGCTCGTCTATGGGACGGATGCGTACTGATCGCCATGGCAGTGGGACTGGAAGCACACAGCGATGGCGTCAGGTCAAAGCAGGATTGAAGATGCTGGGACAAAAGAAGCGTGACGAGCGCGCAACAGTGGACTACCAGAAGTCGGCCCAACTCATGGCTGAGCTTCTTGCTGGTGCACCCGCTGCGCTTGTATTTGCCAGTATGTTCCAGCGTGATGAGCACAACCACCGCAAAATCCCCGTTCTCCTAGAACAGCTGAAGATCAGGATACCTTCGAGCCAGACCAAACAAGACAAGACAGGTGATCGCCACATGATATTCCGCATCGAACTCGAGTATGGAAACGGTCCCGCAAGAATGAATTGGGTGATCTACAGAAACCTGCGCGACTTTGTAAACCTTCACCTTAAATACAAGGTTCAAGGGAAGACTGAGAAGCTCACTTTGCGTAGCGACGACAAGACAAAGCCAAAGATTCCGCATTTCCCCAAGACTGCGTTCCCTTATGCGCGTGGAGCTCGCGGTCTGTTCGCTGGACTTGACGATGAACCGGACGAGGATGATGTAGCAGAGAACGGTCCGGAAACGCCTGGACTCGAACGACCCGGCAAACATCGCCGGAGACGATCATCGTTCGTGTTAGCTCGTAGGCAGTCGAGCATTAACGGTGACGACTTGGGCGGTACTGCTGCCGAAAGGGAAGCGCGAGAGCGTAACATCTACAACGAACGCCAGCGTAAGAAGCTGGAGAAGTACTTACAGCAAATGATTCGCTGGCTCATCTTCAGACCGGACAGCACACGGCTTTGCAAGTTCTTGGAACTGTCCGCCTTGTCGATGCGATTGTCTTCTGAGGGCGGCTACGTTGGCAAGCAAGGACTTTTGACCATCACATCTCGGCAGAATCGAGATATCAGGAGGACATTCAAGAATCCGTCAGAGTTCACAGAGAGACACAAGCCACGCTGGGCGCTTGTAAGGCACAGCTACATTGTCATGGTTGATGGACCGGAATCTTTAGTGCCATACGAAGTCTTCTTGGTTGATTCCGACTTTTCAACAGAGAAAGACAAGAAACGAATCCGCGACCAGACACCCCAAGAGATTGCAAAGAAAGCTGCCGAACCGAGCTCAAGCAAGCACATCCTCAGACTATACAACTCTGAACGCAAGCTTAAGCTTGTTGCGCGCAACGAGCGCCAGTACCACCAGTTCAAGGAGTCAATTGATTACATGGCATCAAACACAATTTGGTCCAAGAAACAGCGCTTTGGCAGTTTCGCGCCGGTCCGCGAAAATGTCTGGTGCAGGTGGTTGGTCGATGCAAGGGACCACATGTGGCAGGTCTCTCGTGCTATCGACAACGCGAGAGATTGCATCTACATTCACGATTGGTGGCTCAGCCCGGAGCTTTACCTCAGAAGGCCTGCTGCCATTAGTCAAAAGTGGCGTCTTGATCGTCTGCTGCAGCGCAAGGCAGATGAAGGTGTGAAGATCTTCGTGGTCGTGTACAGAAACGTGGAGTCCGCAATTCCGATAGATTCGGAACACACCAAGTGGAGCTTACTGGACTTGCACGAGAATATCTGTGTACAACGATCACCGAATCAGTTCAGACAGAACCAGTTCTTCTGGGCGCATCATGAGAAGGTTGTCGTTGTTGACAACATGATGGCGTTTGTCGGAGGTGTCGATCTTTGCTTCGGTCGATGGGATGACCCCTGTCACGCCCTGACAGACGACAAGCTTACTGGTTTCGAACTCGACCACCAAGGCCCTCGAGACGCCGAGCACTGCCAAGTCTGGCCAGGCAAAGACTACAGCAACCCTCGAGTCCAAGACTTCTATGCTCTCGACAAGCCTTACGAGGAGATGTACGACCGAACAAAGGTTCCACGTATGCCGTGGCATGACATTGCCATGCAGATTATCGGTCAGCCTGCTCGCGACGTCGGTCGTCATTTCGTGCAACGCTGGAATTATGTTCTCCGTCAGCGTGTACCGACACGACCAACGCCTGTCCTTATACCACCTCCAGAGTATGAACACGGTGAGCTTGAGCGACTCGGTATGACCGGCACTTGTCAAGTTCAAATCCTTCGATCATGCTCGCCTTGGTCTATTGGTACACCCAACAAGGTCGAGCACAGCATCATGAACGCATACTGCTCTTTGATCGAGGCATCGGACCACTATGTCTACATTGAGAACCAATTCTACGTTTCGAGTACCACGGTGGACGGCACGATCATCCACAACGGCATTGGCGATGCGCTTGTCGAGCGCGCCATTCGTGCCGCTGAGAACGGAGAGGACTGGCAGGCGTGTCTCATCATCCCGCTCATGCCCGGCTTCCAGAACAGTGTCGACTCTCAGGATGGCACAAGCGTACGTTTGATCATGCAGTGCCAGTACAGGAGTATTTGTCGTGGTGACAACTCCCTTTTTGGGAGACTGAAGGCCGCAGGTCTCAATCCTGAGAAGTACATCAAGTTCTTCTCGTTGCGACAGTGGGGCAAGATTGGACCAAAGAAGTGCTTGACCACAGAGCAATTGTATATTCATGCCAAGTGTATGGTCGTGGACGATCGTCACGTCATCATCGGTTCCGCCAACATCAACGAACGTTCCATGTTGGGCTCGAGAGACTCCGAGGTCGCTTCGGTGGTGACCGACAGAATGATGATCCCAAGTTACATGGCTGGCAGACCTTACATGGTAGGCGAATTTGCCCATAGTTTGCGCAAGCGCCTGATGAGAGAGCATCTCGGTCTGGATGTCGATGCCATCTACAGGCGCGATCAGCTGGCCAAGGAACGCAAGGAACAAGACCTGGAGATGAATCGTATCTATCGGGAAGACTTTGCTACGCCTGCCTCTCCAAAAACCGAATACTTCGAGACACCGCCTCAGACCCCATTGCCGCACGCTCTCACCAACCACAACCTCGAAGCCTCCACTATCGGTTTCGCTGGCGAAACGGCAGACCTTCGAGGCTGGGTTAAGAAGACACAGACCGCGCCAACCGACAGCGATGAGTCCGTCGACCACCACGGCAAACCCGGCGACAAGCCCAAGAAGGCGTCTACAGAACTCAGAAAACACGACTTGGACGTCGATGGTTACGGCGTCGACAACGAGAAACAGCTCGAAATGGCAGGCGACATCGGACTGCGAGATACTTATATCAACATGCATGGCCAGGAAGTGTTCAGGTCAAAGGACGTGCCTGACGTTGAGCGAATCAGGCAGGTCGAGGACGCGCATAATAAGAAGCAAAAGGAAGAAGACATTGGTGCGCGCCACGTGCCACGTCCACCATGGCCCTTGCAACGTAACGATACCTTCGAACTGGGCCTCTCACCTCGCTATCAGCTACCTGAGCTACCCGCGCAAGATGACACCGATATTGGAGGGCCACCCTTGACGCATCAACTCTCGAGAGTCACTACCAGGAAGACCGTCGCTCCTTTGTTGCACACTCTACAAAAAGCGGAGATCACCGAAGACTGCATGAGCGACCCTCTGGCACCCAGCTTCATGCACGATGTCTGGGATCGCGTCGCGGAGAACAACACCAAGATTTATCGTCAAGTCTTCCGTACTATGCCAGATTCCGAGGTCTTGGACTGGGACGACTACAAGCGTTTCAACGACTACAACGAGCGCTTCATGCAGTCTCAGGGCTTGGGACATAGCAAGCCCAAAGCTCCGAAAGAAGCGCCTCCTCGCTCGGGCCCTCCTGGCTCGGCTGGCACAGACTCCGTGTTGACTCAAATCGTTGACGAGAAGACCGCCAAGCCGCGAGGCCTCTTTGCAAACTTCGCGAGAACAGCGCGCCCGGATAGCAAGAAGTCCAACGAGAGCCAACCACAGTCGCAGGAGCTCAACGAGAAATCTGAAGAGTCGCCTGCGTCTGGCATCTCGTGTGCACCTACAGCTGTCCCGACCCCGGATGATCGACCGCTTGATGAGAAGGATTCCGCCAAGGAGGCAGACGCGAGCCAGCAGAAGGACGCTTCGTCTGAGGGTCCCTTGTCACTCACACAGCCGGCCACCAGGTCTGACCTTGCGCAGCCCGAAGATGCGACTGTCGACCGTCGCCGCACCATCACTATTGCTGCCGATCTCAACGATGCTCCCGAGACCACCGCTTCCCAGTCAAACACCACTAACGGCGCGGGCCTACAGCACACAACAAGCCGCAAGGGTAGGCGTCGCGCTACAACGAAGAGCAGTGCTCGTCCTCCCACTATGGTCGAGGAGGTCATGAGCAAGGAAGATGCGGAGGAGCTGTTGAACATGATCCAGGGTCACCTGGTGGTCTTCCCTTACGACTGGCAAGTCGCTTCTCTTTCCTCCACAATCTAGAACAAGATTACTAACATCTACTGCCAGGCTCGCAAAAGAAGAAAAAGGCAGTAACTGGCTGTACGCTGTTGATCAGCTCGCGCCGCTGGAAATCTACAACTAAACCAGAGAGCAAGAGCAGAGCCAGAGCAATTTTCTCTGTGTTCGAACGCCCTTGTACATTCCCGTTGTTCTACATTTACACCCATGATTGTACACAAACCTTTGCTTTGCTTTGCTTTAAGAAATTGCGACTTCTGTTAGGAAAGCGAAGGTGTTTTTGCTTTGTTTGAGTTTTCTTTTTCGCACAGGGAGAAGAAAAAGAACGCATATTGGGTCCGGTCTTTTGAGCGTATCTTGTCATTTTGGGGGATTTTGCATTTCGCACAAAGGTGCGTGGAGGGTTTTTTTGCTTGCTCTTTTGTGTGTACACTATAGGAAAATCAACACCACAGACTTGTAATTGATTGGAAGCAATCTAAAGATCTTGCCGTGTCATTTCATCGAGGTCTTTCAGGTGTCTGAGGCGCTGCTTGATGAAAGTCTCCAAAGTGGTGACGATCTCGCATCGCCCCCAAACTCCGTCACCTGTGACTATGGCGCCAGTATCGCGTGATGGACATTCGTTTATCACGCGTTCGATCTCAAGAAGCCGAAGAGACTTAGACATAGATCTGACTAGTCTAGTACGCGCTTTCGGACATGCAGGTTTGAGGTTTGGCTACCCGCTGCTCCACCTGTTTCAAAGTGCTCAGCCGTAGCAGAATCCGGCTCACCCGTAGCATATGAAGGTAGCTTGATGTTGACGGGATGTAGAAGCTGGGGAGGATCCGAAACTGCATTGTCCGGAAGCCGTACCGGGTAGGCTGTTGGCCTCTATCGCTATTCGGCCAATGCGTTCATGTCGACTTCGTTGTTATCGGACTTCGCGATTGTGCCGGTTGGTGATGCGTTGATAAGAAAACCAAGATCCTTGGCTTGGTGTACATTACTGAAGCATTATCATTTCTATATATCGTGCCAAATTATCGACGACTTACATCAAGTCTCTCACTGGCACTGGCGCTCTTTGGTCTATGAGAGCATATAGGATCAGCCGAACATAATACAGAATCATGGCGACCACAAGCGTAAAGACGGCTGTCCCATCGAACGTCAACGAGGCGGCTCTCATCCAGATCCTGCACACCCATCAAAATATCATCGACGCGCTCGCACCCGGCAACAGCTCTGCCACAATCATTTCAGGAGATCCATCAGCAATCGGAACTCCGACGCAGTACTCAGTGACTGCCCCAACTCCTGTGGGTACGACTCAGACCTACCCACTCACAATAACCAATGTGGTGGACGGCATCGATACGTTCGTGCAGCCCAAGCCGCCGGTTGGAAAGCTGGAGATCAAGTCAAAGTGGCGGGTTGCAAACGGGCAACTGACGGAGGATGTCGAGATTGATGGGAACTTCATGACGAAGAGGTAAGTGTTTTGGTTGCAGATCGAGACAAGTCCAGCGTACTGATGCCTGATGCTGTACACAGAATGGCGCGCGGAACGGTCGAAAAGAACCACCCTAGACAACACAATGTGTTGTTTGAGAAAGCCGCCACCGCATAATCATTGAGCGATGCTGGCATTGTGCAGTTCTTGCGCAGGAGTTTTCGCAGGAACCCAATGCCTCTCAGTGGCGAGCGTAGTTATAGAAGCTCTGTCTGAAAGTGGCAGCTTGATATGTGCTGAGTTTACGAATTGAGCTTGAGTGTATATCAATGGCGTTTCTAACAAGTCAAATACTATACTTGGAGATACTACCCTACTGGTCATCGAGATTGCCGTAGTTAGAATCATGCTCAGCGGCTGGACATGTATGCTTATGACAAGGTATGAGAATTCGTGACCTGATTCACGCACTTTAGCGATATCCCATGTTGTTTTCATTATGATCGTCTCATTCCCTTCCATAGGGTCTCATTCGTGCAGAAACATTTCACCCATGTCATTGCGTCTCGGTGCGCGGGGTGAACCTCCGGACGAATACGATCTTTTATGGCCTCGGCCGTGTCCATTCGCAGTGTTCAGCTTTTCATATTTTGCTGTTCCTCCTCTTCCCATCCGTCTTTCCAGTCATCACATCGCAAAGCCATGTCTCTGTCTCGCTTCTCATCAGGGTAGAGAACTCATGCCTCGCCTCTCGGTCCACAATGTCTATTAGGTCCGTGCCGCAATTATTGAACCAGCCTCCATTCTTGTCAAGAGCGGTCTTCAACCATTCCAGCAAAGGCGAGCTCATGGAATAAGGAACTAAGCGGTCTCTTCCACCACTTAAGACCAGAAGTTTCTTTCCGGCAAGTTTTTCTCTCAAGATAGGTCGCAGGCGCGCTTTCTCGCCTTCCGTGGGCTCGCGCGTGTGGGCACTAGGATCGTCTAACTCCCCCAGGAAAATTCCGGCCGGGTCGCGCTGTCGAACGGCCTCGAGGAGGGAAGGAGGGAAATCTTTGGAGCCAAGGAAGTCCCGGCCGGGCGGATCGGTAGATGTACAGGAAGCTAGTTTGCCGCGGATGGCACGGTCGGTCATGACTCTCGCATAATCACAGCAACCTATGATCACAAATCCAGCGCTAATTCGTGAATCGTGCAGGACACAATGCCAGGTCGCATGTCCTCCCAGACTGACACCACCACAGATGTGATCAGTTGGGCGGAATGGTAGGTACGCAGGCAAGTGTGATATGAGCTGTGAGACGTCCTGTGCCGTTCCTGTGAAGAGTGTATACATGTCGGGGCCGTGAGTCGGATTGCCGCCGTTCCAAGACTCATTTGCGCGGTTGTTGATCATGCGAGAGCCGTGGTTGCGTTGGTCAAACGACACACATACCAAGCTCTTCTCTCCTTCCTGCTTCTTCTTGTTCCATGCCCTGATCATTGCTGCTGCAATGAATGACATGGAATCTTGTGTGTCCCCTCTGCCGTGTAACAGCCACAGGCATGTCACATTGTCTTTGTTGCTCGGTAGCTCTTCAAGACCGTATACAGTTACCAGTATTCCGGCAATGTTGTAGCGTTGCCATGACACGGGCTGAACATCTTCTTTGAAGCCGGAATGCGTCGATGGTAGTGGGGATTCGAAAGGAGATTTCTCGGAAGTGAGCGTGAGATTAGGACCCCATGTGAACGTGCTGCTTCCGGCAGCCATATTTGCTGTGCTTAGGCGAGGATAGCTGGAATGGTAACGAGATTGAAGATTGTAGAAGTGCGGGCACTGAGGATGACGAGGTGCTTCAAGCTTCAACAATTCAATGTCGGCAATCCATTGCCGTGCCTCGGCAGGAGTTTTGTCCGTCTTGCCCGGTCCTTCCCCTTTCCTGGCCACCAACACAAGCCAACTACATACGTCAAAATTGTACTTATAATATGATTAAGGGAACGTCCCGAAACCAATTGGCATCAACAAGACCACACCGTAATTTCAAGCGATTGACGGCCTACTAGTCTTTGGGTTTGAGACTCGAGAACGAAAACTACATCCTCCTCACCATTGGCAGATCCAAGCATGCCGATGAATCTGAGACTAACAAAATGATTGCGGTACGAATTGACACGACAGCCTTGAGCGTTCAACGGCCTACTGTCTTCCTGATCTGAGGCTCGAGAGTGAAAACCTGTTCCTCCGCACTCAAGTTCCCATATACTGCATCCCAACGACCATGGAGCGGTGCAGGAGTTTCCCACGCATACTCAGAATCCCGAAGCCAGAGTCGCAGCAAGTGTCTCTCTTTCCCGAGTTCATCTGTAAACCCATTGCGAGAATGGAAGACGCTCAAATTGTTGATGTACTGGACATCGCCTTTCTGAAAGTCCAGAGCGGCACTGTGCTTATCGGCGGTGAAGTGCAGGGCATCTAATGCTTCTGCTTGAGCTTCTGTGATGGGAGGGATGTCCTTGGATCTTGGCTGGGCCAAGAAGCCAGTGAAGTATCGACGCGCGTATTGTATGACTACGCGCTCGGGAGTTGACGAAGTTGCCTTCTGGTGGTAAAGGAGCGGTCGCTTGGTGTAAGGGTGAGCCGGGTCACCAAAACTACAATCATCAGTGGCTTACGACTATACGATCTCTTCGGAAGACATACCCATCAACAACCCAGTCCCCCGAAAGAGTATGGATGAGATCCGGTCGTTCTTTGGCCAAAATATTGTAGACATTCCAGCTCGATGATATCTTACTCTCACCACCGGATGCTGCAGGGCTCAAGCACAGCAGGGAAACGATGTCACCTGAGTCGGTGTGGAATACCTGCTTATCGTTCGTGTTGGACGGTGCTCCGATCGAAGCTTTCTCGGCTGTGTTGCTAAGGTCCTTGATGTGCGAGAGTACCAGTGAGGTGCCGTTTGTGTGGCGCTGATCTTGCTGTCGCCCTCTGACATCTCCTACGTACGCACTGACTCCCGCATAGATGATGATATTCTCTTCGCGAGAGTGGGCATCTACACGTAGACCACGCAGAACAAAAAAGCCTTGCCCGAAGTGAAGCTCCTTTGACTGTTGTCGCAGTAGAGCACCAGTGCTTGGTAGTGGGAAAGTTTCTCTATTGATGTTTCCAAGCGGTAAATTCAGTGCTACAGGTCAGTGATTAGCTCCTGCTCTATACACAAGATACCTTTACATACACTTGAAATGATCCAGTGCCTGGTCAATTTCGTCAAGTTGGGCCTCGGTCAACTCGACGATCCAGTCATCACTGTTCTCCACTTCCTTTCCTTCCCATACCAGCGGGGATGACAGCTGTTGTGGAAAACCACTGGGAAGTGTCGTTGGAAGCTTCTCAGTCTTCTGACGATGCTCTGAACGAACTTGGTACCTGTCAAAGTTTGGGTGGTACGCAATATCGGGCTGGCTCAGAACTTGAGCTACTGCCATTATGTAGTTAGTAATGCGTGAGTTATTGGCAGTAAGAACAATCAAAGACTAAGGTCCTACATGAGCTCCAGAGCAAGACGTGTTGATTATGTATGCACTCTGCCCGACACCGGGCCTCATCGGCCTTGGCTCAAGTGCGACACCAGAGTGACAAGCTGACAACCAAGAACGTATGCGGAATAGACACGCTTTGCGTAACTCGATCAGCGAATGAGATGGCTTGAAATAAACAGTAAAGAGGGAATGCCGTTGCGCCATATCAGGATGTAAGATGCAATGCCGCTTGCGTGCTGAAGTGGGCCTTGCCCCGCTGCGGAGCAACAACTTTCTCCCCTGCCACATGCATTGCTTGTACCTACTGTACATGGATCTACTGATGACATTAGAAGGTGTGAAGCAGTCATGAGAAAGACTACCAGAGAGTAAAGGACGGAGGTTGATATGTGCCCGCCATTCGGCAACAGGAAAAGGAGTTTCTTCGAAGTGGAAGTCCATCTAGCATCACACTCGACGGTAGCAACAGTGCACGCTTTCGGGCTCTCTTTCGAGGTGCAGATACCATCTACTGCTTCGAGCTTTCCTAGGCTCGCTATTGGCGGTTCACCCTGTTACGATGCAGGTCGCCGCTATGAACGAACCCGTGTGCCCTGGAAGGGACCTGTTATCGGCGAGCTGCACGAGTTTAGCTTTCGAAACAAACCCAGCGGCTCACTGAACAAGCATTGGATCGAAAACTCTTGGCTGGCCTGTACACTGGAAAGCTTTTCTTGCTGTCGTCTCAAGGACGGGCAGCATCTTGCCTGGTTAAGATGTTCAGGCGTAGCATGTCGTTCTGACTACAGCATGTAGGCCTACCAGTGTTCTTGGGTGGCAAGTCGCGACGGTGAGTGATTTGGTCAAGCCTGTGAAGATCGCCGAACTCGGTGTCACGCAATACATTCGCAGATGGAAGACGTCCATTCCTCTCCGATATAATCCATTATTCTCGATATCCGCCGCATGCTTTGCCTAACGAGATGAAAATGGGCAAGCAAGGTCCCATTCTTGACGCGCTCCGCCCAGTCTATAATTTTGGAATAAGTACTTCCAATGATCCCGGCCCGTTGTTGTGGACGATCTCTGTTCACAGCACTACGCAAAACTCTACATAACAATGTCAGAGCATGATGGCAAGCCGTTTTCCCGTAAGATATCTGAATAACCACCTCCATATCTTATAATACTGACTTGATGTACGTACAAGCGTACAGACAGGAGCATCCGCGTCCGATTTTGGTAGCGAGGATGAGTCGCTCAAGGTCGTTGAAGCCAATGTCCTCCAAGGCAGAGAGATCGGGCTTTTGGGAGCCATCTCGCTGATTGTGAATAAGATCATCGGTGCTGGGTATTACATGACCTGCCAGTTGTGACTTCAACCTCTTACTAACAACTCCTCAGGATATTCTCCACTCCAGCCACCATCTTCAAGCTCAGCGGCTCAGTCGGCATGTCTCTCATGATTTGGGTCATTGGAGGCATAATCTCCACATGCGGCGCGATGGTCATGCTCGAGTTCGGTTCAGGCATGCCACGACCCGGAGGCATCAAGATCTACTTGGAGAGATCTTTCTCACCAAAGTTTATGCAGACTTGCATCTACCTGTTCTTTCGTGTCTTCTTACGTACGTACCGACTAATGGGAAGACTTGGAAAACGTTGCTAACATCATGGGCAGAGGTCTCGGCTAGCAATGCCATCACAGCGTCTTCGTATCTTCTCCTAGCCGCTGGTGTAGAGTCGACCACATGGAAGCTGCGCGGCGTCGCCATAGCTGCGGCCGCATTAGCTGTTGGCATACACTCTGTCGCTCCACGAGTTGGTAGAGGCCTGCAAGATCTTCTCAGTGCAGTCAAGCTGTTCACACTGCTATTCATCGTCTGTACTGGATTTGCTGCTCTCTCTGGTCAACTCAAGGTCGAACAACCGCACAACTTTGACATCCACACGTCCTTCGAAGATACATCAAACAACGGATATAACATTGGCACCGCACTCCTGAGCGCCATATTCTCCTTTCAGGGCTACGACAACGTGAACGCGGTACTGTCGGAAGTGAAGAACCCGCAGAAGACTTTGCGCATCGCTCTACCGACGGCTATGGGGGTCATCACGGTGCTTTACCTTCTAGCCAACGTGGCATATTTCGCCGCCGTCTCGAAGGACGACTTCTTGCATTCCGACATCACGATCGCGGCCACTCTCTTCCGCAATGTCTTTGGCGAATCTGCTGCTACCAGAGTATTGCCAGCCTTGGTAGCCATCTCGGCGATCGGACATCTCTTAGGCATCGCGTACACTGTTCGTAAGTAGACATCGAAGCATGTCCGCTGGGAGACTCTTACTGACTACTTTTAGCTCGCGTCATTCAAGAACTCGCCAAAGATGGAGTCATGCCGTTCCCCAACATCATCATGACAAATAAACCGTTCAAAACTCCGATTTTTGCTCTCGCGGCACATCTCGGCGTGACTGTGCTTTTCATCCGCGCTCCTCCCGCCGGTGACGCTTTCAATTTCATCGTCAGCCTGTCTTCCTACCCGATGACCTTCCTGTTGACCCTCATTTCGATTGGATTGGTGAAGATCCGTTTGACCGAGAAAGGAGCATGGCAGTCTCCTTTCACGACTCCATGGATTGTCATTGGTGTATATCTGGCTGGCAACTTTGTGAGCGCAATTCCCCACTATGATGATCCTCTTCGATTGCTCAGGCTGACACTGCTTGCAGTTCCTGCTCATCATGCCCTTTGTACGGCCACCAGGTGGCAAAGGTAGCACAAACTTACCTTACTGGCTGAGCCCCATTGTGGCATTAGCGATCTTGTCTCTTGGTGTGATATACCACACTATCCGCTTCATTGCACTTCCATGGGGGTTTGGGTACACACTTGAGGCGGTAGCTGTTGAGTTGTCTGACGGATCTGCCGTCACGCGGTACAAGGCGAAGAACAATGTAAAAGTATGATGGCTCGGGAATACCTAGAACTATACAGGAATGGATATACAGGGTGTGTTGTAATCAACATCTTGATACTTTTGAGACCACTCAGTTCGTTTGATAATTATACAGCTCCATCTAGGTTGTTTAACCGTAGTTATTCTAAATCAAGTGAGCGTCTTCTTTAGAGAGCTACATCATAATCTCATTTGCTACATATGACCCTTTCGTGACTGCCAACAATTGACAGATTTTTTTTTCATTTCTTCGGCACACCCCAGCTGCCTTGGGACAGCCACTCAAAGACCTCCTTATCGCCATCTTCTCTATTAGCGACGGTTGCTCCGGGTCCTTCAGGCCCAGGATCCAATCTCCACTTCACGTTCCTCGTCTTGTCTTTCAGAACTTCCATCATATACCCTCCACCGACATCCATATCAACTATGCACCTCAGCATAGCAGAAGCTACGTACTCTGGAGTGACCCACTCGTCTTTGGATTCGTCGACCATCTTCAGCTTCTCTTCGTGGTCTGTCCAGAGAGGTGTTTTGATCACGCCAGGAGCGACGCCATTCACACGAATGCCCATCTCTGATTCGAGTGGTGCAAGAGATCTGACAAATCCACTGATTGCTGTGTGATTCAAGAATCAGTAATAATGATCTGAAGATCAAGAAGAACCGACTAACCATGCTTTGACGCAATATACAACGGTACCGCGAACGAGGGACATTGTCCGGCGATACTGGAGATATGCACAACACGCTTAGGATTACTGGTGCTGGCCTTGCCTGTCTTGGACGTCGGAGATGGGTTCAGCCAGCGGCTTATGGCGAGCTGGGTCGTGCGGATTGGATGGGTGAGATTGATGTCGAGGCAAGCGTAGTGGCCTACTCCGTCGGTACCACGAGGGTCATCCTTCGATTTAGCAGTTCCGGGAGGGTGCCAGAAGTTGCTCCAGTGCGGTTCGAAGACGCCGGCACCAGGGCATACCTGTTGTTGTCAGCCATATGTATCAGAACGGTGGTTGATATAGGGATTGACATACGATGTCCGCGCCTCCAAACTCTTTCTCAGCGACATCGAACATGTTGGTGAGTTCATCCCATACGACCACATTGGTCTTGACGAATACTGCACGGGGTTGGGATGTGTATTCGTCGACGAGCTTCTGTGCTTCCGGACGCAAAGCGAGATCAGCGATCACGACGTTGCAGTTCTTTTCCAGCAACAGTTTCGCGAAGCAGTAGTTAATTCCTGTAGTTTGCTTCAGCAAGATTGCCTTTGTTCATCATCAGGACGTACAGACCGGATCCAGCACCCGTAACAATCGCAGTCTTGCCATCCACAGAGAAAGCAGGATTGTTCACGGCGTCCGACATGGCTCTTAGATAATCGTTACAATAAAAGTATATTTGAGTATTGTCTCTAGTATGCTGATGAACCCGGCCACGATCCTCACATCCTTTCTTATACAGCTTTCGGCTCATAACCAAGACTCGGTATACTTGTCGCCGCTCTCACGGTAACTAAACGAGGATAACGGCGGGGTCATATTCAGAGGCCGAGCTATCGGCAAACCTACTCGTGTGAAGCTTCTAACTCCGTACTTGCATATTCGATATCGGTGCGCGAAGGAGTTGCTGCTAAAGATCGATTGCAGCAACAGATGAAGTATTGACGAGGTCGTTGTATGAGCGGTCTGTCCAAATCCGCTGTAACGTCACCACCCGACCAGGATGAACAAGAAATGACCAGGACAGCCGTCTCTCTGCGGTAAGTGGATTCCGGCATCCCCGGCCCACTAGGCTATTCTTCCTTTTTTGGTGGCGACCCTCCCTCCCAGGAGATCGGCACTCGAGTTTAGGCGAGTGCACTCGACTCGGCGAGCAGAGCTGTCGAGCTCGTCCGCTGAGATGCAGAGACGCGATGTGCAGACCAAGCTGTTGCACACGCGCGGCACGCTGCCAGCGCAGGCAGTTTCATTCGTCTCGCCTCGAGTCGCACGTGCCCACATCGAGTCGCCGGATTTCCCAATCCAGGAGAGATCGCACAGATTTCATGGAGGAAGATGTGCGGAGGTGGAGAAAAATGGAACGACCCCTTCAACGGGTCTCTGGGGAATGTGTGCGCATTGGCCCCACAGGAGTTAGAAAGGGTGACGTGACGTAGAAAGCTCGTGAGCATGATTCCTCCGTTACATGCACGTGGGAAAAGTGTTGAGAAGAACAGCCATTTATCTGGTGTATTCTGTCGGACAATCTTCTTTTCTTCATACGTTGCTCATCTTCGGTCTTCACACTACATTCTGCACTTCCCTGCAACAACACACCTGGGAGCCCAACCCCAGACAAATCTCGCGTTAACGGTCTCGAACCGTCCACTTACGCAGCCCGAAGCTTGGTTCGTGAAAGACCCTCGTCCAGACCTCACCCTTTGAATCACCCACGCGTTCGAAGCGTCCAAGCACCAGTCACGAGGCATTGGTCCTTGCTGCTTGCTGCAGCGCCTGGATGAAGCTCTGTTGTTCTTGAACTTC
Source organism: Cladosporium colombiae (assembly GCA_026122715.1). Taxonomy (NCBI): domain Eukaryota; kingdom Fungi; phylum Ascomycota; class Dothideomycetes; order Cladosporiales; family Cladosporiaceae; genus Cladosporium; species Cladosporium colombiae. Next base: position 1,617,338 of record JAKZFA010000005.1, read on the forward strand.
TTCTCATCTGCATTCGACATCCAAAACCACACCTCCTCTTCGATCTAACACCGTGCTCTTTTTAGAACACACCCACACACAAAGCATCCACACACACTCACGATGTTCCGCACCAACATTGTCCGACAGGCCACTCGCGCCATCCGCACTTCCACCTTCACCGCCGCCCCCATCGCCAGCCCCGCCACCCGCGCCTTCAGCAAGGTCACACCCAAATTCGACAAAGTCTCCCAAGACGACCCCAAAGACGAGGGCCGCCACGACAGATTTTCCACAGCTTCCACGGAAGATACTGGTCACGAGGGCACCGCCTCGCGTACCGATGATTCGTTCCGCTTCCAGCACCCAGATGATGAGAGCGAGCTGCCCTCGTCCAAGCCAGTGCAGGGCCGCGGACGAAACCTGCGCACGCTGGCTAGTTTCTCGCTCGAGGACAAGGTCGGAGTTGTGACTGGTGGTGCCAGAGGTTTGGGACTTGTGATGTCCCAGGCTATGGTGGTCTCGGGAGCTGATGTTGCTATTGTCGATATGAACAGTGAGTATAATCATCGAGTAATCCTTTGGTAGTGATGAGCAAGGTCTGACAGCGCACCACAGAGGACGAGGGTGAGAAGCAGGCCAAGGCTCTCGTCGAGGAGTTCAAGAGAGAGAACCCTGGCGCGAAAGACGTTCCGAAGGTCACCGCACACTACGCCGACGTGTCGAAGCCCGAGTCCGTCACCGCAGCTCTGAACGAGATCATCGCACAGCACGGCAAGATTGACAACCTCGTCACGTCCGCTGGTTTCACCGAGAATTTCCCAGCCGTCGACTACCCACACGACCGCATGCAGAAGCTTTGGGGTGTGAACGTTGACGGCACCTGGCTCTTCGCTGTTGGTGTTGCCAAGCATCTGATGGAACGCAATGCACCCGGCAGCATTGTCATGATCGGGTCCATGAGCGGTGCCATTGTCAACGTCCCTCAGCCGCAAGCTCCTTACAACGCCGCAAAGGCTGCGGTCAGACACATGGCGTCTTCACTCGCGGTCGAGTGGGCGCACGCAGGTGTCCGCGTCAACTGCATTTCTCCCGGATACATGCTCACCGCACTGTAAGTTCTCATCAGCCGAATCCTGTGCCCGTCAATCACCGCTAATCACTTCTCTCCAACAGCACAAAGAAGATCCTCGACGAGAACCCCGAGCTCGCCGAGAAGTGGATCTCACTCATCCCCCAGGGCAAGATGGGCAAGCCTGAGGACCTCATGGGCGCTGTCACCTTCCTCCTCTCCGACGCATCCAGCTACATGACCGGTGCCGAGCTGCGCGTTGATGGTGGCTACACCACCACGTAAGAGGATTCAAGCTCGATGAACGATTGAAACGGCAGTTACCGCGATTTGCATACAACCTGTGGAGAACAAACAGAAAGATCAGCAGATTCGGTGCGAGAGGGCGTGTATGATAGGGCCGGAGTTGCTTATTCGACGAAAAACGAACAGCATGTTCGCTATAAAGTATAATATCAGATGGGTTGGTGGAACCATAGAGGATGCGGGCGGGGAGAAGGAAGGCGTTGACAACATACCTGAAGGGTCAGCATGGAGTAAGCTTAGATGAGAGCGCTACAAATAAAAAAGCTTGTTGACGATGTCGGAGCACCAACAGCAGGAGAAGTGAGATTGGCGCCGTTTCACGGGTGTAGGAGAAGTAGTAAATTGTTGTGAGTTGCATCGCGGGTATAGTTGGCATGCACAGCATGTTTACTTTCCCTGGAGGTATGCGCGTCTGATTCGCGGCACAATATCACATGTGACTGTCAACAAGTCCGTGTGTAAAAGCTGTATAATCAACTGTACCTATCGAGGGTTCCATCACGAGGTGGTGCGGCATGGGTGTTCAGGAGATTGGCGATCCAATGCAAGTCCTGGTGAATTCGAACTGATCCCGAATGTACTTCAGTACATCATTGTTGCAAGGGTGGGAGCCCAACGCGTAAGAAACTTGCGTGTCGTGGATCCTGAATGGTTGTTGAGACTTGCGACTGGAGACCAGGACAAGGATCTGTAGTTGTGTTTGTGCACGGGAGTATTATAGGTGGTGCACTGCGGTTGATGGAGATCGTGCCGCGATAAAAAGGAGCACGAACGCGGGTCAAGGGAAACGCAAAATACTGTGCTAGGCTCTCCGGTAGTGGAAGTGAAAATGAATCATCGTTATAGCACGAGAAACTAAGTAAAACACTCATTGAGTGCTTTTCAGTCCTGAATGAGATGCGAACTCTTTGGGAAGGCGCACGCGGCAAGCCTCGGCTTAGTGGTTGTTCGCCGGGCTTTTCCCTATACATGAGTCCGTAACATGACAACAATAGTTACTCGATGGCCGCTAGTTTTGTGGGAGATCCACCAAGCCACCGGTTCCTGATCGAGGGTGGGCCAAGGCACGTAATGCGAGTGTGAGTGAGACATGTGCTGCAGAAGTCCACTGACCGCGAAAAACAAATACCGCAGGCGCAATTAAAGGCAAACAAATACCTCAAAATTACAGAACCCACGCGAGTGAGGCAGGCCTTCCAGAAAAACCCAATCCCACGGCCAGCGTCCCGACTTGCTTCTTGCCGGCAACCGACAGAGGAGTGCCATGGCGGGAGTGATAGTGACTAGATTGCCTGCTACGCAACGCCCTGTGGCTGGTGAGCGATTGCACGGCGGGCAAACGTAAACGCTCGAGCGCCGGCCACAGGCGATTGGCCGACAGTACAAGGCCTTATCTTTATCGCGGCCGGGGTTCGGGGCAGGGTATGCTGACCCGATGCGGGCGGGCGGTGTAGACAGAAGTGTGAAGTGTGAAGATACCCGTTGGTATAACCCTCTCGCCTGGGCTGAGCCGCTGAGAAGATACGAAAGGACGCAGGGGAGCCTTGCGCGCACACCACCCGTCCTCCTGAGCTTTCCCCAGGATGCGAAGCACAGGCGATGTGCTGCTGCTATTCCTGAATGGTGTCACACGAGTCGAACATATATATCTCACATTACGATGAGGGATATTTGCTGCCAAGGGGCCCTGCGGTCCCAGGACAAAAGGCGTGCTGGTTGTTTGAGGCAGATTTGGGAGGAAGGTTTGCGAGGTTACGTGCCGACCTCGTCATATGTGTCAATGGCCCGGCAGCGAGAGAGCTCAGATCCCGCAAAACTCCAGGCCAGACTTGCGGAGGATGAGCGCGCTGGCACGCTTGCCTGTGTCTGGACCCTGGAGACGAGGCGTGCCCTTCACTGCTGCCACCGTAACGAGGCGGCCCAACCAGTAAATGTTAGCTACTATTGCATGGCAGATGCGAGACGTGTCGTGCGCCCAGGACTGCCATGTGTTTTTCCTTGCGGCCCTACCGGCCAAGCGGGCAGTTAGTTCGTCAAAGTTTGATTTGAGACATCGTAGGTTCGCGGGTCGATCGTCTGTGATGACGGGCTTTTGCAGGTTTCTGGCAGTGGGAGTGGGAGTGCGACGGGCTTGCAGTGCATAAAAAAGCATGGCAGGCACCGAGGAGGTCAGGTAATAATCGGTGACATGCTATTGGCGAAGAGCACATTTGAGATCGCGTGAGGCTAGGCGATCACCGTGGTTGGACTACTGCTATTGGACAGGTTGGGAACAAAGAGAGAGAGATAGGGAAATGGCTCGCCTGAGGCGGAGGCGAGGGAGGCTAGCATTCATTGTCTGGTGGGGTGAGGCAGATAGCCAGGGCGCGGGCGAGGATGGGGAGCATCAGACGGAAGAAAGGAAGGCGAGGAAACGGTGTGTCAAGGGAGACTCATCAAAGAGCGTGCTTCGGGCGTGCGCGCGTCTCGTCAACCAGAACCAAAATAGAGTGGCCAACGAGCGTTCCCAAGGTTGGCGCGCACGACAAACAGAAACGCAGCAAGCAGCAGCGCAGACGCACGACACGAAGCGTTGGAGGGCTCGAGGCCGCCGCTGAGCCACAGGTACCACTCACCCACTCTGGCCCGAGCGCGGCAGGGCGCGCGGATGAATACTGCCGCTCACTTGCGCCGACACCAGACAATCATCTTTAGTACTTAGCACACTCGACCCGCCCCAGCAGCAACATTTCCCTTTTCCTTATCCTGATATCCACAACACCCTCCTCCCTTCCACTCCGCTCTCTGGCAATTGTCAGCTCTCGTCTCGTCCGGTCGCATTCTTTGCATCCCGTCAAACCCTCCAGAACATCCCTCAAACACCCCGCGATCAACCGTCACCATGGTGAGTCGATCTACAGTAAACACAGCTGCCGAACACTCGCTAACAACATTTTCCAAGGCCACCGATAGCGTCTACGTCTCCAACGCTGCCAACGTAAGCCATTGCAATCCTTGCGTCACTTGTGATCCTTCATACTGACACTGCGCAGCTCCAGAAATACCTCAACCTGCCCCAGCGCGGCCAGGTCATCGCAGAATATGTCTGGATTGACGCAACTGGCGGCACTCGCTCAAAATGCAAGGTGAGCAGATCCCTCCATCACCACCATCCCTTCATGCGACATCACTGCCAGGCACGCGCGACATTTCCGAATGTCGCGCGTTGTACCTGAGTACATGTTACCCTGGTCTCTGGGTGGGTAGCAATGACGATGCCGGCTTCGGCGCTTCTCGGGACCTTCTCTGGCCACTCCCTCGGGCCCTCTCAAACCGCCCCGATTGAGCCAATTGCTGCAAGCGCATTATGACGCACGCCTGGTACACTACTGTATTGGCATTTGCTAACGTCTGACACCTGCAGACCCTGAGCAAAAAGGTCGAGTCTGTCAAGGACCTGCCTGAGTGGAACTTCGATGGCTCGTCAACAGGCCAGGCCCCCGGCGACAACTCCGATGTCTACCTTCGCCCCGTCGCCTACTACCCCGACCCCTGGAGGCTCGGCGACAACATCCTCGTCATGTGCGAGACCTGGATGTCCGACGGCACCGCCAACAAGTTCAACTTCCGCCACGATGCCGCCGTCCTGATGGAGGCAAACGCCGACAAAGAGTTCTGGTTCGGTCTTGAGCAAGAATACACCCTCCTCGACGCATACGGATGGCCCTACGGCTGGCCCAGGAACGGCTTCCCTGCTCCCCAGGGCCCCTACTACTGTGGCAACGGCACTGGCAAGGTCTTCTGCAGAGATATTGTCGAAGCCCACTACAAGGCCTGCCTGTACGCCGGTATTAACATCTCTGGCACCAACGCTGAGGTCATGCCCGCCCAGTGGGAATACCAAGTCGGACCCTGCACTGGCATTGATCGTGAGTCACTTCACAATAAAATTCACAACCAAGACGAGTCATAACTAACATTTTATACAGTCGGTGACCAGCTCTGGATGTCCCGTTTCCTCCTTCACCGTGTTGCCGAGGAGTTCGGTGCCGTCGTGACCTTCCACCCCAAGCCCGTTCCCGGTGACTGGAACGGTGCTGGTCTCCACAGCAACGTCTCTACCAAGGCTATGCGTGAGGAGGGTGGCATGAAGTACATCGAGGAGGCCATGGAGGCCCTCAGCAAGCGCCACGTCGAGCACATGAAGGTCTACGGTGAGGGCAACGAAGCCCGCATGACTGGCCGCCACGAGACCGCCTCATATGACAAGTTCTCCTGGGGTATCGCCAACCGTGGTGCCTCCGTCCGTGTCAACCGTGCCTGCGCCGAGGAGGGCAAGGGTTACTTCGAGGACCGCAGGCCCGCATCCAACGCTGACCCTTACCAGATCACCGGCATGATTGTCGAGACTGTAAGTTCTCTCGCTACACGAATACAGTCTGAGACTACAGTAACTAACACACGACACAGCTTTGCGGTTTCACCGAGGGTGCCAACATGAGCGCTAAGGCTGCTGAGGCCGCCGAGGCCGTTGCTGAGATCCCTGCTGCTGAAAAGCACTGAATCACTCACACCAACACCTCACCTTCTCAACAATCACCGACCGACATTGTACTCATTCCACACAGAAAGACGAGAGAGATGGAGCCTAAGCCATGAGAGCAGGGCCTGATGCGAGACGATACCTTGGAGCAACACCGCCAGAGTGTTGCACTGTGTTTTTCCTTTTTTTTTTTTTTTTGCTTTATGAAACTTGCCACTGTTATGTTTGCGGCATTGGGGAATGGTGTTTTTTTCCTTGTTACTTTATCACCGCTCTGACCGCCCCAAGAGCTGCTGGGCGCGTCATAATTCGAGCAAGATTACTGCCCAGAGAAGATGCGTTAGAGAGAAAGAGAACAGTTCAGATGAACCATTGAGATTTGATTCAAGCCACTTGTTGTCACACGTCGAGCCTGCAACTTGCCGCGATCTTGTCCATGTGATGAGTCGTGCCTCTTGTCTTCACAGCAATCTACACTCACATGGTTCAGGCTCCGAAGTCGGAGCATGTACATATAGCCGGTACGCCCAGGCCTATGTACGGACTCTCAAAGGTAAGCAAGGCTGGCCGTTTAGCCCCAGATGTCGAGGGTGAAAGCACACTAGCTGTTGAGACCAACGGAGTCTGTTGATAGTATCTCAGGGCCGATAACTTCATCAACTTATCCGTAGCCTACAGTCCTAGTGTGCAGGAATAGCAAGAATAGCAATAAAGCTGTAGCTCGTGCGACTGGTGCAGTATGCGAATGGTATCAAGAATGTGTGATTTAGAACATGACGTCTACTAGACGAGAAGATGTCGCGTGAGTGTCTTCATGTCAGTCATCAATTCAATGAGAGATTAAAGTATTGGACAATGGCCTGCCTTGTTTTCACCTCACTCGTGAAGACCTTCACATTCTGTAGATTGATACTTTCAGCGGAGCTTTGGACAGCAACGATCAAGCTTCCGTCACACGTCGATCTTGCGGCGAGCTTCCTTCATGCATAAAACCTACGCATACCTTAAAACTGGATGCTGATGACCTCGCGAGACTGACGCGAAGAGGACGATCAGGGTCTGATACCGAGCTACAGTGCTGGATCAGGATTGACTGTACTGTGCTCAATGCGACCGTGCTTTCGATACTAGAGCGTTGCGCTGAAGCTTGAGCTGTGACTTTCACTGCCTGCTCAATCGCGCGACCCAGAAGCCCAGCAGGCGACCTTTACATACATGTCATCACACCCACAACTCGCGACTGGAACACATCAATAGTAGCCCCGACCACCTCGCCCACCATGGCTACTCCAACGCCATCCCAGCCTCAAAACCCATCCTCCGCGTCCAAGCGACCAAACCCAGCCTATGCAAGCAACACACCCCTCGCACCCGGCGCATCGCCTGCGCCGCGCAGCCACCCTTCTCCCACCGCGACACGCACCTCGGCGAAGACACCCAACAACCACCTGACGCCAATGACCAACACCGCCAGTAGCACCAAGACCTTCGGCGGCACGCCCATGGTGCAGTCGCTCAGCCAGCAGGGCTTTGGAACCGCGAGCCCCAGCGGCATGATAGGCACCAATGGCACGCCTTCGGGCCTGGCGGGACTGGGAGTGGATTTGCTAGGGACGCCTGGTGCGATGACGAACACTCCTTCTGGGTTGAATATGGGGATGGGCATGGGGATGAACATGGTCTCGTCGATGAGCGAGCTAGGCTTGAGTCTGACGGTCAGCGGTGGACACAAGCGCAACGAGGACGAGGAGCGGAGAGGCAAGATGAGGCGCATTCTCAAGAAGATTGGGCGGCCGCGTGGGAGGATCAGCGAAGAAGGGATATGCAGGGTGGGCCGCCGGGTGGGTTTCGCGAATGATATTGACGGGGAGGATTTGAAGGAGATGGAGAGGTTGGGAAAGGTGGGCAATCGTGCGGTGACGATTGCTGGAGAGACGGTCTTTGTGGAGGTCGATATGAAGAACCATGTGCCGCGAGAGGTAACTACCGGCCTCCAATTGAAGGGCGACAACTTGAGCGATATGGCGGCAAAAGCTGGAGAAGTACTGTTCGCCTCGCTTAAAGACACCGACAACCTGGCTGCATTCGCGAAAGGCGTGGACTGGATAGCCAAAATCGATCGTTTGGGTGCTGGCAAAGTGAACGGCTTCGAGGCACTGGGGGGTATTTACGGAAGTCTGAGAAGGCTGTTCGACGAAGAGATTAGACTCGCTGAAGAGAGCGGGACTGCTGGGCGTGACAGGGCAGAAATGCTGGTTATGTGCAAGAAGAGTGGCAAGCCCGTTCAGCACGAGAGAGGCGCGCTGGGTATCTCACTCGATTATTGGCAAGAGAGTCGTGCTGCTTTGTCGCGAAACGCCAACGGGACCGAAATGGATATCGACTCGAATGGCTCGCATGCTGCTACTACGACGACCTCCCCAAGTCTGCATTCACTTCACATCGACCTCGAACGCTGCCCGCCGGAAATGTATACACCAATTCGCATAGCCTTCGACTGGCTACCTGAGAAGCTCACTATCGACTCGAACGCACCAATTCCCTGGCAGGACCCAGATGCTACGTTCCTTTCTTCTGCAGGCCCTGACGACACCATGGCTGACAATGATCTACCAAGCGAACAACAGAAACTGTTGCCCTCTTTACGCTTCCTCGCCAGGCTTGATCCCCCAGTTGTCCTGCCCTGGCAAACTGCGACAACTCTTCTGACCACCTTCGGGGCCGTCATGCCGCAACCCTTCCCAACGCCGCCTCTACTGCAGCAACTTCTCATCCCAGCATCCGTGCTGGGAAGTGTGGGAAACGAGACGCATAAGACAATTTTCGTGCAGCGGGGCCCCGAAGTCGAATCGGAGACCGAGCACGTGTATAGGTTGCACGTTGCAAAAGCAGAGTACGGCTACAAACTGGACGATTTGCCCTTCGCGCACCCAAGACAGCTTGTTGAGAATCTGCCTCTGCTGAGACAGTGGGGTTGTTTCGGCGCTCTTGTGCAGGATGTCTTTGCCAGCTCCGCGACATCCTCGCCGCCCGTTGCGCAAAGCGACAGCAATGGCTCGAGATTCGCTTTCCAAAGCAACACCAAACCGAGCAAGGCTGCTCAGGGTATGGAATCACTCTCGATAGATGTCACCCTGGCGTCCACGCCGTCGCCGAAGTTGAGCCTTGCATTCCCTGCCCTTGATGGCGAGAAGAGCATTGCGGTCAAGCTGACTGTGGATCTGAATGGAGAGATCAGCGTCAATGGTACGATCACGGAAGCCACTGGCAAGACCTCTCGTGATATCGATAGCAGGAAGGCACGCAAGTGGGCTAAGGGACTGGAGGTTTGCGGCACAGTGGGAGTGTGGATCGAATGGATCCGTGGCGAGGAGATTTCTTGAGAAGACATTACTGTATCTCGTACGTAGGCCTCACGACGATCAAGCTGTGGTGATGAAATGTAACTATCCAATATCACGATACTCAGCCAACATTGTCGACATGTTCCCGTTTCCACTATGCGCGCCTTCTGACGTTCCATTTGCCTACCATCCTCTTTGTCCTGCCTGCCAGACATGTAACAGCCCGAGACCAGGACAAAGACCCGCTTGCCCGAGACAAAAGGTAGAACCAAGAGCACAATGCCCATTGTTTGTATATCTTGCGGGTCGATATATCCCCACTGCAGTAGACATGGCAGTCGATATTTGCCTGTCTGCTCATCGTGCACACGGAGCTTGCATTCCGTCCACTCTCGCTCGCCTGCTTGCTCTGCCCGCTCGTCTCTTTGCCATTCGATCGCTAGCGATTCTTCGCAAGGGTACAGGAAGGCAAGGTCGGCAAGGTAAAGTGAGCAGATAAGCAAGAACAGCAAGTCGAACGCAACGCTCCTCGCATCGATCGAAGAAGAGAGGGCTGGGAGGGAAAGCAAGACGGGGTTTTTTCTGCTTCCCTCTTCACACACCTTGCACCTTGCTTTACCGTTCAAGGCTCCCAAGCGAGCAAAATGTGCCTCCTCAGCACTCCCCTGCACTCCTGCTCCCACGCAGGGAAGCGCAGCGTCTACGGCGAGCCGTGTGCCCGCTCCACTGCTTCCCGCGTCGAATCTACACTCACCTCCTCAGCAGCGAGTATCTCGTCTTGCAGTTCCGGAACCTCGATCCCCGAGTCCTGCAACTACACTGTCGACTACGGCGTGCACAACGTCTCATCGCCGTGTCCGCGGTGTGTAGCGGGCGGAGCGATGACGCTGCGGGATATGCTGGGCGCGGTGAAGGCTGCGAGGAGTGGAAGGCGGGCCAGCATTGAGGTCGGTGAGACGAGTAGTCTTGATGGAACTCGCGGTGAGGCTGCTGGTGGCGACATCGGTGCCGATGTGCCTGATCTGGGATCTTTGATGTTTCTAGGGACTGACAGGCGTGGCAGGGAAGTTGCGGAGGCGGTCAATTTGCATTGGAGGGCGTATGCGAAGCAGGTCTGAAACAATGTGAGAGCGAGGTTTGGATGACCGGCTGCTGCTTGGTAAGTTTCTGGAATGGAAATAGTGAAAAGTGCATTGTTACTTTTGCAGTAGGAATCGTAGTGGTTCCAAAGGGTTGGTTGATATTGGAGAGAACGAAGCTAAACGAATCTGGCAAAGAGAATAGGCCAATGGGCGTAATTACTGCCCTTGGCTAACAACAAGAAGCAGGATAGATACAGGCTTTGTGGGTATCGTCAAAGAAAAAAGAAGAAGAAGAAATAATATGGGGAAAAGCAGCATCCTGTCGGGCCCATGACAAATGCTCATGAACTGACGACAATTGGCAAAGCTGCATTGCCAGAGTCTTTGCTTGCTGCTCTCCTCCTGCTTAGGACGCTCTTGAATGCTCCGAGCCATCGGTTGAGACAGTCTTCGTCCAATGCACAGAATCTGTAATTTCGCTCTTCGCTGAGAACTTGCAGGCAGTATTTTTTGCTTCTGCTGATCGGGTCGATTTCGACCGCGTCGATGATGCTCTCGAAAGGCAGAATGAGAAGAGGCCGGTACTCCTCTTCATTTTTGTACAGCGCAAGTGCTCTAGGTCGCACGACCATCCATACTTTCTTCCATTGACGCACGCCATGTTTCGGCCGTAAAAGTAGAATCCAGTTGTGATAGAGAACGCGCTCCTGGTCTTCAGGGATCGCTTGTTTCGGTGCACTCGCGTCAGGTGACACGACGTGAGTGGAGAGCTGAGAAGGATTCCGTTGGCCACCTACTGGGCGTTGTGGCACCGGTCCGTAGACAGAGTGTATGTTTGTGGCAGTCGGAGACGTGTGCTGCTGCTGCAAAGTGCCAGTTGTAGGTCGGCTATCAGAATGGGAGAGCGAAAGGGCACTGAGCGCGTTCAGCGGCGCGCTGGCACCAAGAGAGTCGCTAAAGTCGCTGTATGAGCCATAACCTTCAGCTCCGGAGTAGTCGATCTGCGAGGGACGTCTGTTGCTCACAGAGGTAGAGTTCCTGTCGCGTCTTTTGGGTATAGTATAGGAACTTGGACCAAGTGCTTCGGCGTCTGAGCTGCTGTATTCGCCGCTTCTGTCGTCGCTTGCAAGTCCCGGCAGAGGACTGATATCCCTACTCCTCTCGAAACCCTGATACGTGCTCTTGGTCCCGCTCGGGCTTGCGAGTGTTATTTCGTCCTCATGCTCATCCATACGTGCTGCGTTCCGTATGAGTTCTACCCAGTCCTGTGCGTCCAAGTCGGTCTGCGCTTCCAAGTGGAAATTGCGAGAGGGCGAGAACAAGCCAAAGGCGTGCTTTGCCTTCCTTTTGGGGTCTTTTTGCCGCGCAACGGCCGTCAAGTCAGAGAGAATGATTTGGTGCCTAAGCCTAGATTCCGAGGAGTCGCGATAAATCGACAGTAGGTGCGGGCGTAGTACTAAATATACAGGTTTCCACGACTGGCGGAAGCACGTCTCAGCGATCTGTATTTGTATAGGAGCGGCGCATTGCCGAGCATGAACACACCTTAGTCTTCCGCGTGCGCTTCTGCACCTCGCCGGCTTTGATGATGCGGTCGAATTCGTAGCTTCCATTTTGGGTAACGGGAGAAGAGGTGTCCAAGGAGAGTCCTTGACCGGGCCGCAGGCTTTGGACGGACTTGGGAATGGCCAGGGCGGAAGGAGGCGGAGGCATTGATCCTGCGCTGCCTGGTATGGCCCTGGGTTGGGTCGAGGCCGCCATGTTGATGGAGGAAGGGTGGCACTATGAAGACGCTGAAGTTGCGGAGCGGGTGTCGAAGTGGCGAGAGGATGCAGGCATGAAGAATTGCAGGCCGGCGCAGAGGGCGCACAGGGGAGTCAAGGAGTGTTGACCCGGATTATTGAGTTTAGCAGGTGCAGCGGGTAATCAAGGTATGGCCAGATTCGAGGATCGCCAACACGTCCGGGGCAACGTCATGTGACTCTGCAACGAAGAGAGCGCGGTGAAGGGAAGGCAAGGCAAAGGCGTTGGTTGCTAAGGGAAGGGCAAAGGGAATCAACAAGGGGAGACGGGGCGCAAAGTGTAAGGGAATGAGAGTGAGCGTGGGCAAAACGGTGATCGGGCGGGCAGGAGTCGCATCGTGTTTCGCTTCGCATCAACAATGGGACCTCGAGCACTGACCCCAAGCGAGCATTGCATTGGTCCTCGACTCCTCAGGATCGATCAATGCCTGAGGCTTGGCGGCCGCTGACGATGACGCATGCGGGGAGACTTGACGACTTCCACGCAGATAATGAAGCATGAAGAGTCAGTTTGACGCGCGCTCACGTGTCGCTCGCCGCCTCACCGCAGGTCGCTTCGTTGATATATTACTTTCGTTTTCCATCCTCTAGGGACATACCATAGCTCAACTCCCGACATATATTCACCATGCCCGTCGTCCCTCCCGAGAAGCTGGTCAAACTCCAGCAACAGGGCGATGGCATTCGTAACGTGAGTCAGATGATCAATATATCTCAGTCTTTACTGATCCTTCATAGCTGACAATCTCTAGATATGCATCTTGGCCCATGTTGTATGTATACCAAAAACGAATCCACCACTTTTCTCACTTACAGAGATTTTTCTAGGACCACGGCAAAACATCTCTCAGTGACGCTTTAATCGCCACCAATGGAGTCATCTCTGCAAAGCAGGCGGGCAAGATCCGCTACTTGGACTCACGACCTGATGAACAACTTAGAGGAATTACCATGGAAAGCTCGGCCATCTCCCTATACTTCTCCCTACTGAGACGCACTTCGCCGGAAGCCGCCCCAGAATCCAAGGAGTATCTGATCAACCTCATCGATTCGCCTGGACACATTGATTTCAGTTCCGAGGTTTCAACTGCATCCCGGTTATGTGATGGCGCTATAGTTCTGGTCGATGCTGTGGAAGGTGTCTGCTCGCAAACGGTAACAGTCCTGCGTCAAACCTATACAGAAAAGCTGAAGCCACTACTGGTTATCAACAAGATGGATCGCTTGATCACCGAATTGAAGCTTTCTCCGGCAGAAGCTCACACCCACCTGACAAAGCTTCTAGAGCAAGTAAATGCAGTCATGGGCAGTTTCGCACTCGGTGAGCGCATGGAAGACGACCTCAGGTGGCGAGAGCGCATCGAAGAGAAAGTTAACTCGAAGGGCGACGGTCAATCCAAGGGCATCGAAGAAGATGAAAACGGCGTAGTCACAAGCGATACTCCAGCAGAGTATGAGGAGAAAGACGACGAGGACATTTACTTCGAACCTGAGAGGAACAATGTTATCTTCAGCTCCGCTATCGATGGCTGGGCATTCACACCCCGACAATTTGCAGCTTTGTACGAGAAGAAACTTGGAATCAAGCGTCAGATCCTGGAGAAGGTGCTATGGGGCGACTACTACCTAGACCCAAAGACGAAGCGTGTTCTGGGTTCCAAGCATCTGAAGGGTCGCAACCTCAAGCCCATGTTTGTGCAACTGGTCTTGGAAAACATATGGGCGGTCTACGAAGCGACCTCGGGTGGACCAAACAACAAGGGCGACCCTGCCCTTCTCGAAAAGATCACGAAAGGTCTCAACCTGAACATTCCCGGTCACATCTTGCGTTCAAGAGATCCGAAAGCACTTCTTAGCGCCGTCTTCTCAGCATGGCTTCCTCTTAGTACAGCAGTCCTGGTGTCTGTAACTCAGACTTTGCCATCCCCCAAGACAGCCCAGGCGACACGGGCACCCGAACTGCTGGATGTATCGCCTGGCCACGAACACATCGATCCTCAAATCCGAACTGCCATGATGGATTCGAACGCATCCATAGACGAGCCGACGGTGGCGTATATCAGTAAGATGGTGTCAATCCCTGAAAGTGAACTGCCTTCGAACAAGCGGAAAGGTGGTACTTTGACAGCGGAAGAGGCTCAAGAGCTCGGTCGCAAGAAGCGCGCAGAGATTGCAAAAGCACAAGCCCTTGCAGCTGGTGAAAATGGCGTGCAGTCTGTGACAGACGCTCTCAGTGCTGTGGCAATTGGCGAAAATGGCGGTGCCGACAATTCCAATGACGCCGAATCAGAAGAAAAGGCAGACCCAGAACACCTGATTGGTTTCGCCAGGCTGTTCTCCGGTACTCTGACTGTCGGAGACGAAGTCTACGTCCTGCCACCCAAGTTCACCCCGTCCAAGCCTCACGCCGCGCCACAGCCCAAGAAGGTCACAATCACAGCGCTTTACCTGCTCATGGGAAGAGGCCTCGAGTCTCTTACCTCGGTACCGGCTGGCAACATTGTCGGCATTGCAGGACTGGATGGTGCTATCCTGAAGTCTGGAACAATTTGTTCGAAGATCGACGGCGCACCTAACCTTTCTTCCACTTCTGCTATCTCAACTAACGCACCTATCGTTCGTGTGGCTCTTGAGCCGACGTTCCCAGGTGACCTTGACAAGATGATCAACGGATTGCAGCTTTTGGAGCAATCTGACCCAGCCATGATGTACGAGCAACTCGAGAGCGGAGAGCACGTAATCTTGACTGCAGGTGAACTGCACCTCGAGCGCTGTCTGAAGGATCTGCGAGAGCGATTCGCACGTTGCGACATTCAAGCTGGAGAAGCCATTGTGCCGTACAGGGAAAGCATCGTTCGTGCAGAAGAGATGAACCCGCCTAAAGATCCGGCACTTGGCAGAGGTAGGGTAGAGGGTGTTACAACCAGCAAACAAGTCTCCATTCGACTTCGCGTAGTGCCTCTGCCTGCGCCAGTCACTGAGTTCTTGGTCAAGCACACTGGCGCTGTCAAGCGACTGTACTCGGAGCGCGTAGCACAGGAACAAGAGCGAACCACGACCAGTGATGACGAGCCTGGCGCTGATCAGGAAGAAGTTGGAGAGCAGGACATCGAAGCCGAGGACACATCTGCCGAAGCTCGACAAGTGCTCAGCACTGAAGAGTTCAAGGCAAGTCTTGCCAAAGCGTTCGAAGAGGAGAAGCACGAGAAAGAGATCTGGAAAGACGTGGTTGAAAAGATCACTGCATTCGGTCCTCGAAGGATTGGTCCAAACCTCCTCATCGATGCTACCGCAGATGGAATCTGCCACAAGTTGTAAGTCAAGATAATGCACGGACTAGGACGGATCAAACCACTAACACACTCCCAGCCTCCTCGAGAACCAAGATCTCTCAGCCTCAGCTTCAGCTCTCCCAACCGACAAGCACATCACCACCTTCGCCGACAAAATCGCCTATGCCTTCCAGCTCTCCACCTACCAAGGACCCATGTGCAACGAACCGATGCAAGGCGTCGCCGTCTTCCTCGAAGACGTCGCCTGCCACGTCTCCGACGAAGAAGCCAGCCAAAGCATGGGCCGCCTCACCGGCGAGATCATCCGAACCGTCCGCGACTCCATCCGCGAGGGTTTCCTCGACTGGAGCCCGCGCATCATGCTCGCCATGTACTCGTGCGAGATCCAGGCCAGCGCCGAGGTGCTCGGCCGCGTGTACTCGGTCATCACGCGCAGGAGAGGCCACATCGTATCGGAGTTCCTGCTCGAGCCGTCGCCGAACTTCACGATTCTCGCGCTGCTGCCTGTCGCCGAGTCGTTTGGTTTCAGCGACGAGATCCGCAAGCGCACGTCGGGTGCTGCGGCTCCGCAGTTGGTCTTCGAGGGCTTCGAGATGCTGGACGAGGACCCGTACTGGGTGCCTTTCACGGAGGAAGAGCTCGAGGACTTGGGCGAGAAGGCTGACAAGGAGAATGTGGCCAAGCGTTATGTGGATAAGGTCCGTGAGAGGAAGGGCCTGTTGGTTAAGAGGAAGGTCGTTGAGAGTGCGGAGAAGCAGAAGACGCTGAAGAGGTAGTTTTACCACTCAGTCTCGATTGAAACAAAATCGCACTTCAAGAATCCCATCGAGACTCCTACGATCAGCAACGTATGTCCTCTGAAACTTGTGTTTGACATGAAGTGTGCAATGAACAAGGTGCAGGAGAGATTTTTAGGATTGACGAGGTATCAATGAACAGGTTTTTCTAATAGGTAACAGGAACTCACACCCATGCTTCTCATCTCGAGAAAACCCAGTCGTTAGGTCAAAGATCCAATTCCACACACCACTATCCATATCAGGAACAAACGAACCATCCAATCGATCCGATCGGACCTCTCAAATTACAATACAAGAGCAAGAACTCTTCCCAGTCCAAGTCCTCGCAACAAGCGCCAACACAACAATAGTCAGCATATCCACCTCGCCCGCAATCCTCATCAGCCCTCCTTTCTCCGCGTTCGCAACCACCGTCCCTTTCTTCGGCTTGTCGAGGTAGACACTTCCATCGGGACACCAGAACAACTTGTTCGGGGATGTGGAGAAGACGTTGTTGAACGAGCACTCGAAAATGTTGCCTAGGCGCCGCTTGATGTGGAAGTGGTCCGGGTGGGTTTTCGTGTCGGTTGGTTTGAGGAGCGGTGGGTGGCCGGACCAGGAGGAGCGGAGGCATTTGCGACGGAGAGTGAGGATGGAGGCGTCGGTGGTGCCGTCTTTGATGTCGTTGCCGTGGATCTGTGAGGTTGATCAGTAAACGCATGGACGAGGATATTGTTGTTGGACCGGGGTAAGAGGGCAGTATACCTTGAAGAGCGTTTTGCCGACGGAGTTAGTGACGATGTCTTTGTTGAGGATGAGGTTGGTGGAGGAAGGCGTCTTGTACTGGCTGAAGATTCCGATGGGCTTGGACATGACGAAGGTGTCGACGACTGTGGTCGTTGTTGTCGTGGTGGTTGTTTTGATGCTGGACGCCGTGTCATCGGAGAGTGGTTTCTGCTCGACTACAGTGGTCATAGTAGATTTCGAGATGGTTTCCTTGTCTCCAGAGGTCGTCGGGACTGGTTTCTTCTCTTCAACGGTGGTGGTCACGATCGATTTGGAGTCGTCTGCGGCTTTCTTGACTTCGGTGGCCGGGACCAGGACTGGTACGACGGGCTCAGGTTTCTTTTGCTCCACGATGACGGCCTTCTTTTCTTCGATTTTGGTCTCGTCTGACTTCTTCTCGACGACAACGATGTCTTTTTTCTCCTCAGGTTTCTTGTCGACAACGACAACCTCTTCTTTCTTCTCGGGCTTCTTCTCCTCGACTACAACCACGTCCTTCTTCTCCTCTGGCTTCTTCTCCTCGATAACGACGACCTTCTCGTCCGGCTTCTTCTCTTCGGCGACAACATCTTTCTTGACCTCGACTACCTTCGGCTCAGCCGGAGGGGACGGCGGTGCTGAAGCTGCTTGGACGATAGTGACGTCCTGGCCGGAGTGATCGGTAAAGGTCTTTTGACGAACCGGAGTCGGAGCCGCGGGGTCCGTGATGGAAGACATTGCGACGACGGCTGGGATTGCGATTGCGGCAGACGCAGCCTTTGAAGCGGCTGTGTGGTCTTGTGGGCGTTAGCGACACGATATGGGCTGTGTGAATAGATTCCGTCGTCGCTTGGGTGAGAATGCGATTGGATGTGATATGGTAACGATGGCGGGTGGTCAGGGGATGCAGAAGGCTGGGGCTTGGACGTTGGAGTGAAACATACCAGTAGCGCTGGCAGGCTTGCTTGGGTCGTGTTTCTTGTGAGGGTGCTTTCCTGCTGTTGAGTGTCAGTGCCTCTTGCTCTTGCCTTCTGAGGAACTGGGTGTGAGCAAACAAACCAGCATCTTTCTTCGGCTTGCCACCAGAATGGTCTTTGGCAGAAGCATTTTTCGCCTTCTCCGCCTTCTTGGCCTTCTTCTTCTCTTTCTTCTCTGGGTCCTTCTCGTCGTCGGAGTCATCCGAGTCGTCTGAACTATCCGTATCCGATCCAGCCTTTTCCTTGGGCTTGGGTTTAGGCTTGGGTTCGGACTCAGCCTTGTCAGCTTTCGGAGGAGCAGTAGGAGACTCTTTCTCTTTGTACTCAGCCTTTGGAGCGGCGGCGGTAGGAGCAGTGTTCGACATTGTGATGATGCTCGGAAATGGCAGGCGTTCGGTGTTCTCAGGTGGTGTGACGGCTCCGATCGGGATGTCGAAGTGTGGAAGGTTCGGGTTCGACGGCGTGAAGGTGCAACGAATGGTCAGGCGCTGTGCTGTCTGTTTCTGCTGAGATGAAAATTTGGCTTGACGAGACGGGGAAAATGCGAGGTCGCTGTAGTTGATGGGATGATGAGAGGGATAAAAGACAAGCTTGTGCAGGCGAAGAGCGAAATCTCGCAGAGTAATAAGGTAGGCAGTTTGGCTGGCGATGGCCTCTTTCCAGGTACTCGTCTGTAGCCGATGCTCCTTCCACTTATGTTGCCAGGAAAGAGGTGTTGAGGTGTTGCGACACTTGCCATAGATGGCAGGCTCGCCCTTATCGAGAACCGCGTTTTATTAAGAGAATGATGACTGTGTACATAATTGATTAGGGTCTCAATTAATCTCAAGTTTATGTTGTTGGTACATGTGTTGTTACAATTCTAGGTCAATCATCATTACCAAACTCCGAGAAATGTTACAATCGTGAACGCCGATGTGAGTCAGTGCGAGCGTTGACGCCGTTCGAATGCCCACCACGCACTCGACTCTTCATATCCCAATGGCCTCGCGCGCCAGCTGTGTACATCTGTGCCACAATCTGGCAAGGAACTGTAGGAAAAGATGCCAGTAGTGGATCACTTGGTGCCGAAGGTGGGCGTACTCGTGTTTCAGGCGCATGACTTCGCGCCAAACCCGAAGGATGGTGTCCAAGAGTGACCAGAAAGCTTCCACTTGTCTGATCTCGTCCAGGATGTGTGCGCCAAATGCCTTTAAAGTCTTCATTTCCTAGGTGACGACTTGCATGTTACCGAACCGCTGCACTCCATGACCACCGTTCGCGTCCGGACCGCCAGCAGCGCCTGAACTAGCATTTGCGTCGGCGCCTGAGCTTGCATTTGCACCAGTAGCCGCACTTGGCGCAGTGCTTGAACTGGCAGACGTAGTGTCGGTGTTGCTTGAGCGCCTTTTCCTGACTTCTGGCTGTTTGTATCCGACTCCTTCCATGGCAGACGACACAAGGCCTCTTATCTCTTCTTCAACATCAATCGGGCCATTCGCTTCTGTCTTCTCGATCCAGTTTTGCTGCAGCTTTGTTGCAGGGGCGAGCAGGAAAGCGCCGAGTAGGCACATCAAAGTTGATGAGTATTGCCATAGGTGAACGAAAAGCTCAGCAACGCCGAAGGGTGCCATGAAGCGCAGGAGCTGGTCGTTTTGGTAAAGATCGTTTTGCGCCGTGATATAGTATTTGCCGCTGTTCGGTGGGCGTGTGAGGTGGAGCTCGGTGGTAAGAGTGACGTTCGCATGATGGAACGGGACGAACCAAAGGCTGAAGAGTTGGGTAATGTTGAGGTAGAGGATCATGTTGGTTGAGTCGTAGGCTGTGCAAGGTGGAATCCTTAGCAGCTATTGTGAGCCTGACGATATGAACGCATATACATACCAACACTGTTAACCTTGAGCTCGATCTTGGGGCTCAACAGCTTGTACCATTTGTAAATGGCGTGGATCAAATTGCGACTGCCTTCGAAGGAGCCGGTGCGGCAGAATGGGTGCGTGAAAGAGGCATTGGGTGTGAAGTAGGCATTGATCGCTTCGGTCTGGGTAGGAAAGATGCAAGTCAGCAAGGTCTTTACAGTATTATCATGGTTGATGTCTTACCTGTTCAGCAGGTGAGCCCTGGCAGAGCTTGTGTACGACGCCGGTGATCTCTTCCGTAGGATTGTCCATGGCTAGGGAATGTCGAGATGTACAGTATGTGGGTACAATTTTATGCAGGATATAGTACCAGATACACAGATACAAAAATGTTGATAGGTCTCGCAACGACAAGGGTGAATGCAGTTCGGATGAGATGAGCAGCGGTCGCAAGAGGAAGAGGTTGAATGACATGTGATAGTGGAGTCAGGGCGATCATGACGCTGTTTCCACTTTTCCCAAAACGTCGGCCACCACCGCGGTCTGGATTCAAACCTCGTACTGGCCACACAACAACAGCGCGAACGGTACGAGGTTTGAATCCGGACCGCGAGCCAGGCACCACAACTACCGGAGGTAGCACAAAGCATTACCATCCGATGAGTTCATTCCTCCAACTGTTTGTTTCATCGGAACTCTACGGATGGCAGCCGAGGCGTGTGTTGCTCTGTTCTTGAAGGCTCAAGTATCGCTCTCTTCTTTCTATCAATTGTCTCCATCTCTTAAACACCGCACAATTGTGCAGACGCCACCATGGGATCATCTCGCCAAGGAATGCTCAGAGCATACCTGCAGCGCTTATGCAATAGCCCTTTCCAGTTCATATACATTCTGATCCAATATGTACTCGACCTTGTGCTCTCGCCGACACCGCCACCACCGAATACCACTCTCGACAGACCCAAAATCGCCATCATCGGAGCTGGACTCACAGGCGTCTCATCTGCGTCGCACTGCGTCGGCCATGGATTTGACGTCCAGATCTTTGATGCTGGGAGCCGCGACAGTGTGGGCGGCATCTGGGCCAAAGTGAACAACACTTCCGGTTTGCAGATCCACAGTCTCATGTATCGCTTCCATCCGAGCGTGAGGTGGAATAATGGCTACCCAGACCGCAAAGCCATCGTCACCGAGATCGAGAAGCTCTGGAAGCGCTACGGCCTGCAAGAGAAGACCAGATTCGATACGCCCGTGGAGAAAGTCTACAAAGATGAGATTGGCCGCTGGATCATCAACGATCCCTCGCACGGCCGTTTTGATGGTGTGATTGCTGCAATCGGTACTTGCGGCGACCCAAAAATGCCGCATGTTCCTGGTCAAGAGAAATTCCAGGGCCCGATTTACCATTCTTCCGACCTTGATGGCAGGGAAGGAGATGCGAAAGGCAAGAAAGTCCTGGTCGTCGGCGGTGGCGCGTCTGCCATTGAAGCTATGGAGTTTGTGGAGCATGCGAAGGCTAAGAAGACATACATTCTGGCAAGGAGCGAAAAGTAAGCAAATTCCCCTCTCCTGTGAAGCGACGATGAAGTCGTGTAAGCACGACAGCAGAGAGTACTTGAAGTCCTTTGAGATACGTCACTGACAGTACATACAGGTGGATCATTCCTCGAAACCCGATCATCGACATTCTGCTCAGTTTGAACATCTTTGGCTCGGAAACAATCTTCAGCTGGATCCCAGAGAGCCTTTTGCGGATTTTTTTCTATCGCGACCTCGCGGACCTTTCACCTCCACTCGCCGAAAATGGAGGCCCAGGCCTATTCACCGAAACACCAATGGTCAATTCCGCTATCTTGGACCAAGTCCGTGACGGCCGAGCGGCTTGGCTCCGCGGAGACATCATGCACTTCACCAAGACAGGCGTTATGTTCAAACACCGCGCTCAAGGCGTCCCCAAAGGCGGTCCAGGCCGACAGGAACACCTCGAAGGCGACATGTGCATCATGGCAACGGGCTATGAGCGCCCAAGCCTCAGCTTTTTGCCCGATGACTGCTTCGAGGAGAACTACTCACCACCGAACTGGTACCTGCAAGTCTTCCCGCCTGCCCACATGGACGTCTGTGCCAACAACTGCACCTACGTCAACGCCATCGGCACAGTGGGGAACTACCACATTGGCATATACACGCGTTTCCTCCTGATGTTCCTCGTCGACCCACTCAGCCGGCCCAATGAGCACTTCATGCGACTGTGGATCGATGCTACACGATTCGTGAAATCGCGCGCGCCTACCGGAGCGTTCGAATTCTTCACTTATGCGGAGCTCATGTTTTGGTTCGTGTTTGTTATTGTTGTTAACCCTTTCAGATGGAAGTGGGCGCCTTTTGTCATGATGGGCATTGGTGCTGCGCTTCCGAAGCGGGTGGTGCAGGAGGAGAATCGGTTGAGAGATAGGGTGAAGAATGGAAGGGCGAATTGAATGAGAGATGAACAAAGTCGTTTCGAGATCTGAGATCTAATCATCGATGGCTAAGTCTTTATAGCGGGTACTGTGCTAGTTTTAATATACCTGATAGCAATAGCAAAGACTGCTGGCTTTACTCATGGTAACTTTGTGGGACGATTATTATTGGAGGCTTTTGTACATGGTCATTAAATCTGTGAGAGAAACCCCTACACGGAACCTCCATAATAGTCACATTACATATTGCAGTATTGCAGTGGGACGCAGGAAATACGTTGCATCTCGGATTGGATTCACTGTAGGAGCTCGCAAGGAATCACTCCGTAGCTATATCGGCGCACTCTACGTCATATCAACGAGGCCGAAGACGACCTTGTGATCTTGTAACGACGGCCTTTGCTCCTCTTGGGGGTTCTATACCAAGTGATGAGAGTGTTCGGTCAAACGTATGTGCGCTCCCTACCTAGTTGGACTTTGATGTGAAGTATACGGGCCAACCTTCCTCTTCGATCCCGCGCGAATACTTTCCAGATTCGATCGAAAGGTAGTCAAACATCCCGTCTACTAGGT
Organism: Cladosporium colombiae; assembly: GCA_026122715.1. Taxonomy (NCBI): domain Eukaryota; kingdom Fungi; phylum Ascomycota; class Dothideomycetes; order Cladosporiales; family Cladosporiaceae; genus Cladosporium; species Cladosporium colombiae. Next base: position 1,640,132 of record JAKZFA010000005.1, read on the forward strand.
TCACTCACCAATCACGATGCACGTATTGGTGGTGCCCTAATGCCTGTTACACCCCGCAATGCACCGGCAGCGGTTCCGTACACTAAGACTGCTAGTCCGGTCTCCCCCATGGGGCATGATCCTCGTGGCTTTGCCCGGAGGAAACTGTTTCTTCAAACGATGGGAGGTCGTCGTAGCCGGAAGGTTCAGGATGGTTTAGGAGGCTAGCGTTGGGATTGGTTGCGTCGACGTAGAGTCGGAGGGCAGGCTGTTGTGCCGTCATCGTCGAGATTGTATACTTAAATGAGTGGTCTCCTCGTTTGATGGAAGTGCTTTCGTTGTAGCAGAGGATCGGTCTCCTTCTTCTTCTTTAGACATTTACACTCTTCCGAGGACTGTACGCGATTCCATTGTCACTCGTGCAACGCTCAAAGCATCTACACCATGGCAATCAAAGACGAGAAGAAAGTCGACATCGAGACCGAGCACACAGAATCTATCGAGCCTGAGCTAGGAGCAGTGAGCAAAATCGACGCCGATGTTCTCAGTATCGAGGAAGTAGCTGCGTCAAAAGCGGCTTGGTTGATCTCTGTGACCGTGTCACTCGGAGGGTACGTGTACAAAAGACTGTTGCTCTGGGACAATGAGCTGACTGCTTCAGGTTCCTCTTCGGCTACGACACAGGTTACATCTCATCAGTACTTGTCACGATCGGCACCAGCTTAGGACATGTGCTCTCCACGAGCGAGCAAGAATTGGTTACTTCTTTGACAAGTGGCGGTGCTCTTGTTGGAGCGGCAAGTCAACCTGGGTATGAACATCTCAGTTCCAGGCTAACGTTCGACAGGTCGGAGCTGGACTTACTGCCGATCGCTTTGGACGAAAGATGCCCATCTGGGCCGCTTGTGTGGTCTTTGTGGTCGGAACGGTCCTCCAAACTGCTGCATACTCGGTGGCTCAATTTGCTGTGGGAAGATTTATCGTTGGACTTGGTGTAGGAAGCGCTGCGATGGTTGTTCCTCTCTATATCGGAGAGCTCGCGCCCGCGAAGTACCGTAAGTCTGTCTGTATGCCAAAGATAGCGGATTAATATTAACTGAATTTTCAGGTGGACGAATGGTCGCTTTCAACAACATGTCGGTCACTTTCGGCCAATTGGTGGCCAGTTCCCTCGGCGCGGCATTCGCGACTGTCCCGGGTGAGAGTTGGCGTGCGACTGTGGGCATCGGCGCTGCACCTGCAATCCTTCTGGCTGGTATGCTTCTCTGGTGCCCTGAATCACCTCGTCAGCTCGTGGCACATGTCAAGATGGCGGAGGCCGACAAGGTCCTGCTTCGTCTATACCCAGCCTCAACGGAGACACAACGCCAACAGAAGATGGCTACGATCATGGCGTCCTGCGAAGAAGCCACCGAAAACTCGCTCGCAAATGAGAGCTTGTTCACTGGACTTGCTCGTATCTTCACCAACCCACCGACCGGTCGTGCTGTGCTCACAGCTTGTGTCGTAATGGCCATCAGTCAGTTGGGCGGGTTCAACACGTTGATGTACTACTCTGCCACTCTCTTCTCCATTGTCGGCTTCAACAACGCAACCGCAGTAGCGATCACGGTCAGCGCGACCAATTTCGTCTTCTCGATTCTCAACCTGGTCCTTGTCGACAAATTTGGACGCAGGCGACTTCTTACTGTCACCATTCTGGGAATGTCGATCTGCATGTTGATTGCGGCTGTGTCGTTCAGCTATATCCCGATTAACTTGTCAACGTTGGAGGTCGAAAGCGATCAAGTTGGATGGCCTGGTACTCTCGTTCTTGTTACAATCATCTGTTACGTTGGATTCTACTCCACTGGTGTGGCGACTATCGCCTGGATCGGAACCGAATTGATCCCCAATGAAGCCAGAGCACTAGGGACCATGCTCAACACGGTAACGTAAGTCCACATCCGGCGAGAAAGAAGGGCGGCCCCAGCGCATCTTGACTAATACGATTCGCAGTTGCTGGAGCACCAACATCATCATCAGCTGCACTTTCCTCTCCATGATGAAGGGCATCACACCGTCCGGGGCATTCGGCTTCTACTGCGGCATCTGCTTCCTCGGCTGGCTGTTCGTCGTTTTCTTTTATCCTGATGTCAAGGGCATGCCGCTGGAAACGATCCGCGAAGTTTTCGAGCACGGTTTCGGGCTCAAGTTCTCCAAGCAGTGGCAACGAGAGCACAAGCATGAGAAGAAGAAGGTTGAGGCGGCATTTGGACACTAGAGCTTACCGTGTGGAAATTAGGGAATATTCGATAGAGCTACTCCGAGAATAGAGGTAGTGATACACATCAACGCTAAATTGAACAAACTGGAATTGAACACAACAAACTTTTGGTATATATGCTATCGAAGCGTACGTACTTGGTGTGTGTATTGATGGTGATCCGCACATACCCGAGTAACAAGCCATCGAGGCATCCTACTCACAGACTGGAAGATAACCTGTATCTCCAATCATTCACGGTCACAGACGATGAGAGGTGCGGACCTGCGCATCTAACAAGGCCATCGCTTAGTTCTTCTTGCCCCAGCCGCCCCACATGCCCTGGCCCCACTGGTTGTTGTTGCCGCCCTGTGCTTGGCCCCAAGGGTTGCCACCAGTCTGAGCGCCAGTCTGAGCACCGGTTTGAGCACCAGACTGTGCGCCAGTCTGAGCCCCAGCGGCCTGGCCGTCGCCAGTAGTAGGAACGCTGGCAGTGCTACCGGAAGAGCCAGCAGCAGCATCAGTGCCGGTGCTCTGGCTGCCAGTAGCGGGAACGCTGGCGCTGTTGCCAGCGTCTGCGGTGCCAGTGGCGGTGGTACCGTTCTGGGCAGTGGTGTCCTGCGATGTGGCGGCACCAGAGCTGGCGCTGTCGAGCTTACTCTTGATGAAGGTAAGGGCGTCTTGGCCATACTCTTTGCCGTAGCCCTGGTGAGTGGCCTCGTCGCTGCCGTCACAGCAGTATGGGTCAGTGCTGTCGCAGTAAGACTGCATCTTGGCGCTGGACTATTAGGCGTCGTTAGTATGGTGTACTCACATGAGCCTATTGAGAGCTGCCGAGACAACAGCAAGTGCATCAACGCTGTTTGAAAAGGCTAATGAGAGTAAGACTTACCGAACAAGTGTAGCCTGAAGGGCGCTTGGAGAAGCCACCTGTAGTGCAAGTACCGACGCCGTAGTCGAGACCGCCAACGAAACGAGGGCTTCCCATCTCGATCACGGCGCTGATAGCCTCCATAGCGCTGGAGTCAATAGCAGGCGCGGAGTCAGAGTAGCCGTTCGTGTCATCTGGACCTCCGCAGAAAGCGTTGTCCATGATCTGGCCACCCTGAGAATATCCGACCAAGACCAGCTTGGTGTCGGGGCACTGCGTGTGGAAGGCGTTCACGGCCGAGGCGACGGCGTTGATGCCCTTGACCATGGACGCGGAGTAAGCATCGCCGCCACAGCTAGCCTGTCCTCCGCTGTGAATGAGTTAGCTGCTGCACCAATACGAATGTCACTCTGTCGTGGCACCATACCAAGCCGGGTAATCAATGGCCTCGCTAGTGGCGCCTGAGTAGGCACCGAGGACGAGATCAACGACGACTGAGGCAGTACCGTAACCAGCCGGTGCAGTCGTTTCACGGGCACCGAAGACGTGAACCTCAGGACAGCTCTGGCGCGCCTTCAAGGCGGCAATTGGCGAGGCACCGCAGTGGGCCAGCAGCAGTGCGGAGGCGGCAACAAGTACGTTAAGCATGATGAACAATTGTGTTTAAAGAATGGAACTGGTAGGGAATGTCGGTTGTGATGGGAGGCCTGAAGTAGGGCAGCAGAAGAACCCTAAAGTCTTTATAAATCCATTGGAATCGCCCATGCATCTGTTGGACGTCTTTTGCCGTGTGGAGGAGCGATTTGGATATGTGACCAACATGGGTTGGGATTAACGTCTGAAACGACGAGTTCACTGAAGTAAAGCGGGTCTCTGGGAGCGATACCAAGAATCCCATGGGCCATGGTTCGTCAAAAGCGTGAAGGGTGTGTCGCAGCCTTATCATGCTGAGACTGCAAGTGAAGCCTTGCGGATATAGCAGCCGGTCAACTTATCTGATGCTTCGAATACGCACACTCTCCAACGACATACGCAGCTGAAGGCGTACGGCAACTTTTGAGCGTGTCTCAAATCTCTGGGCTCATCTTAATTCTTGCTCAGGTGGATGGCCAAGTTGCAACAAGTTGACAAGTCGTGCCAGGGCAAGGCTCCTTGCGAGTCTATCAGAAACAGCCGGTACAGCGCCCGCGGAGGATCCGGCTGTGTGACGATGACCGTGCTCTGGCCCGATCCGTTGCCTTCGCGTGGACCGAGACGTGAAACGTGGAAGTGGAGTCTTTCCACCACGCTTTCGGCCGCAAGGCTGACTTGGTCTCAGTCTTTCATCAAAGCGCACCACAGTCAAGCGAGGAACGTTGCGAGTCTTGTTTGCTCACGGGCTGCCGTACAGCGTGTCTTACCTGCACATTTGCACACTTCCACCATGATACCAACACATTCAGCCTGATGCTATCGCTGCCAGAAGGAGCGCTCGACATGAGGCTGTCCAACAAGCACGGCTAGATCATCCAGCTTTCTAGGATCTGGCATCCGCTCTCATCAACTATCCTCCTGCCGGGAGATGTAAGCCTTGGCAATGGATTCGGTCGTTTCGTACGCTACTCGCCAGAGCATCGCCATATCAACGCCGTGAGTCAATTTACGATTAGCCTGAATATTCAGCATGGTCAGAACGGACTTGTGTGCGTGCTATACCAACATTTCTTGCCTTTGTCGGGTGGTAAGATGAATACGATATCATCGATATAGGCAAGCCTCTCGCGCCCATCTCCGAGTGTGCGGGGCATATTGCTTTTACATATGCAGGAACACGGTCCTCTCCCCAATTGGAGATATATAGCCAATCGCACGACACGGAGCTGTGTGAACCTGGCCCTATGTTACACTAACACACATTTAGCCGCAAACTGTGGCGTTGAATAACAAGCTACTACCGGGCTTGGCTGCCCGATGCTTATCAATTCGCGACTTGTGACTTACAGAGCAATCAGGAAGCACGGAGTGCGTTCGCCCGTGTCATTTCCCTCTCTATTCCCAGGCTTGTGTGGCTTCAAGCCTTGAGCTTTGGCTGTCTAGCGACTAAATTAGCACGTAGATCACTGTGTTCGAGACTTTTGAAGTCGTGAGTATATAGATCGTCCCTTGTCTCCTCGCTAGTTTCCCAATCCCAGCACCCGTTCCTCTGTCCAAAACACATCCCCAGCACTTCAGTTTCAGAAATGTTCTTCTCCAAGGCCCTTCTCGTCGCTTGCTCCGCTATCGCGGCGATCGCAGCTCCCACCGACGTCGTCAAGCGCGAATCAGATGGCTTGACCAAGCGTGCGACTGGCTCAAGCACCGGCACTTCAGGCGGTTTCTACTACAGCTACTGGACTGACGGGTCAGTACATGGTCCAGATTCCAGGATCAGCGACAAGGGTCTTTTGCTGACGTACACTTTTCTATTCGTATAGCCAGAGCGATGCTACCTACACCAACGGCAACGGCGGTAACTTCAACGTGAGGTGGAGCAACAACAAGGGCAACTTCGTTGGAGGCAAGGGTTGGAAAACTGGTTCCGCCAGGTCCATCACCTACACCGGCACCTACCAGCCCAACGGCAACAGCTACTTGGCCATCTATGGCTGGACGGTAAGTCGTTGAAAAGTTTAGGATTTGATCAGCACTGACCACAAGTCTTCAACAGAGGAATCCGTTGATCGAATACTACGTCGTGGAGAACTTCGGCACATACAACCCCTCAACAGGTGCGACTAAGAAGGGTACGGTCGTCTCCGATGGCGACACCTACGATGTCTACACCAACCAGCGCACCAACGCCCCCTCCATCGAGGGCACCAGCACTTTCCAGCAATTCTGGTCTGTCCGCCGCACCAAGCGTTCTTCCGGAACTGTCACTCTCGCCAACCACTTCAACGCCTGGTCCGGCTTCGGCATGAAGCTTGGTTCCCACGACTACCAGATTGTTGCTGTCGAGGGCTACTTCAGCGCCGGCTCTGCTGATCTGACTGTCAGCGAGGGAAGCGGCAGCGGATCGAACCCTGGCTCTGGCTCCACCACCACTCGCCCTGCTGGCACTACCACTACCCCTCCTCCCACCAACACCGGTGGCTCTGGCTCCGGCAACGTAAGTCAACATTCGCTTCGTAGCCTCAACAAGGACTCACATGCTAACCTACAATTAGTGCGTTGCCATCTGGGGACAGTGCGGCGGCGTGGGCTACAACGGCCCTACCTGCTGCCAGAGCGGTTCTACCTGCGTGCTTCAAAGCCAGTACTACTCCCAGTGCAAGTAGAGGCCTGGTTGAAGTTCGTGCCGGGGGACTTTTCTTTTCTTTTCTTTCATGTCCTGAGGCTTCATATTGGTTCGATCCGCATGCTTCTGATCTTTCTTCAGCTCGCCAAAATTTGGGGTAGCTAGTTTTTTCGTCTTCTTTCGATAAGATCTTTCAAATCCGGCCAACAAATGCGTGGCCTTCATTTTACCTTCAGAATACTTTTCTCCGCTTGTTCACTGAGAGATAGAGCGCCGACCTATGAGAGCTACTGACTACTGCTCAAGAACCAAGAGCAGTGACTCGTAAACCACTACCACAGAGCACAGATACTGGAAAGGCTATCCTACCACTGAGATACCAGTAGAAAAGTTACAATGTGCTCATGCTATTGGGCTTAGATATTGGAAAATTGCTGCCTACCGCTGAGATACAGTCACTCACAAGTCAGCGAATGCCTCTGTAGTGCTTGATCCAAACACCATCGGACCTGAACGTGAGTACTTACCATTGAGATGTCAACAAGACTGTCTCAGCTGTGCTTGTGCTGCTACTTTCAGGCATAGTTGTAGAGAAGACATTGATACCATTGAGGCGTCATATTACATACTGAAGGTATCATTCATTAATCCTGCTTCGTAACCGTACCCTCTACCCTCAGCTGTCTGTCGGGAAACAGCCAACCTTCCCCCAATGATCTGCCTATGCTTGCAGAACGTGACCAGACTCGGTCACAGCAACCTTGACCTTCCTGGTCGAGGCCTTCCTGGGGTTTGGCGCCTCGAAGACCTCAGTCAGCTCCTCAAGCGTCTTGCCCTTGGTCTCAACGAAGAAGAAGTAGACAGTGACTAGCTCGACGCAGATCCAGACGATGTAGACGAGGTAGAGTTTCCAACCGATCTTGGCGATGCCGACGCTGATGCCGTAGGTGTTGACGATCATGGCGACGTTGAGGAAGAGGAAGTTCAATCCGGAACCCTTGGCTCTGGTACGGTTCTCCAAGCACTCGACGGCGTAGAGGGTCTGGAGCGGAGTCCATCCCCATGCGAAGAAGATGCCGAAGAGGTAAATGGAGACGATAGTACCATATGCCATGTTGGGGTTGGCGCTGGAGGATGCGGTGAAGGCAGTAAGGAGGACATAAGAGCCCAGAGCACCGACCAGACCAGCCATGAGCATGACACGTCGACCAAGCTTGTCGAGAAGAGTTGCACCGTAGACGGCAGCAATCAGGGAGAAGATGGGGTTGATGGCGTTGATAAGGAGCTGGGTGCTGCTGCTCTCAATGCCGGCAGCCTCGATCATCTTTGGCATGAAGTATGAGATGACGTTGTTTCCAGACCTGCAGATCGAAAGGTTAGCACAGTGTCTAAGGTAACAGCCTGGTTATACCATTGGGAGGCTCGTACCATTGACCGAAGAAGGACATGAGGATGACCATGTAGAGACGGTAGCGGGCGGCGGCGGTGTGGAAGAGCTCCTTGAAGTCCCACCACGGGTTGTCGTTGCGAGCAGCCGACATGTCGCCAACGATCTCGCGGATCTGTAGCTCGACGATAGGTGCTTGCGGGTTGCCCTCGCCGTGGTACTTGGCCAGAACGGCGATGGCCTCCTCTCTTCTATCTTTCATGATGAGCCAGCGGGGAGATTCTATCTCACGTTAGTTACAAGGTCATCGATAGTAGCACGATGGCAAGAGGCTTACCAGGGAAGAACAAAACAAGAGCCATGACAATCCCTGGCATGACACACTGGATGACTGTGGGCAGACGCCATGCCCAGGAAGAGCCAGGGAAGTTCTTGTCGGTGCCGTATGTAGTCCAGCCGGCGATAATGTTGCCAACCCACCAGACTATCTCGATATTAGCATTCGTTCACGGTTGTACATTCTTGGAGCGCAAGCTTACAGTTGTTGTACATTCCAGCCATTGTGCCACGGTAGCTCGGGTGAGCGAGTTCGACGGTGTATGCAGGTCCAGCAGCGGAAGCAATCGATGCTCCAAAGCCAAGAACAAATCTGCCACCAATGAATTGTCCAGTGGTGTGGGCAGTAGTCTGAACGGCGGTTCCTAGTCATCTTGTAAGCACATGTACGATCAGCAAAGTACAGTGGCCAACTCTTACCAACTAAGACGAGCGCGCAACCAACGAAAATGCAAATACGACGACCGTAACCATCTGCAAGGAAACCACAGAAGGGGAAAGCAGCGATTTGACCACCTAGTATGCCGTCGTCAGTCGTGGTTCATTGGGAGACACATTCTCCTATCGAACTTGGTAGCACTCACAGTTGTAGATAATGAATATGATACCAGTGCTGCTGCCCTCACCAGTGAGGCCGAAGGTGTTCTGGTAGCTCTTCATGGCATTGATGGCACCCATCAAAGAAGAGTCGTATCCGTTCAATGTCGAGACCAGGTAGCCAACAGCCATGATGGCGTACAGCTGCAGCATGCTTTTTGACCATATGGAAGGTTTGGGGCCCGCTGCTAACGCTTCTGTAAGGGCAACGGAGTGGACCGCCTCTTCCTGCACAATGGCTCCAGTGGGCTTCTCATCGTGGATGTCCGGCGTGTCGTTGACGTACGCCGGTGGTACTTCTTCTTTCTTCCCTTCCATTGCGTGTATGATCGAGAGACTTCAGGATGTAAGGATAAGTAGTGGTTACCACGTGGAAGTCTAGTGGCAGTTGCCTTACTGACTTTAGTGGATGTCGATACCGATCTTCAGATGTGGAGGTCGATGATGGGTGGGTACCAAGGCCTTATGAATGCCTCTGATGTCCTCGCAGCCGATCTCCGGCAGGGCGCACTGTTGGAGTATCTTGACCATGACACCTCGGGTCCTCCACACCCCGCATCATCTATAATCCCTCTGGGTGGTAGCGAGCGCGGAGACCATGGGCGGTGGCGTAAAATACAAGCCTTCACGACTCACGCGGCGTTTTCACCAGTCCGGGCAATACGCCCCCGGTCGACATGGGCTACACTGCCGACCGTCCAATGAACCGCAATATTAAGACCTCAGCGCCTTGAGCTTATAGCTTACTGAACTCAAGCGTGAATTCACCCAGCCATGTGGCACACCAAGAGAGTTCAAGTCCTCCACATGTTTTGTCGAGCACCGTGAAACCCAACTCGAATGCGCAGCAGGGTCTTTTCTTGGCCAGCCAGACTCGCAAGGTTCGAGCCCTATACACGCACTAGTCCGTCACGGTTGGTTCAAATCTACCTTTTCCTTCGAGGACAACCGAGAACATCCAGTGCGTTACTTAATGACCTCTCGAGCACGGGAAGTGAGCAGGGTAGCTGAGAGCCAGACAGAGGCAGAGGTCCGAAGCGTAGGATCATGATCGATCAAGCGCGCGAATGGCATACCACGATCACTGGTCCAGACCGCATAGTGCTGCTAGCAGATGATCGCTAGAATGCAACTTGAGTCAGGCTTCCTGCAGACTTGCTGGGCGTGCTGTCAATGGCGCGCCACGTGAGGTTCGATTTGCTCAAGTCTGTGGGGGAACAGTTGGAGAACCTTGCTTTACGCCCATGTCTCAAACTCGGCTTAGGAGTCGGCATTCTTTCGGCTATGTTCAAGGGAAAGCACCGAGGTTAAGAATGACCGGAATAGCTTGTATTGTTCTCATGTTCGAGTGGAGGAGAAATAGTAGCTTTTGTGGATGAAGCTGTATTGGGAGAGTAGGCAGCGCCACAGAAAATACTTCACGCTGCCTGCGGTGTTTTCCTGGACATTGCGATGTCGGATATTCAATGGTTCGTGGGAGAATTTCCGATCCGAGCAAGAGAGCCGACGTATCTCCGGCGAGCTCCAGGGAACGTCTTCAGATGGAGGTGGTGGCCGAGGTTAGACTTCAGCTCCAAGACACCGGACACGAACGCGTGCATCTTAGGCGGCTGGGCAATTTGGAGGAATTCTACAAAGCAGGTCTTGCAGGTGCGGTGCCCCATGGCACCAGGATGGGGAAGAGACCCACAGGTTGATTGACATCCCGGTCTCCCCAACCACGTGTCAGATCGTGTGCGGCATGTGGAGGGCGATTGGTGCTGCACCTCACAACGATATGTCCTTCAAAAACAGGTAGGTGACCGGGTGCGCTCTACTGCACATCAAGCCACAATCACGCTACTCCTGAAGCGTGATCATCCTATCACTCTTGCAACAATCACAATGGGTGCTTTCCCAGACACTCCGGACTGGAGCAACCTCTCGGTGCTTCATCGCAATACCCTCCCACCTCGCGCCAACTTCAAGATCTATACCTCTGAGAGCGATGCGCTTTCCAGAGATGAGAGCAAGGCTCGTGTCCAAAGTCTTGCCGGGACATGGAAATTCCACCTAGCCAACAGTCCTTTCGAAGCTCCCGAAGGATTCGAGGCTGCTGACTTCGATAAGTCACAATGGAGTGATATCCCAGTACCCGGCATGTGGCAACTACAAGGCTTTGGCAAAGGGCCCGTCTATACCAACGTCGCCTTTCCTATCTTTGTAGACCCGCCTCATGCTCCTTTCGATGACAACGAGTGTGGCAGCTATGTCACATCGTTCTCGGTTCCAAAGCACCTCGAGGACGACCAACTGCGACTCCGCTTTGAGGGCGTCGACTCGGCATACCACGTCTGGGTCAACGGCTCTCTCGTTGGCTATCACCAGGGTTCTCGAAACCCTGCAGAGTTCGACATCACCGAGCACGTCAAGCGTGGCGAGGAAAATGTTCTTGCTGTTCGTGTCTACCAGTACTGCGACGCCACCTACATCGAAGACCAAGACCAATGGCGTATGAGCGGTATCTTCCGAGATGTCTTCCTTTTGGGCTTCCCTAAGGCCACGCATTTCCAGGACTTCAGCGTCCAGACCATCTTTGACGATGTGTACGAGAACGCAAAGCTCGAAGTTCAGGTCGATGTTGAGGGTGAGGGAACAGTATCCCTCAAGCTCTACAATGCAGACCTCAAGCAGGTAGTCGAGGATTCTCGCACTGCTGGTAATGGAGATGCTGTGAAGTTCTCAGTGCCCATCTCATCTCCTCAAAAATGGACTGCCGAGACACCATACCTCTACCACCTCACACTATCCCTAGGTGACGACCAAGTGGTCTCTCATCGTGTCGGCTTCCGACAAGTGGAGCTCAAGGATGGCCTCATCAAGGTCAACGGAAAACGTATTGTTATCAAGGGTGCAAACAGACACGAGCACCACCCCGTCCACGGCAGGGCTGTCCCATACGATTTCATGAAGCAAGATCTTCTGCTCATGAAGACTCACAATATTAACGCCATTCGATCGTGCCATCAGCCAAGTGATCCTCGTCTGTACGATCTCGCTGATGAGATGGGATTCTGGGTCATGGTACGTGCTTTCCTCGGCTAACACCAGCCTTGCGCAACTTTGACTATTACTAACAACCACACAGGACGAAGCCGATCTCGAGTGTCACGGATTCGAAACAATTGCCGACGCAGCACTTAATCCTGCCGAGAGAGCCATGCCGTTCTTCGAGCGTCAACAGCTGACCAAAAAGTCTGCCGCTCTGTGGACTTCGGACAACCCCGAGTGGCACGACGCATATGTGGATCGTGCTGTGCAACTCGTATACCGCGACAAACTACACCCTTCTGTCATCATGTGGAGTTTGGGCAACGAAGCATTTTATGGTCGCAACCACGTAGCGATGGCTGAGTGGATCCGATCCTACGACCCAACCCGGCTCATTCACTACGAGCCCGATCTGGACGCGGAGGTGATGGATATGCACAGCAGGATGTATCCCTATCTTGAGACCATCGTTTCTTTCGCTGAGGATAAGTCCAAGACCAAGCCACTTGTTCTCTGTGAATTTATTCACGCGATGGGAACTGGTCCTGGAAATATCAAGGAGCACATGGACCTTTTCTACAAGTACCCTGTTCTGCAAGGTGGTTGGGTTTGGGAGTGGGCAAACCATGGTCTTCTCACGAAGACTGAGGATGGCAAAGAATACTATGGCTACGGTGGCGACTTCGGGGATGCGCCCAACGATGGCAACTTTGTCATGGACGGCGTTCTTGACTCCGACCACAAGCCGAACAGCGGTCTGATCGAATACAAGAAGGCACTTGAGCCGGTTCAGTTGGTGTCGTCGTCAGATAAGACGTTCACTATTGTCAACAGATACGACTTCACTACCTTGGACGGTCTTATATGCCAATGGGCTACGTTCTCAGAGACTGGTATAGGCTCACGCGGCTCTCTCGAGATCCCGCAGGGTGTTCAGCCTGGTGCCACCGCTGAGGTGACTATACCCGAGGCGGCTGTGGTCGAAGACGGTGAAACCTTGCTCGAGCTGTCTTTCACTTTGAGGGGGGAAACCACTTGGTCAGAGGCTGGCTATGAGGTTGCACGCATCCAGGTACCTCTCAGTGGGCTGTCTGCCCTTAAGATGCCTGAGGTGCAGAACCAAGCACGTGTCTCTATCGAGAAGAGCGCATCTTCCATCCAAGTCACGGGTGGTTCCAGCGTTTGGACACTTGGCCTTGCCTCTGGAGCTATAAAATCTTGGAAGAAGGGCAACGTTGAACTGATCGCAGAGCCTCTTCTGCCATCATTCTTCCGCGCTCCGACTGACAACGATTTCCCTCAAGACGGCAAAGACTGGCTCGACCGCAACCTCCAATTTGCCAGTGTTCACACCCGCGCTGTCGACTTCAAGGAGAACGAGGATGGCACCGCTACCATTACGCTCTCCCAGAAGTTCGCCCCTAAGGTGCTGTCGTGGTCTCTGGATCTGAGCACAACTCTCACATTCTCTCCTTCGGGATCTCTCGATTTCCACGTCACTGGAAATCCCACTGGCCAGAACCTTCCCCAGACATTGCCACGTATCGGTGTCACTTTGGGCCTTCCTTCTTCCTTCCAGACCACCGAATGGTTCGGTCGTGGCCCAAGCGAGAGCTACAGAGATATGAAGCTCTCACAACCAGTAGGCCTCCACAAGTCTTCCCAGATCTCCGACCTTTGGGCTGCGCCTGAGTTCCCACAAGAATGCTCCAACCGCACCGATATCCGCTGGTTCAAGATCTCGAACGGGAAGGGCACTGATCTCACAGCGCAATTCTATGAGTCTTCGGACAAGAACCAAAGGCACTTGTTCGACTTCATGGCTAGCCATTACGATGTGAAGGACATCTTCGAGGCGAAGCATCCTTACGAGTTGGAAGAGAAGAAGAAGGAACACGTCGTTTTGAGACTCGATGCTGAGCACCATGGCTTGGGCACGGGAAGCTGTGGTCCTAGGACGCTCGATGAGTACGCGCTCAAGACTGCGCCGTTCGAATTCGGATTGGTGCTGTATTGATTTGTTGGTTCGTTCACCGGAATACCGCGGTCGATTCAGCAAGTTGACGACAATGGAATCGTATATAGGGACGAGTCCATGCTATCATAGAATATAGATCACGACTGATTTTCATCTTGAACAAAGCCGTTCATCTCAAATCGAAGTCTTCAAGGTAATTCATGAGTTCGACTAATAACTTAGGCTTCCGTTTGGCAATGATTGGGTTGGCAACAATGTGGGACCACTGCACAGAGCCTGTCGACGGTCTAAATCGCTAATGATGCGTTTGCTCCTCATTGCTTATCAAGTACACTAAGACTGATTATCGTGTCGCGACAGGGCGCGGACCAGATTGTAGATCCTTCCCCACTTCTGACCTCTTCAAATGGGACATCAGCAGTCTGTTTCTTATGCCCCTTACATCTACATCTTGGAACCACATTGACTCTGATTTCATTTCAGTCGCTAATTCATCGGTATATAGACACAATACATCGGCTGATCACACATATCTTCTCGAAGCAACACGTTCCCATGGAGGCCTCTTGCCAATGCGGCAGCATCCAGGTGTGCTTCACCACTTCGCGTAATTGACCAGCAAGCAGAACTTACATCAAACACAGTTCGTCTGCCCATTGCCCAAACCCATAGTAGTCTATATTTGCCACTGCACAATCTGCCGCCGGCAATCAGGCTCAGCGTTCGGGATGTCAGCAATGTTCCCAGCCTTCACGATCGAAACATCAAGCCCCGAGTGTTTGCGCGAGTATACTCGTCCTACGGCATCGGGCAAAACGATGCGATGCTACTTCTGCAGTAATTGCGGATCGAGGCTCATGCATGCTCGCGATGGCGTCAAGAGCGTCAGTATCAGAGGTGGGAGTCTGTCGGGTTTGACTAAAGAAATGGTGGCGGGTGCGACTCATATCTGGACGAAGGAGGCTGTGATTGAGATACCGAAAGGGGCCGAGCAGATAGAGGGTGAGCCATCTGATGACTGATTATTAATCGTGTGGATCCTGACGCTGTTTGAGGTTTTGGTCATGGGTTTCGTGCTGGGCGCAGTGGTCGTCTTACTTTGCTCTGATTTGATGAGCTCGCAATGTATGATCAGTCTTATTCCATAACACTACGAGGATGCGATCCCGATCATCTTTACGGGTCGCAGTGATGCCATCCTTCGAGTTTAGGAAATTGTGAAATCGACATGTGGAACCAATCGAGCCCCAACCCTATTAACCCCATATCGTTTCACTGCCTGTCTCTGAGACGCGATATGAACGATGGTTTGGGGTGTAGGGGTGTTTTGCAGAACAATCAGCGGAATGGTGCGATTATTATGCGTTTTCTAGTGCCTTGAAGAGACCAGTATAGACGATCGCAAGCCATGGGGGTGACTTGCCAGTTTGTAGTTGTGCCATCTGGGATCTGACGACATTTGTATACGATCTGCCTCGCAGTCTATTGGATTCGAACCTTTTTTTATCTTTGAAATTGATCATGGAGAAAATGTGTAAGCTTGCCAAATGATTCTATTCCTACTTACCCACGCAATTCTATACGGAAAGCAATGCAACAAGATTATGTTACCGCTTAATATCAGAGAAATTAGAGTTTCTTGTAATGTCTCTCACTGAAACATGAATGTCTCAGCGAGGTTGCACATAATATCACGGCGTATTTGGAGGACCGCTTCGTCTCGAGAACGCAATCAAATCATTTTGAAAAAAATCGATAGTGCTTGTTATACGGTTGTTGTGGCAGCTCCCCAGGAGGCCTGCGTTTTCAATCAGACCCACACGCGAAGAAGTGAGGTGACGTTGCTGCAAGGTGAGTCTACGGCAATCTTGAAGCACACACGATGAACCTTGTACCCATCTCATATCTTTCGTAACCATTTCGGTCGCCTGAGCTAGGCATGTGGAAGTGGTACATCACATGAACAGTTCAAGATGTCCGAGCACGCAACATGAATCGGTGAACATCATAACAGACAGATCTTACTTCAAGTGTCCACTGTTTCGACATTTGGACTATGATTATGTACATCTATTTACGGGTCCTGCTTGAATGTGGTGGTACGCGAAGGCGAACAGATGACCTTCAAGCAATGATGTGTCAGGATTCGCTGTTGGTAGTATTTGGTGTCTGTGTCGCCCATGAATATTTCCGACTCCATCTGGGCGCAACTCGGCGAATGCGAGATCTCAAGTACACAAATCTTGGGGGAGGTCCAGTCGATCTTTACGGCCGTGTATGTGGTGTCCAGCGGCTCCTCATTTGTGTATATGCCAGATCGCAAACTTCGAGTGATCGCCAGAGCTTGGTTTTACGACAATGCAGCGTGCACGCAAAAGTAGCTGACATGCGTGTGCAACGCGAGAATCTCCCTTCGATCTCCGACTGCAACTGAATGCTTGGCCTGGTCTCTGGGCCTGGTTTGACTCCAGTGGTGGCCACTCGTGGCGTGTATTGCGGCACGAGTCCATGGCGTACTCGATTCTGGGAGCGTGCAGCCCGGCTACGCATATACAGCACCGCGCCCTGCCAGCGAGCATTGCATCAAGGCTTGACTTTTGGCGCTCTCCAACTTGTATGTCCAGTTCTTATGTTCATCTCAATCATTTAAAGCGAAGCGGCTGCCTCAACTGCACCCACACCCTTGAAGGCTCCTGGGCTGGTAATCTCGACGGACACTGGGTATTTCCACATCATGAAGCGGCCCCAGCCTACGAACAGTCAGTGATATATCCAAAGCTATTCATCAATTGTCCGCCATACCCCAGTATGCGCACTTCCTGCCAAAGTATTTGCCGAGGTAGGGCACCAGGACCATGGTCAGAAGCAGCTCGAGTTGCTGCAAGCTCTCTCTCCATTCGCGCTCAGCATCTGAAAGCTCTTCCTCCTCGCTGGGTGACATTGAGGTGTCCGAGCCGGCGGATGAGGAAGGCAGCGAGTCGACTTCATCTAATGTGCTGGCGGGTGGGATGTTTGCATATGATGAGGATGGCTCGGACATGATGGTGGTATTGGTGTTGACGATGGTATATTAAAGGTCGCAAACAATAGTCTCTACCGAAGACCGTGTATTCACTTGTAAACACGTGAACGCCTACATCACCATCGTTGCGCCGAGCCTCGTCTCGTCTCGTCGGCAAACCTTCCTTGAAAATTTATTGCCTAAGGCCGTCCGCGCGCGTCACGCTTGAGTCAGGTAAGAGTCACGGCGGATTTCCATTCAGCACAACCATCACAGCGGGGCGACGACCACATTTCTCCTGACACCACCACACACACAATCATGGCCGACATCGACTCACGACCGCGCAAATCGGTCGCATTCGCCGACGGCGAGACCATTGTCGACTCCAACGGCGAGGTCACCGAGCAGCCCTCTGCTGAGACCGAGAACACCAGCGCCGAATCACACTCAAAGCCTGACGCCGGCGTCGAAGAGGCCACCGACGACTTTGCCGCCCTTGCGCTCGCCTCAAAGAAGAAGAAGAAGTCAAAGACCGAGGATGGCGAGGTCGACCTGAGCGCGCTCAAGAAGAAGAAAAAAAAGCCCAAGGCTCCTACTGTCGATGACTTCGAGGCCAAGCTCGCGGCCGCTGGCGGCGACGAGGAGAAGGTCCGCGCCGACGATGAGGCTGAGAAGCAGGCCTCCAAGGCCGAGACTGGCCTCCAGGAGGGCGATCTCATCCAGGGCACTGGTATTTGGGCACATGACGAGACAAAGCCCATCAACTACGAGAGCCTTCTCAGCCGCTTCTTCCTCATGCTGTCGGACAGCCACCCCGACCTTGGTGGCAGCGGAATGAAGAGCTACAAGATCCCGCCTCCGCAGTGTCTGCGTGAAGGTAACAAGAAGACCATCTTCGCCAACATTGCCGAAATTTGCAAGCGCATGAAGCGTACCGACGAGCACGTTACCCAGTTCTTGTTCGCCGAATTGGGTACTTCTGGTTCCGTCGACGGCAGCAGACGTCTTGTTATCAAGGGTCGTTTCCAGCAGAAGCAGATCGAGAACGTTCTGCGTAGATACATCGGTGAGTTCGCAGTTGGGAGATGTTGCGCAAGTATTTCTTTGTACTGACAATACCAACAGTCGAATACGTCACCTGCAAGACATGCCGCAGCCCTGATACCGAGCTCAACAAGGGTGAGAACAGACTGTACTTCGTCACCTGCAACAGCTGCGGTTCCAGACGTTCCGTCACTGCCATCAAGACCGGTTTCTCCGCACAGGTCGGCAAGAGAAAGAGAATGGTCAAATAGATCACTCGCCCCCGAAACAACAAATCGCAGCAGCCCACCGTGGTTACTCAAGGATTGCAAAAGCAACTGGGCCGAATGCCTATATGCCGCCACGGCAAGCTTTACTTGCGTCCTCTCCGGTCTATCGTTACGGTTGGGATTGCTGCAGCACCCCCAGCCACTTTGACTGTCGGCATCGATCACGCTCTACGAAAAGTCCTGAGGTGCTATTACTCCGTCCACGATTCTCAGCTGCGATTAACAAAACTGCATTCTTGGAACATGGCGTTATCGGGGTAATGGGGACGGCAGCAATGCCTTCCGTTGTGTTGATAGCCTACATTAGCCGTGCATATGCCGTACTGCGAAACGAAAATCATCATCTTTCATGCCATTTTGCTCTCTGTTGGGTTCCATCCGTTGAATAGCCGTCCATGGAAAAAATTGATATAGGTGCATTTTCCTTGTGACCCCCGAAACTCGGGCCACTTCAAACCAAGGCGATCTCAGCCTACCGCAATGTATCCCTACTTTTCGTTTCATGGAATGGACGAGTTCTGATAAGCACTCTTCTGATCTACGGATGAGTAAGTAAGCAGTCTGCAATCTTTGGTAGGTACATTGTGTACTCGCCTCCCGCATTGTAGATTTCACTGTAATGGAGCAACTGATCGATCTGATCACCATCCAGATTCACATCAAGCGCGTAAAAGTCTTGGTCCTCGTCGTAGGAGTATGCCAGATCGTCCAGGGCATTTCTGTGCACGGCGCATTTGGGAATCAAGGTTTTGCCCTCGTGGGTACCGATCACTCCAAAGTGGATGATTGTGCTGTCGCGATCATCGCGGTACTTTGGCAGTCGGACCGGTGACGGGTCTTTATCGTCGTCCTGTTCTCTATGCATATCCAGACAAGGTGCGTATCGCATACCCTTGAGAACGCGGACTTGGGCTTCCTCGTTGTGCTTGTCGTTGCTAGAGTACGCTTGCGGCTGTGATGCGGCTACAAGAACTTGAGGAGTCGCCTTGGTGACAAGAGTTCTGCGACTGTCGGAACAATCTGCCGCTTGATTTGCGTGGTCGTTGATCGATTGACCGTCCTCTGTTTGCCTGTCTTCTGCAAGGTCGCATCCTGGCTTGCGTTTGTGGTTCGGCGAATAGTCCATGATCCTTGCGCCCTGTTCCGTCATGTGCATCAGAAAGACATGTATATTTCTGGTTTTTTTTTTGCCGGCGATGCTTCTACCAATATGAAGAAGGATGAGAGCGATCGTCTACGTGTTATCCATATCACGGTTTTGAACAAACACGACGCTGCTTACATTCAGCCCTGCGGTCAGCTTAACAGGCGTCCGATGTGTGGAACTTCCAGCCCCAAGAGTCACCTGATTTCGAACTCGCCCCGATCTAGGTCGATTCGTGCAAAAGATTTCGTCACTAAATCGACATGCCACTTACCTCATGTATTCAATCAGTTACTTCTTGCTCAGCGTTCTTCCGAATTCGTAATTGAGTCTGAGCAGTCAACAGATTCAGACACGATTGACAGAATAAGACAAATATCACTACGGCAGCATAACATGTCAGGTACCGATGTCAAACTATGAGGCGGCGACTGCTAATTTCAGCGGCCGAAACAATTAAGATACAAGACGTATGTACTTTGCCAAGGGTCAGATTTCTCTGTGACTCGCGATCGCCTGACGAGCTGTCAGCGAACAGCGAATATTCTGCATTGCCAGGTGAATGTCTTTCTCAAGAGTTCATGGCTCGTGTAGCAACCGATGCCCTTACTTCTGCTTCCTCTCATAATGTGTGAATGATCTCAAGTATGCCTGCAATCAGCTCGATGCCCGACATTCTCCTCAGCAACGCACGTATGCATTCAAACCAACTTCGGTGCCCTCAGTGCTAAAACCTGCGACGTCTCCCCAGTCACTGCCGTAATTGGTACGGTCAGGTCTTTCACGTCTTTCACGTCTGTAGATTCGATCTCTGGTCATTTGCGACTCATCAGGACCGGATTGCTCAGGATTCGGTGGTAACTGCTGCGGCGCTGACGCAGACAGACACTGGGACAAAGTAGTTCCCTTGTCTCAAATATCCTGGCGGTGCACTATCCGCGGTACCGCGCTCGTTGTAAGGCAAAGAGGATGTGGTGGCCGCTCGCAAAAGGTAAGCATCTCTTGGGTGCTGGGAATAGTCCCGCGCATACATAGAGTCTCTTGGGTCCAGAGAACTTCGCGAGTGTCTCAAATCATGTTGAAAATCCAGAGGTCAACGAGGCTCGCATGAATGCTCCGGGAAAGAGATCGTGACATAGTAGTCGCCTTGTCTCACATATCCTGGTGGCGCGCCATCATTGATTCGCAGAGAAAGTGCATCATTGCGAGCATACATATAGTATTGAGTGCGGTCATAGAAGCCCTGTGTAGTCATACTGTGCGCTGGCATCCTGTTTGTGAGGATTCTTTCCGCTGACATCTGATCCCGAGCACCAGGTACAGAGACTCCATAGGGCCTTTCCAGGGCTTCCGAATCTTTAAAGAGGTGCCTTCCAAGTGCTCTAGCCGCTTGCGATTCGTGATATGTATTTGAGCCAACCCGTTGCTCCTGTCTCCATCTCACCTAGTCGGCGCGCATGTCTGCACCCATTGCCGTCGTGAGATTTCTGTAAGCTTTGAATCAGTATCCCGGGACACCGCCGTTTTCTCCAGTGCCACGTCGCGGTCTGAAAGTTGCATCATTGCCGAGGTATCTCTGTATATCAGTCACGATGACATGACGGTCAATGTCATGTCCAGGTATGAACCATTGTCTGGCGTTCCTATGAGTGCTGCCCCTTTCAATCTGCAGGCCTGATGGCCTGTCAGAAAGATTTTCTAGAGAAAAGCCATGGCGTGGTGAAGACACCCCGGTGTTGTCAGTACTTGCAACACCTGTGGCAGCGTTCTCAATAAAAACTGGGTGCGATTGCGGCATGAAACCGTGACCTTCCTGCTTGTGGAAGGTTTCGATTGGGGAGTGTAGAGGCTGTGAAGTGTTGATGAGCCCGGCTAGAGTCGTGTTTGGCGGTTTCTAAACCCGTTTCTTGCAGTCAGAGAACTTGGTGGCATCTTTGTCAGCACTAGGAGCTGGCTCCCGCTCAGATTTCTCGGGAGACAAGAACTTCTTCTGAGTCCCTCGTGGTTTCACGTCCGCTGCCACATTGTTGAGCTTGTAATTTCGGGGCGAGTGATCGACTTTTCCTCGTTCGTGTTTTCATCATTTCCGGAAGAGCTGGTTTGATCTTCAGAACAGGTCTCGATGGGTGTACTCGACACGCCATCTGTGTCAGACTGTCCCGTGGCTATCTGGGCGAATTGACCACGAGTATCGCTCTCATCATCATCATCATCATCGCGAGTAGCAGCCGGTATCGCGAAAAAGGCAAGTTGTTCCATATGATGTCACTTGTGTCGATGATACAGCGATACGGATACCGAACTGTCGAGCACGATTCGTTTGTCCTGAGCTTTCGAATGCAAGATAGGGGCTGGGATACCCTCTAGTAGACCATCCCACAAAATGCGATCATCGCAAAAGGGGCGTTGTGAGATTGACATGCGCTCGATTGGGGGGGGGGGACGGCGCGTGTATCAGGTCATCAAGGAGGGCTCTTTCGAGTGAAGGATGGGCAGCAACCACATGTTTGGCAGTGTGGGTCTGTGTGCCGAAATCGTCGTGACAGATAGGACATCTCCATAAGCGTAGATGCTAACGTTGCTCATGGACAGCCTAAGCTGTACGAGACCCAAACGTGGTCGCAGTGTTTGGAAGTGCATGTGTAAGCCATGAGGTCTTGAAACACATGTCGGCTACAGGATGCGTCAGATTCGTGTGTAATCGTGAGTATTCTGGTATGATTTTCGATTGAACTCACCGCCATGCTTTTCCTTTCTTGGACTGCCAACACCCTCAATGGCAGACCTGGCAACAGCATCCTGACTCCATTGCTGATCCGGTCCTGCGACTAGCTGTAGCGACTATCTGGGCAAAGACAGTCGAGGATGTATGGTCACTCGAAGGCGCCCAGGCGATCGATTGCTGTCTGCACTCCGCAAGACCTTCGAGCGCCAAATGGCGGGAAGAGTTCGCAAGCAATGTAGTGGAGCCTTTGAGGGATCTCTGCAAGAATGCTGGTCTAGATATCGATAAGCGACCGGACTAGGTCTTTCTGTTTTCTCTAGATGGTTTGGTGTCCCAGGAGTCGCTCCTCAATACGTTATGCACAAAGTGTATCTAGACTGTCTAGCTCGTAGGCAAAGCACATACGACCATAGGTCAGTGAAAACTGGGCATCCCGTCCGCTCTGCCATACATAAGCACTGAACCGGGCGACTAGTACTAGAGTGGGTGACCATCTGGGAATCCCGCCTGTTGTATGTTTTACTCTTTTGCCAGGGCTCCGTAGCTTGTATGAGACAGCGTGAGTCCATCTCCTCATGTCCTGCTCCGCTACCTCAGAAATGTAGCAACGATTGCTGGGAACTCAATCTTTACGTACAATGCTTAATGCCTGGCCGGGGTTGTAGAAGAAAAAGTCCAAGTTGAATTTGCCATGATTGTATAGGTGGATAATCTATGATCAGCATAGAAACCGAAAGTCTTCACGGAGGCATGCATGTACCTAATCGTTTCCGAGTGGTGGCGGATGACATCGGGATGCAGGCAGAGGACGGAAGGCTTCGGAAGGACGTCACCAAGACATTTCGCCCACGATCTGTAAGTTTGCTTCCTTTTTACCAGTGATCGTCGTGATCAGTGGAAACAAACTTATTCAAGATACCAAGACAGTAGAGGCTCGCATGGTGGCACTTGCATGCGGGGAGTTTGGAGAAGTGGAGGCGGCGGTGCTGGAGGTGGCCGGGTCCCAGATCGAGTACATAAACACTCGGTTCGCCAGGTTGCAATGTAAGAGTGACGTGTCGTGTGCGTTAATCTTGCGAAATCATATCATTCATCGCTGTATAGCAGTATCGCTTCAACCCCCTCCAGGCATTTTCACAGCAAACCAACAGCAATAGCAATCACTATCACAACGTAACCACCAAAGCTCTTCCAACACCGCCACCATGAGCTCCGAATCATTCGCCATGACCCGCAAGACCATGGGTCCCGAGCTGGCAAAGTTAGCAGAAGAACACATGAAGCACGATCTGCAGCAATCAGACCGTGACGCTCTGCGCAAAGCCGCCAGCACAGTCTCGACCTACGCAACCGTCGGTTCGCTACTGGGTCTCGGCCTGGGCACCTTGCTCGCCTTCCGCATTCGCAGCAACCGCAGCGCAATGTTCAAGGCCTTCCGCACAGCTGAGCAGCCCACCGCCCTCAAATTCGCTTCTGGAAAGGAAACGCCTCTCCCCGACATGACGGCAGCCTTGAAACCAAGCACCTTGGGCGACGTTGCGACATATATGCTTCTCGGAAGTGGCGGCATCTTCTTTGGCGGCGAGACCGGACTTCTGACAGGCAGCTTCAGGGCGAGACAGCAGATTGGAAGCGACCGCGACGGAAGAGACAGGATTCAGAGGGCGTTCAGGCGCTTCCAGGCGGATGCGCTTAGGCAGCAGGCGCAGCTGCTGGAGAACGAGGACAGAGGATCTATCTTGGGACTTTGAGGCGTTTGTTCCCAAATGGTCGCGACTGGAGGACTCCGAGGCCTGGACCGCGCATTTGATACCCTTCACCCAAAAATTGCATCTTCCGGTTTTTTCTTTTGTTCGGCAACGGAGCGAGCGAATGTATACCTTGTAGCCAGACAAACAACGTTCGAGATCTTTCTTGTGTGTTTGATCGCTTTATGTGGATCGCTCTGGAATATTTGTTGAGATCTGGCTGTAATGGTGCATCTGAACAGCGTGCCTACACGTCTCATCTGATCAATGCCGGATACTAGCTTTGTACTTACAGGTATATCTTCATACATAGGATGGTCCAGGACTGGGAGTCCTACAACGTAGATCGTATCCAACATGTCGGCCTCTCCGGTGCATATAGCGATCTAACATTTGAATTCAGTCAGACCATATCGGAGCCAACAGTATCATCGCTAAAGCTGCATCCTTCACCAATTCCTGCACGACCTCGGAAAGGGCAAGCACCGTCTCCGTGCCCAGAATGGTTGTTCCAGCAAGCAGCAATGCTACCACCGTTGCATCTGCCACATCAACACTCCAAATCGAGGTTAGGTTCAATCGTACAGCGCCCCTCGAACCAATAAACTATACCATGTGATCTGCTCAAAGCAACCTTCTACACGAAATGCCTTGGCGCACATATCTGGAAGAAGAAGGCTGGGTCTGCTCGCTGCAGCCGAAGCTCTCAAGACTTATGCCTTGTGTCTGCCAAGTGCAACTCAAGCTCGTGGGCGTTCGCATACAGACAAGCCAGCAGAGTCCAGGCCAGCGAAGCGATAGTCTTTGCCAAAGCAGCGTGCGCGACCTGCCAGACCCGCCGTTGTGAAGCATTGCCAGGAGCGGGCTTGCATGCTTATTGAGACACGTTTCCCGAAGGACAGCTGGTGATAGTATTATGTTAGGTGCTAGACGGTTCTAGACGGCAATAGCGAGCGTTTTGGGAAAAGGCAGGTGGGCATATATGTTATGAGCCGTGGCCGGACCAGAACTACGTGAGAGTCATGGTGATATACCGCGAGCGGCTCGAGCAAAGCCATGAGCTTGTTAGGGGCTGGGACGCACAGTCCCTTGGTCCGCCAGTCTGGCCCTCTGGCAAGGAGGAATCTGGACTTTCTGCTGATGGCATGTTCATCATACAATGCAATGTGATCAACTTGACTCCAGTGTGCACAGTGCTTCTGGCGCACGAGTTTGCGCACGAAGACGTGATGCGTTCGACGGGAAGGAACCGATCCTACTGGGCACGATTGTCGAACATGCCATGCCATGCCATGCCTGTCGTTGAGGTCCTGCTTGAACGATCCTAGCGCGTCAGCAATGCAGGCGGCGCGATATCGATTGCCAGCTATAACACGATATCGTAATCCTGCATACTG
The DNA here is from genome assembly GCA_026122715.1 of Cladosporium colombiae. Classification (NCBI taxonomy): domain Eukaryota; kingdom Fungi; phylum Ascomycota; class Dothideomycetes; order Cladosporiales; family Cladosporiaceae; genus Cladosporium; species Cladosporium colombiae. The sequence goes on from JAKZFA010000005.1 coordinate 1,665,142, forward strand.
CCGAGACAGAAGGTCTTAACGCCGGATCTTGTGAGTACGAGGTCTAAAGAACGGCAAGCAATAATAATAACAAAGATAAACTCTTTCCATACCTTACACCTTAGCCATGCCACGCGACAGTGTTTCAATAATGACGGCAAAAGGGGTATATACCGTAACTTACTGGGGGGCCAGCCCAAAGCCGCAAGCATCGCCAACGATAGCAGGCTCGCGCTATCAGAAGTAAAACATATTGACGATATCAGCACAGAGACTATTATTATTATCATGACCCGTCGCCAGCCAGCCAGCCAGCCCAGGCCCGGGTCCAGCCAGCCCACGTGCGTGCAGCTGCACTCCCGCCGCACGCCCGCCTACCTGCTGCTGCTGCGGTCGATATATCACCCACATATACAGCGACGCCTCACCCCATCAGCCCTATCCACATACCGTGCGGCGGGCTTGCAGGCTGAGCAGGAAAGCCTCCCGGTGCACAAGCGATCGGTGGCTGGCTCGTGTGGGAAGCTAGGAGGATCCCATCAACCGGCACGTGGTGCGGTGGGAAGCCTCGAAAGCCAAAAAAGATACAAGCTCTCCGTGCGTTATCCTGCTTTTCTCGCGGGCGCGTTAGCTCCTCCGATGGGGCACCTTTTTGCTTCGGCTTACAGAACGCGTGGCGGGATCATGTCAAACAATGCGGAATTTTTCATAAAGTTTCCGCGAGCAAAGCGTCTCTCGTCGTGAGTCCGCGCGCTTGTAAGGGGAGGGCAGTGTTTGTGCGCTGGAGCGCGGTGAGTTGTCGGACGCGCTACGTGGGCGGAGGATGCCGCACGCGCGATGACATTCCATTCCATACTATTGGATTTTTTCTGGGTGTTAGATAAGCCTACGGTGAGGGTGTTATTTCGGCGGGCTAGAACGAAAATGGTTATTGCTTTCCGAGCGTAGGCCAGAATGAGGAGCCTCCTAGGCTGGCCGTTAGTGTGTGTCCGGTGTCGCTGGGGCGTTGCGCTGGTGAAGCGAGCGTGAAACGGTCGACCGGAGAGCACGTCACCGCGGTGAGAGACAAGTATACCCGCCAACGTAGAAGTTCTGATGGAAGAACAGGATGGGCCTGGTCTAGGCCCTTCATCTACCCCGGACTCTTGCAATGGTCCAGACGCAGTCACGCAGAGTGCCGTTGGTGAGATCACAAGCAGAGTCTAGTGACGCTGGCAGCGAGTCAAAATTTGGCGCGCACAGGCTGGTTCCGTGTCTCTGCCACTCACGCGCCAGCAAAATAGAACGGGTCGAAATCGCGGAGCCGGTGGAGAGGGTGGAAGATTTGCATTTTGTGCCCATGGAGAAGCGATCAGGGGGATGGGATGTGCCTGGTGTTCCTTTGCGGGCGGACGCGCTCTCTGTCTGACAGGTCCAATAATCCCGTAGGATGTCTGTCCCGAGCAGGGATTGTTTCGACCAAGGGTCTTATTAGCCTGGCAAGTACCTGGCAAGTATCGTATTGCATTCGTATACGAACAGGAAGGGATTAGCGGGTGCTTTGGCGACATGTCGGACGCGCTGGAAAGCCTGCGATTCAGCAGGCATCGCGTGGGCAGGGCGAACAGTGCCTGAGCGGATCCTGGGGTCCATGTCAAGAAGCAAGAGTTGCACGGCTGTTGTGACAGGATCTGTTCCCGGCAGCGATCTCGCGTGGTAGAGCAGGTTAAGGGTGCATGTTGGCTGCGCTTGCGGCGTCAAGCACACACGAGGCTGGACGGAGCAGACGATACCAAAACGTGCGCTTCTTCGCAAGCGTCATGTGCCTAGTGTGTACACGCACCGTACCGCGCTACAGTCTATAGATCCATACACCAAGAAGAGCTATCACGACGGGAAACATGCTGCTCGGCTCCAACCGCGGTGCTGCACTGTTGCACAGCACTCCGCTTGCGAAGCTTGTTCGCCTTTTTGCCTCTCGGCCTCGCCGGTCCGAATCGCAGCAGAGTGCCCACCCAGCGTCCGGGCTCGCTTAATCGTCTCTGTGATTGGGCGGATGCTGCAATCCCAGCGATCCTCCAATATTTGGTCGCAAGCGAAATATGTAGCGGGAACTGGGACAAGGCCAGCAGGCAGGACTGCGCGATATTTCTGTTGCTGCTGATGTCGAAACCGTGGGAGTGGAAGAAGCAATTACGGCCGAATGCAGCAGCTGCATTCGCTTGTACGGGATTGATCGCGCGTCCCAAGGTACTGTATAGCACGGCAACGGGAGTGCAGAGCGCGGTGCGAGCGATCACAGCATGCTTTTGACAACAGGGCGATGTCGCCGCCCTGCGAGCAGCCGCACTGAACAAAGAAGCCACGCTGTCAGCCCATACCACGTCCCCGGGCTCGCGGGGAGCAGCAGGGCGACGCAAGCCATGTCAATCACCCGGGAGATGCCACGCTTCCTGCTGGGAGTCTATCTGGTAGTCTATCTGTGCTCTGGCGTTTGGTGAACGCCATGCCGCCGTAGTTGAATGTCAAGCAGAGCCGATCTCCAAATGCCCGGCGCCCCAGCTCACGGTGTGGCGGGCGAGTGCAGCTTGCAGGCAGGCAGGCAGGAGATCTCAGCGGCACAAGCAGACAAGCAGCAGCAGGCGGAGGGTGTGAGCACTGAATACTCGCGCTAGCTTGCTTTTCGCTGGTGACATGGAAGCCTGCCTGCTTAGAGACTGGCCGATGTTGTCCGGTGCGCTTGTGCGGCCTCGTGGCGTGCTGCGTGCGCTGCGTGCACAAAGGCCAGAGAGGCAAGAGTTACGCAGAGCGTGGTGGCACAAACGATCTATCATCACACACAGCAGTAGTCACACACGGCAGCAGCGACGGGGGATGTGGATGGCTTGATGCTATTCTCACGACACCTCCACCAGCACGTGGATGTGAGGAGAGGTGCAGAGATCGGGTGCAAGCCCAACCGCCTCCCTGGCGCCAGCGCCCCCAGAAACGCCGCACGAAGATCCGGCAGGCTTCCGAACCCGTCCGACATCAACGACTGACACACCCTGTTACCTGTATGCAGCGGTGCTCGCCTCATGCGCTTGGTATGCAGCTCCGTGACGGATCAGCGACTCGCTTCATGTCGTTCGCCTGCAGGAGAAGGGCTTTTTCGGACCCAGCAGAGCGAGATGACAGCCGCCATGTCGGCACACCACGCTGCTGATCAGAGACCCTGTCACGCAGGCGAAATGAGTTGCGCGGCTAACTTTCTGCGGAGGCACTCCTGTACATCGCAGCAGCAGATCAGGCTTTGTTATTCGCGCCGATTACGGTTATGAGTGACGACTTTAGATGTTTCCCATTTCCCGCGCTGCATTGTTTAATTTCCAGGCGCGGCTCAGCTGCTCAGCTGGGTTGGGAGCGGACGAGACGAGGCGAGGCGCAGGGCCGCCTTATTTGGGCGTGCGATCGCCGGCGCGCCGCTCCCTGGACCTGGTTTATTTAGACGAGGCAAGAAAAACAAAAAAGGCAGTCGCAGAATAGCACTGTCCGACCGCGGTAAGGACGGGTTTGCTTTTTTGTCTCAGCGACCCAGGCTCATCCACTCGATCGCGAATGGGCGGCGTGCATTGAGCAATGAGACCCCGGACTCGGGGCAGCGACGCTAGGCGGCGCGACGAAACACGCACTGATGACCAATGGTGAGGGACGGGCAGATCGTGGGCAGCATGGAGGGGCAGGCAGTGGTGGGAGAGGTGGACTGCAGCACTACTATCGTGCGTGTGTGGGTGGGTGGAAGCAGCGTGAAGAAGGATGTCCTGTACATACAGCGGTCGCTTGGAGCCCGTCGTCCGTGTGTGGGATGGCGCAGGTCGCTGCAACGGGCGGGCTCGCGGTGAAAGATGCTTCTTGATCGAGATGGATCGAGCCGTCTTCGTCGACAAATGGACCGACAGACGGGCAGAGATACCGGCAGGGCGGGGCAGACACACGGACAGACATCACGAGACTACGAGACCGGGCCTGCGGACGGACAGACTCACTGCTGGCAACAGGCAAAGCAGGCAAACGATAGCGCGACACAGACGCAGACACAGGCCAGGCCAGGGGACACAGGATGGGATATTATCATTTAGACTCAAACATGCGGAGAATTCCTGGGGAGCGGAATTGAGTTTTTGGGAGCAATATTGGCAGGCTCCGTGGTGCATCAGGTGCATCGCCAAAGCATCGCCAGATGGACGGGACAGACAGTAGTGCAGACGGGCAGACAGACAGAGCGCAGAGACAGACGACAGACACACCCTAAGATAGCGCGGCGGGCGATGCCGCGAGCGGTGCAGCAACAGGTGCAGCGCGCGTGTATCAGCTCGCTCGCCTGCTCGCCTGCGCGCACCTCACAGGCTTTTTGCGCAAAGGGCTCGACAGGCTCGACGGGCTCGACGGGCTCTCGACTGGCTCCTGGTGGCTCCCGCGATGGTTCGAGCGTGCAGCAGCTCCCGCCGGCAGTCCAGATCAAGGCGCTCAGACTGCGTGGTGATCGTAAGCCGCGCTAGCCATGCTGGCCCTCCTCACAGGCCTAGCCTGCCGCGCCGAACATGCCCAAGCTGCCCAAGCTGCCCTCTCACGTATATACATGCACGCCCGCAGGCGGCGCCTGGACCGTGTGTCCAGCCCTCGACCGCCATCCGCGCGCCAGGCACCTAAGCTTAACAAAGGATCGCCACTCCCACGTCAAAGGACCCCAAGTCTACTCTCGCGCCACGACGACCTCACTTGCTCTGTGTTCTTGGACGACGACGACGACGACGACGACGATCAGGAAGAACGACAACGACGACGACATCAAACGATAGGACCGACGACGACATCATCATCATCATCATCATCAACGACCACTACCACAACGACACCCTCACTTCGTCCCGATCTCACCCCACCCTGACTCACTACGCTACCCATCTTGTGTCCGCATCTCACCCTCGTTGAATTGCCCGTCTCGTCGACACAAAGAAACCCCCCCTCTTCCCGTTGCACCGTCTCGCACGCCTCTGTGTAACGCGACGCCTGCACCACCCTCCTTCAGGCACCTCAGATCGAGCCCGCGCTGTTGGTCCCCCTCGCGCTGCTCCGATTGCTCGGCTACCACCTGTAAGCCTCATTTCCCAGGTCTTGGGCTTGGTAGCGCCTCACGCCTTACGCAACCTGTTCGGCGTCGTCCAGCACCTTTTGGACCGTCCTGCATATCTTCGCGTCACCTCGACCTAATCGGATCTCTCGTTTCCCTTGCCCAACTCGAACTCATCGACATCAAAGGCGCTTCTTCCCGTCCCATCGGTGTCTGCTCGAGTACAAAGCTTGACTGTATCCAGGACATTGGGGTCCTCACGTTCACAGCATTGCCACCGTGGTCCCGACCCTGCGGCCTCACATCAGATCGTGCTCTTCGTTACGACCGCACCGCGTCTGCACCCCTGACAACCGCCCTTCGTGGCTTCCCTCATCTCTCCTCCAGGGCATTGCCTTCCTGGTGGTAAGCCGCTCTCTGCGAATCACAACTCCTACGTACAACCCCTGCCGACTCCGCCGGCAGATCAGACTCGGCCTCTTAACCCATTCGATCGTCTCAACGCCAACGTGGCTACCTCAGTGGCGTTTCCTCCTTCGATGAATACCTTCCCAGATGCAAGCAGCTTTACCTCAAGAAGGCCAAATGCTTCTACCTTGCCGACCTTTGAGCTTCCGCCTCCACCACTAGCCAACCTGCAGACAAAGTTCCACACTCCCGCCTACCCCAATCACTCAACACAGTCAGTTCCCACAACGCTCACGAGTGTCGGTAACCTTCTGACGCCGCCTAGCCACGGTTCTCTGGACGGTCTAAGCCCATCCTCGGGAGCGACAACTGCCAGCTCTTTGCCTTACACACCGGGTCAGTACACGCCCAACAGTAGTGCGTGGTCAGCACCCCCAAGCACACAATACGGATTCCAGTCGTCAGCACAGCACTTCAGCAGAGGCCACATCTTCTCACCTTCGCTAAATTCGATCGTGCGTGGAAATCACTCACCGACTGCATCCGAGAGCCTACCACCTCCACCTTACGAGCTGCCTCAGTATTCCGCATCAATGTCGATGTCAATGTCTGCACCAAGCCTACCATCGCACCACCACCACCAACAGCATCAAATGATTGGGAATGCGATGATGGGAGGTTCAGCATCTGCATCTGCGGTGACTCAGCCGTCTCCAGTGCATTCACAGGATGCATTCGCTAGACCTCCACCTACACCTTCGTACTACGGCGGCTCGCAGCCGTCGAGTACGCCACAGCAATCATCCTTCCCTTACTCCACAGGCCCATCGCCAGTACTGCAGAGTCCCGGTAGCGCTGGTGGCCACATGGCGCGCGCGTCACCAGTCAACGGCCATGGTCCCATCCCGCCTCTCCACTCTCAGGCACCTGCGTACCAACAACCCCGCACCTCTTTCACCTATCCTCCTCTTGGACCCGTGCTTTCCAATGTCGGCAATCCCAACGGCCAGCTTGCGCTTGTGAACGGCATGTCGCACAGTATGCCAATGCACTACAACAGTGGACACGCTGCCATGCAGCAGATGTACGGCCACCACATGCCACAACAAAATGCGCAGACCGACCGTCCCTTCCGTTGCGATCAATGTCCTCAAAGTTTCAACCGAAACCACGATCTCAAACGCCATAAGCGCATTCACTTGGCTGTCAAGCCCTTCCCTTGCGGACACTGCGACAAGAGCTTTTCACGAAAAGACGCTCTCAAGGTACGTTTTTACTTCAGCTCTGCAATCATGATAGATCACAAACTAACACTTTCCACAGCGCCACGTTCTTGTCAAGGGCTGCGGCAAAGCACACGCCACCACAGAAGTCAAAGAGGTCGACGGCTCGAGTTCGCCCTCCATGAAGAGCGAGCACGAGATGAGTCCCGTCGTCACTGCTTCGGCGTAAAAGAAGTGTCGATTCACTTCGCCACTTCTTTCTTTCTTTATTCTTTCCTTTTGGAAACTCTCAAAGAGATGGCCTAAGACCGGGACCTGTCCGGCTGTCACTTTTCTCTCACGCTCACGCTTATTTCACGAGTTTACACGGATCGATACCCTTTACCTTTTATTTCCACTATATCTTAAGCAGTTTCTTGCGAGGCGCTCTTGTTTGTTTCCCATGCGCCATCTCTGTTTGCTTTTCCGCCTCTTCGTCTGTTGCACATGCCTCCATCCGGTGTTGGTGGAGAGCTCTGGGTGTTCTTTTTCTTGTTCTCTCTGGTATATATATATCCACCTGTACTATCTTTTTTCCTCTTGGAAATCCGTTATCATATTTCCGAATATGCGCCGGGCTGGGCAGTGGTTTTTCTCTTTTTTGAACTTGGGGCATTCGTGAATGGTCGCCTGCATGTGTTAGGTGAAGATTTTATAAGACTTGAGTGACTGGGTTTGGGATTCGAGCTATGAGTACACAGGACATGTTATCCACTTCCATGGGAGTCGTGACTATCGGTATCGTTCTGGGAGAAGGGAAAGGATGGCAAATAGCACCGGCGGTAATCTACATATTTCGAGCTCATGTTGTTGCCATTATATCCTTTCCATACTCTCCAGAGTCTTTTACGTGCAGTGGAAGCGGCCTGGTGATCGCGTTTGGCGGGCCCGACGTTGTGGAAGGCTTGGCTGCGTGGTTTTGGCTCCACATTCGTGTTCCACTTTTGTAGACTTCACTCTTCTCTTGTGGTGCATGCGCCGGCCACCTCTGCTCATTCTTTTGCACGGAAAGCTATCTGTCTGCGGTTCTTGAGATGGTTTGTTGATGGCGCGCGCTTGCATGAGATGAAACCGTGAAGATGACGGTGGTTTGCTGTGCCTGCGGTGGCATGTACAGCTAGCAACGTGGCCAGCGCATGGCAGGTTGAGGCCATGGGCTTCTGATGCAGCCCTCGTGAATGGGAAAGTGATTGCCAATACTGATTTTCAGAGGTCAACTTCCTGGTAGAGTGAGTGGTCAAGAAGAGCACCTCGATCTTTACGTGGTTTCGCGCGCGAAAGACGCGTGGTCAGGCGTGACAAGAGAAGGAAAGACACATCATCTCACGTTGGCCCGCACTCTCGTGTCACGCATATGTATGTGTAGTGATTGATGTGCAAGGTTTGTATTGTGTAAGGTATATTCTTTTCCTCTACCAAAGGCTTGGCGGGCACATTCCTCAGGCCCTGAAGCCCATAACAAGAGCAAGACACGAACAACCCAATCACCAACGCGCTCCATTCCATCCCTATCGAGTCCGTACCACCCAAAGTATTCCAGACGGCTTGGTTCTCTCGACGTCGGCTCTGCTTGGTTTTGTGCTTGCATCTCATTTCATCTTCCTCGCCCATTGCACGCACCTTCCTCGCAACATCACACTTTGTGGAAGAAGCGTGGCACACTTTCCACCTCGCCCGCCACCCCACCGATAATCGGCAACCTCCACGCAGGCCATTGTTTAGCCCAGCTTGTGGCCTTGTTTGCTCGCCCTCTCTGCTCCCTTGCGAGCAGCACATCAACAACAACATCGGGCTTGCGTTGCTGCATAAGCCGTCCGCTCGTTTTCTTCGCCCCGAGGCGCGCCACGCCAACTCTACCACACCCCATCCCATGCTCTCTTACGGGCAATTTCTCGACTGCTGAACCAGCTACGTGGGCAGTGACTTTTGGATACGTGCAACTCTCGAACATCGTTTACTCAGCATCTCGTGCAGAGTAGCCGTAACGCAGACATCTCCTCGCCTATACTCTACTCGGCACATCATAACCGCCGTCAGCCAATACTCGTATGCGAGCTCGTCCTCCCATCTTGAACCATATCTCCAATGGCCGAGAGATACCGCAGCAACCGAGCAGCACAAAAACGGCAGCCTCTCAGCGTACTAGCTAATGGAGCAAACTCTTCCCCTCTCACCCGCCTGCCCTTCAAGCATACCAAACAGCCGGCAACCTCGCCCATCGCCTTGCCACACAACGAGTCCCTCATCGCCAATGGCTCTCTCACTGTCCGTGATGGACACACCAACTCGCCCGAGCACAAGCGCATCTCTCAGATTGCGGGCGACAAAGAGCGCGACTCCAAGCGCAACTCCGCTATCTCCACTGCTTCAACAACTGCTTCCGGACGTAAGCGGAAGACATACATCGGACACTGGCAGCTCGGCAAGACAATTGGCAAGGGAGGTTGCTCGCGAGTACGAGCCGTACGACACAGACACACTCGTCAATATGGCGCCGTCAAAATCATCGCTCGGTCGACTGCAGAGAGCACTCGTGCCCAGAGCCTGGCAAATCTCATCGAGAGCAGCAAAGTCAACGCCTCCCCAACCGCGACTGGCTTCAAGCCCATTCCGTACGGCTTGGAGCGGGAGATCGCTGTCATGAAGCTGTTGGAACATGACAACATTGTGAAATTGTTCGACGTTTGGGAGAATAGCAACGAGCTCTATCTTATCATGGAGTACGTAGAAGGCGGCGAGCTTTTCCACTTCGTGGAACAGAGAAAGGGACTTCACGAGGACGAGACAGTCATCATCTTCCGGCAGATCATTGCAGCATTGCTCTACTGTCATCGTATGCACATCTGCCATCGAGACCTGAAACCCGAGAACATCTTGCTGGACCCTACCAGCATGACTGTCAAGCTGATCGACTTCGGGATGGCCGCCTTGCAGACTGACGGGAGGTTGCTCAGCACGCCATGTGGAAGTCCGCACTACGCTGCTCCAGAGGTAGTTAGCTCCAAGCCTTACGATGGAAAACAGGCGGATGTTTGGAGTTGCGGTGTCATCCTGTATGTCATGCTTACGGGAACTACACCCTACAACTATGGGCAAGAAGGCGACATTCGCATATTGTTTCGCGACATCGCCAAAGCCAGATACTACATGCCGGATGAGCTCAGCTACGAGGCAAAGGACCTCATCCGTCGCATCTTCGTTCCGGACCCAAAGCGTCGCATCACCATGGACGAGGTTTGGGACCACCCATTGCTGCACAAGTACGACAAAGAATTTGGCTTTAACGGATCAATTGGTACGAAAGAGGCTGCGATCGGACCGGCACCAAACCTCGAAGATTGGACGATCAAGCGTTCGTCGGACGTTGATCGTGACATCCTGCGCAACATGCGGACGCTATGGCACAGCGAGCCCGAGTCCAGTCTTCTGCGTAAGCTTACCAACGGAGACATCAATCAGGAGAAGGTCTTTTATGCTGCACTCATGAAGCACCGCGAGGAGAATTTGGAAAACTATGAGGGTGACACCGAAAGCATGGGCTATTCTGCCAGCGACTACCACCATAGTCAACCGCCCAAACCATCCAACATCCCACCCCTTCCACTCGACATGCAACATCGCTCACAATCGCAATACTCCATCTTGAACGACGAGCATCTTCGGCCAAGCCACAGTTTCGTTGAGCCTCCGCCTTCCGTCAGCAGCTATGATCCATACAGAGCCTCAAGAGATCCGCTGTTTCCTCGAGGCGATCGTGAAGAGTTTGTTAGTGTCATCGTTCACCGTAACAATAGCAGCAGCACCAGGAAAGCCAGCGTTGCACGCAGTCTTCGCCACCCGAATTCCCTCAGGGTAGAAATGCTCAAGCAAGGAAATCGAGGCAGCTCGAACTACTCCAACTCCAGCTTGACTCGCTCTGGTCGTAGCAGAGGTTCAATCCGCCGGTCATCTTTGTCCAAACACTCTCTGACAAGCTCGGCCTGGCCTAGCAGCCCTCCCATCATCGCTCCCATGCGGCCATCAGATGTCCATAAGCGTGGTGTAAGCTTTGGTCATGTCAGAAGAACATCTACTGCAAGTGCTTTGACTTCACAAGACTCTACACAGCTTGCCACTCCTGCGACTCCCCAGCTTCCCGACTCGATTAAAGAACGCCGAGCGGTTAAGATGTCGAGCTCTCTGAATGCGTCGACTCCTAGCCCGACAGCTCACCTACAGCAGATTGTGCGCTCTCGCAAAGACAAAACACTCGCTCTGGAGACCCCTCGCATCAAGGTACGCAAACCGGTCGACACACCAATACAGAACATGCGCAGCGATATCAGGAAACACAGTGTCGAGCTTGAAAAGGCGTGCCAGGAGGCCTTCTTCCGCGACTCTGTCGGCTCCAGTCTGACAGCCAAGACCTCTAACAGCGAAAAGGCAAGCCCTTACGATACACCACCGTCGTCCATCTCGAGGAAGTCCCCCATGTTTGACAGATTGCCATCTCTGCCTACGACTCGTCCGCTCCCTGACTTGCCGAAAGATACACCGAACACATATCTACAACGTACACTTGGCGAAGCGAGAGAGAAGCTCGCCGCTTATAGAGCAGGTGGGGAGGACAACACGGCAAGGTTCGATGAGGTCATGAAGATGCTGGAGACTATACTGCCCGAGACTGGCACGTCAGAGAAGCGCCTGGTGTCTGCGCCGGAGGCTCGCACACCTGATCATCTCGGAGGCTACATGCCCATCATTTCAGAAGAGAGCGATCAGCGTAGCAGTAAAGATGGCACGGGCAATTGGCGTTCGGTCACTGATCCGACACCATACAATCGCCGCAACGAGAAACGACTCGAGAGGCTGCCAGAGGACAAGACCATCCGAATCGTCCCTGCATCGTCGCCTGCTACCGTTGCGCCACTGAACGTACGCAAACGTAGCACCAGCAGTGACGATGACCTTCACACTCCAGTACAGCGTCTAAATGTGCGTACTTCGAACAACCGATTGGACAAAAAGCGCAGCATCGAACCGATTGCCATCTTGGAACCGATCGAAGAGGACTCCGTCCTCCAGAGCCCCACTGCCGTTCGCAAGAAGAAGAGCTGGTTCGGTTTGGCGAGAAAGACGCCAGAGCCTGACTTAGCATCGGCCAGACCTGAGGCCACTTCAGCAGCCTTGGATCTTGGTGACCCGTCTGCGAAGCGTTCGTCGTATGTCTTGAGCAAGTTACAAAAGCCGCTGCCACAAGATCCTCCCGTATCTGCTTTGAGCAGCGAGTTCCCAATCCGGAAGAAGAGGTTTGGTGGAGGCAAGACGGGCTTCTCAAAGTGGTTGAGCATGAAAAGCGCTGACAAACATGATGATGGTGACACAACTGGTGAGTCCCACTGTACATCGCCTCGAAGTCTGGAAATGATTGCTAACGTATGCACGACAGTTATGACCAATGTAGGAAGCACATCACTGGACTCACTCTTCTCTTCAGCATCCCCTTCGCCATCGCTCGACAGCACAGTGAATGCCACTTCCAGCTCTGGCCCGGAGCGCTCGTGGTTCGCACGCTTCCTCAACATCAAGCCTGCTTCCAAGCTTCTTTGCTTCTCCATTCCACGCGGTCGTGCACGACAGGAGCTCGTCTTGCTCCTCAAGGCTTGGCAGCGTCACGGTGTCCGCGACCTTGAATACTCCCGCGAGCATAACAGCATCTACGCGCGCGTCGACAAGAATAACACCTTGAACCTCAAGCCAGTCGCCTTCCGCATCGAGCTCTTCGTTGTGCTCGAGCATGGCTGCAAAGTGGGCTTGTCGATCGCCCGATTTGTGCAAGTTAAGGGCGCCGCGAGTGGTTTCAGAGGTGTCATTGAGGTCATTGATGAAGTCATGAGGAAGAGGAAATGGCTTGTCGAAGACGAGGAGAAGGTCAAGGCTTTGTGCGAGGTCGTTGGCGGTTAGGCTGCTTTGGCGATGACGATTTTACTACCGCTGACCCGGACCCTGCGCAACGCCGCCAGCACCACCATATGGTATGACTTGGGCGTGAGGCTGGACGCATAATCCTCCTCGAGCATCTTGCTTGCATCTGCATTTCAGCAGCATCTCTCACAATGAGTCTTTCCATTGCATCAACGCCAGCATTATGGATTCGCATTTGCTTTGAGGACAGTGCGTCCTATTGCGTATTGGAAAACCGCGACAATAGCGTCCGGCAGGAAAGGACAATCGTTTTGTGCATGGGAGCGGTGTTTTTTGTACGGCTGCTGTTACTGACATGCTTGCTTCTCTGTTTGCATATGCGTTTGCTGCATTGTGGAGGTCGATTCGAGCAACGATAATAGCAAGTTTTCTACCGTAGAGCGAATGAATAATGTATTGCTGATTAATTTGTGGACGTGAGAGGGGCGTGAACGTGTGGTATTGGTCCATGCTCGCCGCATACGTGTTATCTAAGTATCGATAGATTCAGAAGCTGTAAGGGCTTGGAGAATAGATTGTGTTCGCAGCATGAGCGTCACTCTGCTTCTCAGTGTAGATGATACGCCTAATTGATTTTAAATCGAAATTTCGAAGCTATTCAATGGCTAAAATTCGCTAGTATAGTGCTAATCCTTCCGTTTCTAACGGATTCAAAAACGTAGTTGACTACAAGTGGGCTCGCTACCTAGCCTCGCTACCTCCATTGTTCTGTCGAAGTATGATTACCCGTTCTAGATATATTGGATTATACAACTCTAATGGTGCTTGCATGCATATCCTTCCGTGAGACTTAGTCAGGCTGAAACAGGGCCATTTGCCTCTTCTCATATCCGGACTGCAACTTTGGTAATTTCTCCACTACTGAGATGCAACTTTATGCATATTAGGCTCGTTGTAAATCTGCATCTGTGCTTCTTGGTTACGCACCCAGTTTCACATCACATCATTCGGGCTGCAATGCAGCTGGCGTGTGCGAAGCGAGAGACAGATCCTTCATGCAGCCTGCCTCTCGAAATGTCCTATTGCGCGTTGGGTTTCACATCATGTCATTCAGGCTGCAATACAGCTGTCGTGCACGTTGCAAGAGACAAATCCTTCAAGCAACCTGCATCTTGATCTCGGTTGGGCATCCATCGTGATTATTCCAAATGATGTCTGCCGTTTAGGCTGTGACGTTGCCTTTACGTTGCGTTGCGCGATAGGGACCAGGGGAAATGTTGTGGACCTGCATGCACATTCGACTAAATGCGCATATGGATGCTTCCATTAATTAAGGACGATCTTGAGCGGTCGGTCGCAGAGACAACCGTTCGCGGTGCCAGTGGCCGATTTATGCCGAGATGCCATTCAGGCTACGGCTTCCGGGAGATGCTGAGCGCTGGGCGACTAGGGTTGGTCTATATGAAGGCGCATGAAAAGACTTATCATTCAGTGCTATCCAAAGGTATGGAAACGATGTGACAAGCATGACATAAGCCCACTTCTATGGCTTGACACTAAAGATGTCACTCGGTCCAACTAACCTGATGCAGTCGTATAGCAGAACGCCGCACGATCCTTCCGCCGGACCGCGCAAGCTTGAAGTCAATATTTCCTAGATTTGCCCGAGTCCCCGACTGCGTGCACCGACTGCATCTCCAAGTGCCAGATTCTCCTAATCTCTGACGTGAGGAAAGATAACAAGGATCACGATCAAATATCGTAGTGATATAGCCGGTGGAGTCTTATGCACCAAGTCCACGAGTCAGATGTTTCCAAGGAACCAGGGCTCCAGGGTGTCCACCACTCGCTTGATCTCGGACCGCGCTCATCCATGTCCCATATGCTCGGTCATTGGATACGTCGCAAATGAGTGGATGCCAAAAGATCGCTCGGGTCGGCCCAGGCTGCCTTCGAGCGTTGACACGGTGGAGACATGACGGCCCGCGGAGATCGGAAAGGCCTGTGTCTGTTCGACAGTGACATGCCTCTCAGCCAGAGAAGCGAGCTCATCGGCGCAACGGTTACTGCAATAGGCAGGTCGTTTGCAGTCTACAGTCCTCTCGAGCCCAAAAGCCCAGTTGGCAGGGCTGGCAGCACCTCCGACGTCGCTTTCGTCGTGACGCGGTCGCACTACATACGCACTCCCACATTTCTTTCGACTGGAGATTTGTGGAGTTAACAACCAGGGCCCGGTTGAACCCACCCAAGTCATGATGCCGGGTGCCCCCTGAGAAGGTGCACGCGAACAGCACGTTGTGGCTGGTGGTCGGGGTGGATCCTGCGGCGAATGATGCACCGCGATGGACGCCCGGCGTAACTTTGCTCCAGCCTCCGGCGGTGTTTTGTTTGGAGGTCAGCGTCAGCGGTATCGTCACGAATGGAACTTGCCGGGTTTGTGCATCATGGACATTGTGAAGGGGCAAATTTTTTGTTTCAGCGTAAGTAGTGGGAACCAGGGCTTTGAGTAGTGGCCGTGGAGAAACCGGTTATCTATGTGGATTAAAAGTACCTAGTCAAAGAAAGGACGAAATTTTCTGAAGAGACCAGTGATGGCCAAGAATTCACTGAAGGCATTTCGCGGCAGCAGAAATCGTCTGGTAATCATAATGTGATGTTAGCCAGAGGTTTTCAGCATTGAGTGCTGGCAGGTCTTGCTGATTCGCATTGAATTAACGGGATTTGGAATTGTATTTTGGCCCTTCGCAGTGTTCATACAAGATATCCCAGCATCGACCAGAAAAAAAGACTCCGTCATAAAATACCAGGACTCTTCGTGTATAATGGTCCTGTGATTCCCATAACTGTGACCGAGTCCGTGTTAGCCCCGTTGCTACTGTTATGCCAGAAAACAATGCCTGTGGAATGCAACCCCCAATCCTTTCCCTCGAGCTCGCTGGGTACATCTCTTCATGCTTTCATGCAGATGCCACTCATTCCTTCTGCCATGCTAACTTCCCACACATCGTGTAGCAACGAGCATATCCCTCATCTTGAAAATTATCGCATTTCTGGTCTGTGTCTGTGTAGTAGAAGTCTGCAGCTTTCGAGTGAAATTCCGCGCTTTGAAGCTGAATTCAAACATGGTGCCCGCCATTGTTCTCGCGTCAAATCGAATATCTTTCCCTTGACCTTCGACAGATCTACAGTTGTTGCGGCTTCCCTTTGTGACATTTCCAAGGTGTTATTGACCGGGCTTGCTGGTGTAGGACCGGTGGTCGGCTGGAGATCTCATGCTCTGCTCTGATGCTCCATAGGGCGCAGGCTCGCCGTACCACTGATTTCCATACGGGTGTTGGCTCGAAACAGGCGATGCTGAGACCGAGCCTGGGGCCTGAAACATGTAAGGATGCTGCTGGCCATATGGCATCATCGGGTTTCCCATGGTCGCTGGATGAGGCGCAAGGGTCGGCGCTTGCGTCGCGTTAGAAGAGCCATATGATACTGTACCAGCTGGCTGCCCGTCGTGTGAAGGTTGTGGTGGGTATCCCACACCTGAAGGTATATATCCTTGGCTTCCGACTTCTTGTAGGTGGCCGTAAGACATTGAACGCGCCATTTGCGACTGGTTCCACGCTTGCGCTTGCGCCTGATTGATAGGATATTGGAAAGCTCCCTCTGGGTGTTGCATTTGTGGTGCGGCTGCCGATGGTGCGTTGTTGGGGAACGGAGCAAAGTCCGCGGTTGATGGTACAGTAGGACTTGATCGATAGTACTGTGATTGCATGCTGTCCCTTGCTCTGTTCATGGATCCGCTGGGCGAACTGAGATCACCGACCTGCTCCCAATGTCGCTGACCGTCCGCTGATGAAGGCTGAAATCCGTACTCCGCTGGAGGCATTCCTACACAATCGTGACTGGCGAGGGGATGGGATGGGTGACCTGGCATTATTTCGCCCTGACTAGGGTACGCGCCTCCATGGCCAAGAGGAAGAACAAATCCTGGTCCAGGAGGAGCATTTGAAGGGAGAGATG
Organism: Cladosporium colombiae; assembly: GCA_026122715.1. Classification (NCBI taxonomy): domain Eukaryota; kingdom Fungi; phylum Ascomycota; class Dothideomycetes; order Cladosporiales; family Cladosporiaceae; genus Cladosporium; species Cladosporium colombiae. The sequence continues at coordinate 1,681,798 of JAKZFA010000005.1, forward strand.
GAAGTGAGGCAAAGCTCCCGTATTGGCGACTACGTTCGAAGGATCTTCCTGAGGCCAGCTCTGGGGGTGAAGGTGAGACTGCTGACGATGGGACGGATTCAGGTCCAGGTTTGGCTCCAGATTGAGACCGAGTGTCTAGCATCTGCTGTTGATCGACCGGATAGAAAACACACTCCTTCTTGAGCCGAATGCAATTATGGCATCGGTCTTGAGAGTCTCCTTCTGCGAGGAGGCACCGTATTTTCCTTCTACGACAATGAGCTATACCGCGAATTAGCATCGCACATACAAGCCACTCGGCGCGTGTTGACACGGCACAAGGGACGGGTGGCTACATCGGGGCGGCAAGGGAGGAGCATACCACATGCAATAGATATTCTTTGGTAGCCCAGCTTGTTGCGTTTTTTATCTTCTGAGTCTGACATGCTGTTGGTTGTCGAGTGCGGTGGGGTTGGATCAGAATTCGAAAGCTGTTCACTCGTGGTTAATATTGTGGTTGGCCTGCACTTTTGGACACGGAACACCGATGTTTGTGGGGCGCCTTCGAAAGCAGGCGCGTTTGCACCAGTCAGGGCTCCCAGTTCGCTCAGGATGGGCGACGCTGATGTGTCGTCTCCCACGAACATGGTAACGGGTGTGTGGCATCCATGCTGCGGCATGTGGTAGGACATACTTTTTGATTGGCGTCTGGGGTCCCGCACACGGGAGGTTGCCCAGCAGGATTAATGATAAGAAACGAACCTCAGGTCCTAGAATGGGCTGCAGACGCAAAGTGGCATTGCCAGGGAGGAACGATGCTTGGAAAAGGCCGGCTCAGTCCGAAAATAAGTGATGACGAAAGGAGCATGCAGCAGCGTGAACACCCAAAGACGGCACGTTAAGGGAGATGCCACGTGCGGCGACCGGCTCCAGATATGAGATCGACTGTAGTGGCAGAAGAAAGGTGCAGGAACCAACGGGAGATCCCAATAAGACGTCTTGAGCGAACCATAAATGTGGCGCCAGCGAAAGGTTCGGCAGGGCACGAAGCGAGACACAGGGACGAGGCCTGTGCCGATATCTTTAGGGTACTCTAACATGACCTCCTCCAAATGCATAGGAGTGATATCCTGCATTCATGGCGGACATCTCAGTGGGCCTAGGGCTGCGATGGAAGACGGGCACGCCGAAAGGCATTGCTCGCCGCCTGATGCGGTAATGATGTGCACAACGCGTTAAAGACCGCTGGCGGGATTGCTGTGGCGAAGACCAGTGGTAGGTGACGTGCGTACATCTCCAGTACCCACTCTGAGATTCCAAGTCCACATTGGCTGCTGCTCGAGGGTCGACAGGGATTGAAGCATGGATCCCTCAATGCACTAGACGGGCCCAAGAGGATCCTTCTTGGCTATTGGTTGTGTGTGATTGATGAGCTCGAGGGCTCTTACTCACTCCTTCCTGGTGCTTTTCGCATCTCCATCCGATGAGCCGACAGCGCTAGCGCACACAATGGCATCGTTATTAGCTCATGAATGTGTGTCGCGATCCTTCGTAGTGCATCACGTGAAGTGGTGCGCGTACTGGACTCTTGGGCTGCCAGGCAGGGCAAAAGACAGCCCTGGCTGGTACTAACAACAGTACGCGGTCCGGACCAGTGAGGACCAAGATGCGAGTTCCAGATCGTCCAGCAGCCTAGCAGATAATCCCTGACATGTGGCGCAGGCGGCCAAACGCTCCACGCCGCCCTACCGGGTAAGCAGGTGAGATGAGCCGGCAGTGCTGTGGCCTCTCGGCTCGCAACCGGCGCTTCTGGGGGCATGGGAGTACGTTGTCTCGCTGTAACAGCCGCCTGAATGCCGTGGCAGGCCTGAAAGGCCATTCGAAATCTGAAATGCCGGCAAAAAGAAGCCAGGAGCAGGCATCGTGGGATGCATGAAGCTGGAGCTGTTTTCGGCCATTCTCGACCATGCATGCACGCCAATTATGGCAACTCTCTCTCACATCGTGCGATCTGCCTCTAGCCACACCAAGTCCACCACTACGCCAGGATCACTCGGACATGCCGCCGTGTGATGTACACTCCATCCTCGACCTCGATGGGGTGGGAAGCCCGGGACTTCGATTGACAGTCAACGCTTCGCATACCTGCTAGCTCAAGGAGCCTGTTTTTCGCGGCAAATTCAAAATGATATGTAATGCACATTCGAGTGGAGAATCTCCACGGCCGGAAGCAAGGTCCTGCGTGCGCCCGCGTAGCAGCAAGTAGTGCAACTCCTATTACGCAAATCACGCTCGCACGATCTGGGGACGGACTTAACCTATCTCCTGCTGCCGAGTTGCAGAAAGGTGAGAAACCTTGGACAGATCGCTGCAGCTGCGGCGCGGCGTGGGTCGCAGGATTCCACATCATCACCTGTTTCACGACAAATACCAAGACGCGTGTGAAGTCCTTTTAGCCAGCCACTCGCAAGCTTCAGGAGTCCGCTCCAGGCATTGCTGACTCATCTTCTTTACTTGCCCAGGACGAACATGCCTCGGTTGGGGCGAGGATTGGAACTAGGGAGCGTACTAGTATAACAGTGCCAAAGCAGGAGATAGTGCTTTGGGCCAGATGAGGTACCGACGCTTGGCCAGTAGTGCCGGCGCGCCGTATTGCAAGATGCCTCGACTAACATCTCCAGTAGTCATGCTTTCATTGCCGGCCTCGCTCTCCGCAATATAACCGCTACCAAGGTGGACAACTCGCCAAGCCAGTATAGCGTTGCTCTGGGAGGTCGAAGCGATGTTCGGCTATTGGTCGCGTATACCAACATCCTCTCCTACGTCCGTATGCGTAGAGGGCGCAAGTAGTACTTACACCATTCGAATTCCCCTCCGTAGGTGTGATCAACCTGTCTGCACCACACCGTCATTCGACCTCGCTATGCACTGAAATGGTCGAATAAGAGCCACTGAAGGTGATTTCGACGTATCACTCAAATTTGGCTGCCATTAAGACAAAGTGAGCCCCCACTCAAGCAATGCCTTTTGCAGAGATCGGTCAAGCAGGGCGAGCAGGGCTACACAGATTAGAGTTACGCGCTGCTGTTGTGGCTGGCGTGGCTCAGTCCCAGAAGTCGGTTCCGACGATCCTCTAATCGGCGTCGGCACTTTCCCCGCAGGCCAAGCCGACGTCGTTGACGTTGAGACATGAACGCTTCTCCTAACGTGTGAACCTTTGGAAATGGAGAGTTACACGAAACACGATGTTGCACGTTGTAATTGGGACCCAACGAGGTTTGCACAGATCAATCTAACCCTTGATGACAGTTTGTTTTGTTTCGGTGGCCTTTGATCCCAATGCCATGGTTATTCGTCTGGCGTGGCCCATTTTGCTCGCTCACGTGATGCCCAGTCAGCATGCAGGCCATGCTTTCTAGCAAGCGCAATACCCCGTCTTGTTAAGGTTTTGCCTCACCATGATCTGCCAGAGATATTATGAGCTGTATCCTTGTCAAAGCATGAGATCTACAGTAGCTCGAGAGTAGTGCTGACATGAACGGAGGACGGTGCGCGCTCTTCCTGCACCCGGCAGCATCTCGGTCACTCCACATCAGAGACTCACCTTTCCGCTTTAAGGCATTCGAAGAAGATTATTTCGCGAACAACGCGAGCTCACTCGCTAAGTTAGTGAGCTTGCAAACTCGCAGTGGCTGAAACTCATCTCCGTCGTTTACACATCGTATACCTGAACTCTCTCTTCGATCCTCCGAGGTCGACTCTTTCACGCGATTTGGCTTAGTGCCAGCAGCGTTTTCCTCTTATGTAAGTATTGAGTCGTGTTGCTTTAAATCATCAGTAAGTACTATGTTCGTGTGGCGAAACTTGCAGATGCCTAACTGCATGATTCTGATGTTACGATCTGATTGACAAACAAGTCGTCAGTCAAGACGGAGCTTGCCTCGATAGATACAAAAACTAGCATCGCAATCTGAATTGATGCGTTAGCTTGCACGTTGATATCTGTGTGAATGTCAGCAGACTACGACATCTCCAATACAAAACATTAAAAACGCAGACTTGGGTCACCAGTTTCTGTCTCAATACCCAACTATGAGTTTGTGCGTGTAAGACTCTATTTTGTCGAGAATCGCGTCGATACTACCAGATCGCCCAGAGAGCTTAGCCCTCCAACTTTCACCTTCGTCATCGTATTGAGTGCTTGTAATCTACTCGAATCGAAGTCCAGTATACAGACCTCGGTCTTCACTCCGATGTTAGGCGAATCAATCACACTAGTTAGCTGTGTCTCACTTACGACTGGCCGCTAAAATATCGTGCTTTAATGGCCATATCACGCAGCTCGGTTCAAAAGAGCCAAGATTCGTTGTCAATCTGATCAAGCCGAAAACTTGGTAGCTTCGTGAACCCGAGCCAGGCTTCAATGTTTGGACGGAGTAGGCATCGCATGAATCCTGGCGGACTTGCGTGCTTGAATGATCGGTAATGGTGGATGAACGGACCTTGATGTGGCCGCAGATTAGTTTCGCAGGAACAATATTTGAACAACGTTGACCGGATCCTGACATGGCAGCCAAAGAAATAGCTTGGTCCGGGTCAAGCATTACGATGTGATATTAGGCAGGTCTGCCTTCGACCTGAAAGTCGTAGTAGTTGGGCCGAAGGCAACATGCATTGCGAAGATCATGATTCCAACAGCATATCTGTGGGGGCCACCTTGAATTCGATAAGCGTCTCTTTGCTGCATGCCTCAGAGGAATTTTGAGGCTGCAGTGCAACAATGCCGCCAAGTTTGCTTTGCCTGCCTGATTTCATCCTTCTTGTGCGCGAAGGCACTCAGTTATGTTTTTGTATGGAATGTCAATTGGTCCAGCATGACTATGCCAACGCCAGACATGCACAGCTCATACTGCCTGTCGTATCGCTTCCTCTTCACCTCAGAGGCCGCGATGGTGAGCTAGAAGGATCTTTCGTTAGGATCAATTGCGTCTTTTCGCTGACATGCATCATGTGCTGATGCATGTTATTTGACGCAGTGGGTCTCGTGGTCCTGGCATGCCAACGCAACATAGATCTCATGGTCGGTGTGGAATCTGGTGTAATGATGCACAGAGGATAGCCAGTCCACTAGAACACGATTACTCCAGAATGATGGGCAATGGCATAGCACGAAATGAGATCACAAGCCCGGTTTCGTCCGAGTTGTGAAACGTTGCAACAAGAAAACATGTTGCATTTCACAAACACCCTGGTGGATTGAGCATCATTGTTTATGCTGCACAACGCCATCACGTGGAGAAGACATCGTCGATGGCCCACATCGGAAGTAGTGCATGCCAATGAGGAGGTACTATGGCTGGTCTGGCCGTGTGCCTTCGAGGGCAAACGACAAGATCAGCCTGTTCTAGCCATGCTGAGCCAGGCCTCTAGGCGCCAGCTTTCTGACATTCACCATCATCATGACGAGCTTTCCAGGCGACGAGACAGGATAGCTCAGGCCAAGATGCGCGTGGACGTGCAAGCGGGCGCAGGTGACCGCCAGGAGGCTTGAGAGACTTCGTGGCAGTTCGACTTCCCCCCACTATAGAGCTGCCCTCAATGTTGATGTGACGTCAGAGATCCTCTATCGTTCACTCTCTTGCACATGTTAGCCCCGCCTGAATATGCATCTGTGTTTGGAGACGATGTATATATAAACCGTCTCTGTCTGCTACTCTTCTCCCATCCTACCACGACCGCATTCTCAATTCACATCAACAACCTTAACAACAAACAACAACCCCATCCAACCACCTTCAACATGTCTGACGCTCTGTGAGTATTATCGATCGACTTTCACGAGATAGTCTATCTTCTTGACATCGTACTTACAACTCCTCAGCCGCCAATCCACCACCGACAAGGCTGCCTCCAGCCTGAAGCCCGACTCCCAGAAATCTGGCCTTGAGCAGGCTGGTGACTCCATTAAGGGCGCCGCCGACAACGTTGCCGGCTCTGTCCAGCCCTCCGGCGAGAAGTCCGCCACCCAGAAGGTCTCCGACTCCGTCTCTGGCACCAATGACAACGCCTCCAAGCAGGGCCAGTCTGTCCTCGATTCCGCCTCCGAGACCGTTGGCAACGCCGCTCAGTCCGCCCAGGATGCCCTTGGCCTCGGCAAGAAGTAAACACTTCTTGCCATGAGGACCTGACGCCACTCTCCCACCAGCCGACCTGATACCTTTTGCTTCAGAATGGATACCCGGAATTTACTTCCACCAGTTTTGGTCGGTTGGAGGGGTTTGACGGCGAGCATTTCATGATACGATTGCATGATGTTACATTAGTTAATCACTTCACGATATGAATCAATTGTTCCAACCAACCTGTGCCTCTCACGTGCTATTTGTCTACAAATCGAACTTTGATTTGCCTAGATCTCGCAGATCTCTGGATTGTGATAGTTCCATCTCGCGGAAACCGGTTTTGTGGCCCTGTGAAAAGCTCACTAGCAAACTCTCTTCGCGTTCACCTCTTTCGGTTAGGTTTATCATGTATGCCACCACCTTCTAAATCAAGTCAGGCGTGATTGCAAGGTTACGTATGTTTAATATCGCTTCTGACAAACCTACTCAAAACCTTCGCTATCCACACAACACACCCAACACGAATCTAGTCAGCTAGACCGCTGCCGCGTGTTTGATGTAACCGATGATCTCCTCGTCATCAACATCAGGCACGCCGAGCAACTTGTTGTCGACCTCCGCAAACTCTGGCGTATGCTTGCTGGAGAAAATGGCGCTCTCCAACATCTTGAGAGCCCATTCCATAACCTTGCCCGGCTCTCGCTTGAAGATCTCAAATCCCTCTTTCATGCCGTCTTCCGTGCTGCTCTCGGCCACAGTCCAGCCTTCCTCCCCCAGAGCTCTCTTGCCCAGCTCCAGCAAACGCTTCTGGGCCAGCACAGCGCCATGAATTCGCACAGCGCGGTTGGCGGTTTCTTCTGGATGCTTCAGCACACCCACCACGCCTTTGGCTATGCCGTGAAGAGGTGTGGTACTGTACGGCGTCTCGCCCCCGTCGTAAAGCACGAGCTTCTTGTTCTTCGCATCGATCAGGAAGCCATAGTTGATGGCCCAGTCCAGGAAGATGCTGTTCAGCACAAAAGTGTAAGTCACCTCACCATTTGTGTCTTTGACCCCCTCTTCGAGCAACCTCTGGATGGCGATCTTCTGGAAATACACTGGCAGCTTCTTGTTTGCCTCCAGAAATGTGTCGGAGCCGAATTCTGAAGGGATGATGCGGTAGACGCGCGCTGCTATGGCTGCTCTGATGAGAATGTCTTGCGATGATACGACTTCGGTCGCCAGGGTGGAGATGAGCGCGTCCTGGCCTTGGAGTGCAGCAGTGAGACTCCCCTCGGAAGTGTAGTCCACTTTGACGACTTTGACGCCATCAGGGAAGGTGCTGGTGCTGTCTTCACGGGTGATCACAGTAACAGTAAAATTGCTACCAAGGAGGTGCTCGAGGACTGGTCTGCCGAGACTGCCACTGGCACCGGCAAGGGCGACTTTGGTGATGGTAGGCATGGCGAGTTTGTGCTTGTTAGGATTGACGACAGGCTACGTTATATATGAGAGACTCTGTGATGTTAGTAAGCTCACAGCTGTTGGCTGCGCCGTAATCTGCCTTTATACGCGGACGGAAAAGCGATGCACAGTATAGATCGTCAGTCAGAGACCGGGTCCCTTCAGCTCTGAGCTGTCCGATGGACTTGTGCAAGCTGACAACGCATGCATAGGCGACACGATTAGGAAGGCGGGCGATGTTCGGCATCACAGTACAAGGTCAGAGGTACAAGGGTATCTCGAAGTATCATTCATATCTCCGAGTCTTGTCAGCAGTCTCTACCAGACGTGCTGATATTTCGGAAGCAGCTTTGTCAACAGGCGGAAACGGAGTCGGCATCGGCATTGAACACAATTGCTCCGCCCGGAGATACTGAAGGGTTCGGGTTGGTGTTTGATCGGCATAGATGTATAATGTTTGTGGATGATTACGCTGGTGATAGTTAGGCCAATACACTTCATTCAAAATCCATAAGCATGACCTGGCATCATTCAATCACAAATTATAGTCGTCATGATGGTATTTCCTGTACGTACAAATGTTTCTGCGTCGATGTCGCGATCGAGTGCCACGACAGCAGCTTGTCAGAGAGCAGTCTACAGCCACTTTTGCACGGCGAGTTGGAACAGCTGTATTCATGATGCATGTTCAGCCCGATGAGAATCGTTTTTGATTAAACTAGCTACTTAGCGCTACCCAGCATCAGTCTGCTTGACCTTGATGGTGGTGACATTCGCCAGTGCGTGATTATCAATCACAGGTGCTGCATTAGCTATATCAATAGATTGCAACCCATGTTATATATCGATCAGCATTGAATCAACGGCGCTTTGGCGGAGTGGTTAACGCGCTGCCCTGCTAAGGCAGTTCCCTCGGGAGCGTGTGTTCGAATCACACAGGCGTCGATTCTTCTTTTGTCTTTTTGATCACTGTTCAGGTGATGTCGTCAGGAACTGGATCACCAGAAGCTTTCTGGTCTGAAAAGGTGAGACGGCCGACTGTTACACTGAAGTGACTGTTAGTTCTAGACCACGGAAGATCGATCTGGTTGGATGTAATCGTTGAACAGCCGCTGATTTGAACGTTGGGGGTGGATCGGCTGTGAGCGATCGGTCACGTGATGCAGAATTTTATTCCGCTTGCCACCATTCGCTTCACATTACACACATATGCAGACTCCCTTTGATATCATTGCATACGTGCCACCTGACATGGGCATCGATCGTCATTGAAGCTCGCTGCATGCCAGGGATCCTTGAGATTGAAGGATGCAAGGAGCGTCTCAGCGCCGCAGCCGCCCTTTCGCAATGACAGCGCAAGATCCCATCGTTCAAGAACACCAGTCCAGGGACTATCAGCCTGCTCGCTACGGTCACATGAGACCCAATACCGGCGGCGCCGGAAGCAATGCTACCATATTTTGCGCCTCTTGGATCTTCTTGCGTCGGACCACACAGGCGTCGGGGCTTTTCTGGCCGTATTACATTTAGATCCCGTGCCTGGGAGACAGTGCAGCTGCATCTCCATGTTTCCGTCTGATCTGGGGTTTTTTTCTATCTTTGGTGCTATTAACTGCAGAGTGCCCAATTTTGCCAAACTTTTGCCACGCGATGAACATCATCAGCGAGCGTAGACGGATCGCAACATGCACTGACGAAGTTCATCTTGTTTCGTCAAGGAGCTAGCAGACATCATTTCGACCCCTGGCGAAGCGCACAAACGCCCTGGTCAACATCTCGAGGACATCCGCTACACAAGAATGGGCCGGCCAGCTCCCGGCGCACATAGGCCAAAGCCTGGCAAACGCCTCGACCACCGACCCGTTGCAGGTGTCCCCAGAGCAAAAGCTTGAAGCGATCTCGAAGCCCAGTAATTCGAACAGAATCTCCGCATAACGATAGTGGCGCATGAAATGCTTATTAAACGAAGGATTGGAAAAATATCTCAACGGTAAGAACGAGTATACGATTGTATGCATGTCGACGATAACAGCGTACACACAACTGTAAGATAGTTTCCATCAAATAGCATCTCAGCGGTACGGCAAGCGGTACGGACGTTGAAGCCAGACTGCGAGATTGTGCATCGCGGATGTCATCAATACGGGTGCATGTCTCGCCCTCACTCCTGGTTGTTCGGGCACGCACCCGGTGCTTGCGAGAGGATCGTGATCGATGATTATTACATAACCAAACTAGGAATGCCAAACCTTGTGTCTATCATGCTGTCATACAGGCTTCAGTTTAGGAGCAAACCAACACGAGCGACTGAGATCCTCAGCGTCACACCAAAGAAAAAAATTGGTTATACAGCACGTATGATCGATTTGACTTGTTATGGTCGTCAATTAGGTGTTGATTTGCTATCTCACAGGGTATCAAAGAGTAGGGAGCTTGAAATGAATATGAATCATACGTCTTACTTTCGTAAGCATGGGTACTTCGACCATGTACTAGGATATACACTACGACTTCGGGTCTCTGAAACCGCTCTCATCAAGTCACATTACGAGCAGCATAACAACGCAAAGGACGATGAGACACAGACTGATTAAAATTCTTCATTCAGCCACAAAGCGGCCGTTGATCGCGTACCATAACATAACACGGAAACCCCCCTCAACAACTCCAATCGAAAAGCCTCAAATCCCCCAGCGAAGGGGCCCAGCTGATCAAAAGGTAAAGTCGGAGTTATTCCAAAAAGAAGGAAGCAGCATACTGGAAACACTCTATCTCACTTTTCCTTCACTCTCTCCACGCGCGTGAATGCAAAAAGTTTTGTTTCCCCTTCTGGTATCATTAACCTCGGTGTCGCAGTAACATGGATCGTGAGATTTGGCTTCGGGCCACTTTAGTCGTAGAGGTCCTCCTCGCCAGCGCCTGAGAATTCATATTAGCATTAGTGCAAGTGACGTGGAAGGATATTAGTATAACATACCATTTTGTTGTTGCTGGCCAGCGCTGCCATCGGCACCCTCTTCGGGGAAGCGGAAGAAGGCACTGCCGCCGCCAGAGCTCTTCATGCTCTGGGCAAAGGCCTCGTAGCGCCTGATCTCGGTGTCGGTGACGGAACGACGAGCCATGCTCATGGCCTCCTCGAAGTGAGCCTTGGTGAGCTCAGGCACGGGGTCCTCCTCCTCGACGTCCTCGTCCATAGCGGTGTCGCCCTCGGCCTCCCTGGCCTTCTCCTTCTCGATGGCGAGGTCAATGGACTGCTTGATGGCGAGCTTGACGGCACGCTGGGTGATGAAACCAAGATCGGCACCGGAGAAGCCGTGGGTCTTGGAAGCGATGAAACCAATGTCGATGTCGGCGGCAACGGGAGTCTTGCGGAGCTGGGCCTTGAGAATGCTCTCGCGACCCTCCTGGTCGGGCAGAGGAACGTAAACGAGAGTGTCAAGACGACCGGGACGGCACAGAGCGTTGTCGAGCTGCTCAGGCCTGTTGGTAGCGCCGATGACGAAGACGTTCTTCTTGCTGGTCATGCCGTCCATCTCGGTGAGAAGCTGGTTGACGACACGGTCAGAGGCACCGCCAGCATCGCCCTGAGAACCACCACGAGACTTGGCGATAGAGTCCAGCTCATCGAGGAAGACAACGCAAGGCGCGGCAGCGCGGGCCTTGTCGAAGATGTCACGGATGTTGCTCTCAGACTCACCGAACCACATGGAAAGCAGTTCAGGGCCCTTGACGGAGATGAAGTTGGCGGCGCACTCGTTGGCGACGGCCTTGGCAAGAAGAGTCTTACCAGTACCAGGAGGACCATAGAAAAGCACACCCTTGGAAGGAGACATGCCGAACTTGAGGAACTTCTCAGGGTGGTCGACGGGGTACTGGACGCTCTCGATGAGCTCCCTCTTGACCTCCTCGAGACCTCCAATGTCCTCCCACCTGACGTTGGGCACCTCGACGACGGCGACCTCGCGGAGGGCAGACGGGTTGCTGACACCAAGAGCGAACTGGAAGTTCTCCTGGGTGACACCCAGAGAGTCAAGCACCTCGGCGTCAATGGTGTCCTCGTCCAAGTCGATCAGGTCCATCTTTTCACGGATCTGCTGCATGGCAGCCTCAGAGCAGAGCGAGGCGATATCGGATCCAACGTAACCGTGGGTCTCAGCGGCAATTGACTCGAGGTCAACGTCGTCTGCGAGCTTCATGTTCTTTGTGTGAATTTGGAGAACCTCCAGACGGCCAGTAGGGTCGGGAATGCCAATGTCGACCTCGCGATCGAAACGGCCGAAACGACGGAGCGCAGGGTCAATCGAGTTGGGGCGGTTAGTGGCAGCCATAACGACAATGTTGGAGCGAGCCTTCATGCCGTCCATGAGGGTGAGAAGCTGGGAGACGACACGCCTCTCGACCTCACCGTTGGTCTTGTCACGCTTGGGCGCGATCGAGTCGATCTCGTCGATGAAGATAATCGCAGGGCTGTTCTTCTCGGCCTCCTCAAAGGCCTTGCGCAGGTTCGACTCCGACTCACCGGCCATTTTTGACATGATCTCGGGGCCGTTGATGAGGAAGAAGAATGCACCAGTCTCGTTGGCGACCGCGCGCGCCATGAGCGTCTTACCAGTACCCGGAGGTCCGTACATGAGGATACCACGCGGGGGCTTGATACCGATGGACTTGAAGAGCTGAGGGTGCCTGAGAGGCAGCTCGACAAGCTCACGGACTTGAGCCATCTGCTTCCTGCAGCCGCCAATGTCATCGTATCCGACCTCGTTGAGGTTGCCCTCCTCGTCCTCGCGCTGAATGGGCTCGCCCTCGCAGTGGATGACTGTGTCCTGTGCAACAATGCCGTACTCTGGGGGATCGACCTCGACAACCTTGAACTCCACTGTCCTCATGGCAGCTCTGCAAGTGAAGGTGTCGCCTTGTCTGAGAGGCCTGTATGCCTCGCGGAAGTAGGGTGCAAGGAAAACGTCGAAGAGAGAGCCGGTTAGACCCTCGATGGTGTCGGCCATGGGAAGGACAGCAACGCGCTTGGCGTACTTGATGTCGGGACAAGGGTTGACGGTGACAACGTCACCGAGCTTGACGCGGAGGTTGTGCCTGACAACGCGGTTCATGCGCACTGAGCCATCATCGAGGTCGTCATCGGCGAGGACGATGAGCACGGTGTCCTTTCTCTTCTTGCCCTTGACGAGGACGGTGTCGCCACGGAACAGCTGGAGGGTCTCCATGGTGTTGTTGGAGAGGGCGAGGATGGAGTTGTCGTCGGTGGTGGCGTCGGTGACGATCAAGCTGTTGGGCTTCTTCTTCTTCTTGAGGATGGCGGTTGCCACCTCGTCGTCGTGGTGCTCCTTGCCACTGGGGTCACTGTGGAGGATGTTAGCGCAGTTCAAGCAAAGGTGGCGCGGTGAAGCGTGGCAAGGCGATGCTATCGCGCATCGTCCAGACACTCTTCCGGGTTGATGGCGGGAGAGTACTCACTTGCTAAGGTTGACCTTCTTCTTGCTCTGGCTGTGGTCTGGCTCGGCAGACATGATGGGCGGTATGTGATAGGTGTTGTTGTGTGGGTTTGCTGGAGGTGCGTGGTAGATAAGAAATGCGGCGGTGGGGTTTGCCGGCGGTGGCGGGTGGGTGCAAGGTGCGGATAGGCGACCTTGATGTGGATGGGATGGGGTGGAGTTGTAATGGGAGGCGGAGGTGGTGGTTGTGATGGGTGTCGGAGCTGTTGTGAACGAAGCTGATAGTAAGGTACTGTAGGCGACGAACTGGCGTCATGAGTGCACAGACCGCGTGAGCCTGAGGCGCTCCAACACCTCCCTCGGTCGGGATCAGTGACGGCTGCTTTGGGCGAATCGAAGGCGGTGGAACGCGTGAGAAGTTCACTCTGGCAATAATATCTAAGCAAAGCGCCTCGCGAATAGGCACACGTACGCACGTCTGCCTGGCTCTTCCTCCACTTCTCTCGCGTAAACACGTGCGGCCGTGCCGGAGTGGCAAAGGGATGCATGTGATCGTCCGTTCCTGGTTCACGCCACAGCTTGCTGCAACACCTTCACTGCCGCGATCCCTCGGAGGAGCATGTACCCTTGGCTGTTTTCTGCCTCACCGCTGAGGTCTCTTTCAGCCCTTCTGTCGCACAACATGGACTTCTTAGTGGAATACAGGCTGCCTGCTACCTTTCCAAACGTCTAGCCTCTGCGTAGCCCTATGCAGGTCCAATCGGATGTGGCCAGGGAAGTCTACGCTGCAGGCCCTCTCTCTTCAGGTCTCCCGGATAGCTCATGGAATCACCTTCACACAATAGTAGGACTCAATATACGGACTATGTCGATTACTTGTGATGTGGCCAAGCATTGCTTTGTATATCGGTAGCAAACTGTAAGGTTTGATAGTCCTTTCTTGATGCAAGCAATGTTGCCAGACTGGCCGCTCCGAATTTTGTGCACATGTTGATATCCCGTTGCACACCAGACTGAGACGGACTGACGTCGAATGAAGCACTGGAACGGTTCTGCCATCGACCGGAGAGACGTCCTTGGCGAGGCTACGCGAATGGGACAGTCTCGTAGGCTTTGCCAATCAATAAGTCTTGGAGACCTGAGGCAAAAATGATTGACCATCTGGACTTCCCGGTGCTGCTACCACCAGTGATCGCTCCGAAGGCTGTGTCTTGCCCTCGAAGAAGGACTAAGAACCGGATCGAAGATAGTCAGCGTGCAAAAGCAACATCTCCAACGACACGCGCCACTCCATTCGTTTTCAACTCAGCGAGTCCATAGTTCGACCACTGAGATGCTGCCTTCTCGACATCATACCGATGGCCACGTATTACCATCATGTGCTATCATACGATTCACTTGGCTTCCGTAACTACCCTTTGGTATAGCAATCTGCTGGCACAGAGTCACACATTTTTCTGGCACATTCTCGTCTCAACCTTTTGTTCTCCTCTCGTGATCTCACCACGACTCCCATCATTACTTTAATCGCTACCACTACGACTACTACTAACAAAACTATAACCACAACAAAACAGCAGATACCTTCAATAACAATGCGTTCAATACCTATTCGAGTGTTAACTAACAGCTATCGGCGCAACGAGAACCTGATATCCAAGCGGGATAAAACTGCCGCTCAAGCTTCAACCGTAACCAGCCATGACATCTCGCCATCGTCTGTTCACTCTGAGCATACCTGCATCTCCGAACATGGCCCAAGTACCTGTTCACCAGCGCGCAGTCACCTGTCCTCATCGCTCGAAACCCTAGAAGCACCCGTCGATGACCACATGAACTGGACTCCACCCTCGCCCATCCTCTCCACCCCAATTACATCGGACACCTCAGCCAGCAGCTCCGACTCCGACATACTCACCCCTCACGACCACCCCATCAAGCTCTCCGACTTTCTTCCTCTCCCAACCTCATCCCCGGGCTACCTCACCCACGCCCATCAACAAGCAATGTCCCACCGCATCACCTACGACAAAATCATCCCCGGAGGAGCCTTCGACCCCACCCTCTACACCCCCGTCTTCATCCACGATACTCTCACCCTCCCCGGCTCCCTCGCAACCCTCCTAGGCAAAGTCCGCCACCACCACTCCCATCCCATCCCAAGCATTTCCCCCGTCCTGCCACGATACTAACCAGCCTCAGGGCTCCCCCCTCGACATCCTCGACCGTCTAACCCCCGCCCGCCTCCCATCCTTCACTCTCCTAGCCCATCACGACTCTGCCACCATACCCTGCCTCCTGCCATCATGTAATCCGACTTCATCGGCCACAGGCTTATTACTTCTGGGAACGGGCCGCGACGCCAGGAAAGCGATCAGAGAACACTACCACCCCGTCGCTAAGCGTAAGCGGCACGAAGTCGTCGTCGAAGTGAGAGTTCCCGTGCCGGTGGACCAGCGCGCGTCCATCAACGAGAAGTGGGGATTGGAAGCGCGATGGGTGGAGGCGCAGGTTTTTGTTTCGAGAGGAGGGATTGCGGAGAGCGGGATGGTGGAGTGGGAATTGGGGGAGGCGATTTCGGGGGCTTATGAGGTTGATGATGATGATGATGATGATGGGGAGATGGAGGTTGTGGAGCGTTGGGGAGGGGTTGAGGATGTGGTTAGTGAGGATGAGGGCTAGTGGGAAGTGGGGGATGTGACATTGGATGGGAAGAATGAGTGGGCGGGTGATGTTGTGTGGTGTGGGGGTGGGAGGGAGATTGATTTGAGGATGATAGAGTGGTGAGGTACAGATGGCTCGAGTAGCTTGCGAGCTGAGAGTCATGTGTGGTCGTACGTGTGTACTTGCAATCTGTCTGGGATTCCAACGAGCGCTTGTTCGCTTCATATCGTTACTGTTCGTGTTGTGATGCACAACGTTCTCGTCACAACTTCTTGCCATGCCGTGCCAGGTCGCTCAGAGCTTAGCACCTCCGCCAACCTCCCAGGCCTTCGGGATCCACTCCTCGACATCCTCGAGAAGATCCTGCGGCCTCTCCAGGGCCTGGGAACAAAGTCAGTAACATGGTTCTCAACGAAAGAAAGGTGTTGATCTCTGCTCGACCTACCGCAAAGTGGCCGCCTTTGTCGTGACGCTTGTAATGAACGAGGTTGGCAAGTGTACCAGCCCAGCTTCCAGGGACTGGGAACAACTCTTTCGGGAAGAGGGAGTAGCCTAGAGGCTTGTTGAGGAAGGGAGGCGGGGGCGAGGAGCCCGTCCACTGCGTCGATGGTCAGTACAGTATCAATGGAAAGTTTAATGGACATGATTAGCTTACTCCTGAGATGTTCAGACGGCGGGGGCTCTCCTGGGAGCTTCCTTGCTGTCCACCCATCTGTTAGTGTTAGTTACAAAGTTGTGTTGGATTTGAGGCCGGTCTGAATTATTTGACTTACGCCCCTGTAAGGGTAGATGCAACGCGGGAAAGTGTCGGTGAGGAAGTAGAGCGAGACGCTGGCCAGAATTTCCTGTCATTTGTCAGTTTTGATAACACGGTATCCATCCTTCAATGCCAACTTACCTCGACGGAAGGGTCTTCGTCACTCCACTCAAGGAATTTTTCGCCGATCCTGGAATGGCGTTAGCTACTGCTAATTTCAAAGGTCTTCCTGAACAGCTCACCAGCTCAGCATGGCGATCGGACTAGCAGCAAGAGCCAATCCGATAGTAGCAGTCCTCGTTCCATGCTCAATCGCATAAGCTCCGCCGTGTTCCATGAATTCCTTGCCACGAGGCATAGCCTTCGCCTCAGCCTCATCAACCTTCAGCTGATCCTTGTTTTCCGGGGGTCCCATGGCAACCATATTGAGATGCATGCCAACACAAGCATCCGATGTCGAAGCCTGGATTCTGCTGACAAACGATCCGAGATCGCCGCCTTGGGCTAGGTACTTGCTGAAGCCCAGACCGCGCATGAGCTTGTCCAGACACGCGGAGGCCTGTCCGATGCTGTAATCCTGATCGAGCGGAGGGCCAGAGGAGAAAGCGTAGCCAGGCAGGGAGGGAACGATCACGTGGTAGGGCAATTCTTCCGCAGAGGGATACTTCTTCTTGAGCAGCTCGAGCACGCCCAAAAACTCGAGGATACTGCCGGGCCAGCCGTGGTAGAAAGCGATGGGGATCGCGTCCTTCCTCTTCGAGAAGAGGGCGAGGAAGTGGACGTCGACCTCAATGCCTTGGTCGTCCTTGATGGGCACGGTGAAGTTGGGAGAAGCGTTGATGCGGTCCTCTTGCTTGCGCCAGTCGAATTTTGTGGTCCACTCTTCTTTAGCACTGACAAGCCATTCGCGCTCCATGCCAAAATGGCGGCCGGCATTGGTGTTCTCGAAGGTGGGAACGGCAATGGTTGAGATCCTGACCAGGTCCTTGAGTTGTTGGAGCTTCTCTTCAGGAACGTGGGCCTTGAATGGCTTGGGCTGCAAGGTGGCGCCAGGAGGAAGAGTAGAGTAGTCTGCCATGGTAGTGATGTTGTATGTGAGTGTTTCCGATTGCTGAAATGTCAATGTGGGAGAGCACGTTTAGTGAAGAGTGGAGTTTAAATAAGGCGTTCTTCCAAGGGCCCACACCTGCCTTCCTACTTGGGAACATGGTGAGAGTGAGTGGAGGCTCGGGGTTAAGCACACGTGAGACCATGTGGCTGACTCGCATGGTGTTCGAGCTAAGGTGTTTGCGCAGGCGATATCAGTCGGCAGTCCAATTCAGGATGCCGGTGTCAAACGTCACCATCGGGGTTGTCTGTGCCAAGGAGGAATACATCCTGTTTGTCAGCCAAAATCGTACGAGGACACCGTTGTGTTCCACTGCAGATATACGCAGCAGATACGGAGTTCCACGATTATCACACGACGCGTGAGTTCTTGTTCCATGGCAGTTCAATGCTGTAGACGGTCTCTCAGTTTTGCATTCGGCATTGGCATATCGGACCCTACCGGATAGCGATGGCTGGATCTGTGCATAACGACATCAGAATCCCGGAACGGAAGTTGCTTGGAAGCACAGTTCATTCATAAGACCAAGTCCGAACATCCTAGCCAGAAGCTACAGTGGTACTGAATCCCTCGAGCTGCTCGGACCAACAACAAGGAACATGGATTGGACTTGCGTTGTGTGTGCCCCTCAATTCCGGGGTTCGTCTAGTCTACAAACCAAACTCTAAAGCCGCCATCATTATTGACACCACATCACTTACTAGCAACATAAGCCAGCGATACTTGCCATCACTTGCCATTCCCAAGCCCATTTGACGCCTCTCGCCATCGATGCGCAAGATGAACTACCTCCTGCTGGCTCAAATCCCGCTCGCCTTGATCGGCGCATGGCTCTTCACGGCCTTCATGACAACCGGCTTCCCGACTCTACGCGCCAAAAGAATTGTTCTCTTGATCGCCCATCCCGACGATGAAGCAATGTTCTTCTCGCCCGCATTGCTCTCCCTGGCTCGCCCGGAACTGCAAAACAGAATCTTCATCCTCTGCCTCAGCAGCGGAGACGCAGACGGTCTTGGCCACATTCGCAAAAAGGAACTGGTCAAGTCTGCGCTGCTCCTGGGAATTCCATCGGCTGAGCAAGTCGTTGTGGTCGAGGATGAGAGATTCCAGGACTCGATGACTAAGCACTGGGAAGCTAAGGAAGTGGCCAAAGTGCTGCAGCACTACTTCGCGCCGAAAATGAAGAGCATGTCCGCCGACGCCGCCCCCATTGCCAATATCGACGCGTTAATCACATTTGACGAGGGAGGTGTGAGCAGCCATCCGAACCACATCTCTCTGTATCACGGCGCGTCGACGTTCTTGCGAAATTTGATGCAAAGGCATTCGGGCTGGGAAAACCCGGTTAAGATGTACACGCTCACAACGACAAATTTCGTGCGCAAGTACAGCAGTATTGTCGATGCTATGGTTTCTGTGATAATGAGTGTCTTTCAGAAAAAGAAGTCTGGAGATTGCCCAACGCCTATTTTGGCTGTGAGTGGTGTCGGGGATTACAGGAAAGCGCAGATGGCGATGACGAGCGCGCATGTGAGCCAGATGAGGTGGTTCCGTTGGGGTTGGATTGGCATCAGCCGGTATATGGTTGTGAATGATTTGGTGAGGGTGAACGGGTTGTGAGCTTGATGCGCTTGAGATTTCAAATGTGTAGGCACATAAGCCCACTCTATGTCTATATCATATTGCCCTATATCTGCCTTCCCACGAGTCCAGGCCCAGACAGAAGACCACAACCTAGAACACCGCATACCCTTTGTAGAACATGTATCCCACATTCGACAACACTGCAACCAGAGCATAAGGCAGCTGCATCTCAATCACACTCCACACCCACAATGTACCCAAAGGCGGCGCCTGCTTCATCACCGCATAGTAGTCGTACACATTCCCCACATGAATCGTGTAGCAGCCCGCACCAACACCGACTGCCAAAAAGAAAAGCTGCCTCGCCACCTCGATCTTGCGCGCAGTCTGAGACCGCATCACATAGATCATCAGCCAGAGAATTGGCAAGACCAAGAAAGTCCGTTTCCAGATTGGAACCCATTCGATCTCCTGTCGATATTGCTGGAAAGTCAACACGTCCAGCGTGAAGTGGAACATGGTCAGGCAGACAGCCCAGAAGACAGCATCTCCTATTGGGCCAATGGGCTCGCCATCGCCGAGTCCGGCTTCGAGGATGTTGCCACTTTCATCGCGGGCTAGCCCATCGTCGTGTTGTTTGGCGAACGGCTGGCCTTGCTCAAGGAGATGTTTCCTCTCCTCGACAAGATCTAGTAAGGTCTTGCCTTTTGGCCCTGAGCGATCCGGTTGGGCAAGTTTGATTTTGGGCGTGGAGGTTGGGGCCTCGACTGGCTTGTTTGAGGATTTGGCAGCCGCTCGGCGCTCACGGCGGTTACGTGGTTGCTCGCTCTCGTCGGCCATTTTTGATTTTCAGTGACGTTGCTGATTATGAGAAGGGAGGTTGAAGAGGCAGTGTGTTCGCCGGATCCGTGGTTACGAATTTTGGTTAGAGAATATGATGGTGTTTGACGTATTGTCTGAGTGTAACGTCACCGCAGAGTCGTTGTCCCTGATCCGGCTGTCGCATGGCATCTACCACAAAAAAGCGAGGCCAGTTGTGGTTAAGGGTGGTGTATTTCACGATATGTCCTATTTTTGGGGCGCTTCGTTGCGAGGGTGATCTGAGCGTGGCGGTTCAATTGCTCTAGCGCGTGAACTTTACGCGCGCCCTGCCACACCCTTCCCGCCCCTCGTGCTTCAGTCTTCACGCAGCCAACGAGCACATCCCAGCCACGGCAGCCTCCCAATATTCAGGATCCAACCCACTTCACTCGCTACCACGTTCGCTACATAGACACTCCCAGCGCACGCTCGCCAACGGCGCACTTCGTCCTCAGCGATACTCATCCCGCGCGCGCACTCGACTACCTCCGCCGTACGCATCCCTCGAGCATCCTCCTCCTCGGCACACCCTTGCCACCGCCGCAATGGGTTTCGGCGACTTCTCCTCGATATGCGAGCGCACACCTCTACCGCTGTGTCCCTTGGTGGGAGCGAAGTCGGCTATTACTGGATCACACTTCACTCAGTCGCAATGCTACTCGCGGTCGATTGAGCTGGCAAACACAATCATCTTCCAGGGCGCCGCTGGTTTCGCGCATATCATTGCGCTGATCATGCTGGTCATTATGATCATCCATGTCAGGAGCAAGTTCACAGCAGTCGGTACGTGTATTGGAAAGGTTCGAGGAGCGAGGATATGATAAAGGAGCATCGGCGACAGAATTATTGGAATGCGATGGCAGAGAACTTGGCTAACAACTATGCTTCAGGCCGCAAGGAGATCACAACCTTCTTCTACTTATACACTCTCCTCACCATCATCTCGCTCGTTATCGACTGCGGCGTCGTACCGCCCGGATCCGAGGCATACGCATACTTCGTTGCTGTGCAATGCGGTCTCGTGAGCTCCACATGTATCTGCTTGATGATCAACGGCTTCGTCGGTTTCCAGCTTTATGAAGATGGCACAACCCTCTCGGTATGGCTGTTGCGCGTCTGCAGTGTAGCCATGTTCGCCGTCAGCTTCATCATTGCTCTGCTCACGTTCAAGGGGTGGGCGGGTTTGAGCCCAGAGAGCACGATTGGTCTCTTCGTGGTCGTCTACATCTTCTCCGCGATCTTCCTGTTTGTCTACATCGTTATGCAGACTCTGCTGGTCATCGGTACGCTGCAGGAGCGCTGGCCACTGTGGCACATCGGCTTCGGTGTTCTGGCATTCGTCATTGGACAGATCCTGCTCTACGCTCTCTCCGAGACGATCTGCTCTAACGTGCAGCACTACATGGACGGCCTGTTCTTCGCCACCCTCCTGAATCTGTTGGCGGTCATGATGGTCTACAAGGTATGTACCAGTTCCCGAAGTTCATGTTACTTGCATAACTAACATTTGTCTAGTTCTGGGACGCCATCACCCAGGAAGATCTTGAATTCTCCGTCGGCCAGCGCACCAACAACTGGGAAGTGAAGGAACTCCTTCCTTACGGCGACGATTCCGATATCCGACGAAATACCATGTACGACAACTCCGACTACGCCAGCACATACCACCACTCTGGACACAACGGCCGTAGCAGCACGTACGGCGGCGGCTACTAATTATGGATTTCGTTGTCGATCTCGTCTTCACTTCTTCAAAGGAGCAAAAGAACTAACCCCTCTTCTTCTCTTTCCTTTCTTTCTTCCCGTAAGAAAGATCTTTGCATCGTATTCGGCATTCTTAATTTGTCTGTCTGCATTTGGGAACCGGCGTTTTCTTTCTAACGAGTTTCTTTATCCCTCGGAGACGATCTAACTCTTGCGACTTTAGCGGCAGGGGAAAAAATTATGGGAGGCACTGTGGGTTTCGAATTGGCTTGGGTCGGGTATTTCTTTTGATGCTGCACTCACACATACTCGCATGTATGATTAATGTCACGAGATGTCGAGACTTGCGCTGCTGGCTCTTGTGGACATGTCTTTTTTTCTTGCAGCAATGATGCCTTTATGACTTTCTTATTGTCCACGACTCTCTTAGTCATGAATTTCTGCTTGCTTCACTTTTTATGGAGGTTGCTTCAGCTGACTTCATTGAAGTCTCACTACCTTTGCTAACACTTGCAGTATCTCCTTTCGCCGACATTTTCAGTCTCGTGCCGAAAGGTCCAGTGTCCTAGTCGACCAGCAGACCTATCAGCGCAGTCTTACCAAATAACACGAAATCTGCTCTTCCCTTCAAGATTCAGCTTGCACCAGGTGCCTACGTTACCCTGCGAACCGAAATAATGCCCGGAAACTCTCCAAGTCCATGTACACCTGCGTCCATCAAGATCGCGAAGTAGCAGCAAACGCAGCGGGTTCTTCGCGCCAAAAGACTGCATGAACACTTCGCCGCGCCGACGATCACTTCGGGCACAGCATTCACACTCATAACGCAGAACAAATTGCCCTTTTTGGGGTCTCCACCTTGGCGCAATCACCATCTTCGTCAGATAGTCAACCCGGACACGGGCGCTATCAGACTCATCGCAAAGCCTCCTGGCCCTCTTACTTCGATTCAATCACGCCTGGCCTCGTTTCCGACGAGTTCTGCCACGTTTACGGACAGGTATTTAGCAAATGAAGAACACAAGGATCACACGGCGTTCGGCCTGAAAACCACGGGAATCACGAAGATCATGGACTACCTTCAGCATTTGGTCGAGTCAAAGGCTGAAGCGAAAGAGATGCCGACGCCTTACATCGCCTCGCCCCTGGGCAACCTGGCGACTATCACCGAGTGCCTTCGCCAATTGGAACTATATCAGCCCTGGGCAAGCACCTTCGAGCCAATGATGACGCTCGAGATATTCAAGAAATTACGCTGAGAGAACGACAAGCGATCAATGTCAGCAGAGGATAAGATCGGCGAAGCTTTTTCTGCATTTGACGCGTTTCCAGCATCGGGCCAAATGGGAAGTCTCGGCGCACCAACCGAGGAAAGATTCTTGTATCCTGTCTGGAGGCGCAAGAATGAACAGACTGTTGTGGTCCTCAGGAAGGCCGAGAGTGACTTAGACCGGTTCTGGAACGGCCTTGATGAGCAGCTAGCGATTGCACTGGGTCGTATGGAAGAAACGCATCTTCATCGTTTTCGTACGCAATCGCGCGATCTGCAGAGGACGCCTCCGTGGGGGGAACCCAGGAAGCTCGCCCCTAAAACTGTGCACCTACAAGCATCAGTTAAAGAGCTCGATCTGAACCGTCAACTACTGACGGAGCAAACGATATTTGAGGAGAAGCCGATCGTACAGGCGAAAGTGAAGGCCAAGACCCGCGGAGATACGAAGCCAGCAGAGCGCGACGGCAATGCTCAGGAAGCCGAGGCCATCGAGGACAGAATCCATGAAGCAGAGAATGCCATTACCGAGGAGCTTCACACAATCTTCACACTGAATGCGCGAGCTCTCAACGTTTTCAAAACCATCTTCTTCACCCCAGCCGTCGACGCGACGCCGGGCGAGGTTGCTTGGACCAACTTTCTGTACGCCATGAAGGCGGTTGGATTTGCTCCGGAAGCCATGGGCGGTTCCGAGTGGCGGTTTCACCCAGAAACTGTCGACGTCAAGCACGGCATTGTGTTCCATAGTCCGCATCCTAACCCCAAGATGTCCTGACAAGTTGCGAGGCGTCACGGGCGGGATTTGAGGCGTGCGTACGGGTGGGAAGGCCACATGTTTGCATTGGCGGAGTAAGTGCTTGGTATCTGGCAGGAGTGAGATGACTCTGGTGCAAAGCAGGATTGATTGCTCCCACACTCGACAGTCGTAGGTCAGGGGGTCCCGAATCCTCATCGCCTATATTGGGAAGTAGTATGAGACTAAGGTAGTCAGGAAATACCAATATCTGTGTGAGGCTGAGTGTAGTGGTCAATGTCATGTAGAAAGATGCATCCTATTTTTGCTTGATGAAGTCAATTCGAACCTTCTGAAATGGCTCTGGGACCGCATATTCAAGACCCATCATCATCGAGAATGTCTGACAAAGTGGGTTATCAATCATTATAGTTTCGTGGCTTGAGATCGAAGTGTGGACCAAAGGATGGCGAATGTTCAAGTTACAGCAGACGTGACCCTGCCGGACATGGGGCAAGCTCGCTGACATCAGCAAAATCCATAAAGTCCAAACCCATCGTTCCACCAAACATTCTGCTATCAACAACCAACAATGTACACACCACGCGGCCCCGCCAGGCTAAGCAATGTCTGCAGAAAATACCTTAAACACCAGCGATCACGCCAATACTCTTCTCAACCCGCTAGCCCGCCTCCACCGCCTCCCACAGCTGGCGCTGCGAAACTCACGACCCGCCGCTTAATATCCCTCCACGGCCCCGAAGCACCCAAGTTCCTACAAGGCATAATCACAAACAACCTCAAAGCAGACTCTCGCATAGGCTTTTACTCCGCTTTCCTGACAGCGCCAGGCAAAGTGCTGAACGATGTCTTCGTCTACCCAACCCTAGGCTCGAAATGGCACGCGGAAACGCACAAGAGCGAGGACCGGGGTTACCTTGTGGAGGTGGATGCAGATGATGCTGCGGCTCTGTTCAAGCATGTGAAGAGGCATAAGCTGCGCGCAAAGCTCGCGCTGCGGATGCTGGATGAGGGCGAGCTGGATGTGTGGAATGCGTGGAGGGACGAGGAGCCCTGGACCGCGCATTCGGAGGGCGCGAACGAAGACGGCATGATCGGCTTGACAGATCGCCGTGCGCCTGGCATGGGTCAAAGGATACTGTTGCCTTCGTCTAGCTCAGGAAGCGGAGTGGTAGGGAACACGGCGGCTCTGGAAGGTCTTGAGGAAGCCCCGTTGAGCGCATATACAATCCGGAGATATCTACGAGGTGTGGCGGAAGGACAAAAGGAGATACCAAGAGAAGAGACACTGCCGATGAACGCGAACATTGACCTCATGAATGGCATTGATTTCAAGAAGGGCTGCTACATTGGACAAGAGCTCACGATCAGGACACACCACACTGGCGTTGTGCGGAGGCGCATACTTCCTGTCTCTCTTTACGACCCAGCTGCTGGACCACCTGAGAAGCTCGAATACGACAGCTCATCTGCTCTTCTATTGCCTGAGCGCGACACAGAAATCAGGAAGGACGACAAGAGAAAACGACCCACAGGCAAATTCATTGCGAGCGTCGGCAACATTGGTCTTGGGATGTGCAGGCTTGAACAGATGACCGATCTCGTCGTCTCTGGCGAACCCAGCCCGTACACACCCGAGGACAAATTCACGGTGCAACTTGGGGAAGAGAAGCTTGGCTTGAAAGCATTCGTACCGGACTGGATTCGCGGACAAATTCGCGGACCCAAGATCCAAAAGCGAGTCGAGTAGATGTGCTCATTGCCCTGCGATCCAACCCTCGCCGCCACCGAGCACGCGTGTGCCCTCGTCTAGATCTCTGGTCTGCCGCTCACCCAGCCATTGTGGTCGCAGGTCGATCTTTGCCTGCTCAATTTTCCAGCCCCGACCGCCTTCTACATACACAGCTTCACCATTGAGACTTGAGTCAGCAGCTACGCCCATCAAGATCTTGGCGATGTCTTCTGGCATGTTGCCTGGAAGTCCAGCAGCGTCCCAATGGTGCTCTACTCCTTGTGTCAAACGAGTGCGAGTCATCCAGGGACAGACTGTGTTTGTTCTGATGGCGTACGGCTTTGATTGGATGAGTGTACTGCCGGCCGTTAGCATCGGGACACAATGCATCTTGATAGCACGTATCACTGACCTGCGAAGAACTCTCATCAATCCCATCACACCATGCTTGCTGGCCACATAGACGTAGAGTCCTGGGTCCTCGCGGAACGCTGCCACGCTTGACGTGAAAGTCAGACTCTTGTCCATCGAAGCAGCATCGTCAGTCTCTTCGCCCTTGGCTGGCTGTCGAAGGTATACACTGGCGAGTCGTGCAAAGTACAAAGGACCTTTCAGATTGACGTCGACGATATTGACTGAGCTTTTCGGTTCTTGTCGCACGCTTTCAAGCGTCAATTCAGGGCTCACGAGGTTACCCTGTTCTCCTAGTCCAGCATTCGAGATAGCGTGATCGACTCGTCCGAAAGCCTGGTATGCTGCGTCAAACAGGGCAAGATTGTCGGCGTATGAAGTCACATCACAATGGACGAACTTGACAGTGGCTGCAGAGGAACGTAGTTCTTTTTCAAGGGCTTGAGCTGGTTCGTCAAGGACATCCCCAAAGAAGACGTGCGCTCCTACATCGTGGAGGAGGCGAACAAGAACGGCGCCGATGCCTATGGCGCCCTGTTGGATATTAGACTTGTATCGTAACTGTAAATATATGTAGAACATACTCCTGTAAGAACAACGACTTTGCCATCTAGACTAGTGCTCGTTGGTGGATGGAATTGGTTCGACATGGTGGTGGGAGATGATGGCCTAGGACTCAGACCAATGTGCGAACGTCTTTACATATCTCCAACACATAGCACTACTAGCATATCTACCATGTCTTCTTGTAGCTCGGCATTCAATAAGTGCATGTAATCCTTTCGGCAATTGATGTGTCTCCACCATTCGTTTCTGCCCCTCCTCACGCTTGACGCTCTCGCGCGGAGATCTTCCGAGAGCAGCGTCACTTCTCGTTTTTATCCAGAACTATTCAAGCTAGATCGCCATCGCAAGCAACATTGTTGAACTGCAACACCAACCTTTTCGCAGAACACACACACACAACCAACAATGTCGACACCAACCCTCGCTCTCCCAGGCCAAGCCATCGGGCCCGCCTCAGCCAACAACCCCGGCCCAGGAACCCACATCCAATCCTCACACCTCTACTCTTCCCTCGCCGGCTCCCTCACCTCAAAATCCTCAAAATCAAAATCCGCTCCTCAACCCACAGTCTCCGTCACCCGCGCCGCAGGCCCTCTGGTTCCCGAAACCGGCACCATCGTCCTCGGCCGCATAACGCGCACCAACCCGCGCCAGGCCAACCTCTCCATCCTCGCTCTCGGCGCCGCCGGAGAGCACACCTGCCGCGACGTGTTTCCTGCGATTATCAGACAGCAGGACATCCGCGTGACGGAGATCGATAAAGTCAAGGTCGCGGAGAGCTTTAGGGTTGGAGATGTGGTGAGGGCTGTGGTGATTAGTTTGGGAGACGAGAGGAGCTATTTTTGTAGCACGGCGAAGAACGAGTTGGGGGTTGTGATGGCTGTAAGCGAGGCGGGGAATCAGATGGTGCCGGTGAGCTGGAAGGAGTTTGTGGATGAGAGGACGGGGGCGAAGGAGACAAGGAAGGTTGCGAAGCCTGTGTGAAGAGGCTGGCGCAGAGAGAGAAAGATTCGAGGCGAACTCGAAGAGAGACAAGATACCGGAAACGCCGACTGTTCAGGACATTGCCACCCATGTCTCTTGCTGGAAGAATCCCTCCTGGCCGAGAGCCATGCTACGACGAAGTAGTGCGGTGCTGCTGGCCATGCGTGCTATGGCACGCCTACAAAGCTAAGACCCATGTCTCGTGAAGCGACACCAGAGCTATGCAACTCACATAGGCGACTTTGTAAGCGGCACCTACGGGTCTGCGGCAGGGTCGACATGAAAGAATGATAAAGGCAGATACAGACGAGGAAGCAAAGGCACGACTTGGGGTGGTTGAACGCAGTTAGGTAGAGCCAGGTAGCACCCACAATCAGTACAATGGGTGCGTTCGCATCTCCTTACACGATAAATTTGGTAGCTGCAGCCCTTTCATTTTCTCAAGAGGTTACTGGCGTTAGTGCCGAGATGGGTTTGTGCTGGCGGCTTGGACTTGCTGTCTATTTTACAATTTGGCAGAGAATACATGTATGTATTGATTGGATGTAATGGGCTCCAATGTCTTCCGTACTGCAATCTTCGCCAATAATGCGAGTACACCGCCGCAAAAGGAAAGAAGGATGTTGTCTACTAAGTGCTTATTCTTACCTCATCTCCGATTCTAGTGGCGCTCGGAGAAATAGCACGCGACCATGTTCTTCAGGCTGGCTCATACTCTCTCCAACTCTGATGAGAATGTTGGAACCAGACTAGGTATTCTGCAATATATCTTGTGCAGCCTTGTTATCCGGCCCTGGTTGACCTTGTGGTAACCTACACAGAAGCAACAACTCGTGGTGAAAGTCATCGAACTTTGCACATTTGAGGGTCGTTTTTGAAACCAATTTCTTTTCCATATCGCAGTCATATTCCTACAGATGTCCAAAAATGCCCCAAAACGCTAAGTCCAAGCCGCAACTTTTGGTCCGCAGGAACACAGCTGTACAAAAACCCCAATCCGCCTACTCAGCACCTAATTATCCAATTTATTTGAGCCTAACCAGGCGCCCGCCCTCTCATGATTTACAACAGCAATCTACAAAGCCTGCTTGCTCTTCGACCTGCCGCTGCCAACACGCCTAGCCTCAGGGCGCTGCAAGTGTCCGGCGGGGATCCAGCTCTGGTCGAAAGCACCGGCCTTTGCGCCGCTGGTGACGGCAGGGCCGTCGGCACCAATAACGGAAACCTGGTCGGCGGGGTCGACCTTCTTGGTCTGGCCGGAGGAACGCTGGGCACGCTCGCCGCCCTTGCCGCCGCGCTTCTTCTGGGGGAAGAGAGTGGTGATCCAGGTGTTGTAGATGAAGTAGACGACGCCGCCGAAGGTGGCGAGGAGGAAGAGGTAGAGGAAGATGCTGGGAGGGGGAGTGCGTTAGTTTACGCGGACTTTTGTAGACCTAGACTTGGTGATCTTCTTACATCTGAGGGTCGAACCAGCTCACGGGAGCCTCGACGACGCTGACAGTCTCGTTGTAGATCTGGCGAGTGTAGATCTGGCCAGCGGCGCTCTGGAGCACGGCGGCAAGGTTCAGGCGGAGATCTTGCGGGTGCATCTCAGTTGCGAAAGAGTAGGTGAGGGTCTCGTGCTCGCCGGCGGGGATGGAGACGCCATAGCGCTGGGTGGTCAGGTTGCGCAGGATGGCAGGGACCTCAGGCGCGCCGGGGACATCGACGGGGGTGGTGAGAGAGCCACCGACGATCAGGACGGAGATGGCCTCGGTTTCCTGGTTGTGGACGTCGAGGACGGCGCGGGTGGGGTGGCCGTTGACGAGCTTGACGCCGAAGACCTCTGCTTGCGGGAAGGTGGTCTTGATGTCGACGTTGATGTTGGGAGTCTGCTGCTGGCTGGGGTCCTCGATGTTCTCCTTGACACCCTTGACTTCCTCAATCTGGAGAGAGTGTCAGTTTGAGAGGCATTGGCTGCAGGTGGTTGTGGAGTGTGGATTCACCGGAACACCCTCAGAAGCCTGGGCAACGGCACCGAGAGTGTGCAAGGCCGCGAGGGCGAGGGAGGTGAGCTTGAAAGAGACCATTCTTGCTTGTCGGTATGGCTTCTTTTCTTCTTGGTGGAGTGGTGCGGTGCGGTGCAAGAGGTGGGATGGAATCTCCAGCGCCAGAAACATGAAGCTATGGCAAGCTGGCATCGCACGCCAAAGGGCACGGACTGAATTCCAATGGCCGAGGCCGGGCATGCACGTCGCCATCATCACTTCATCACTTCCTGTCGAATCACCTGTCACATACCACCGTACATCAACGGATCATACGGAATCTGGAATAATGTTGTCCACTCCATGCTAGCATCAATCTAAGGCGGCATCGCAGTTGCAAAGAGCATCGTTCGAAATCGAAACCAGAGACAAAACGATCATTGTAAATGCTTGCGGTGGCTAGCGAACTATCACAGGTTTTCTGATCTAGGCTAAAAGTGACACATACCGTTCAGAAGATAAGATGCTTAACTTCTTGAGGAAAGTAGGTCAACGCGAACGAAGCACGCAAAGCAAAACAATCTCAGAGTCTCCCAACTTTCCATGGAGTCATCTCGTCCGACCCTCAATGCCATCGACGAAAAGAAACACAGTCTCTACTACTTCGACTTCTCCTCCAATGTGAACGACGATCCATCCTAGCCATAGGCTCTCTTCAGCCGGCGTCCGTGGCGTCGAGCAATGCGGTAGAGGATCTTTGTGTTGGCGCCATGCGGTTCATGGAATTGGATGCTTCTGTCGACATCCAACTTGTCTGGATCCGGGCTGAATTGCCAGACAGAACCATACAGCTTCTCAGGAAATGAAGCCAACGGATACCATGGCACAGAGGAAATCTGACCACGCGATTTCACCTGGCGTGGAAGTGACAGAAGGTGTAAAGAAAAGGGTCTCGAACACCTTGAATGCTCTGGAGTTGAGAGCGAACTGCGACGAAGCTTGACCTTGAGTTTTCGGGATGTCTGTTCCGGCTTCTGATGCAGGACTTCCTGAATTTCCGGGCTTCCGAGTCTTGGTCTTCTCCTTCGCTGGTTGGATCAAGTTCTTGCGCAGAGTCTGTTCGTCAGACCCTTGATTGTCGATGTAAAGTCAGGGCGGTGCGACGCCGCCATCCTGACGCCCCATGCTTCGCGGATGACCTTCAGGCGCAACTTGCCGGATTTCTTCAGCCAACGTCGATGAATGGTTGCCTCGTGCTTGTCGAGGACATCTCCAAGGAATCTGAAGTTCTTGAATATGCTTCCCACCAGGTCTGTCGCTTTGTCTTGAACGCTTTCCACCGAAACTTTGTAAGTCTCGGGGCATTCTTTTAATCCACGTTTGTCGGCGATCGCTAGGAGTACGTCAAGGCTGGAATTCATGGAGTCCTCGGATTTGTCTGGGTCTGGAAAGCGTATCTCGCCAAGCCCTCCTTTCTTTATTACGTCTCCGAAGCCTATTTCTTCGAGTGCCGCCTTCTTGTCGCGAGCCTTCAAAAACCGCCAGAGTCTTGCAAAAGACGCCAATTTGTCTTCACTATCAGCCATGGCGGGGTCCATGATAAGAGCCGAGACTAGCTCGCCGTGGGTCGTCGGCGGATGTCAGGAGCAACGCGAGTGCTTTCAAGAGCTGCGGTGCGACTGTTCGAAGTCAATTGCGCCGGTCGATACGATGTACAGTGTCAATTACTTGCGTGGTTCCAGCAGTGGCGATGTGTGTGAAGTTGTGGCGCGGTCAAAGAAGTTGTGGTGGAAAGTGTCAAACAGACGCAGCATTTGTGCGTGCGGTCGGTGTCGCGCGCGAGAAGGCCAAGCAAACATGTGAAAATGAAAGTACCAGATCGATAGATTCCGCCGCGCTAGAGCCGTGAAGCTGGGACACGGTCGCCTATTCAACTGCAGAGTAAGTGAAGTCTGGTGGGTCGAACGATCACTCGCCTCAGGAGTCGACCTTGCGATATCCTTGAGCCGGACCAAGGCCGTCACAATCGTTGAGGACAAGCGAATCGTAGTGGTGAAAGGGACATTGTTGATCAGACCCCAGGTGTTGTTGATGATAATGCAAGCAATAATTGTAGAACTAGTATTTACCTATACGTAAGCAATAGCCAGATATCAACAAATCAAGCCTCTGACTTCCTCGGATACAGCGACCACAACACGTCCATACCGAAAGTTCGAAGCAAAGACGCCGTTGTGACCCGTTAAAAACACGACCATGTCCTCGTATCAAAATGCCCAAAGAACGCCGTTGTACAATGCCACATCCATGAATGCATCCTCGTTCTCCTCCCTATCATAAATCATAAATCATCCTCCCCTCAACGCAACG
The DNA here is from genome assembly GCA_026122715.1 of Cladosporium colombiae. Classification (NCBI taxonomy): domain Eukaryota; kingdom Fungi; phylum Ascomycota; class Dothideomycetes; order Cladosporiales; family Cladosporiaceae; genus Cladosporium; species Cladosporium colombiae. The sequence continues at coordinate 1,713,528 of JAKZFA010000005.1, forward strand.
ACCCATATCCAACTCCCGTCTCCCTCGCTCCACTCTCAAGCAGCCCTTGCCTTTCGCTCGCATCTCCCTCGCCAAAGCTCGGCACCCAGCCTCGCATCCAGCCACTCACTCTTCGCCACCTCCCCATCTGCCCTCGCTCCTCTTCCACAACGATCACCTTCTCTTCCTTCTCTCCGTAGAGCAAGAACTGCACGCCTACACTCGCATCCAGCGCCAGCACACCCGCAGCACCGAGGAAGAACGGCATTGCGGCTGCTACCCACGTTTCGCGGTCTGAACCTCCGGCTCCGGCCCAACCGTGTCCGCCGTAAGGGGCCATGTCGGACCAGGCTAGAGGGTTTGTGGCGAGGGCGAGCGAGTAGAACATGTTTCCGGAGAATGCGGCGGCGAAGAGTGATGGGGAGAGACCTGCAGTAGATTGAAGCTTGTAGTTCTTGTATATCTGCGGAAGACGAGAGCCGAGGTAGAGGAAAGTCGACATCCAAGAGAGAACGGTGCCGGCGGTTTCTAGTCGGGTTGGGTCAGTCGCCATGAGCGTGACCGAGGGCTGTGTGGTGTCGATGGGAGAGGCTTGACTCATGGCGATCAAGCAAGCCAGCATCATCATGGTCCGCGGAGACGGTGATGGGAAAGGCGAGGCAGGTCCTGAGCGACGAATCGTGTGGCAGCGGGGTGTGTTCGATGGACTTGGAGTGCCCTTCTCGTCCTGCGTGGAATCCTTTCGGTAAGTTGGTGTCCTCCAGATGGGCCTCGGTCTGCTGGTAGAAGTAGGCGGGCTGACACCTTCGATTACCACTCCGTGTAGGCCCGGGTCACTGTCAGAGCCACCGCCTCCATTCCGTGGCCAGACTCGAAAAAGGTGTCTCCCATGCTTCAATCGCTCGTACCATACCCACTGCAACACCAAACAGACGTCGACGAACACATAGTAGCCACCGATTGCCACTTGCCACTGTGCTTGGTGCGTGAACAAGGCTCCCAGTAGGTTTCCCAGATCACCCAGACACCACTCCACCAGGAAGAATATGGACAGCCCAGAGGTACTCTTCAAGTTGTAGTTCTTGTATATCTGCGGTAGTTGTGCAAAGAGCCATGAGCAGATGCTCAACACGCCCAGTGTATTTGATATGAAGGCTAAAGGCGTCGGTATGCAGACGTGGAACGTACTGCTAAATCGTAGGAGGAAGTCAGTCGTAGGTGTGCAGTGGTCGGGTAGTGCCGGCTGGAATGCGGATGTGGTGAGCCATGACATGATGGTGTTGTAGGATGGTGGTGTTGGAGTAATGGACACTCGTTGTGGTAACCTGTCCGCTCCGAAGAGATGTTTGTCCTGCTGTAGGTTGCTTGCAGGTATGTATAAAGCAGAAAGTGATCGTGTGAACTGTAATGCTCCCACACGTGCCCTCCCGGAGTTTGCTTATGACCTGAGGAAGGCTAAGCGGTGGTAGGGTTCTTCAGGCTGAGCTGTGTCTCGTGTGGTTTGGGCGATGCCGCTATATTATAGTGTCCAGTATACGCAGTGACGTAGTGACTTGGTGGGTAAGGTGAGGCGGCGATGCGATGGTGCCCGAGTAAGTGAGCTTGTGTATGTAGAGACAGGATCGAGAACTCTAAAAACGGCGATGTGAAGATGGGGTGCAGGAGGAGGAAGATGACAACGACAACAGCCTTGCGTGGAGAAAACAAAGTGACCAGTGGTACCTACCGCCGGGTGGCACTGCACGCATGATTTGTGCAGCACGTTGAGACGACCCGTAGACAGTCATTCTCGTATCTCCAACACCCGAGAGATAGCGAGGCAGCGCAGTGCAGCGGAGGAATCACGACTCGATTCGAGGCTGGAGTTCCGCGCGCGCGTGTGGAGAAGCAGGTGATCAGCAGGGTCAGGTGGGCGTGGAGTGGGATCGATGATAAGCTGGGCGTAGAGTCAAGGCCAGTCATAGCGGCTGCTTTATGGATGCGTACCGCGCCGGCGCAGATAGGCGGCTTGGGAGGGTGAGAATATGGTAGGAGATGGACTAATTGTCGGCCTGCTGATAAGAAAGGCCCGAAACTAGCTGCAACGGCCGCCGCCGCCGATAATCGGATCGGTGGTGGCACAGTGGGGAGAACTGGAGAGAGCGCGGGGAAGGCGGTTGTCGAAAATAGGTGTTACATCGAGCATAGTGTGGTGGTACACGTGATGTACGGGAGTTCGTAACATCATGGAGTCTATGAACATGGCTGCTGTACCTGTCGATGACCACGACGTCTCCCCACGCAACGTACCAAGTTTCCCGTCCTTCGAGGAAGTGCGGAATTTCCGTGTCGATGAATCTCATCCCCCAATCAGCAATGCTGATGGCGTGGACTTCGAACGATGCAGTGCGCTGCACAATGCTATCATCAAACACACATGGACAGCGACTGGACACGAACTATCGGACCTTCCTTAAACCACTTGTACCCAAATAGAGTACAACGTCCCTCACCTGGGAGAAGTAGAGAGCAGGCTTCATCCCTCGGTGTTCGAGTTTCTAAAACATGCGCTTGCTGTGAGCTACTTCCCGGATAAGCCTTGCGAGAATAGGTTCTTCTACTACTGCGATGATCTGAGTCCAGCGGGAATAATGTTCGACGACTATGAGATGTACCGAGGGGATGGCGTCAACCACATAACGCTCTACTTGGTGGGCGGCTTCAAGGAAGAATTTCGAGACGGGCTGGTGTATGTCGTCCGCCTGCATTGAACGTAGATGTCGGGCTTGACTGATCCCGCGCAGGTACGACCAAGATACACACATGGCTTTGTATATCGAGTACGATCCGATAGACGTCCAGCATCGCGAGAAGCCTCTACCTTGGCAACCGCTGGAATCAGTCCTGAGCGTGTACCTCGATATGATCGAGCGTGGAAAAGCCGTGGCACTTCACAAGTCGGGTTGGAGAGGTGCCACCCATATTCCGAGTTACCCAAGCTGATGGTAGCTTGTCAAAGATATATGCATTCCCACCAGCGCATCCCCAACGAGATCCAGCAACGGGGGTAAAGCGTATAGGTGGATTTTACAACCCATGGGTAGTTGTGCCGTACACCGCCAAAGACTGGCAAGACACATTGGATGCATGGGCTCAACTGGTTCAGGCAATCGAAGAAAGAATGCCATCACCATCTCCACGTGCAGATTTCGTTCACGGTCTCTACGAGGATAGCATTCTTCACGATGCCGATATGCTCGTCGATGGCTTCGCCACGAAGTTTTTTGTCGGAGCACGACAACCCAGGTGCAAGTATCTCGCGCCTGGGATGCGCCTGCCCACCGCAGACGAGCTCATCTCTGGCCCGTTCCTTGATCTGGAGGACACGGACATGCCTATCAAACCCATTCCCATACTGCTTGCAACCTCCATGGCTCAAACGCCGTGGTGTGCAGACCGCGTGGATCGCATCCCGGCCCGCTTGTATCTTGACGGATGCAACAGGGATGGACCTAGTCCTTTCGAGGATGGCTCGCGTCTTGTCCTACCTTACGCCATCGGCGGCAATGGGTTTGCAAAGACGTGCGACGGTGCTGGTATTGACCATCGGATCGGTGGCGAACTGTATCAGATAGGCTGGAACCCATTCATCCTTCAGCACGGGGTACAGTTGCGGTCAATACTGACTCGTTTCCATGAGTACGTAGTCACAGCCGTGTGGTCCGTAGGAGAACACGGTGTCATGGAACCGATCGAGCGCTTTCAACAGGCTGATGCCAGTAAGGCTTCGTGGGGAAATGCATCACATCCCGGATACGTCTTCAAGCTAGGTCCTGGTGGTGGGATGTGGTAGCGTCAATGTTGGGTCAACGCACAAACTCATTGGGTATTTCTTAAGAGTGTGAGATACAACACAAGAACATTCTGCCCAAAGTAAAATATTCTTCATTGCCAGGATTCAAAACACTTGTACATTACGATCGCTCAACGCAGCACAACATTGCCCCAGTCCCTCCGCCGCTTCCTTAGATCATCGTGATCCTCATCGCTCCCACTGTTCACGCCCGAGTGCGTGCGCATCCAATCATCGGGAAGCTTATAATCCCTAGGCAGAGTGTACTGGCCCCGACAGGAGGCCTCAGTACAAGCATCGAGACCACAGCGTCCATACAACCGACAATAGCAATCGGCGGCACTCGGACACGCCATGGCGTTCAAGCGATCCAGGTTCACGCTGTCTTGCACACCAGCCGCAAGTCGAGGCCTGTACCCTTGCTGAGGCAAGAAGAGGATATGCCACAGGTACGAGAGGATGCGTCCCGAGATGCGATCATCGCGTGGTGCACTTTCGGAGCCTTCGTCGAGTAGCCATTGGCGAAGAGCGAAATACTCTTCTCGGGAGTGCTGCCAAATGTTCTCTCTCGCCACGATGAACTGGGCACAGCACTGTGCTTTCACGGCATCGCCGCGTCCAAGGAGAGTCTTGCTGGCTGAATTCTCACTTCCTCCGAAGATGTTAGCCAGCGCGCGAGGCATAGCCGCATCAGAGACGACGCGCGCTTTGAAAGGCTCTAGCTTCGCGGCAAGACCGGTCTCAAAACTGCCCTGAGGTAGGACATCGGCGGGACATGTGCTGGCGCTCCAGTCGCATCTGAGGTTATGGTAGCCAGACTGCGAGAGAGCGGAGGTTGTATTGAGAGCAGCTAGCAGCTCTGCATTGTCGTATCGTGGCGAGTCGTTATGCCACGCAAACCTCGAGCCGTGGACGAAGACGGCTCCTGCGGCCGGGATGTTGTCGTAGTTGTCGATGAGGAAAGTCAGGTATGCCATTGCCTCGTGTCCACGATTTGCAGGAACGCGAAGCTTCGTCGCGTCGCCGACTGTAGAGCGATCGACGTCGTAGGTGCAAACATGATATTTGTCTTTGAGAGTGATGACCCATGAAGCGTCGCCATCTGAGGCGACTCTTGATACTACCAGGGCTGGCTTCTTGGTATCTGTTAGACCGGGGCAGACTCCATGTGCCTGTGGCAGTGTTGATGCGGTAGTCTTGTATCGAATAGTCGTCCATGCGAACGTCTTGCTACTGGAAGCGCGACCGCGAACGTTCAGTCCCACAATGCATAGTAGAGCGGCTGCGAAGAGGGCCAGGTTGGTGCAAGCCCTGCGAGTGGTGCGTTTCATTGTGGCAGCATCCACGTGAAAGAAAATGCAGACAGTATGAAGATATATGGTAGGAAATAACAAGAGTTTCCCTACCTTCGAATTGGTGTAGACGATAGCGCTATAGGGTCAGTTACGAAGACAGGCTTCCCCTCCTCGCCCGGTTGTCGCGGCATCGATATCTGACATCCGAAGATTTACTCCTTGATGCCCGGGCCGGCATGCGCTAGCCCCCTAGTCATAACGGCGCATCTACCTTTTATACAGCATGCTTCTGTACCTGTCGATCATGCGGAGGGCAAATGCCGCGAAGAGAACAGCATTGTCTTACCGGCAGGGAGAAGATTTGTTGGCATTAGTGTGTTGGGTGCTTTTCGGTCGTAGTTCATGGCATCGGCAGTCTCGTGTCGCTTCGGAAGTGATTCCTACTCTAGTCCGCAGGTACATGACTCGAGGATATGTCATTTTATATCATGTAGTATCATGTCAGCAAGAAAAGATGTCTATGAGCGATCAAAAGACTGGTTCAATGGCGGTGGAGTCGTGTTGCGCAATGCCAATGCGCCACAAGCCTTTTCCAAGCATTCCGGCGCGATCTTGGCTGCAAGGATTGTGGAAGCCGAGATCGTGTTCGGCTATCAAATACCGCTTGCCATCCTAACGAGGTTCACAATGACGATGTCTACAACATAACGACCATTAATTGCCATATCCATACTGTTTGTCTAGGTATCGTAACAAGCATCATCATTCAGTCATTCAGCCTTTGGCGACGCACACACGAATCACGTCGTCATCTCTGCTTCTGCTTCTCCTTCGTCCTTGTCGCCATCTTCAGCACCGCCCGCTGCATCAGTCTCTTCACGAGACTCACTCTCGTCGTCATCGTCGTTCTTCTCCATGTCTTCGTACCACGACTTGTCCATCCAACTGACGATTCGATCTCTGGCCATTGGTAGCATGTTGTAGTAGCCTGGATTCTTGCCAGGTGCGAACATGCTGGTGTGGGCTTTCAGTTCGTCCTTCGCCACGTTGTTTACACATCGCACCCAGTCGCCTTTCTTCTTGCTTGTGTCTCGTGCAAACTCCTGCACCTTCTCGCCCTCCTTCATCTCCTGCTCCAGTTCTGCCTCGGCACGCGTCTTGCGCTTCTTAGGCGGTGATTGCGCATCGCCTGAAGCAGGTGCTGGTCGTTTCGATCCGGTCGGGCTGTCCGGTGCGCTGTGGGCGTCTTTAGGAACAACGCAGAACGTCCGGTCCTGTCCAAGCACAGCTCCTGCGTATTGCGTCTTGCTCGACACCTTCTCCCCAAGTACTGTGTAGAAGTCGGCAAAGCCCACGCCGTGTGTCTCGGTGAGATTGATGACGCTCTCGACTCTCTTCTGTAGCTCCGCTCCGCGTGCGAGACAGCCCACAAACTCCAGATGACTGCCAGCCCAGGCCAATCCTTGATTGATCTGGTTCCAGTTCAGATAAGCAGCACCGGCAGCACCAGCTACACCAGCCGCACCTGCAGCGAACATGGCGTACTTGCCCCATTTGCCCCAGCCACTGGCCGTAGATCCGTCTGCCGCGGGCAGCCCTCTACTTGAAGCATTCGCAATCGGTTGTGGGGAGCGCGCCGGAGAATTCCACCCGAACAATTCGCTGGCGCCGTTGTAAGCTTTGTACGCAGCGGAGGCGTGGTTGATGTGCTCCTCTGCGCCATGCGCCAGGACACCAGGACTGATACCAAGGAATGGTGTGTCGAATGCGAGGACAGCTTGCACGTAAGGGAAGAACAATGTAGATTCTCCAGGCGGCGCGGATGTAGCCCTCTCTTCGTTATCCTGCGACCGGCGCCCGTCCTTCGGGCGCGGCGTCTGTGGTCTGCTCGCAGATGCCGTTGAGTTGTTCCCAGCACTGGGCCGCACCGGCTCATCCCTCGCAATGCTCAGCAGTGTCTCCGCCGCGACAATGCCTCCCATAGAGTGACCGCATAGTATCACTCGGACGCTCGGGTCGACTGTAGGACTCGGTGTGCGGTTTGCGACTTCAAGGTCGATCACTTTGTTTTGTAGCCATTCCTTGAATCTCCCGACGCATTCTCCCAGATCGCCTCTTGTCTCATAGCTCGGATATTGTATGCTGAGGACCTCGATGTCCGGGAAGGCCGAGGCCACCAGGGCGCGCAGGTCTTTGGGGAATTGGCCAAAGGTGTTATCGCTACCTTTGAAGCCGTGAATGAAGACGAGGAGGAGCGTCTTTCGCATGTTGACACTTGAGCCTCATGTGAGGGGATCGGAGGACTGGCAGAATTGCCGCGCAGGCCGGAGATTGTGGTGTTGCATTGTCGCAAGTTGGTTGACGATTGCGTGGAAGCCGAGAGTCGCTCCCAGAAAGCGTGGAGGTGACGCTTCGCCACACGTCAACCAGCGGCTGCCTGTGCAAATACCATAAACATATATTCTTGTCCTTTGAAGATCCACTTCTATTCATCGGTGACCTTCCTTACAACACCCGCGGAGTGATATCAATATATTCGGCGCATCATTCGACTTCACGGATTACAATATCTGGCGGCCGGTTGTCAGTGATGGACGTCCAACTCTACGTGTACGATCTCAGCCAGGGCCTGGCCAGGTCTATGAGCAAACAATTCCTTGGTATTCAAATCGACGCGGTCTACCACACTTCCCTGGTCTTCAACAATGTTGAGTACTTCTTCGGTGCCGGAGTGCAGACCTGCTATCCTGGCGCTTCACACCATGGCCAACCAATGGAGATCATCCCCATGGGCAAGACGGATATCGATCTAGAAACCATCTTGGACTACCTGGAGAGTCTTAAGCAGGTCTACACCCCGGAGAGCTACGATCTGTTTGCGCACAATTGCAACAACTTCACACACGACTTTGCCATGTTCCTCCTCGGCGTTGGAACACCGGAGCATATCACAAGTCTACCTCAAAGAGTCCTAGACACACCATTTGGACGGATGCTCAGGCCTCAGATCGATGCCAGTATGCGCTCGGTAACTCAGGCACCTGTACCTAATGGTGCTTCGACACATCAACCGCGTCCTGCTGTCCAGGAGGCACCAAGAACGACTGCGAGGTACGGGACAGTACTGAACCTCACTTCTAGCGATGCACTGGAGAAGAATCTGGCGGGTGCTTCTGGCACTTGCGTGACCATCTTCTTCACTTCGTCGACATGTGCACCTTGCAAACTCGCGTACCCTGCTTTCGACGCATTAGCAGAAGAGCACGGCGAAGCTCTTTTTGTCAAAGTCGACATCAACGAAGCTCGAGAGATTGCCTCAAGATATTCGATCCGCGCGACACCCACCTTCAATACCTTTTCTAAAGGCAAGAAACTGAACGAGTGGACGGGGGCAGACCCTACGCTACTCAAGGCCAATGTTGCACAGCTGTTACAGCAGACCTTCCCACCACACCCTCATGCGTTACTGAAGCTGCCGACTTTACAATTCGGATCGATGAAGCCCATCACATATGCCAGGGTGCCACCTATAGACAAATTGACGGCCAAGCTCGGCTCCGGCGCACAAGAACCCGAGTTTGTTGCTTTGACAAACTTCGTCAAGAACCGCCAGGTCGACGTACGTGAAGCCAAACTTCCAGACATTCGCGCCATCGGAGAGATGCTACAAACAACCATTGAGAATCTGCCCATAGAATCTCGCTTCGCTGCTGTCGATCTCCTGCGTTGTGCTATGATCGACCCCAGAGTGTCTGGCTTCTTTGCTGGAGAAAAGGTGGTGGACGAGCTCGCCACTGTTCCTGCACTGATCCAGCATGTGGTCCACTTGGGAGAGAACTGCCCGCACAACCTGCGCTTGGTGACAATACATCTCGCGTGCAACACCTTTAGCTCTCCACTTTACATCAAGGAACTTCTGCGGCCTGGGAACCCCACGACGCCGCTCATAATCCAACTCATCACCAGCTCTCTTCTCGACGCCGTACACTCCACAACTCGCGTTGCTGCAGCATCACTGGCCTTCAATCTGACAGCGTCGAATTACCGCCTGCGCCGAGAGGAGCACAAGGAAGGATTGGCGGAGAGCCAGCAGGTTGAGCTCGCAGCTTCTATGCTTGAAGCATTACGTATTGAGTCTGACGAAGGTGGCAGCAGTGAGGCCATCAAGGCGTTGCTGCTTGCTTTGGGATACCTGTTGTTCCATGCGAAGCAAGACGGCGAGTTGACGGAGCTCGTAAGTGTTCTCGATGCACAAGGTACGATCGAGGCATGTGTGGTGCAGGAGAAGTTGGCCAGGGAAGTCGCGAGTCTGTTGTAGATGCGGTGTCTGGCCGAATACCATAAGACACGGGCTGAGATTCGGTAGAACATCATAGATCACTGAAGAACGATAGATCATGACGGATATTTCCAGAGAGTGCATAGAAGTTTCTACTTGCCATTGATGGCCAGCCTGCGATTGTCGAACATATGTTTGTATATGTACCAGTAGTTATGGATAACTAACCCCTGCATCACAGCGGGCAAACGGAACTTGTTATCGTCAACAACTTCCGTCCGTCAAACATCTCATCAACCAAACGCAAGTCCGTTCCCATTTCACCCAATCAACTTTATTCCCTTTTCCTTATATATATACATTATATACACATACACTCAAATAATACCACATATCGCCCGGCGCTATCTTGCCACCATGCCCGCCTCATTCATGACATTGCCATTTGAGCTTCGCGAGCAGATCCTCATCCCTGTTGTACGAACAAGAGCCACCATCGAACTTCAGTACCCCCTCTGGGCAGACACAGATAAATCGGTATTCATGCCTGCCGTTGCACAAGTTTGCAGGCGATTGCGCGAGGAAGTCTTCCAGTGCTTCTACCGGGCCAACGTCTTCGTCTGGAAGATCGATTCGGAACCGGTACGTGACAGCCGTGAGTGGGTTGCGCGGGTACGTTGGTTACAGCTGGCCGATAATGTTGATTTCTTCTTTGCTGTTGGACCTGCATACACTTGTCTTCATGATGTATGGCCTTCTTTGTTACATTCTGACAATTGCGCAGGAAGAATTGACGGAGCCCTCAACTTTCCCTTTGGAGCGATGCGAAAACAATATCAAGCACTTTGGTCCTTCTGGGCCGCTCATCTCGAGCCTACCTTGGCAGTATCCTCATACGTTGGCCAACCTTAGGCACCTGAGACTGAACCTCAATTTGCCACCGCAACACGACATCGCACTCTGGACCGATAAGCTCAGCAAGCAGCTCTTGCGATTTGTCGAAGCTATCGACCATGGCCAGAGACTGAAGGACTTCAAGATTCTCATTGGCACCTGGCACAAGTTACGTGAGCTCGGAGAGCCTCAGTCAGCAGCTTTAAGTGTTCTTGAACGAATGCAAGTCCGTGGGAGCGTACAGGTGAGAACCAGCAGTCTGGATCGCGATGGCAAGGCATCCGTGCAGCGACTGGAGCTCGGACGCCGCATGAAAGCTACTGGTTCGTCTGGAAGCCAGCTTGAGCGTGCGAGCGCCAATGAACCTCGTGGTAACCACCTTGATTGGGAGTGGGAGGGTGGTGCTAGCGTAACGTAGCCACCAAAGTGGCCATGTCACCAGTGAGGCCGCCTTCGACCTATTTCGGAAATGCCGTTCCATACCAAGAGCCCACATGTCGCTGTCGTCATGCACATACTGGCTCATCCGCACTTGGAATAATGCGGACCCGGCCGAACAATGGACAAAGCGAAACTGATCTTGTTGACTATCTATTTTCGATTCCTTTGTCCATTGTTTCTTGAACAAGTAGATTGTTCTTGCAGCCTTGGCATCTGGGTTTTAAAAAGGCGGCCACACTGGACCTCTTGGGATGCTTTCGGTCAGATCAAGACACACACTTCGAACATCGACAAGCTACGCCAGGTGCGCAGCTAACGAACATCGCCAACTTTCCTACGAAAATCACCACAAGAAAATTATCATCATGGCACACTCACAGATCATCAATGACTTGATGGCGAACCTTCGCCGCTCTCACAGCGTGAAACGTGAGCGTTCTTCCCTGGTACTTCTTAGAAGCATTCTGACATCATCTAGCCCTCACAAGACCACTCCGTCTGGCTTCTTGCTACACTACCCTGCTCTCATGGATCCAAGGAATTTTCTGCGACTGATCACCAAATACACCCTCAAGGATATTCTCATTTGGGCTAACAGTGGAAGGAAAATGCCCGTCGTGAGTGGTCCAAACATCCATGAACTTAGCAAGAAAGTCATCGAGCTCATGGGCGAACGTACCCCTGGAGGCGAGGACACGCTGAGAAAAATCATTGACATTGTCAAGAGCCATAACCGACTTGATGATGTCAAGCACAGGTCCACTCGCATCTTTCCAGAGGTCATACGTATGGGTATGGACGCATGGTACGAGTGCATCAGTCAGTCCACCACCGCGGATTTCAAGCTGCCACTCTACTTCACAGACATGTCCGCGTCCCGCAAAGCACTGACCTTGCTTCTAAAAAGCAAGGACACTCAGCGCTTGAGTTTCATCTTCAGCGAACTCCTGCATGATCCATTGTTTCCTTATTGCAGCCTTCAGGAAATCCCCGACTTGGTCCTGCTGGAATGGTGTGCTACTCACAGCTATCCGCACGTGCTGGACAAGCTGAAGGTCAACGATCCACGTGTCACAACCACACTGGAAAATATCCAGATTCGGGTCGAGAGATTGCTTCATGCTCCCGTGACGGCGTGGGCACCGGAAGATCCTGTCGAGACCTCGGCCGACGACGACACTGAGAGCATCAACAGCGATAATTCCCTTTTCACGGACAACGAGGACATGAAAGATGCTGTCGAGACCTGATTCGACGCCGGCACTAAGAGTATCAAAACCAAGAATTCCCTCTTCATGGACGATGCCGACATAGAAGATGCCGTCGAGAGCTCAGCCGACGACGATACTTATAGCATCGCCAGCGACAATTTCATCTTCAAGGACGACGACGACATGAAAGATGCTGTCAAGACCAAGCGCATCGACAGCATGGATACCCTATTCACGGACGACGACGACATGGAAGGTGCCACGACGCAAGGATCCGAGTCTGTCGATAAGTACTTCCAGCATTGCGTTCACTGCCTTGACGACGGCGTGGCAAAATGCGAGGTCAACGGTGGCCTGCGCCAGCCAGGAAAAGTCTGTGCCCAACGCGAGACTCTTGGGAAGCCTTGTGAAGATAGACTGGCAAGTGAACGCCATGTCTCTTTGGTCTCGAAGAAATTCGAACAGGACTACCGCAAGCGCCAGAGATACGATGGGCATGTCCGCGAGAGAGCTGCAGAGCACGAAAAGCTTCGCCAACCGTTGCGTTTCAGAGTGTTTGCAGTAAGGCAACACCTCTATCTCTTGCTGCTCGATGAGTTCAGCGGATGGCACGTGTTTTTCCAAAAGGCAAGCACCCTTTGTCTTCCAAAGAAGAAGCCGATTGAATCCGAGATCCTTGCACTTGTCGAAAGCATCTCGGAGCCTCACGCTACTCCTTCTTCAGCCAAAGGACATGCTGCGCTTCCCTCGGCTTCGGATAAGGGCAAGGAAAACATTCCTATAGGCACTGACCTTGGTCCACACGATAAGGACGATGAGACGGAATACAATGTCGAGGATCTCGTCATGACAACTTGCAGTAGGTTGACTGAGGGTCACTAAGCTGCCGGAGGTCACGGTCATGAGGCTATGAACGACTAAGCGCTGAGATCCAGATACATTGAATGCGGCACTCGAGAATTTTGATACATTTTCCAAATACAGACGACTGGCCTTTCACTCTTACCAAAAATGACGTGGATCAAACGCGAACGTGACTTCAGATCTCGATAAAACTCAACGAAGAATTTTCAATGAATTACTTTAAGGATACAAGCATTCCACAACCTGATCAGTATCCCTCCACGCTGTATGAATGTGACCCAGCTGAAACGTATTGTCTAGGCGTAGTTGGTGGTGGCCTTGGTAGACTTCTTGGACTGGAGAACGACGTCCTTGACAATGACCTCAGTGTCGATGTGGCTGGTGAGCTTGACCCAAGCAGTGTCGGACTTCAGGACACCGGGGGCGACGAAGAAGTTGTTGATGTCACGCTTGGTGGCAATCCAGGTCTTGCCCTGGTCGGAGCTGACCTGCAGGCTCTTGGTGCGACGGGTCGCGTTCTCGACGGTGGCAGCGAACCAGTACTTGGAGGCACCACCGTGCATGTGGATAGTGAGAGGGTCGGCGATGGGGCACTTGACGAACTCCCACTCAATGCCGTCAACGCCGCCGGCGGAGAGGCCGTTTGTGAGCTTGGACCAGGTGGCAGGGGTCATGTCGAGGTGGTTCTTGTCACCATCGGTCTTGTTGGTGACCTGTTCGGAAACGAATTAGTTGATGTCATCCTTCCATCGGCTCCACGAGACAACTCACCATCACGACGATCTTCTTGCCCTTGTAAGAGACGCTGATGCAACCACCGCAGTGGTAGCTGGAGTCCCAGAGTGCCTCAGACACGCAGGTTGAACCATCGACGGTCGACGGCAGAACGTAATCGGTGAAAGCACAAGCTCCTTGCTGCCAGCAGTCCTCTTCCTTGCAGTTCAGGCCGTATCTGGTGCCCATGCCAACGTTGACACTACGTCCGAACAGGTTACGGTCGCTGGAAGGGTTGGGGCTCAAAAGACCCGCGCTGGCCTGCAGCGCGAGGGCTGCAAGAGCCAAAGTGGAGGAGAGAAGTCCGGGCATTTTGTCGGGATTTGAGTATAAAGAGTGTATGAAAGTTGTGATTGCGAGTCTTGTGCCGGCAAGAGTAAATAGCCCTAGGAAAAAGAATCGATGAATGAGTGTATGAGGTCTGTTGAGCAGGGCTTCAGTGGTTGTGAGCCCTCATGAGGACTTTATACGATCAGCCCTGCCTTAGATTAAGCTTTGTGTTCTATAGACCATTCTGGGAAGCGACTCTATTTCCTACACGCTAGCGTCTCAAGTTGACATGCCCGGAAAGCTTCATTCCGAGCGCCCCATTGTGAAGATTGCTGTGGAGAATGTTGTTTAGGGACATGAGGCAGTCTCTAACATGGGTTGAATCCTCATTTGCTGGGCGTTACGGATACATTGAGCGAAAATTGGATGCGCAAGATTAAGGCGAGCAAGCTTAGATCCCGGTGCAGATGATGCTAAGCATTTGCTAGCAATACGAGCGCATAAAACACGCCCGTATCGTCATCAAATGATGCACTCCACATTCCCAAATGGTGGTCCTGAGTCTAGACCTTGACCTCGTCAAACGGTAATACCGGGATCGAATGACTAAGCCCTGCACCGGCACCTCCGCGGGTCGGCTGGGTGGCTTCGGTGTGCAACAACCGCAGATGCACCCGGACACTACCAAATCGCGAGGTATTGCATCGCCACCTGACCAGCAAACACCGAGCGAATAGAAGAAAAGATATGCAGGGAGAAGAGCTTCGATTCCTCGACAGCACGATGCTGTGTTCTGACTTGATGCGTTTCAAAGGACAGGACTTCGAAGCGTGACTACTCAGCGAAGAGAATTAATCGTGTCTAGTATGCTGCTGTCACATCTCCGAGTGTAAGTTACCTCGAGGAGCAGTTCACTTCTATATTTTTGTTGTGCTAGGGGAGGAAACATTACCCTACACGGTCTCCATCCACTCTATTTCGAGGTGCCTACGAGAGGTGCATCATGTTACAACAAAACAGATATCGTGGACTATGGCGGCGGCCTTCTCGAAAATGTTGTTCCCTCGGCGTCCAATGCCATAACTCTAGTGTGTTTGTGAACTGACGATGGCTAAAAATGACGATTTTTTTGTGAACTGACGATTTTGTGAACTGACGATGCTTCTTTGGACCGCAGGCAGAGCGAGGCGTAAGAACTTTTATGCACGAAAGGATCACATGAGCCAACTACACACGGTACTTTCACTGTCGCTAAGAAAACATGTGGACAAAGATACTTCTATTCTTGCGACTGAGCGCCGCTCCTCAGCAATGTCTGCATCTATCAGTAGACTCATTGTAATCACGCATGACTTGCCGCCACACAAGCAAAGGTGAAGTGATCATGGCCAGTCATCGTCGCAACAGATCTGAGCCCGACTACGACTCAGACGATATGTCTGCAGGCGCCCGGCTCATGCGTTATTATGTCTCAGACGAACCTCGAGCCAATAATCTCAGTGGAGCCAGCAGTGCCACTGCTATGACTGAGTCGCAACGACCTACAGACTCGAACACGCTCTCCGGGGAACAACAAGTGACGGCCGGACCTCGCCCTGACGCAGGAAGCACGGCCAAACCTGAGAGGAAGGACAACAAGAAACCCAAAGACGATGATGATGACGACAATGAGGATGGCGACAGCGACGACACAGTCTTCCGTGGTGACCTTGCAGAGTTCAAAGGTGATGTACTCTTCGACATTGTTGGACGATATTCACACCAAGAAATTCTCGACAAGGTCGCGACTTTTCATCCTGAAGCCACATTTGGCCAGAAACAACTCACATGGCGTATTGCCAACATGATCGTGGCGCGCGCGAACAGACAGGGCGTGACTAAATTGAAGGTGAGGGCTGAGCTCGATGCCATGAGGATTGCAAATGGGGTGGAGTTCCCAAAGAACTACCGCCCTAAAAGTCAGGGACAGCACGGCGGGCGTGGTGGAAAGGAAGATGCGACTGCGGGCGACGATGGCGACGGTGACGATGATATATTTTGAGAGCAGGCTTCAATCTTGTGCTGAAATTCCGGTTAGTCCCTAGAGCATACTCCAAAATCATACAAACATTGCTAACGCGCCGTGTATCACGGTCGAGCACTCTTCTGTGAACGTCTAATGGCGCTATTCCGTACGGAGTGACAAGTGGTCAACGATATCACGGACAGAAGCTATCAGTCGGCCTCAGACACTTACTCTTACAACCAAGACCAAAATTACTGTAAAATGCAATGACAATCTTCTATTTGTCTCAAGCGATCTATGTCATTAGGCTTACTCCGGTCGTTGCAACTCCAGCTACTGCCCAGGCTCTTGAGTGTTCACAAATCACAATGTCACATACAATAGAGTGGTATGGTCGATCTGTCAGATAGTAGCAGAAGAAGCTGAACTACAATGTGATGTTGTTCTCAATGGTATTGATCCATAGTGTGCTTTGTTGTGGAGATACAACGCTATGTGCCACCTGCAGGTGACCTCACTGACAATGGGCTTGTTGCAGATCATTACCATTTACTTGTGCATTTGTAAAAAGTGAAAGGTGAACAACGAAAGCCCAGACCAACCAGCTCGTTATCATGTCGCGTGAGTTGTTCCCGTAGATTGTAGCTTTCTCAGACACTCATCGTCCAACCGAACATTCAACCTCCAACATCCAAGATGCGTACGAAATTCACATCGGGTGACCCAGTCACCACTCACAACGGTGTCGAGTACACAACCAAAGGCTCCGAGAAAACTGGCAAGCGCACGACACACTACAGCAACGAAGGTTTCAGCGGTCCAACCTCGACAACTTACCAAGACACCGAGCAGCACCTCTTCGCATTCCCAAACCTCCTTGTCGGAGACAAAGTCCTCGAGATTGGCGCAAAATACACCAACAACCAGATCTCAGCCAAGATCACTGCTGCTGCCGTTAAGAACGGTCCGCTCCTTACAGAGTCTGGAGTCGCGCACAGGGTCAGGAAAGGCATCGAGAAAAGGGCGCTGGAGCAGAACGTCAGTTACGATGAAATGATGGCGACGTGGAAGGAATTGAGGAACTCGAACGGTGTTGCGACTCGTGCGGCTCGTGTCGCGAAGGGTAGACAAACCCGCCAGATTACACTCGCCGGTGAGGTCGATGAGGATGACGATGAGGTCGACGAGCAGTCCGCTGCCTACGAGAAGGACTTTGGTAAGGAGAGAAAGAACTCTGTGATCAGTGAGATGACCGAGTTCGAGAGCGATACGGAGGCATGATTACCTTACCACAAGTCTTGCTCGGAGCAGGCTTGAAGAACACATTCTTCTCCGTCTTTGCTTGCAGTACAAATACCCAGGGAGTGCTCGAAGTACAACAGAAGATATATTTCCATCCACATCCATTCACAACATATATGCCTCCATGCGCTGTCCCTATCGTATGTATTAGTTTCCATTGTCCTTACCTCCTGGAGTGTCATCATCATGAACGTTTCTATGATCGTGATATCGCTTGGACCGGTCGACTTCGATCGATGATAGACAATGCCTCAGTCATTTTTCTTTGCGATTGTAGCGCGCGATCGTTAACGTTCGCAGCGATATTGACATTATACAGCAACAAGAACCGATCAGAATTCATATGTTGTGAGCGTACCGCAAGTAATCTGTCGAAGTCCAGACTGGCCAGTGACGGGTGCTGGCGTCGATCGTTCACAAGGCGTTTGTGCCCGCTCAAGCCCATTCACTGGAGTGTCGCGGCGCTTTATCGTTTGCAAATCCGTGAAATCGAAGTGAAAGGTCGCGTCGCATCGAAGCCATTGTCGGGTCTGTTGACACTGATTACAAAGTGGCACGCTGGGCCAGTCTCGGTCAATCGTTCTCGCATCACCCAACAAGTCGATGAACACATCGCGATCAACAACACCTACAGCTCAACACACTTACGCACACAACATGGCGGGAGATTCAGCAGCCGGCAAGTTCTCAGTCATCAGTGGCTGGACCGCATTCAGCAATCCTGCTTTCGTGAAGAGCGCTCTAGCCGATATGCGGGCGATGTCCGCAACCAACATCACGGAACAAAGCAACCCCGACACTCCTGTTCCAAATGTGACAGACGCCAACACTCCAGTCCCACACAGCGACAGCGACCTTTCCTATGCACCTCTATCCGACTCGGAGCCTACCCAGGAGGAAAAGGACGAACTGCTCATCGCAGATCCACCCAGACTCACGGGAGAAGCTCTCGTCGATCTCTCTAAGAGATTCTCAACCGCAGAAATTGTCAACCATTCCAACGAAGCAACTGGAGGCAACCTCACCCGTGCTGCCATCAACAGCCGCTTGAACGCAGCGTTGGCCAAGAAAGCCAAGGCGCTGGGCACTACCAAGTTCCTGCTCAAGGAAGAGTTGACTGAGTACAGGAAAGCTCATGGCATCAGAAGCACTCGTCGTGAGCCTGATCACAGACACTCGGTGGTCGGCGAAGACACCGCAAAGGCTGGCAATGAGACTTCTCGTGCTGGCCAATGGCGAAATTCGGAGGACGATCAGGCCAGCAAGAATGGCCAGGCGAAGTCAGTGCCACAAGCTGACGCAGTCGCCAGCAGCCACCAGCCTAAAGGTAACGATCTCGCCGAGGAGAACAGCGATGCCGACACGGAAAACGACGCTGAGGACGAAGAAGCCCTGGCGGCGCAACAGCAGGCAGACCACGAGGCCTTCCAGGACCAGAACAGCCTCAAGGGTGAAAAGATCCTCCTCCTCGCCGAGCGATACTCCAATGCCGACATCTCAGCCCGAATCTGCGGGATTCTAGGCAACTACCCGCTAACGGAGAATGGAGTTGCCACCCGCATTCACGTCGCGCTAGAAAAGAGGGCCAAGGCCACTGGCGCGACGATCATGCAAGTGCGAGACGACCTCAATGCTGCTAGAATTGCAAGTGGAGCGGTCAAACCGACTCCACGAGGCAGAGGCATCATGAGGGCGTGGAGAGGACCAAAGGCCTCCAAGTCCGTGAAATTGCCTCAAGATAGCCCTGCAACCAAGGCACCAGTCGCACAGGCCAAGAGAGCGAGTGCGGTCAAGCAGAGTAAGGGAGACGAGGACGAGATGGAGTTGCCAAAGAAACGCGCGAAGAAAACTCACGATGCCAGGCCATCAGTCGCCACACCCGTCGCTGTTCAAGATGAGGCTGAGATGACAGATGACGATAGCACTGCTGGTAGCCAGATGGGCTACGATGCCGGTGAGGTCGAGACTGCCAACGCTCTCCTCGAGTTGGCGAGTGGCGGTCCAGAAGTCCACGAGGCGGCTACGATCCTTATGTCCATGCGCCGCGAAAGTGCTCTTCCCGACCACCGGTCAGATCAGAGTGGCAAGGTAGTTGAGGACGACTCCGAGATGAACGATGTCTGAGAGGCAGACTTGACGAGATTGTTTATGCGGGTGGCTCTAGTGTTATGATCAGTTAGCATCAATTATCCCAAAGAAAAAAAAAATTGTTCCCCTTTACCTTCATCTCCACACACTTTCATGAGCGACAGATCTGCGTGTATCTTTGTGCAGTTTTTGTTCTTCACGGCTTGATCACAAACCCAGATTGAGTATTGATATGATATACCTCAAAGTGCTGGGTGTGGTTCCGAATTCTGAATTACCAGAAGCTGCAAATTGAACAAGAGTGTATCAAACGCCATCACAATGACAAAATCATGCGCTTCGTGCATCGAGGCCGCTCCCAATGATGCACTTTTCAAATTATGGGTTGTGTGGCGCCGGCGCCGCGCATAAACAACTGTTCTCTCGTCTGCGTCTAAGCTTGCCACCGTAATGTCCGAGGCTCAGCCCAATGCTGGGTATCATTCTGTCGTGTAGGTATTGCATCGCGATCGTCGTTGAATCGTGTGGCACACCCATTACCGTATGGAAGATGTGATGCCGTCTGTCCCAGATGGTGCCTTCCCGCGTCCTGGCGGTTTAGCGTATAGAGCATCGTCCGAAACCCATTCATCATTGTGAGGTCACTCAAAACCCCTCGGTCCCTACTGCACAGTTGGCTTAGTACTGGTCGTAGGGTCTGTCTCTGTGTTTGCGCCCTCTGTTGCAGATGCTTTCTGATCTTCGTGCAAGGCCGTGACGCTTTTCATCCTGTGACGCCGCGGTGCTCGTTTTGAGACATGAGGCAGAAGATCGACAGGCTCACTGGAGCCCAAAACATCGTAGATGGTGTCCTGGAAAACAGAGCTGACATCGCGGCGGCTAGGGTCTTCAGATATTGCCGGACGCAAAAGTCTTCGCCTTGGAGCCTTGACATCGCTCTGTAGCTGGACGTTGCGTAAGGGACTTTCAGTGTAGACCGCATGTGGCTGGCAGGTAGGCCGCGCAGGGCTGAAAGACTGAGGGTGCGCAGGCATATGCGAAAGCAGAGCCGTATCGGCTTCTTGGCGTCCGGGACACAGGTTTTGGTATGTTAGAGATGTGGCGTCGATGCGTGGTTACTACGTTGGTCGCGGAGAATGAAAAACATTGGAAGATCATGATTGCATGACGGAGAGCTGACACCACGCAGCAACAGGTGGAGCAATCGTGATCGACATGTAGCAATCTCGATGGACTATCGGAGCGCACAGCAGCGCAAATAAACGCTGGCTCCGGAGACTGTCCAATATTGCAGGCTAGCACGACTGGATCGGGGGATCGAAGGAAACACAAGCACTAGAACGTCGTCACGTTGCGCCAATAGGCTGGTGAGCGTGAACAACATGTCAAATCTTACCGAAGTGCCTCCGCGCAGAGATCTGAGATATCTGTCCATCCTCTGAAGCTGTGCACATAAGCCATTCCGCCCACGTGAGGAAGCGAGACTAGAACGCGATGATTGCATGTAGCGTTACAAAAACTCCAACAAGCTTCATCGGAGTTGGTTGTAGGTGCTTGCCTACGTCCCAGTCGAAAACAAGGCATCCTCCATTTCCATGTTGATCCTCGAACGCACCCAGATTGACCGTGTGGGGTCGGTGAGGAAACGCGGCATACCAATGGTCGAATCTTGCAGCCAAATCACTCGATATAGATTGTACGGCTCACTACCGCCGCACCACCTAGAGAATGGAAGATATGTTCATCCGGTCTGTAACAACAATCGTGTCGTAGTCGGGCGGCGATGAAGTCGATTCGGTTTGTTGGTCCAGAGCCCGTTTCACGAGATCATTCGGGAATCATCGTAAGCCATATATCAAGAATGGATTTCATACAATGTAAAAAGAAAAGTGACTCGCATATAGAGTACCGACCCACACAATTCCCCTCGTATTCGTAGACCGCCAATTCATCAACCCAAAAAAACCACTTCAACCCTTCCTCTGACCCTCCTTCTGCACAACTCCGTTCAAGAACCCAAGCAAAAAGTCCTTCTGCTCCGTCGGAGTTGCGCCTCCACTACCCTTGCCCGAAGCGGCGTTACCACTTCCTCTGCGCGAGCTTGCGTCGGTCACACTGCCTAGTCTAGACTTGGGCTGCTCTGCCAACGGCCCTGGGCCATGGCGCATTGCATGCGGAGAGCCCAGGTTGAAAGGAGAGATAGGGGTGTCCATGGAGGGGCTGGCGTTATGGCCATGAGACGGCTTCTTGAAGAGGTCAAGCAGCGAGTTCTGGGGCTGGTGTGACATGATGGGCGGCGGAACAGGAGTCCGTGGCTTTGCAGCACGATGCGTTGGCTGGAGAGCAGGTGCTGACGGTGGGGCCGGACTCGGCTGTGGGCTGAGCTGCTGCGCAGGTGCAGTCTTGTTGAAGAGGTTGAGGAGATTGTTGTTGTGCGTGCTGACAGGAGCTGGTGCTTGCGCAATCGGGCTGACCACAGCAGCTGGGGGAGGACTTATTGTTGTTGTGGCTGGCAGGTCTTGAAGCGGTGCCTGTGCTGCTGCAGGCGCTTTGCCGAAGAGTGCCAGAAGATGGTCGCGCTTATCGTTACCGTCGCTGTTAGCGGCATCGTCATTGGCACCTGAAGGTCCGTTGGCGGCTCCAGAATTGCTGTCCCTTGCCTCGTGTCTCTTAAGCAATTGAGGCTGGAATGCTTGCTTCGAAGTCTCATCGGCTCGCGGGCCTGACTTGTCGCGCGAAGATCCGGGTCTGGTGAGAATTGTCATAGGTGCCTGTGGCTCGCTGGCTTTTGCCTTTGCCCTAGGCTGGCGAGCCGGAGAAGGCGACGATGTAGACTTCTCTCGTTGTGCGTTGCTAGACGTCTGACGGGCGCCGGTACGTTGCATGATTTGCTTCGCGGAAGACACTGGTGCTTCTCTCGATTTGGACTCCTTACGCCCATTGGAGGATCGCGTCTTGGGAACGTGGGCGGGCGACTGCGGCTTGGGGATGAGTGCATGTTGCTGTTTCGGCTCGGGCTCCAACTTATGTTGTGGTACAGGTTCGGATGATTGCGCAGGCAGTGGAGCTGGTGGGATGACAGTAGAGAGCTGCGTCGGTATCGCCGGCGAATGCTGAGATGGCCTCTTTGCTTTGAAGTTGACGGGCAAGGACCTTGTGATCTCGTTCAAAGTTGGACGCCTCTCCTGTAGTGCAGCCGGTCTTTCAACAGACTCATCCGGTGCAGGAGACACGATGGCGTGCTCTGAACGCGGATCCTGCTGTACTTGCGCAGGCTCGGGTGCAGGGGATGACTTGAACAGACCAAGCAAAGCGCTTTGATGGACGCTACCCGATCTTGGTGCAGCTGCGAAGCTTGACGATGGCTGTGCAGGCTTTTGACCAGTCTTGAAAGCATCCAAAAGTTTGATTGACTGAGCAGAGAGTCTTGGTGGCGGAAGTTGTGAGGCATTGGGCGCAGAAGGTCCAGATGCAATCGCTCCGTGCTGGCCTTGAAGCTGGTATTGACCAGATACTGGAGTCTGGCGTTGAGACAGCATGTGCTGTGGGATTTGCGGTGGTTGCTGTTGCATTTGCGGGTGATTCATGTGACCATTGGACTGTGGGAACATCTGTCCCTGTTGCATCACAGAGGCATTCTGCTGGTATTGTTGCTGTTGTTGGAAAGACGGCTGTGCCACCTGAATAGGTTGACCGTTCTGCCCAAAAGATACGTTCTGTGTTTGTCCAAAGCCAGGAGGTGGGAATTGCATGTTGTTCTGCTGTTCGTGCTGGACCATCCTTTGAGGCGATAGTGGAAACTGTGGCGGAGGTTGCTGGTGAGCAATCGGCTGCTCTCTGGGGTGGCGCGGGTGAGGCGACTCTGGCTGATTGATAAATGTATTGATCTGGTCCATGGGCGTGTGCGGTAAGCCTGCATTCTGTTGGCCTTGAGGGCCACCTTGCAGCATGGCCAGCAAGTGGTTTGCTTGAGAGGTCTGCGGCTGCTGAGGAGCTTGTTGAACAGGCACATTTCCAAGTCCTCCAATGGACAAAAGTCGCTTGAGTTCTTCCGAACGATCCACTGGCGGAGGCACCGCATTAGCGTGCGGCAAATACACTTCAGGTTCCTCCTCGACAATATGCTGAGCATCGATGCCATGTGCAATCAGTTGTTCTTCGGTTTGCGCGACTGCCTCATCCTTCCTCTTCTGCTGGCCAATCCACTTTTTGATGTGGCTCATGAACGGAGCCACCATGTAGAACTTGTTCGTGTTTCCGTTGTCTCCTTCGTTCCTGTTGCGTCTAACAAAGCCAGGCAGATCCCGTAGGTTGTACCACTGGATTTTGCTGATCTCCTTCCTGGTCTTAGGCTCGAAGTAAGTGTCGAGCGGCACATCCCTGAAAACGAACATCCTCATATGTTGCTCGCGCATCGTGATGTCAATGTACTTCACGTCGCGGTCGTTCTCCGGAACCAAGCCAGCAGCGCGAATGTCGAACCCGGTCTCTTCCCACACCTCGCGAATGGTGCAATCAAGGTCCTTCTCGTCCTTGTTGATCTTGCCACGTGGAAAAGACCACGACGCGCCCTTCTTCCATCCCTTCACAAGCACCACGCGCTCCATGCTCTCATCTAGCAGGATGGCGCCTCGCACAGGCACGCGCACCTTGTATGCCAAGAACTCCTCGTATGCCGCAAGATGCTGCTCGCTGGTGAAGCCGCTCAGTAGTGGACAATGCTGGAAGAGCTGCAAGCAGAACTGGCGAAGGTGCATGCTAGGTAGTGGCCGTCCTATCGTCGCGGCGAGCGGCCGGACGAAATCTTCGTAGTACCATTGCGCCTCTTCGACCTGGAAACAGAGACGCGGTATGCTCTCCAGTTCGGATTTGGGTAAGTTAAGTAGGAAACGAACGCTGAGGTCGTCAAACCCTGGGATAGACGCGTCAGTGCTGGAAGGGCGATTGATGATAGTGCCTCATCTCGACGTACAATCAGCTAGCCCCATCCTCGCTTCTGCCATGCTGACCGGTGTCGCGAGGAGAAAGCTGAAGCATTTCTGAGCTAAGTGATAGCAGTCAGGGCTGCCGGGTAAGCAGCCAGGGGAACAAGCAGTTCCAGAAGACGATGTTGCGTAACGTCTTCTTGCGGTGGGTGTTGATTGCGACGCGTGAGATACGTCAGTGAGTGGTGGTTGGTATTAATGTTGACAAGAGATGAGAGAGAGCCGTGCTGCATCTGAGCGCAACACATGCGAACTCGCCGATCGAGCTGTGACACAAGCACTGGGCTGCGGGCCGTTCTTTAGCCGAACCATAGCGTACTAGACATGTGAATATGACATGCTTTCAATCTTTCTTTGGGCAGCAATATGCAATTTAGTATGGTGGCCCGATCAAACATGGTTCAATATGACAGTCTTGAAGTGAACAGATAGTTCAAAGGTCAATCATTATATACACAAAGCATTCAATGCTACGTGTTGATGCAAAAGTCTGCATCCTCGCGAGCCTTTGACATACACTCAGTAATACTTGTGCTTGCTGATGATGCACCTCTGGGAAGTATGAGCAGTCAGCCCGATGTTGCGCTCTGGGTATGTTTGAAGCATTCCGTCAGTTCGAGTCTCGTGCTCAAGATATTTCTGCAATATGAGGAGTCTCATGTGACGGTCATGTCGTGTATTTGAAGCCAGCTCTCGAGGAAATGGATGCGCGAAACAAGATATGGCAGAAGAAGGTCGCAGCATGTCTCAAACATCAACAGCACTCACAGTGAGACGCATAAGACTAGATCATCACAATGTGTCATCATAGAACGATGTGTTCTATCGAGAAACCCGTCAAATCAACATGGAAGCAAGTGGTATGTTCGTGATTAGGGTTAGTGTTAGGGCAGATCTCTGGTCATCGATCGAGGTTCGTTCTGCTTGATGGGAGCCCACATATAGAAAGGTAAACCACGTGACTCACTTGAAACCAAGTCATGCAGTCACTGTCCTAGCTTGATCATTCTTCAAAACCAGTCTCTGTGCTGACTTGACGCGCAGATTCCAATGAACCCATCGTCCCAAGCGTGCGTGGAGTTTGGACCGTCGCTCTCTTCGAAACCGATGAAGCAGTATGTCTCGTTTAAGCGAACACATTTATCGATAGTCAGTGTTACAAGAGCACAGAGGTACAGAGGTATAATGATTCGATCAAGTCGACGTCCACCAACACCTCCGCCCATAGCCCGCCGGGCCCTTCCGCTTCCTTAGCGCGGGCAAGGATTCTTGCACTTCATCTCGAATTTCAACAAGCGGGCACCTCTCTCTTCCTTTCCTCCACACTCGCGCTCCGCCGACGGCAAGGAGAGACACTTCTCTCGACGAAACTGCTCGCACCCGGCAACCCGGGCCTCTTCACTGTTGGCCCAATTTCTTGCAGCGCGATGAGAGCGAAACTAATGTCCTGTATCTCCTGCTCGGATTCTCCCCATGATGATGCAGGTCGATTGTGACGTGACATCTCTTCTTCCTTCCGACACCTTGCGTGTTCGGGAAGACAGATAAGCGCTCGCTCTTGGTGAGGTGCCTTATGCAAAGGTGCCATGCCACAGAGCGAGTGCTCCTAACATCAATGGTACGTCCACACTTCCTCCCCCCTCTTACAAATACACCCACACACACACCACACAGCTTCTATGATGAAGTATTACTTGGATGTAAACTTTACAGTACATTTCCGAGAGCGCAAAACCATGCAGATAACTCCTTGTTGCCTTCCTTCTGATCAAGCTACTTTTACACCTCACTTTACAAAGCATATTCATATGTTGTAAGGACATAGGCTAATTTGCTTTTCAGATCTCTTACCTCAGCCTTTGATACTCCATCTGTCTTGTAGCATCACGATGCTACCGTAAGCTCGCCCTCATGTGCGATAGACTAGAAGACTCGAACAATGATTGGGAAGCTTGAATGGGAGCATGACGTATGGTTGGGTGTACACTGTCGACCTGTCCATGTCACAGGACTGGATCGGCCACGTGTCATCGCACCAGGAAGACAGCCCTCCGGCACCAAGCTATATGTTGCGCGCTCGCACCCTCGTCACCATGCGATCGATGTAACATTCCCTGCGTCTCTCTTGTCGCAGTGGGTTTCGAATGTCGCGCAAATCAAACTCCTGTTTAATTTAAGGAGGCCTGTTGTTCGAATCCCGAACAACGAGGCTCGGGTTTCTTGCCAACTCCCGATTTGGAGGATGAGTGCTATTCCTTTTTTGTAATTATTTTGGTAGCCTTTTAGAACCAAAATCTTTCATGGCATTTGAGAGTATTGTTTATGTCGCTTGTTATGTTTGGTATCTTTCTGTCTTGCGGTTGGTTAGGTATGGCGTTTGAGCTCATATCTTGTCAAGGCGGAGCGCTCGCTCGCTGGCTCCGCTTGCGATTGCAGTTCGAGTCGAGCATTCTCGATGTAGTTGATCCGGAACATAAGATAGTGTCTCGCATGCATCGCGTGGATCATATGCTCCTCTCGAAAGCCGCCTTGAACGTAGGAAGAAAACAGCCATTGAGCATGATATGATCTGTAAACTAGTCCACCACAGTGACAAGACCTCTTGTCTACAATTGCAAGCCAGCAATCAATTGACACCCACCTCTCACAACCATCAATCGTCAGCCACACTCGCATCATCCACAAAGCTCCCATCCTGGCTCTCCGTCCTTTCAAGATCATGTCCCAACGCGTTCGACGAAGCAATACTAGCAATACTCCCCACCCTCGTCAGCTTCTGCCTCTTCTTCACATGCACCTCGTCGTCATCCTCCTCAAACTCGTCCCTGTCCCTCTTGTCCCCACTGCCCGAAGGCGCCGGGCTCGCCCTCGAAGGCGTCTTCTTGTTTGACCCGCTGACCTTAGGCAGCTTCCCATTGACCACAGCGCCCTTCTCGCCCATCTTCTTGATCTTCTTGTCCAGCCCTTTCTTCAGCAACTTCTTCCGCACGCCCCCGCTACTCCCCTTGACAGACCCCGCGTCGTCGTCGTCGTCCTCATCCCGCTCCCTGTCCTTCCCCTCCTGGCTCGGATTCGGCGTCCCGCCGCGACTCCCACTCGGCGTGCTCCCGCTCCCGTTCATTCTCGCCATAGCATTCCTGCTCGCCGCGCGCCCGGACAAGCCCATGCACTGCTCGAGGTGCTTCGCAAACCGCGTGATGAGCAAGCTGCGCTTGCAGCTCGGGCACGTGTGCCAGGGGACGTACTCGCCCTTCTTGAGCTTCTCGTCGATCTTCGAAGCCTTCTTCTCGCCCTTCTCCAGCGGCTTGCTGTCGTCGCCGCCGCCTTTGTCAGGTGAAGGGGGCGCCGTGCCGTTCTGCGTCGCGTCCTCGCTGGCGGGCGTGGCATCGTCTTTCTTGCTGTGCCTGGCGGCTTCGCGCTCTTTCTTGGTGGGCGGGCGGCCGGTGACGTCGGAGCGCGGGAACGGATTGTCGTAGATGTCGTGGCCGGCGCGGCGCGACCAGGGCTTCTTCTCGCAGTAGGTGGTGCTTGCTGGGGGGTCGGCGGCGGCGCCGCGGACTTTGGGCGCGAGCGGAGGGTCGAGGAGGCGCGGGAGTTTGCAGGAGTCGCAGTGGGGGAGTTTGTCGGTTGGGTCGAGGCTGGCGAGGAGGAGTTTGTGGTCGCGGTGCTTGTGGATGACGATGTCGTGGATGATGTTGTGGAGGGCATCGTCGAAGAGGCGCTGGGCGATTTGGGCGAGGGACGGCTGGCCGTCTGGCGAGGAGGCCATGTTGGAGGTGGAGGAGGAGATTGTGGGAGAGAGGAGAGGAGAGTGATAGGTGGTGGTGGTGAGCACACTGACTCGCTTGTGTCTGCAAGTTGTAGCTCGTCTTGAAGATGCGCGCTTTCGATCGCCGACTCCACAAGCGTCTGGGGAAGCGGAGGTCCAAGGGAAGTCCTCTTTACGGAGAGATGATCTACATTTTCAAGAATCACAGTGTTCGTACAGATTGGGAACGACAGAGATTAAAGTAGTTCAGATGTTTGTCTCACATGAACAATTGAAAGGAAGTGCGTCGAAAGAGAGCAGCAAACTCAACTCCTGCGCAACTGCCCCGAGCTAGTACCTGAGTACATCAATGCTGCACGACGGCCCACTGCCGCAGAGCCTCAAAAGCCTACCAATCACTCACTCACTCACTGGCCAACATGTGTTGCTTGCAAATCGTGATTCTGTCCTCGGCAACCGCGAACCGGTGCGTTGAATAGAAACAGTGAAGCCGCATACTAAATTTTGACGTGCTGATCGAAAGTGACAAACATTCTACTAAAAGTTTCAAAAAAAAGGTAATTGATGTGATGTAATATTGCCTCTTCTCCAATGGCGGAAGAATGCCCATTTTTGAGCCGACTATCACGTCATGTTGTACAAAAACATACGGTAAAACCCTCCCAAAACTCCGAATTGTTGGAAAGAAGAAAGATTATACTTGTAGCAGATGCGCAATCACTAGGCAACCATCCACCTGCAATCATCGTTAGCAAAGGCGATCAAATCACAGCACATTCAGAGCTCAGGAGATAACATACCAAGCACCACCCAAAACAAACACAACCACCAACGCCGTCAGGATACCAGCTCCAGCTCGGTCGCCGGCGGTAATAGGGTTGTTGGAGCCGGCGCGACCGCCACCTCCTCCGCCACCGCTGCTGTCAGGTCCAGTACCGGCAGAGGGGTTGCCCTTGGAAGTACCACCCGTGGAGTTAGACAGTGGACCAGCGACCTGGTCTTCCAAATTGGTCTGGAAGATCTCCAATGCGTTCATCTGCTGACCAACGCCGTACGTGCCGTCCCAACCGTCTTCGTACCACCTGGTTCCGCAAGTAATGCCTTTCGTACCGCCGGTGCACTGTTTCGCCGCCGCGACAGCGGAGCCGCGGAGGCGCTTCATGATGGCGTCGTAGTGCTGTGGAGCGACTTTGGCGGTGCCGGCCATCCAGCGTGTGAGGTAGGCTTTGAAGGATAGCTGGTCGACGTTACAGTTTGCGCGGGGTTCGCAGGCGATTTCGAACATAGTGTCTGTGTCTTCGTAGAAAAAGAAGCGAGCACCGTCGACCAGACCTGCCAATTGCGTTTTCCAGTATTCTTGGGTTTGGCCCTCAGTCTGTTGTATTGTCAGTATTGCTGGTTTAACTACAGAGATCGTAAATTGTTCGACATACCTTGTTGTACATCATAGCCGCGCCGAGCATGTATACACCAGTGTTGTAGGACCATTGGATGTGGTTCAAGTCCGAACAGTTGATAGCAGAGTCCGTTCCGTCGAAGACCTGGTACGCACTACTGATCAAGCCGACATCCATCGACCAATGGTACGCTTTCGTCGCCCACTCCGCGTAGGTCTCGTTACCAGTGTAAGCGTACAAGCGCGAGGCGATGTTGAAGAAACTGCCTTGGGTGATGGAGTTCTTGTAGTCGTAGCCATTGTTGAAGGGGAAAATCTGCCATCTCAGTCCACCACCGCAAGTCTGGTTGTCCCATCTCGCCGCTTGACGGTTGAACACAGCCTGTGCAAGCGCGACCCAACCAGGCTGATCGTCTGGAGGGTTTTCGAAGCCAACCTCAGCCGCCGTCATGGCCGCCATGCCCCAGAAAGCCTGATCGTCATTACCCAATGACTTGGTCTGGTTCTCAGGCTCGTAATCCAAATGGGCACCCCGCTGATGCATCATCGCCTGCATTGTGATCTGATTGTATGCCGTGTCGCCAGTGTAGTACCAGTAATCCATCAGCGCGCTGAACATGGCTCCGGCTTCCCACCAGTAGTACGGGTCTCCAAGCAGACCGGGGATTCCAGCGGTTGTGTTTCCGTAGTAGTATGACACCATCTCGAATGCGGCAGTGCTCGCAGCGGCTTTGATAGAGTCTAGCAGACAGCGTTAGTAACATCCTTGCGAGCGACATCCTTGCGACCGCAGTCTCAGACCAAGCATACCAACACTATCAATGTTCAACTCAATCGCACCCGT
The DNA here is from genome assembly GCA_026122715.1 of Cladosporium colombiae. Taxonomy (NCBI): domain Eukaryota; kingdom Fungi; phylum Ascomycota; class Dothideomycetes; order Cladosporiales; family Cladosporiaceae; genus Cladosporium; species Cladosporium colombiae. Next base: position 1,743,756 of record JAKZFA010000005.1, read on the forward strand.
CAAGCGAGGAGCAGCAAGCAACGCTCCGCACGCCGCAGTCGCCGACCACAGCTTCATGGCGGCTAATGGTATGCGTGTGTGTATGTGTATGTGTATGCGCGAGCAGCAATGTCGTGCCTTGCCGGCTTATAATGATGCGTGTATCCAAAGTCGCAAAGGTGGGTGTATCAAAGATGTTATTCCCTAAAGTCCGCTCCGCGATGTTCTATATCCAGAATCCGACGTTCTTCAGCCCGGAGCGCGGCGGCAGGAGCGAGGCAGAGCAGCAGTAGCGATCGTATACAGCGTATCCGTTGCTTGGCAGGAGGTTGGGCCTAGGGCCTGTTGTCGATGTTCCAATTGTCGCAATGTCTCAGAAAGCCTCTCGACGTAGCGACGGTGGTGGGAGTAGTGGGAGGAGTAAATTGGAGTGAAGAGCGTCAAGCAGGATCCAAGGCGTAAAAGCAAAGGACCGCGCGTTGATGATGAGTGGCAAGGGTTGGCATTCTGGCGGGCTGCGCAGTGTTGGTGACGACCTGTCCCAGATCTCTGCGCATTGCCAAGGGCGCGGCCATCTTGGCGACGCGTGATGCCGGTCGGGCGACCAAGGGGGAAGTGCTCCAGCTGTGCAGCGGTGCAGGCTTGCAGCGTTTAACCTGGGGTCGCATCCATCGTCGCTTCCTGTTTTAGAATGGGTGAATTCGACTGGTGCCGGACGGGCCCGGTCGACCTTCAGGGTCTCGGATCAGCTCTGTTTGGCGAGCGATCTCCACGCCCGTTCCTGTTCTGTGGTTCTCTCCTCCACAATGTAAACACTTCCCCCGTGTGGATGTCGCGTGGTTGCTATGTCCACCGGCAGCAAGTTTCATCGGCATCATCGTACATTTTCGATGTCTGCCGTTGGCCTTATGCAGCTAGCGAACGAACGATATTGCGTCATACTGTTGAAGGAAGCATTGTTGTGAAACCAGTTTACTTTTGCAAGTTCGTTTCAAAATACCAAGGTATGGGCTGTTACGTTTCGACGTGATACTTTCGTTCTACCGTTTCGAGGCAGACAGTAGAACTTGCTTGCTGGATCTTCTACTCATCCACGGCAAGTCCTCACTGCACTCATCTTCAACACACGTCCGAATAATATCATTGATCTCTGTTATCTGGACACATTCAATTCATTTTAGCACCGCCCTAGATCATGCCGCCGTATGTGCAGCGCCATACATTGCCATGGCCACCGGGTTGCGAGTTTGCATAAACACGGTTCCAGGCCCCACAAACTTGCACACAAGACCTTCGCTGGCAGCCAAATTGCTGATGATGCCGCCTGATGCAACCCGCTCGAGCGTGTATTTGCAGTTCCACGCGACGAGGTGGCCGTTGTCGATGATGTACTTTTCCCCTTCGCGGAGCTGACCAGGTATTGAAAATTAGCTTTGATCAATGAAGATTCTTTGTCGATCAGTCTCGATACTCACGTCTTTGCGGATGATGGCGCCCAAGCTCTGGATCCACAGTATACCAGTCCCGCTGAACTTGCACACGAACAAACCCTCGCCAGAGAACATGGCCTTGCTGAAGCTCTGCGCTTTGTAATCCTTGGTCACGCCCGTCGTGCACGCGAGGAAAGCGTCTTTGCTGGTGCTCCACGTCTCCTTCCCCGTCATGCGGATGTTCGTGATGTCGCCGAACGAGAACGGAGCCAGCAGCAATTCACCGGGGCCAGTGTATGTGGAGACCGACATCTCGCCGCCGGTGACGAGCTTCTTCATGCTGAACTTGACGGCGCCCTTGAGCGTCATGGTGGGCGACATGGCGATCATGCAGCCGGGCTTGACCTCGAGCGGACAGCCGACAGCCAGCTGGATGGTGACGATGGTGTTGCTGTCGCGGTGACTGATGCGATAGCTGCCGCCGTTGAACGTGCCGACGTCGTCGATAGTCGCGCTCGCGCCGGTGAAGTGGCCTTGTGGCGGGGCGCCGCCGGGCATGGTCGAGTGTCTGCTGGTGTTGTAGGGTCGCTCGGGCTCTTTTTGCTTTTCTTGCGGGTATGAGTCTGCGGGCGGGCCGGGGTAGTAGGGGAGTTTTTGCTCTGGTTGTTCTATCGGGCTAACTGCTGCGGCGTTGTTGCCGACGTTGCCGTCTGGTAGGGGTGGTGAGACTGAGGGTGGAGGAGCGAAGTGTTGTGGTGGTGGCGCATATTGCTGCTGTGGCTGTTGCTGTTGCTGTTGAGGCGCAGGGTAATGTTGTGTTTGACCTGGTGGAGGGTAGTAGTTTTGTTGGGAGTCGGTAGGCGGCGGCGCATAGTGTTGTTGCTCTTTGGAATTGTTAGGTCATGCTTGTCAATGCGAACTTGATGTGATCGTTACCTTGACCAGGGGGAGCTGATTGAGTAATTAGCAAATTGTCAGACTGCAGTTGCATTCGTGAGGACCGACGTACGAGGATAATACTGCTGATTCGAAGCCATGGCCACGATTGTGGTAGCTTGTTCTGTTTACTCGACAGCAATTGGCGTGTTGGTCTGATTGGATGTGTTCTCGCTTTCGAGACAGCTTCATTCAACTTCACAGTAAGCAATTCTCGCGACACAGAGAAGGAGGTTCACAGAAGCACAGCGCGACGGAAATTGGACACAAGAAAGGAATTGGGATCAAGGCTGGCATGTGAGAAAAATCATAGCTGTACGTCTAGCTTGGTAGGACCCGGCCTTGTCGGCGACCTGCATGCTCGAGGCGTGTTCGCAGGTGGCTATTGGCTGGAGGGCGGCGGCTGTGGACTCAGCTGATGCCGGGCGCTTACACAGATGATGGCAGTGCTGAAGGTGCGGCTGCCTTGGACGAGCTCCCTTGGTTCGCGCGTATGCCGAGGGAAGACATTAGCTTGAGCGATTACATGGAACGGATGTTGTTGGAGGGCGAACGAATGCGAAGGGTGTCGACTATTACTTCGTCGGAGATTACTCGTTTATCTTAGAAAGGTGTGGAGAGTTCCAAGGGAGTCGCGATAAAGAAGTTGCTATGCGGGCAGTAGGAGTGCTTATGCTTTCGTGTAACATGGAAAGGTGCGGGTGGTGACTCGGATCTCAATGTCGTTGGCGAGAAGTGCTACCGGTGAACGGCATGACGCTCTTCAGACCGATTGGGGCCGAGTTATTCAAGAGCACGAAGACACGTGAAACGTGGGCGCGTGAAGCTCTCACAGGAAGATGCCGACGGGCCTCGAGACGAAGCAGGAATATGGCACCATAACCCCGCCGAAGGATTGCTAGAGAGAGAGAGCACACTTTCAAGGCTGAAGAGTGCGCAGCACGCTCAACAACTTTCGAAAGAGACTAGAAGAGGCACGGCGAAGTGATGAAGTACAACGAACAAATCGCTATAGAGCGGCGATGTGGATGCCTGTATATTATAGCCATCTTCACTTCAAAGATATATAGTGCCTTCCAACACTCGTAACTGAATGTAACATCAAGTCAGAGTCAGCAGCACCACCAATAACTTTGGACTCGGCACAGCCGTCCGCGTGGTGGCAGTGAGAGCACGCACGCTAGCCATTTCGAGACACCGAAGAGACCGCCGCACCGTCGGTGTCGGTAGGAGGATGGGATGACTAGATCTGAATCATAAGCAAGCCATTGCGCCCTCCATTGACTCTGGATCTCCTCCTCCTTCTCCAGACTTGTGCTCGTCAATAGCAACATCAAGCGCGGTGTCGAAAAGGCCTTGCGACCAGACAAGCGGCGACGACCACCACCACAGCACCGCCTGTAACCCTCCCTCGCCAACTACACCACGCTATCCCCAGCTTACCAACCCACCACCCCATCACTCCCACGTGATCCCCCATAGCCACCCGCCCCGGTGCGTTATTCCAAGTCGGCATACCGCCCGACAATCCACTCCAAACACCTCGATACCATCGCCCAAGTCGGCTCCACTCCAATGGCCATGTCTGCCGATTTCTCTGCCTCGCCTGTCCCGGCCTACTATATCTACCGTGACGTTCCCGAGGGCCAGCTGTACGACGCGACAGCTCCCCTCGCTTTCTGGCCAGCCAAGGACTCCGACGAACTCTTCGACGCCTTGAGGGCCAAGTTCCCTCACCTTAAATCTCACGCTGATCGTATGCGCGATGCGACGATCGAGTATCTGTTGCAAGAGCGTGAGGCCGAGTCTCTCTCGGCAAACGTTTCTCCTGCGATGCCCACCCTATACGACTCCATGACCGACAACTCTCCTTGGCAGCAGTCGTGGCCATCAGTCTCCATGACTACCCTGAGCAGCCCCGAGATGACCAACCTTGCCACGCCTTCTTTCGACTACTCGCCAAAGCCCCAGATCCCACACATGATCCGACAGCAGTCTTCGGCAGCAACACCCAGCGACGCCCAGACACCTGCGTTGGACTCCATGACCAGCGTTTTCAGCCTTTCAACAACCGAGCAGCCCAAGCAGCGAGTCAGGAGAAAGATGACTCCGGATGAGAAGGCCGACTACCGGAAACGCAGGATTGTAAAAGCCTGCGAGTCGTGTTCTAAGCGCAAGAGAAAGGTTGGCCCCCCTCATCCATTCAAAGGGAGGATCATGCTAACTTTTGCATAGTGTGTCCACAACCAGTCAGAGATGGAAAGTTTGAAGAAGATCTCCAACGACAAAGCAGCACACAAAGTCACCAAGCCTCGGTATGTCGAGACTAGTTCTCGCCACACAGACTGATCTAAGCTAACCACTAAAAAATACAGCCCTACAAAAGCACCACAAACCGCGGAAGTCTCATTTACCTTCGACCATCATGCGTCAGATCCAAGCGACGTTTTCGCTACAGATGCGCTCGGGGGTGCTTACGAAGACTTTACGCTGTTGTTCGATGACCCAACGCTTGACTTCAACTTCGACAACTTCATGCCATTCGACCCTGTGGTCTCCAACACGAAGCCCGACAACTATAGGCAATGTGTTCAGAACTTCAGCACGCAACACAGCCCTCAGCAACTTCACTGGGACGACTCAATTTCGCTGGATGTAAATGCGACAGCAAGCTTCTCATCAAGCCGAACCCAGAGTTCCGAGTCGGCAAACAACGTGCCAGACTTGTTGATCCCTCACAGCGCACAGATCACAAGCGGCCATGAAAGCCTTCGTCGCTGTGACCTAAGTGCTACACAATCAGATTCTTCGCTGACAAGTCGCGGCCGCATGGCCAGCGCGGGCCAAGTCGATGCGCACGGCATACAATCTCCGGCCAATGCTAACAGCAACTCTGGCGAGATGGGCATATCTTGGCGTAGCAGTCCGCTACAGGTAGATAGTAACAACGCGGGAGGATCACCGGGCGAAGGTGCTCCACAGACGTACCATGATGGCGAGTCACAGCTACTGACAGGTGGCAATCCGCTGGGAGAGACTGCACTTCGCAGGCCGGCGTCGAGCGTACTGAGATCAGCTGCTGGGATTAGCCCGCAGTCGAACTTGCGCCGCCACCGCACGCGCAGCGATGGAGTCTACGATCCCGCGCTACAGAGTGAGCTGTCGTCTATCTCCGCGACAATTTCAAGCACGAGCTCCAGCATGGAGCATACAGCAACTCTCGAAGGAAGACTGACTAGCCTGGGCGGTACCCCAGCCAGTCCACAGCTGTCACCTCATGGTAGTGTGAACGGCCAGACTGATTCGGCAATCTCTAACTTGTCGTCACAAACCGCTTCAGCTCAACAGGCGAGAAGCGCACCTCTATCGAGCAGGACGCTCTCACGATCATCGCCAACAGTGTCGGCTCCCGCACTGACTTCGCCGCGGGCATCAGGTTCTGGACTACAGCAGCACACGAGAGCACAATCAGCGCTCCTTGCGCGCTCATCGCCGTTTGACCGTGTCGATGGCACGCATGCACGTGCAACCGAACTATTCCGCCTCAAGCATCGTATACCCGCGTCGCTTGACAACACAACAAATGCCACAGCCTTTGTGCCCTCCGTGGCCGATCTATCTGCTCAAGCCAACGGCGGTGCGTACCCGCGGCTTTGTAGCATCCCGACTGCGAGCAACAATAGCAGCAGCTCTGTCAGCACTGCGACCCAACAACAGACCCGCACGACCCAATCTGTGTCGTCTACGGCAGCTACAAGCAAGGCCACCGAAGCCAACGGTGCCCGCATGCTATTTACAGAGAGTGACACCAGTCGCCACAGGGATCACCACGGTAGAGCAGTCAGCGTCGACGTTGCTGCTACTGCTACAATCACGCGCATGGCGTCTGATTACGCCCGTGTCGTCGTGGCTGTCCTCGCGCTTGGTGTGATGCTGATGTCGACTTCGATCCTCGCTCACCCAAGCTTCCTCCTGCTGGCGGTCTTACCGTCAGTGCTTGCCGCCAGCCACAACTGGACTGCCGCTACGGCCAGTTCACACTCGACCATCCTTCGCGCCCTGGCCCCGAAGCGCGAGAAGCGCAACGCGCCTCTCGCGAACCTCAGTCTGCACCGTCTAATTGGATGTGTGTAGCTGAGACCACCATTGTCGTTGACCAGTCCTCCGCTGGCCAACTGTTTCTCACCACGTCGCAATTGCGATGTCTGTTTTGTTTTTTCTAGCGAGCGAAAGGAAAGGAGATGGGAGTCCATGACCGCCGCATAGACTAGATCTGCGAGCGAGAGACGTACAAAAAGTTGTTGACGAAGATATACCTAATGACCACAATTGTTCGCTTGTACATTTTCTCTGAGCCGAGTCGTTGTGATGGTCGTTGTTTGAGATGCAGTAAGTGGTGATGTCTCGCGCCTCCTGCCAATTGACTTAAATCATGGACATGTCACCCATCCAGTGTCGTTGCTACTGCGCGTGCTCTTCCACAGCTATTCCCCGTACCCTGTTCATACGCGATCGGCATCTTGGTGTCGATGATCTGTGCTATCACTTGTCATAGAGCTCGGAACCATGCGCGGCGCTCCCGAGGTTCGAAAACATGGCTGTGCGACGGACGATCGTGCTTCCACGCCAATCCACACGTACACTCCTGCTATAAGGTTGATTGCCATGCTTCCATCCGAACGGGAGCGCTCTTGAGAAGATCTCCGATGTCATAGCGGCTCGGCGATTCTTCCGTCTAATCAGTCGAAGAAGGTTAGAGGATTGGCTGCCTGTTTTCTGCTATCCGGTGGAAGGGAGGAGAAGAAGACATCCGGTCCGGTTGGCTGATCGGATAGGCAGTGACATTGAGTGGACAACAAACGAGATTCGGGTGCTAAGAACTACGTTTTGCGCAAGCAGTTCGATACTGAGGTGACTTGATCTTATGATAAGTACTTGGGGGCCTCCGTCCTCTCATTATCGTCTGTGTCCTACTCTAAACATCCAAATACATTCTTCCAAGACACCTTTTCCCACGACCTCCACCGCCATCATGGAAACAACCACTCCAACTCTCAAACCAAACCCCGACCCCGCCGCAGAAGCAATCCCCTACCGCGGCCCTTCCATTCCCCCAAGACCCCCGCCTCTGAGTCCCCCAAGCGCCCGGAATATCCTTTCTCCCCCTCCTCCTCAGCGTCTCGCACGGCTACTTCGTCAACCTGCTGCGCGTGACCCGGTCCGGGATCCTCTCGCGCCACCGGCACACGGGCCCCGTGCACGCCTTCACGCTCAAGGGCCGCTGGCACTACCTCGAGCACGACTGGTGGGCGGAGCAGGGAGGGTACAGCTATGAGCCTAGCGGGGATGTGCATACGCTGGAGGTCCCTGAGGGGACGGCGGAGATGGTTGCGGTGTTTCACGTTACGGGGGCGGATGTTTGTGTTGATGCTGAGGGGAGGCCGGAGGGGGTCGAGGATGTTTTTGGTAAATTGCAGAGTGCGAGGGAGCATTATGAGAGGGTGGGGCTGGGGAGGGAGGGCGTGGAGAGGTTGGTGAGGTGAAGACGGATGTTCGTCTTCTTCATGGGTTGTGGTCGAGCAGGTTCGATCCCCAGAGCGATGGCTCCCAGAGCCATGCCTGGCCACACGCGGCCAGATCGACTGGCACGTCTGTGCCTAGGGAGTTGTCCAACCACGGTCCACCTGCATCTCCGTTATCAGGTGGCGCTGAGGGAAGCAATGCTTGGAAAAGAATGTCAGCGGGTCGTTGATAAGTGCCAACGAACGAAAAAAAAAAAGAAAGAGAAAAGAGGATGCTCACCAGTCTGAAGAGAGTTTATGCCATCGAACAAATTAAGCTCCGCCGGAGACTCCCACGCATTTCCGACCAACGGGTCTTCCGCAAACACACCATGTTGAAAGTCCCTTACCGTCGTGTCACCTGGCAGCTGCTGACTGCACCCACCTGCGTCCTCAGAGTTGTTGCACGTATATATATGAGTCGAGAAATCTACGGATCCGCACCAGTAAGCACGGCCAGCTCCTTCTCCAGTATTAGCCTGACCAGCTCTCCAAGGATGCGATGAGTCTGGCAAGCAATCGGCGTGTCAGCCTTGAAAGCGCCGGAGGCGATCAGGATCTTGCGGATGGCCTTCTTGGCCTGTTGTGCTGCGAGCGATAGAGGTCTTGATAAAGCGACCGTCGAAAGGATCATACCAGCGGTGAACAAATTGATCCCGAAGTAGGCCAAGGCGTGAGTGTTCTTCGCCATGGACAGGCAGTGTTTGAGGTCGCAGATGCTTGCGCTTCGTAGAGCTGATTCGAGACATCGTTGTGTGCTGGTATCGTTGGCAGTATGGAGGATCGAATAGCGAGCACTGGGTGTGTTGATCGGAGGAAGTTCTTGACCGGCGAACGGTAGCGGCGAAGGCGTTCTTAGCCGATCCGAAGCATCTGAGGGCTTGGGTCTGTGGAGTAGAAGACGATGGAGAAGGGTGAGTATGTTATCGTATGCGACTTGGAGCGCCAATGCTTGCAGCATGAGCGTTTCTTGTAGTGTCGTTGAAGCTGATTGCCCCTTTGAAGCCTGAGCCACATCGAGCCGCAGCTCGTTGGGTAGTGCTTCGCGCCATTCCGAGAGACGCTTGTCGACATCTTGGATGATGCGACCTGTCTGCTGATGAGATACTTTCTGCGTATAGGGCTCCGTCATGATAGGCGATGAGATCCTGTAGAGCTCAATCTTGCACGTCACATACGTGAAAGCAGTGACATTGGCTCGGAGTCGGAGAAAGTCCGATGTGCTTCCACCGGAAGCTGAACGTTCTCGAGAGTCTCTCCATTGACGAGCCACCACTTCGACACAATTGAGCGAATGATGCTTTTCCTCTTTCTCGCCATGACGCCAGCGTGAAAGGTTTTCGGTTTCCAGAATCTGTGAGCAGTACGTGCGCTCGATGTTGGGGGAAATGCTGAGAAATCAGGAGAATGGCGGATGATCGTAGGAGACCGACTGTCGCTACGCATGATGATATATAAGTAGGTGGCAGGCAACATGGCCCATGTCTTCCATAAGCATTCTCATAGCCTCCTGCAAATCCGTTCTTGATCTACCGCCACCAACATCACACGAACACCAACATGGCACCACAAGCAGCTCGAGAGGCTTACCCAATCGTGACCAGTCTGAGAACAGTCCAGACCTCTGAGAATGGCACACACGAGCCCACTCCGGTCAACAAGGCAGCAGCCAACCTGCCATACTTCACGCCCGCGCAGATCCCAGCGCCAGGATCAGCTTTGAAAGAGCAAGCGTCAGGGAAACCGATACCGAAGCTCTTCACCCCCATCACGATCCGCGGCCTCACCATGCAGAATCGAATCTGGGTCAGTCCCATGTGCCAATACAGCGCCCACGAGGGCTTCCAAACCCCGTGGCATCTCGCGCACTACGGTAGTTTGGCACAGAGAGGGGTACGTGATTGATGGTCCCGTTAATGGAAAATTCAAGCTGACAACATATTCCAACACAGCCCGGGCTGATCATGCTAGAAGCCACCGCTGTGCAACCGAACGACCGCATCACGCCAGAAGACTCTGGCATCTGGCTCGATGCGCACACCGATATGCTGAGACAACACGTGCAATTGGCGCACAGCCAGAATGTCGCTGTTGGCATTCAACTGGCACACGCCGGTCGCAAAGCATCGACGGTTGCTCCTTGGCTGAGCTCGTCTGCCATCGCGACGCGAGACGTGGGAGGGTGGCCGGAGGACGTCGTCGGAACCACGAACGAGCGCTCCGGCGAGCAGACGCCTGTGCCGCGCGCCATCACTCTCGCAGGGATCGAGCAGTTGAAGTTGGACTTTGTCCTCGCTGTGCAGAGAGCCGTTGCGGCTGGGTTCGATGTCGTGGAATTGCACTTCGCTCATGGATACCTGGTGTCGACTTTCCTCTCGCCGGCTGTGAACACTCGTACTGACGCCTACGGAGGAACTTTCGAGAACCGGGTGCGCCTTGCTCTGGAAATCGTCGAAGGAGTGCGAGCTGCTATTCCAGACTCGACGCCACTGTTCGTCCGCATCAGCGCCACGGACTGGTTGGAGATCAGCGCTGAATATGAAGGGGATAGTTGGACGGTAGAAGACAGCGCGAGGCTCGCTCTACTTCTCGCAGAGCGCGGTGTCGACGTGTCGGATGTCTCGAGTGGAGGCAACCACAGTCTGCAAAAGCCAATTGGCGGGCCGGGCTACCAGGCTCCGTTTGCGAAGGCGATCAAGAAAGTCGTGGGCGACAAGCTTTTGGTGAGCTCGGTCGGCAGTATCAAGACAGGCATCCAGGCGGAAGAGATCATCGCGGGAGGTATGGAAGAGGACGATGTGCCGTTGGACTTGATCGCGACGGGCAGGATGTTCCAGAGGAACCCTGGGTTGGTATGGGCGTGGGCGGACGAGCTGGAGACGTCGATCCAGCTGGCTCACCAGATTGGATGGGGCGTGAAGGGGAGGAAGACGGGCACGTCGCAGAACGTGGTTTGAGATGGTTAGTCAAGCGGTGTATGTTCTGTGGAATATTACCTGTCGGTTGAGAGGGCTGGCAACTACATGTAGAATGTTGTCGAAAATGTCTGCTATCTCGTGCGTTATCTTCTTACCGCATCGAAAGTCATACAGGCTGATTGGTATAAGCTTTCCAGCACTACCAACAAAGCTGAGCCGGATGACTTTGGGAGGCGGCGATGAGGCTCAAAATGTTGATGGACGGCTGGGTACAGGAAGGTGGACACAGCGCGTGGATGGCCGCACGTGCGCTGACATGGATGTTGGAGTGGGATGTGTGGATGTCATCGCGCATGAGGCAGATGCAGTCTGGTATTCACATGCTCCGTCACCATGCATGCGTGCAGCCTCGCTCGCCCCGATGCCGTTGCGATATGGTAGGAATTGGTGATGTGCATTGTCGTTCTCGGGCGGCTACGCGCACGTTCATATTCGCTCGCTTGCATGCCCATGACGTGCGTGCCTGTGTGGCTTTTGCTTTGCAGTCAATTAGTCAATTGCCTGCCTGTGTGGTGGGAGAGAAACAAAGTTGCCGGCCCGTTACAGGAGCCAACCCAAATGCCACCTGCCGTTGCCGTTGCTGGTGCTGGTGCTGGTGCTGGTGCTGGTGCTGGTGCTGGTGCTGGTGCTGGTGCTGGTGCTGGTGCTGGTGCTGGTGCTGGTGCTGGTGCTGGTGCTGGTGCTTGGGCTGAAGCGGGCGGGACCTTGGACGAGGCTACGCAATCGCTACTCTATTCCACACTGCGAAACCAGCCACGACCACCACGGCCACACTGTGCCTGCCTGCCTGCCTGCTATACTCCTCACCCACTCACTCACCCACTCACTCTCATTCTTCCTCCTCCGCGTGCGACTCTCACCGCCTCTCTTACTGCTAGCATTCTTCTTCTTCTTCTTCCTTATCTTACTGCGTTGTTGCGTCGCATCGTTTGCCAGCTCTCCACCAGCATCTCTCTTGCATCACGCCCCGCCAGGCTCCACCTCCCACATGCAGCCCGGCTGAAACACTCATCATCGCTACCAACTCTCTCTCGTGACCTGCAACCGCACACCCACCCACTCACTCACTCACGCAACCGCCCAGCGCCTCACACCACCATCCTCTCCACCTCACCTTCGTGACTCTTGGTCGACACCACCGCACCTGCCCCGTCGCCGCTAGCAGGCAGCTGCCTCGTCACCAGCCATGTCTCGACGCTACGCCGACTACGATGAGCGCGACTATGTTCGCTCTCGCTACGACGACACCGAAGTGGACATCCGCGAGTCCAGACGACCCGCTGCCACCGTGCTGTCTGACCGTCGCACCGAGCGTCCTGCCCGTCAGCCTGACTTCCTCCGCGAGGACTACGGCAAAAGCCATGCTGGTCCGCTGGTCATCCGCGAAAGGGAAAGGGAAGAGGAAAGCTGGCGACCTCCTGCTCGACGACGCAGTAACGAAACCGTCCGATCTAGACATCCTGCCGACGTCGAAAGAGAAATCATCATTCGCGAGCGCGAACGAGAGGAAGACCGCAGACCGCCTTACCCAAGCAGCGAGAGAGGTGGTCGCATGGAGGAAGAAATCATCTTCAGAGATCGGGCTAGGAGCCAGGCTCCCAGCAAAGCACCTCCTTCGCGCGTGAGAGAGGAGATCGACATCAACATCCGTAGGGACGATGACCAGCGTGTTCGATCACCACCTGCCAGGAGCGAATATGCAAAGAGTGAGGCTCCGGCTCGAAGTGAATACCACGAGCGAGAGATCGAAGAGATTCGTTTCAGACGTGGCCCCGGAGACCGACCGCCTCCTCCCCGTAAAGTGGAGAAGGAGGAGATCGACATTGACATCCGCGAGCACCGGGGACGTGAGCAAGAGGAGATTGACATTCGCATTCGAGAGTCGGAGCGTCCTGCGCCTAGACCTCGCTCTCGCAGCCGGGGTGTACTGGTGGGCAAAAAGGAGGAGGAGTGGATCATACGCCGCCAGCGCTCGCCCAGTCCACCGCCTCCACCCCGCGAGATTGAACGTGAGGAGATCATCATCCGCAGGAGAGAACGGTCACCTACTCCAGAGCCACCACGAGAACCAACCCCTCCGCCTCCTTCGCCACCACCACCACCGGAGCCTATCGTTCGGCCACCTATTATCCAAGAGATCATCCATCACCATCGCCACATTGATCACGGTATTGAGCCTGCCCGCCAACCCACTCCTCCACCTCCACCTCCACCGCCCGCGCCACCAAGCCCGCCCAAGGAAGACAACCTGGAAATTGAGATCCACCGTTCTGGCACACGTAACGGCAAGCACTTCGACGAGGATATCATCATAGAGCAAGACAGACGCGAGCGTTCACGTAGTACCCGACCTCCTGAGCGTCGACGATCCCGCAGTGTCGCAACACGCCGCCCTCGTTCTCCCTCACCTCTCCCGCCACCTGCTAGGCGTACATACGACGATGATGTAGCTGCAGAAGCCGAGTACTACATGCGCCGCGCCGCATCGCGTGGCTACCCCGGTGAGGCCTACGATGGCGCGACCAGAGATTGGGGACTGGTGGATGTCCCGCCCGGCACCGAACGTGTTCGCATGGACGGTAAAGGTGGTGGTAGCCAGGAAATCACATGGCAGCGATACAACGGCGATCGACGAAGCAAATTCCAGACCGGCGACCGGATCTACGAGGGCGAGTTCGGTGCGCCAACCCCACGATCTCCGCCACCAGCTCCTCTTCCGCCACCAGCTCCCGCTCCACAAATATCAGAGGAGATCCGCATCACGGAGCGCAGGATCACAGAGGGCACCTCAAAGGGCAAGACCAAGGACAAGATGTGGACCGAAGTCACCAAAGACCTGGTGATCAAAGAAGCGATCGAGGAGATGGGCTATGAGTACGAGGAGACCGAAGAGTTCTTCTACGTGATCGAGTACCTCCGCTACGTAAGTTTGCCTGTGAATCCCCCAAATAACCAAAGCAACAAAACTAACCCCTCAAACAGGAAGACGTCCTCCGCCTCGTCGAGCTGACCGAGGACATCCGCCGCGAGCGCCGCGAACGCATTCGCGAAATCCAGTGGGAGCGCGAGGAGCTCGAGCGCTTGCCGAAAATGCTGCCTCCGCCGCCGCCGAGGAGCGTGTACGAGGAGCGCATTTACGAGAAAGAGTACTATTACGACGTTCACGGCAAGAGGTATAGGCGTTGATTGGGAAATTTAGCGTGCGTTTGTTCATGTTGTAGGTAACGTTGATGAGAAAGGGCTTCTTCTGTGTTTGGGGAGCTTTTTTCTTGTTTATAGATCATGATGGGGACAGTATAGCGATGTGATGACGATGCTGATGAGAGAGACGGACGGACAGAACCTGAGAAGTCTTTTGAGATATCTTGACGAACAGGGCATGAGTGTTTCTTGGATGAATGACGATGATGGGTGCTGGTGTTTTTCTTTTCTTTTCTTCTCTTTTTGTTTCCCTCCTCTATACTTAGCGAATGAACATGGAACATACCTCATCTTTGATCACGAAGGGAAGACGACTCTGATATTCTGTTTCCATTGTTTGTTTGGCCGGTTCACTTTTGAACGCTTGACTTTTGTTCTGAACGCATCACGCTATTCCTTTGCTGGTTGGTTTGGAGCACAGTGCACAGCAGAAGTTGTGCTTTCTCTTCTTGTGTGTGTGTGTGTTTGTGTGTATTGAGAATTTTTTTTTACTTCTTATTATGAAGGACGAATATACAGACTGGAACGGTCTCGTATGTAATTTGATGCCTTTGCGTGTAGCTTTGGTTCAATTGCTGCTCGCTGTGATTGTAGGGCTGATGGCACGCATCCTAAATCCTTCGGTGAATCCTACTCCTTGGTTTTCCGTTTATATCCACCGGATGTAAAAATGATTCAGAGCTTCATGTCTAATTATCTGTGCTTATGTGGCGCGCTGGAATGAGCTGAGAAGACGTGGAACCCATTCAGGCTGAAACACGGCATGTTAGCAACGGTTTTTGAGCTTCCCGCTGCATTGAGGACGATAAAGCTCGATTTTGGGCACTCGTTATTACGTAGACTAAGGTTTCCTCTCTGGGGAGAATGCAAGCAATGGTCATCGGATTTGGAATTATTCTTCCAATTCAGAGATGGGGTTGCTGGCGTCACAGACTCTCCTCTCGCTTCAAAGGAGAGATCTGCGGCCTCGGCACGCAAAGCTCCAGCCATTGGAGCTTGGGGGTGTTGGTGGTATGGTGAGGGGCTGAGAAGCATTGCGGTTCCTGCTTGTGCCACTTTTAGCCCTATACATATAACTAACCCCCCGGCCCCTGGCAGTGTCCTGGTTCTTGTTACGATTACACGGTCAAGAAAACGGGGACTCCATCACCTCAAGGCAGCCCTTTATACTAGCTCTACGCGAAAACAGCTCCTATCGCTGAAGCTATGTCCTTCATCAACACTGCACCGGTCGGCGTGGCCGCGCCGTTGCTCGCGCCTTTGGGTATGTAACTATGGTCAAGATTCTGTTTTGAGTCGGTTGATACGATACTGACGGGTTGAAAAGTACGTCTTTTCTCACAAACCACACGTGATCGATCAAGGTGCTGTCTGCTAGAGACCATCATTAAGGACCCATTTTGAGAGAGTGTCCTACGCTCGCCACATTGGTATCCTGGCGCCTAATACATCACCAACTAACACACAAAACACACAGGTCACCCTCAACCTCTGGACCTTCGTCATGGAAGGCTGGATGTACGCCAAACGCCTCCCCGCCCTCTCCGAATACAAAGTCTCCACCGACCCGTCCTTTACCGCCTCGCGCATGGAGAAGATGCTGCCGCCGCACATCCAGTGGGCCGCGCAGAACTTCAACCACCTGCACGAGCAGCCCACCTACTTCATCAGCACCATCCTGTCGCTGACCTACCTGGGAATCAATGACTCCGCCACCGTGAAGGCGGCGTGGGCGTACGTGGGGATCAGGATCGTGCACTCGCTTGTGCACGCTTTGACGAACAGGATTATGGTTAGGTTCAGCTTGTTCTCGGCGAGTTCGGTCGTGTTGCTTGGGTTGACGGCGAGGACTGCGGCGGTGGTGTTCAATTTGGGCGCCCAGAGGTCCGTTACCTTGTAGGTCGATGTGGTCTGCGACCACCGCTAGGCTTGGGAGAGAGTTATGCGTGAGGGGAGGGCTCGAAAGAATTTCTGGAAGTCGTGGTAATTTCTGGGCGTTCATTATGAGGTGCTAGAGTAATATCGAGAGCCCCATTGGAAGCTCATCCGTCAAATACAATCACGGCCTTCTTCACATTGCCATTGTATGCACCCAGCGCTTCATCAAGAGGCAGGCGAACAGTGTTCCCAAGCTCAGGGGCCTGCAACTTCCCACTTTCGACCAACGGCACCAAGTCCTGCGTCAGCATCCGCGCCATGTCTGCTTGCGAGTATGCCAGGCTGTTGCAGCCGATGAGGCTGATTTGTCTCCTGTACAGCGAAGTGACGTCCACGGCAAGCTCTGTATTTCCAGATCGCGGAGCCGTGATAGTGCAAAGTCGACCGAGTGGTGCAAGTACTTCGATGGCAGCTCTTGTGAGATTCAAGTCGCCAACGGTATCGATTGCGATGTCTGGTCCTTTGCCACTGGTGAGATCTTTGGCTGTGCTCAATGTCGGATCGGCGGTGCTGTCGATGTCTGTTCCGTGGCGTCCAACACCGATAGTCTTGCAGCCATGGGCCTTCGCAAGCTTCATGACCCAGGATCCGACCGCACCTGTCGCACCCAGCACGAGGACTGTCTCCCCTGGAGCAGCATTGGCTCGTTTGAGGGTGAGATTGGCGGTGGTAAATGGTGTGCCAAGAAGAGCAGCTTGCTCGAACGAAAGCTGTTTAGGCTTGAGTGTTATTGCGTCAACGCTGAGCGACGCGTATTCCGCCTGTGCTCCATCCTCCGTGAAGCTGAAAGTTGGTCCAGAGGTGCCGAAGACATCTCTTCCAATGAGATCCGATGGTCCCTCGACGACGGTACCAGCAAAGTCTCTTCCAAGCGTTCGTGGGAATGTCGTGTTTGGGAACGTTCCCTTGGAATTGAGCACATCAGAAGGCTGGACAGCTGAGGCGCGGATTTTGACTAGAACTTGTCCAGTTGATGGTTTTGGCTGTGGCAAGTCTTCGATGCTGATGGTGGTGGTGGCATCGCCGTCTTTGTGGACGCGAAGCGATTTCATTATTTGACCAAGGTCGTGTATTGCTAGTGATGTTTCAGGAGTGTGATACTTGACAGGGGAAGCCCTATGGAACCTTTACCATTAGTAGTGTATGAAAGATTTTACCTTGGCTTTTATTTGTATGAAATCCGCCGGGATGGTTGACAGCTTTCATGCCATGCGATGGTGGAGCTGACAAAGATCTGACAGATGCTTGACGCCGATGCAGACCGATAAACCACATGTTACAAATCAATGACCCAGCATACCTGTCGTGTTGAACAACAGGCACCACACTCTCATCGGCGGGCTAGATGAATCGATGTTCCATGAGTATGTAGCAGGCGGTTTCGTTGCGTGAGTAGCTCGGACATGTCACGTGATGATGCCCAGGGAGAATGTTCATCGAAATACCCGTCGTAATTTGTAACTGATGAATGGCTTGACTTGCATCTATGCGGATTTGGTAAAAATAATTGTAAGTGTAGTATCTCATAAATGTATTCAATTCTATTGGGGTGAAAGTGAGGCATCTCTAAGTCGGGCAATCCGCGGGTAGCTCGGGCGAGGCAAGTGCTCCCCGCCAAGCATTTGATGAAATTCGCACATCCAGCGGCAAGAGCAGCGCTGCGACTGACTTGACTGCGAATCGACCAGCGACCCACCGACGACACCGACGAACCGCCCAACACCGCAAAAGTACGTTTCACGAAAGCGACCCTCGAGCAGAACGTGCCGCCCACGATTTCGACTCGAGTTTTCACGCCACAAACCCAACAAACACACCCGGAGCCACTTTTACTAACATACAACCGCACAGATGGTTGCCGCAAAGAAGCATGTCCCGATCGTCAAGAAGCGCACCGCGCAGTTCAAGCGTCACCAGAGTGACCGCTTCGACCGCGTTGGCGAGAGCTGGAGGAAGCCCAAGGGTATTGACAACTGCGTGAGGAGACGCTTCAAGGGCCAGGCTGTTATGCCCAAGGTGCGTTCACTTCCTGGAGGGACAATGGAAAAGATGCGACAAGACAAGAGCGAAAGGAGAGAATGCGATGCGAATATGATGTTGGGAGAGATCATGGAACAGTTCGGCTGATCTCGAATTCTCTTACAGATTGGCTACGGTTCCAACAAGAAGACCCGCCACATGATGCCCTCCGGCCACAAGGCTTTCCTCGTCAACAACACCCGCGACCTCGACCTCCTCCTTATGCACAACAAGACCTACGCCGCCGAGTAAGACTTCCTGGAATCATCTGGCAATCACTTTCTCGCAGGGCACTAACAACTCTACAGGATTGCCCACGCCGTCTCTGCCAAGAACAGAATCTCCATCGTCTCCCGCGCTAAGGAGCTCGGTGTCAAGGTCACCAACGGCAAGGCCAAGCTCTCCACTGAGGCATAAGCGTGAAGCGTGTGTTATTTGCGGTAGGCGAACGGCTGGGAATGAAATTTGGGCGTTTGCATCGGCTTTAGACGAGTGTGCAATGCCAGCACCTAGCTAGCCGAAATGAAAGAGGCCGAACAAAAAAGCCATGAACCCACCAACGCCGCGCTGTATTCATGCAGATATGATATCAGATGTCCTAAGAGTAAAAATAAAGCAAAACGCACGATGCGCCCAACCAGCAGCCAACGTTCTAGCCTTTCCATAATTCCATTTACGCCGGTTTTTGAACAGTTCAATTTGACATCACAGCATCGGCGCCCTCTACTTCCTCCACATCTCCGCTCTCCGCGCTCCAGTGAGCCAGAACCTGGACCTTGAACTCTGCAGTCGCAATGCCGAACATCTTCAGCAGAGCGGTCTGGTTGCTGTCCATGGTCTTGCCCTCCTTGCACACTGTGTAGTCCTCGAGACAGACAACCTTGCCCTTGTCCAACTTGGTGGGCATTCCCCACTTGCGCACCGTCGCCTCCAAAGAATGGGGCATTGGCACATCCTGCTCCACGGGCTGCTCGCCGCCAGTGCTGTAGACCACACCGGCGGGTACTGTGAATGTCCTCGTCGCCTCCATACCCGCACGCGCAAAGTCAACCTCTGAAAATCCCTCAAAGTACTCCAGAATCTCCTTGGGCTCCCTGTTTGTGCACAGGATGCCGACGTTGCCTTGCATGTACTTGGTCAACTTGTGAAGACCCGGCGCATGCTCCTCTGCGTCGGTCAGGCCGAGTGCCTTGGCCATGACCTTGGTCTTGCCGAAAAACATGCGTGAGTCGGAAAAGTGCTGGCGCACGACCTTGAGGTAGGTGTTACGCATGTTGTCGACGCTGAAGACGAAGATGTGCTGGTAGGTCTCGACGGCTTCCTGGACGAGTTCGAAGAGGGCGGCGTTGATTTCCTTGGACGGCTTCTTCTGCACCTGAGAGGTGTGCACGATCTTTTGACGCTTGGACTTGGGCATTTTGGCGGTTCTTTTTGTTTGGCTAGTTGTTGACTAGCTGTTGTCGATTGTGATTTATTTGTGGTGTTGAATTATTCAATCGCTAGCTTTTGGTCGCAAAGAAATTTGGAAAGTCGCTGCCGACTTCACAGAAAGGGCCGTGCACAGGGTCTGGCAGGCAAGTCCGGCCCAAGAACACCTCACAGCTTGCCGAGGACTGCCACCACCTTGAAACACGAGTTCTAACACGCACGCCCATCTGGAGCGACTATCTTCTGCAAGATGCACCGATAGTCATGGATCTGGATCGCACACAATGCTGGAGTTCATGGACTACGTCCAGTCCGCTTTCTACGCCGCGTCGCGCTGGAACGTAGACAATAGCTACGCGTCCTTGACCAATACTACGAACAACCTCCTCGACTTTCGCACTCCTCATGGCGTCCGGTTGCACGTCTCTTCGCTGTCCAGTCCGAATTTTGCAACGAGCTACATTCTCGGAAGTAAGGGCGTGGTAGACGGCTCATTCAGCTTCCTCTTCTCCAGCCTGGGCTTGCAAGTCGCCAGTAAGAGCAGTGATCTACCACTTGGGCATCTGGTGAAAGGATACCGGCATCTGCAGGAGCTACAGAGACCCGACGAGCCATGGCAGTGGGAAATCTGGCATCGAGGAAAGCGAGTCGACACCCGTGATACATTGCTGTATGGCCGCTTCTATCTGCCGACGAGCACTCTTGAAGCGCTGTATCTACGTCGCATTAGTCCAACACGACTCTTTCGACTGACTTGCGTCTCGGATGGATCACTACCTAGTGGCGGCTCAGCCCTCGCCCAACTACAGAACGACTGCGGTAAATACTCCACGGAGTACCTCTTCTCAACGGATGCCGCACTTCTTGGTTTCCGAGGATTATACAATTTTGGCTACGATCCCCGGGATTCAGAAAGACAGCCTTCCACCCGTCCACCTTCGCATCCATGGGACCACCAGAGTGGGCGCTTGAGCATGGGTGGCGAGGTATATTTCAGTCCCATGAACAAAAGCGGCGGCCTCAGTACTGGTCTACGCTTCACAACATTGCCTGTTCACACTGGGTTTCCCTACACGATGACCCTGACTGTAAATCCCTTGATGGGAAGCTTGAATTCAAGCTATGCGGTTAAGGCTGGACGGAACCTTGCGCTCTGTTCCCGCTTCGATTTCAACGTGTATAGCTACGAGAGCGATGTCTCCGTTGGCCTTGAACTATGGAAGCGGGACTTGGACACGGCGTGGGCCCGTGGGATGCTCAGACCCGAATGGCTTGCCAAGACCACTGCTTCGGCCGACAATGACGGTTTCATCAGCAGTGACTTTGTCGAAAGGCAAGACGATGCACAAGGCGTCCTCAAAGCTCGGTTGGGCATAGATGGAAAAGCTACCATTCTGTGGGAGACCCGAGTCAAGGAGTTGCTAGTTGGCATCGGAGCTGGCTTAAATCTCAAGAAGAAAGATCAGGTCCTTGGCAATGTTGGCCTTGAGATTAGTTACTCTAGTTGAAGCGGTCAACGTATGTTGTATGATAGTAAATATAATGCTGTACAGAGACTGGATGGGCCTATCCTGACAGCCGAGCCATTGTGTCGATTCCTACAACGTCTAAAGATGCGCACGCAATTGCATTCTTTCGAGGAAACACATTCAATCAGCGTGCGATTCAAGGAGGAAGCCTTGATGACGTGACATTGTGGCTGATGATGGGTCATCGCCGGTAAATTGCATATTTGGCTTGGCATTTACCCAAAGCTTCGGATCTGTGTTTAGGCTTCGAATCTCAATGCTATATTGAGAGAATGCACCCTTGGCTGAAACCGTTGTTCTGCTCACCATGACGCGCTTGAAAATTCGTTAGAGGCGCAATGGCATCGGCAAGTGATAGGAGGAATAACATAATGCGATTACCGTCGGCGGTCCCATGTTGGTCGATATTTGTCTTTATGTTCGCGTGATATCTTGTACCGGAATACCACAACTCCAGAAAGTCTGACACTATGGTGGACATCACGCACGTAGACGTCCTCAGTCTGGCGGCTAGCATTCCGTACGCTAATGAGCTTACTGCCATCGCCAATGCCTCAACTGATCACGTCTCTTTCATCTCGTACTCTGATGAGTTCCTGAACGGAGTCTTGGGCAACAACGCAACACAAAAGCTAGTGGCGGAGACGTCATGGGATGCTTTCCACGAAGCTGGTGTCTACAACATCGAGACCGGGCTGCTCTACGCTACAGGCAATTGGAACGGCTCCTTTGACAACCCGATCAACGTCACTACCATTGACATCAGCCGCAACAACGAAATCACCTCGATCCGCTACACGAACGTTTCTGAAGCCAACGGAGGCGCGGCCTTCTACCCTGTCGGCTCTTCGCGCAACAGCAGTGAAGGCCAGCAGGTCGTGTTCTGCGACCAGGGCGACTTCTACAATGCTTCCAGGCTCACACTGGTCAACCCTGCGACCAAAGAGACTCGCGTCTTGGTCGACAATTTCTATGGCCGCAACTTCTCGAGCTTGAACGATGTCAAGCAGAATTACGACACCGGAGACCTCTGGTTCACCGACGCGCGCTACGGCTACTGGCAGAACTTCCGCCCGGAACCAGTCATCAGGTCGCAGGTCTACAGATTCGAGCCTTCGACTGGCGTTGTGCAGGCTGTTGCGGACGATTTCATTGCGCCTAATGGCATTGAGTTCAGGTGAGAGAAGAAACAATGGAAGATGCGCTGTTGTAGAGAACCAGACCGCTAACATTTACTCAGTCCCGATTTCAAGCACGTTTACGTCACGGACACCGGTCTGCAGGCATACCCTGGAGCAAACAACTTGACGAACCCTTCTTCGATCTACCGCTACGACATCACGCCCGATGGCAAGAGGCTGGCGAACAGGCAGGTATTCGCTTACGCTGCCAGAGGACTACCGGATGGCATTCACACCGATACTGTTGGCAACGTGTACTCGGCCTGTGGAGGTGGAGACGGCATCGATGTGTAAGTGGCTTCTTCTCTAGATGTCGAGGACGTGCAATTTGAGTATTAGCTAACCTTCATCGTGCAGTTGGAACCCTTCCGGAGTTTTGATCGGAAAGTTCGCTGTGTCTGGCGGCAGCAACAACTTTGCCTTCGTTCCGGGCGGCATGTACGTTTTTAATGGTTACAAGCTTTTCAAGGTTACGCTCAAGGCGGAGGGCAGGGAGGTCAGGCGTGACTTTGGTCTGGGAGAGGGTAAGAAGTAGGCTTGAGAGTAGTGGAGCTCCATTCTACTTGAATATTATGCCATACGTATGAGGGCTCAAAGGTAAGGTTTCAAACAATTTCTGGTGATCTATTCCAATGACGCTGCAACACGCATTGCTTCATTCGCGTGACGTGCGTCGCGGAGCCACATTGATCTGTAGCGGGAAAGAGAGACAGTTAACGATATATCGTCATGCTTTGATGAATGGCAAACTGGTACCTAGCCTGTAGGTAGTGTACTCGTCATTGAATATGAGCAAAAGAATCGTGGGCAGAGACTTGGAGATAGTCGTGACGTTCACCCTGTCTACCGCAGTCACAAAGAAAAAATGACTGCCCGGTGATTGAGACATTGCAACCGGGTGGTGGCTCTCCCAGCAAAGGTTGGACGTGATCACAGCGATGAGGTGTGCAACAGACCAAAAAGGAAAATCGACAACGGCAGGACTCGAACCTGCGCCCCCGAAGGGATTTGATAGCTGAAGGCAATAACCATTCGAGTCAAACGCAGTAACCACTTTGCTACGTTGCCTGGTACATCAAAGATGCTGATTCGTTGAGCACGCTTCGTTTTGATAAATTTATATAATCTCAACAATGCCCAGGAACATCACGAATGCTATCACGGAGATGCACGTGGGCAAAAGTCGCGCCCCGAGATCAATGATCGTGATCTTTTCGTGACGACATGGAATAGCTCTTGGACGAGTGCCGATCCATGCTTTGTCTCTCTGTAAATATCCATTGCCACCACTCCCAATACCGACAATTGGGACCTTAGCTTTAGCGACGGATTACAGATCAATTTGCCATTTGAGCGACCTTCAACCTCACCACAACCAGAACACAACTATGTCGCATCCCCAAGAACCGCAAAGGCAGCCTACGCAAGCCGAAACCGTCAACTATGCAAAGACACTACGCAACACCGCCTTAGTGACAGCAGTCGCATGCCCCATACTCGCTATTCTCCCTCCTCGAAAGCTAGACCTCTTCACAGCCGGCCTGGGCATCACGACAGTCTACTCCACGAACTACCTAGTCCGCGACTACACCGGCCGGTCGATCCAGCAGCACATTACAGGCTACAGACCGCCAGTCTTGGCGAGGGAGAACTTGCAGATCGATGAGGCGCACGCGCAGGCTGCGGATGCAGTTCGCCTGGAGAGACAGGAGGCGTTGAGGGCGAGTGTCGCGGAGCAGGTGGAGGCTTCCAAGCAGGCGAAGTGGGCGCAGGAGCGGAATCAGGAGGTGCAGGATGCTCTGGATGTTGGGAAGGGCTTTGGAGATATCATCATTGACCAGGTCTATGAGGTGTGGAACTGGGGCAAGAAGAGGGGCGATGATGATGAGTAATTGAGAGGGATAACTGTTGCAAGCCACATCATTCGACTCTGGACACAAGACGGTTCGACGGAAGTGTCATTAGTGCGCTACGCATTAACCGACCTGCTGCTTGAGGGCGTGCAGGGCGGATGTGCCGTACGCAAACGACCTCCCGTGAACAAACGTACAGGGCTATTTCGCTGAGCAGACACTGGTATTGGAACGTGTGCCCGCGGATGGCTTGCCAGGATTCACATCTGCGACGGCGCCATGCAGCATCCCGTCGTGCTGGCCTGCGAACATCTGTACATGCTGCTCTTGAACTGCAGTTCGCGTCCTGCAGCCATCCGTCTCCTGCAATCTCGTTGCTGTGATTGGGAGGGTAGCGTTGCCTCACCCAACTTCCCTTCCGGCCGTTGATCTTCCTCCAGCATTCGCAGAGAGGCTTGCATTTTGCACGCAGATTCTTGCAGCATTTGCATTTCGGAGCAGCATGTCTCACTCCCGTCATGCTCGCATCGAACGACAAAGAAAGAGCGGTCAGCCTCATGCTGCGAACGCTTCTGCGAACTTTCGTTCGCATACCTTTACACTTGTATTTCAATTCTATCCACTGCACAGTGGTGACACAGCATTCCGTTACACAACTTCGACATTGCACCTCGTCTTTCTTCCATACCCAAGATGTCCTGTGAGGTTGCCAATTCCCCTTTTGCTGACCCTGGCTTCGCCAGTCCGTTCAATGTCGACAACGCAGAAGGAGACAAGGCAGACTTCGCAGCCCTGAGAGACTTCAATTACAGCTTCGATCCCACCGATCAGACCTGTGTCGATCCACAAAACCTAAGCAATGCCGGATCGCCTTCTGCTCACTTCGATCCAACCTTGACGCCTGACTTCACGCCCGACAACTATCCATCGGACATCAACGGTATCCCAGCAGCTCCGTACTTCCAATCCGTCGAACAGCCTTTCGGAGCTCCAGCCTTCCCATCGCATCTGCAAAACCAGCACCTTCATCGCCGCTCTGTTTCTGAGCCTCCGGATGGCGCCCTCCTGCACCACCACCAGCAGCACCAACCTCCACACCCTAACGCACCAGTGACCTTCCACCGCGATGGCCAACTCCTGCACATCACGCGAGGAGCCACCCGTCCCCCAACCAAGCGGTCAAAGCAATCCCGAGCGCAGCCCTACCAGCGCAGTCCTCGCCAGCCACCACCGATACAAAGCCGCTACCAACTCCGCCGTGCCCCCACCCAGCCAACACATCTCCCGCCCACCAGTGTTCCGCACGGTCTGCCCGGTGGCCATCCCCTCCAGCAACAGCAGATGGTGCCGCACCATATGTCCTTCGAGCAACTCCCGCATCAACCGCAATACGTCAGCTCGAGAGTCTGCACGCCTGCTCCGGAGGCGATCGATCCATTTCTTGGAGTTTCGACTCAAACGCCTGCGGTCGCAAATATGGGCGACCATGGCCGTGGAGCGTTCGAAGGTCAACAGAACAACATGACACTTGCTGAGAGTGTGGTGATCAGGATGGGCGTTGAGGAGCTACGCGAGCTGATCGCGGAGGCTGTTCAGAAGGCTGTTGGACGACTACAGGGCGAGAACCCGGTTGCTGATGTTGGTTTGGTTGCTCAGGAACAGGTGGATGAGGTTGTTGCCAGTGGCCAGGTTGATCGGTCAGTTGGTGGTGTCGACAGGGTGGTCGTCGACGATGGCGGGGATGAGGTGCTTGCGGCAATGGCTACTTCTACGAACGATGCTGTTGACGCAAAGCACGATGCGGGTCTGCAACCTACGATTGAGGCATGAGCGAGGGTGAAGTAATCGATTAGAGAGCTGTCGTTAATGTGGTGCCACTGCTAGAAATGTGAATCGCAACGCTCCATGTATGTAGTCACATCGCATTGAAGATCATAAAACGGGTATAATGATCAATCATGGCTTGCTCTTCCCATACATGCCTCCGAGATCCACGATTTCATGTCGTCGGTACGAGAGCTGATCCACCCCAACACTAACCCTTTCCAAGAGAACCCGCAATCCAGCAGACGACCGCACGACACGATCTGACATGATCCAAGTGGTTCAGACATCGCAGATATCATCACGTATGGCTAGTGCAATCGAAAGGTACCACACTGTGGCGTTTTATCGCCTGGTAGCGCGGGTTGACAATTTTGATCGGCATCAGCAATTGGACCCGTCTCATCCACAAACATCCCACCGTCATTTTCTAAAAGCACTGCAAAATGGTCAACGACACCGCAAACACATTGCTCCAAATACAGATACCAGCTCTCAACCAACCGCCTCCCCTGATCCATAAACCACTCCCTCCAAATACCCCTTCCGATAACTCGCTCCCGCCCCCAACCAGGTTGGTTCGAGGGCGCAGGCGGATCAGACGGGGCGGTGGGCGGACTTCCATTGGGGGATCAGGTGTGGTTGGATATAGAAGTCTACGAGGAGGGTGAGTTCGGGTTGTTGGGAGTTGGAGTTGGACATTGTTTGGTTTGGGTTTGAATGGTTAGTTGGTTGATTGATTGATTGATTGATTGATTGATTGGTTGGTTGGTTGGTCGTGCTTCACGATTGGATTGGTTGCAGGGCAAAGACTGTATGGGCGCTGTTACGGTATCTGCTGATGTTGGACGTTCCCTAAGCTTTCCATATGTACATGTACCTCCCAGCACCACGGATTCTTTTGCTCCCGCAGATACCGGGAATACATGCGTCTGACTCCACAGTCCGAGTCAGTGCCTGCTAGGCATGTATACCAATGCTCTAACATGCTTATGCCCGATAAACTAGATCTTGCGAGCAATAGAATGCAAAAGGCCTTTCAACCTCTCACCCTTTCCGCCATGCCCTTCTCTTCCACCAGTATTGGACCCAGAAAACCTCGCAACATCCCTCGTCACATCTCCAAGCTCTCCACCCATATACGGCCCACTCTCTCCAAACAAAACCCTCTGCATCCGCGCTTTCCGATTGCCATGCCCGTCTCCACGCCCATCCGTAGCATGAAAAACTGCAAAAGTCTCTTCACCAACATGAACAAAATTCCCATGGCCTGGGCCAAAAGGGCCCTTGCCATGCGAAGCATTCTGCAGTAATGGTCGTGCGGATTTCGCCCACGAACCAGGTACCAAAGGATCGCCGCCGAGATATTGAAGCGTAGCCATTTTGTACTCGGGCGTCCAGCTGCCGGCACAGGAGTACACAAGGCCTCGCCAGGAGCGTCCGGAGTCCTGCGACGCCAGCCACTGCGGTCCTTCGTTGATTCCTGCGTCGCCGGAGCGTTCCCAGGGTCGGTCGGGAGAAGAAATCATCGCGGGCGGACTCGCCGCCGTGACGGGATCACTCAAGCGCAGAATGAACAACTGCTGCGTGCGCTCGTCGTAGTCATCCCACGCGCGGTCTAATGGCCATCCTGAGTAAGCGAAATACAACTGGTCATCGATCTCGAAGACCGTGCCATCGATCGCCCATTGGCGCTGGTCCATGTTGCGGATGGGGCCCAGAAACTCCCAGGGCCCGGCGTGAGGGTCTGAAGACTCGGGCGGGCCGCCGAGGACGTACATTCTGTGGGTGCGGTTGCCGTGCTCGGGATGGGCGGCGGCGACGTAGACGTACCATCTGCCGCGCAGGGCGTGTAGTTCGGGGGCCCAGAGATGGGCGGAGTAATGTGTGTTAGGAGGTGGGGTCCTGTTCCGGTTGGATGTCAGCTCTTGAGTGAGAAATGGCGATGGATCAGGTTTATGCAGCGCATTGGGACGATGTAGCTTACCAGACGGGCCCTTTCTTGAACTTGCCCTCTTCGAAGAAATCGGTGATACTATCTGCTTCCCACAATGGCACTCTGTCTCCGCCGGTGAATGTAAAGTAGAATCTGCCTCTCGCGTATGTGATGAATGGATCTGGTGTTGCCTGTGAGGTGATGTCTAGGCACGTGTTGTTGTAGTGTGGCATGTTGACTCCGCAGGCAGTATGTTTCACGTGAGAGTCGAGTTGCTTATTGATGAACCAGAGGTGGTTGCTACTTTGTCGTGAAGTGCGTTTGTTGTGGAGTGTTTTTGGGTTGATCCCAATAATCAGGTCGTCAGGTATGTCGAGTTGTTGGAACTGCATGTGGAGTCGCGATCGTCAAAGGATGATCGCATCGCAACCGCCTGACGCGTTCCAAGCAGGGTCTTTGCTTCAGAGGTCTACAAATGCATGCCAACCCATCATATATCACCACATGTAAAGACAACTCATTGAATCTATACAAGAGAAGAGTGTTTCCATTTCTTCGCCGAGCCCAGGGTATGTGGCGTATCTACTACCTTTTACAAAACGCCAGGGCTATGCAATTTTGGACAAATCTTGTCGTCCTTTTTGTGTTCCCCTCGCCGGTTATTCTTTCGACTAAAGTACAGCTAATACATTGTTGGCGAAGGCGAGCCAGAGCTTCTGATATCCGTACAAATCGTGCTTTCATCTTACAAGTACACCTCCAGTGCTAACTTCGTATTACACACTCTCTCCTGTTGTTGACGTGAGACGTGTACTGCACATCTTCACTGTCGTTGATCTTGCTGGTCTGTTGTCCGAGTGCATTGTTGGCTTACTCGATGACACGGGTAACGAGACCAGTGGCGACGGTCCTGCCACCCTCACGGATGTTGAAGCGCTGGCCTTGCTCGACGGCAATGGGCTTGTGGATCTCGCAGATCATCTCGACGTTGTCACCGGGCATGACCATCTTGTCCTCCTCGGTACCCTCGGGCCAGGTAAGAGTGGCGGCCTCATCGGCGGTACGAATGAACATCTGGGGCTTGTAGTTGTTGGCGAAACCAGTGTGGCGGCCACCCTCCTCCTTGGTCAGGACGTACATGGAGGCGAGGAACTTCTTGTGGGCCTTGGTGGTGCCGGGCTGGACAACAACCATGCCACGGAGGACATCATCACGCTTGACACCACGGAGAAGGAGACCGGAGTTGTCACCAGCGCGGGACTCGTCGCAAGACTTCTTGAAGGTCTCGATATCGGTGACCTTGGTCTTGATGGGGTTCTTGTTCTTGCCGACAAGCTCGACTTCGGAATCCTTCTTCAGGACACCACGCTCGACACGGCCAGAAGCGACGGTACCGCGGCCGGGAATGGAGAAGACATCCTCAACAGACATGAGGAAAGGCTTGGCGATGTCACGCTCGGGGGTGGGGATCCAGGTGTCGACGTGCTCGAGGAGCTCGTCAATCTTCTCGACACCAATATCGGGCTGGCGGCCCTCAATGGCGCACAGGGCGGAACCCATGACGATGGGAGTCTCGTCACCCTCGAAGCCGTAGCTGGAGAGAAGCTCACGCATCTCCATCTCGACGAGCTCCAACATCTCCTTGTCCTCAATGGCATCGACCTTGTTGACGAAGACGACAATGCGCTTGACACCGACCTGGCGGGCAAGGAGCAAGTGCTCCCTGGTCTGGGGCATCTGTCCGTCGCTGGCAGCAACGACAATGATGGCACCGTCCATGGAGGCAGCACCAGTAATCATGTTCTTGATGTAATCGGCGTGACCAGGGCAGTCGACGTGGGCGTAGTGCCTGTTGTCGGTGGCGTACTCGATGTGTGCGGTGGAAATGGTAATACCACGCTTGCGCTCCTCAGGAGCCTTGTCGATGGAGCCATAGTCGAGGTATGCGGCGTAGCCCTTCTCGGCCTGACGCTTGGTGATGGCGGCTGTGAGGGTGGTCTGTAGAGTGGTTGTTAGTGGTCGCGGTCTCTTTGGTGGCGACTGGCGCGGAGGATCATATCGCAAGGACGAAACGAACCTTGCCGTGATCGACGTGACCGATGGTTCCAATGTTGACGTGAGGCTTGGTGCGCTCAAAGGCAGTGGCGTAGCTCCTGGCAGAGTTGACGAACTGTGTCTGGCCCCTGGCGCCGAGAGCAGGCTGGATGGGGTTGGAGGACTGCTGGCGCAGAGCGCGCGAGGTGCGGAGGAGAGTCCTAGCGAAAGACATGATGCTGAACAGACAGCGGCGAGAGAATGAAAGACGGAGAGGAGAGATGGGATGGAGGTGATGAGCTGCTGCCGCGACGACTCGAGATGGAGGATGGCCCATGGCCCTCTGGGAAATTCTGCGGCCATGATCGGCGTCGGTCACGTGCGCGGGTCAGCAAGCATCGAGTGATCGGGGATCTATCAGTCGCAGCTGCAAACACCGCGGAGGAGAGGCTTTGGGCAGGCAAGCAAGCCCAAGGGCCGTCGAACTTCCACCACCAAGCACCTCCAAGTCGATCGACCATTGCGCCTGGCAGCCCCAAAGATTCACATACACCGCCGCTCCGCCCTCTTGGTCCTCGATCGACTACGCCCACCTCCAATTACCTCCCAAATAATATTAAGCCGAACCCGTCTCCACCATAGCCGAGGTAGCCTCCTGCTACGCCGAATGACAGCATAGCCCAGCTGCATTCTCCAGAAGCCATCCAGTCCGACTCCGATCTCTCCCCCTCACATACCACACCAATGCTCTTCCAAGCATCCTGCAGACGGGTCGCCGCGCGACCTCTCACCATGCCTCTCCGCGCGAAGATCAATGCTCCTGCTTTTGCCTCAAGAAATGTACGCTCCTCTGCTGCGAGACACCCGGACGCCGGCAGCTAACTGACCTGAAGCCGTTCTAGTTTGCATCTGCAGTCGAAATCAAGGAATTGCCCGGCGATGAGCCCGACGATGTCATGTTTGGCAACCAGTACGGTGTGCGCACAGTCACCCTCAACCGACCAAAGAAGCTCAACTCCCTCAATGGAAGCATGGCGCGAAAGATTGTGCCTCGTCTACAAGAATGGAAGAAGAGCCAGCTGGCAAACGTGGTGGTGATCAAGGGTGAGGGAAGAGCTCTCTGCGCTGGTGGCGATGTTGCAGCGCTTGCTCAGGCCAACCAGAGTGGCAAGGAAGGCCAACAATCGTCGAAGGACTACTTTGCGCTGGAATACAAGCTCGACCACTTGATCGCCACATACCCCAAGCCTTATGTGGCTTTCATGGACGGCATCACCATGGGAGGCGGTGTTGGTCTGTCGGTACACGCGCCTTTCCGCATCGCCACAGAGAACACCGTATTCGCCATGCCCGAAACCACTATCGGCTTCTTCCCGGACGTCGGAGCCAGCTTCTTCCTTCCCAGACTTGATGGTGAGCTTGGAACCTACCTTGCTCTGACCAGCGAGCAGATCAAAGGTGTCAACGTTTTGTAAGTTCTTCCATTTTCGCAATACTCGAATCAGCACTAACACGCTACAGCTACTCTGGCATTGCGACACACTACCTCCACTCATCTTCTCTTCCTGACCTTGAGGCCCGCCTCGGTGAGCTGCAGTTCAACGACAGCGCGTCCCTCGAGGAGCGCCTCAAGACCATCAACTCCACAATCGAGGAGTTCACCACCGGTCTTCCCCACGACCAGCCCATCGCAAGCCCCATCGGTGGTGACATTCGCGAGGCTATCGACTACGCTTTCCAACCCGCCAACGACATGGACAAGATCCTCGATGCTCTCGAGGGAATGACCGCCAACGAGTCCGAGGAAATCAGCGCATGGGCCACCAAGACCAGGGACACCATCGTCCAGCGCTCTCCCACTTCAGTCCGCGTCGCACTCCAGCAGCTTCGCAAGGGCAAGACCTGGTCCATTGCCGAGACTTTCCGTCGTGAGCACGCCATGGCTTGCAAGTTTATGGAGCACCCTGACTTCGTCGAGGGCGTTTCCTCCCTCCTCATCCGCAAGCCCAGGACTACGCCACAATGGCAGCCCTCGGAGCTCTCCAAGGTTGTCGACGCAGACATCGATGCCTTCTTCACCGCCAAACCAGAGCTCGAGCTCTTGAGCACCGAGGACTACAGCGAGTACCCTCACGCATGGATCGGCTTGCCGAGGGAGAAGGACGTTGAGTCTTTCGTCAACCAGAAGGGCAATGTGACCATTGACGAGACTGTCAAGCACTTTGTCGCCATCACTGGCGGCAAGCTTGGCGCGAAGGAGAAGGTCGAGGAACTCTTGTCGCGCAAGGCTGCGGAAGAGAACGGCCGTCTGCGCTGGAACAGGGATAGAGCTTAGATTGTTCTGCTATGCCGCAGTTTCTGGCGCGTAGAGACTTGTATATATAAAAGAATTCACATGTACCTTTGACGTTCATTCGCATTCCAGAAGATCGTGCTGCTTCGACGCTCCATACATAGTTATCGCGGACAGCCTTGCGCTTCGGGCTTGGCCGCGGCTTGTGTTTGTTAAACGAGGAACCAAACTTCGTATGTAAATATCACTTCCACCCGTACATTCAGCAATGTCATCAGCTTCTTACAAAGCACATTTTATCCAAAAGTCAAAATGTTGATAAGCCAAGCTAACTCAACCCCTGCCGGATAACGATGCCTCTCGTCATGGAAAAGACTTCCGGCCCGCGCGAAACGTCACTTGTCAGCGAACTGCCGAGATGCGAGTCAAATCGGAACTCTGCTGGCTGACGCGTTTGGTAACCGCTAACGACTTCCAATGCACGTGGCGTACTCTTTACACGAATTGTAGTATCATATCTTCTTTGACTATCGCCATTGGGGCTATGTGCTGCCTGGATAATGCCGCCACCATTGCAGGACCACCGAAATGATACCGCCAACGCCAATGCCAATGCCAACAATGCCGGACCGCTAACGGATGGCCAACCGCTACAACAAACCAGCAATGACTCCAGCAACTCCAGCGGCAAATCCAACCAAGGCGACAATGGCTCACCTCGAAAGAAAGAACCCTCCCTCAGGGACCGCTGTAAAGCCCTCTGGACATCCACCGGCATTACCTGGCCCCGCTTCAAACTCATGTTCAAAGGCGCCCTCGCCCCTACCATCGCCGTAACTCTCTTCCAAGCCGACGATTTCGCTTCTCACTTCACAACCGTCGGCTACCTCATAGGAATCACTTCAATCCTCTCCCTCGTCATCCAGCCGCGCTCCAAATTCCTGCAGACGATGCTCGTCAACGTCGTATTTGTCTGCTTCGCCGCCGCCTGCGTCACCCTGGCTCTGTACTGCTGCGTGCAAGCTCGGATTCACTCTGGCGAATCTGGACAGCCGTCGATGGGTGGCGCGGGGACGAGCGGGTTGGCTGCTACGGGCGCGCAGACGGCGCCTTATAATTCTTCGGCGGCGGCGGTGGCGGGGATTTGGCTGATGGTGATGATTTATTGTATGAGTACGGTGAGGGCGGCGAAGCCGCAGTTTATGATCCCGGCGATGGCGGGGGCGATTATTGGGAATGTTGGGATGGTTTATGCGCCGCAGTTTTCTTCTAGGTGGGTTTCTTCGTCGGGATCTATTGTTTTGGGTTGTGCTGACTGTGGTACGCAGTATGTGCTTACCTCTATCCCTCGTGGTGCTTCGATACTGTTCCTTTGTGCCCTGAGATCTAAGGTTTCCTATAAATTTACAGCAAGTCCTTGCCAGTCTGCGCATGACGTCTCAATGGTAACTTTATTTCTCAACAGAGAGAGAACGATAAAGAGCCAACGAGACACTCATGCCCAGAACGTTTCAGCATGTCCGACAACGCATCCGTTTCAAATTGGTTAAACAGTAACATATCTGACCTATAATTCGCAGTGGTGCAGGCTGAGGCGTTCATTAAAAAGCTATTGGAAGCCTTCTTGACCGGATTTGGCATCGGCACGGGTGTATCTCTATTCATCTTCCCACTGACCAGCCGCACCGTGGTTTTTAACGACATGGCTGCATACCTGACTTCGCTGAGATCAGCGCTGAAAGCGAACATGGATTATGTACACTCTCTCGAGGATACAGACATGTTCACGTTTGGGCGAACCGATACGATGCGCCACCGTGTTCTCCACAGCCCCGAAGCCCAGGTCGTCAAGGAGAAAATGCAAGCCTTGCTGGGCGCGGCGACAAAACTCAACACTGACCTGCCATTTGCCAAACGAGAAATTGCAATCGGGAACCTGGGCCCGGACGATCTTCAGAGCATTACAAGACTATTGAGGTTGATAATGTTGCCCATGGTAGGACTGAGTTGTCTTTCTGATATCTTTGAGCGCATTGCCGAAGACCGAGGCTGGGTTTCCATCCCATTCGACGACGGGGCATCTCTCAGCGGCACAACCCTGGGAGACATGACCAAGCGACGAGCTGTCTTGGAATGGCACGAGCTGATGCGAGCTTTGCGGGAGCCATTCCAAGAGATGGCGGATATAATTGACGAGGGCATCGAACACGCGATGCTGGACTTGCGTTTGACGAAGAATAAAAAGGCCAGAGATGCCGAAGAACAAGGCGACCGACCAAAGCCCGGCGATCCGGATTTCGCAGGGTACCTCAATCAACGCACCAAATCATTTCACAAACGCAGGCAGAACATGCTCGTACAATGGTGCCGTATCAAAGGCATTGAACTGCCGGACGACTTCTTCACCAACCCAGAAGTGATGAACAACTTCAAGGATCCCGACTGGCTGAAGTTGGACTTTGATCCTGCTCTCCGGGCCCGCAGCAGAAGGCAGTTATACATCTGCTTGTACATGGAGTTCCTTCTCTGGTCTATCGGACGGCGCGTGTGCGACTTGGTAGTCTTTGCCGAGACAGCGCGGGTCGCTGGAAAGCTGAGTAAGAAGCGACTGATTGTGCCTGGGTCGAAGACACTGAAGAAGTGGCTGATGAGTTTCTTCGAGCATGACGCAGACTCTGCTGAGAACCAGGACATGGAGGGCTCTGACCAGACGACTAGAGTCTATCTGGGCTCTGCTTTCACGCATAGGAAGGATCCGATGCACCTCCCGCCTCAGAATACCTGGGAACGATTTGGCGATCGTGTCCGGAAGCTGGCGCAGTTTTTCAGCTCCCCAGAGTCAGTGTTTGGAGCTCGTGTTGCTCTCGCTACAATGTGTATTGCTGTGGTTGCATACCTGAGGGACACGCAGGTGTTCTACACGCGGAATCGCATCTTCTGGGCTCAGATTATGACTTCGATTGGCATGCAGCCTTCAGCAGGACAGAGCCTTCGCAACGCCTTCTTCAGAATCGCCGGAACTGGGCTGTTCATGCTTGCAGCGTGGATCTGTTGGTACATTGTCGATGGCCAGACTGCGGGCGTTCTCGTGTTTTACTTCATCTTCTTGCACATCGGACCTTGGATCATCATCAACTATCCGGCTTACACTACGCTCGGCATGATCGGGCCTATCACTATGACACTGATCCTCGGATACGAGCTGCAAGTCCACAAGATTGGCATTGAACTCGCTACGTCCAATGGACAAGCATATCAGCCGGTCTACCTACTAGGACCAATCCGCCTTGCTACGGTCACTGGCGGACTGTTCCTTGGTTGGCTGTGGACGATTTTCCCATACCCCGTGTCAGAACACGCCGAGCTACGGAGGAGTCTGGGCTCTTCTTTGTATCTGCTTGCAAACTACTACTCGGTCATGCACGAGACGGTGCGCGCTCGCCTCCGCGGCATCGACGAAAACCCAAACATCAAGGGCTCCATCAGCCAGCGCCTCGAGAAATCCAGGCGTACGATCTTCGGCAAAGCAAACCTCTTGCTTTCCGGCATGCGCAGCAGGACTGCCTTCATCAAATTCGACATCCCATTAGGCGGCAAATTCCCCAAGAAGCAATACGAGCAGATCATCGAGCAGATGCAGAGCATGCTCAACTTCATGGCGCTGGTCAGCTACGCTTCGACATCATTCACAGACCTGCAGAACCACACAGACGAAAGCGAAAACCAGACGGAATGGCTGCGCACTTTCCGCAAACTCATCGGCGAAACGGGCGTCACTTCCCAAGCCATCACCACCTTACTTACACTCATGTCTGCCTCTGTGGCAAACGGACAGCCCCTACCGCCTTACCTCCGCGTCCCAGAGCCATTCCGATACACGGAGAAGCTGGACGAGATGGACATGGACTTGCTGAGCGTCAAGCACATCGCCGAGCCGGGCTATGCTAGTTTCGCGGTAACGCAGTTGGGCACTAAGTGCGTTATCGATGATTTGAAGAAGTTGCTCGAGGACGTGAGGGATTTGGTCGGCGAGCTTGATTTCTCGTATCATGTCGTTTCGACGGATGATGCGGAGGATGTGGAGGAGACTGTTACGTTTGGGGCGACGGGCAGGGAGCAGAGGAGGGCGAGGAAGATGGAGTG
This sequence comes from Cladosporium colombiae, assembly GCA_026122715.1. NCBI lineage: Eukaryota > Fungi > Ascomycota > Dothideomycetes > Cladosporiales > Cladosporiaceae > Cladosporium > Cladosporium colombiae. Next base: position 1,780,019 of record JAKZFA010000005.1, read on the forward strand.
AGGTTCGTCGATGAGGTTTTATTGGAGATTTGGATGGCGTGTAGAGGCGGGCTTGTACTGTGTGAGATGCAATTGCTGTTCTCTGAGAATCTCAGTTCCAGGTGCGTGCGGACGGCATCAGCTCTAAACCCGGAGCAAGCGGATCTGCCATTGAGACGCAGCTGGTGAGCCGTGACTCATGATCGTTTGGCGTGCAGAAGTCGCTGCTCCCTGTTCGGCAGATGGTATCGCGCGTTGGCTTGGGCGTCATGACGGTCATCGATGAGCCAACTTCACGAATAGGCGGCGCTGTGAATCTGCCGATGTGACGGTCGACGCCGAGCGAGACTCCTGGAGACGCTGCCAGCCTGCCGCTGAACCACACAAGATGGATTAGGCCTCCATGCGCGCGGCTTGCAAGGCCTAGAAGCTGGCAACGTTGCAACAACCTGGTTTTCGAACGGTCTGGGTTGGAATTGTGATGCCCACGATGTTAGATGCTACCTCATCACATTGCTGGGAATTGCTCTTGCAATTGGTTCCATGGACTGAAGAATAGCAAGGTGCAGCTCTCTGTTGTACTGTAGACTTTGCAGTAACTTTCGACGCGCACAGGATGTCACCTTTTGTGAGGATCGTATGAACAGGAGCCTCCGGTTGTGTTGCCATTTGCGTGCAATGTTTCCTCCGTCTGACAAAAGGACTACAGGCATACTCCCGACTTGTCTGTTGGTCTCAAGAAATGGTGGACTAACATACGCATATGCCATCTAGAATCGTCTTCTTTTATCATGTCAAGCTAGATTGTCAGTCTATACAGGTCGATACATCAGGAAGCTCTACCAACAGGGGCTCTGGATGCTTCAATGGCACCAATCAAACTCACCTGGCCATTATAGGCCTCCTGGCGGCCATTGGTGCTCCCGGTGACATCTTGATCCAAGTCTGATGTTTGTACATGTATCTGCATTATAATAATTTCTACCAGAATATTGTGTATTCCCAGCTCAGTCCCAACCACCACTCACACCTCCCACTGGTTTCTCCCATCAAGTCTGTAGTTCTGGTGGATCAACTTCACGTCGTCATCACTCATTTGCTCGAGCGACGTGCGGTGGATTTGAGTTTCAGTAATTCTCTCTATGCCACCGTGTTTGGACGTATGTTCACGGTCGTTCATCTCCCACTCGTGCTCGTGTTCGGTCGACGTGCTCGGCAGTCTCTTAACGCCTTCTTCGTTTTCGATACGCGAGGCGTTAGCAGTGAACCTGCTTGCGCCTGACTTGCTGAGAGAGCCCAGCTTGCTGCCAAAGTGCTCGCGGAAGAAGTACAGGAGCGGACCGATGACGGTCGGCATGCAGGCGCAGATAACGCCGACTTCGCACTCGATGCCGCTCCACAATGAGATCGCGGTGTAGTCGTACGTGGGATTGGTTGTCTCGTCGATGTGAGAGAGGTACTTCAGCCGCACCATGCTGCAAGTGGTAACGAACAAGCCGACGAGGAATGTCAGGACGACTCCGACTTTGCGTTGCTTGTCCTGGACTTGGATGGCCATAAGTTTGGGGACCGGTAAGAAGCATACGACGAGATCGAAGAAGCTGACACGCATTAGTTCAATGCACGCGGACAGATGTGTGGGAAGAGACTTACATGTTGAACCCCGAATTCAAGTATACGGCTAGTTGGAAGTTGTTGCAGTAGCCTTTGTGCTCTCCGTCCCATTGAGTCCAGAAGAAACTGATAGGCGCGCATTGGAAGCCGGAATATACCAGAAATCCAACACAGTAGGCGAGTAGTGCTGCGATCACGGCCCAGCTGACGTATGAGAACCGCGCGGAAACCGTTTTGGGAAAGATTCGGAGGTATAGGAAAATGATAGAAATCTTCGTAAGCACAATGATGACCTGGTAAATGTACTGGTCGATGTAAAAGTACTAAATCCGAGTGTCAGATGTCAGCAAGTCGGCCAAGAGGGGTGAACTCGCAAGAAGTGTACCTTGAACATCATCGTGATGTCGTCGAAAGGGACAGTCCAAATGTCACTGCCTAAGCCTTTGAAGGTCACTATACGTGACAAGTCAGCAGGATTCTCGAGTACCGTCGGCCAGGGGACGAACTAATTTGAAGAATGGCCGTGGAAGGGATCAGTAGAATGTAAGATCCGAGGATGGTCCAGTCGTCCCATCCGATGACGCTGCCTCGAATACGCCAGCGAGCCACAAAGCGGATCGAGATGCAAATCGTCGCAATTACGAGCAGGGCTATGTTGATCTGTCTGCTCATAGGTCCCGCGTCCCGGATTGGTGCTTTGCATGCCTTCATCTGCCATGCTTGTGTTGCTATATGGGGAATCAGAATGAGCGAATTTTTTGAGGGGCTCTGAGAGGATCTCCATACATATTGCGCCCTTGTTGGTACAACTGGATAAGATGCAGGCTCCAGTAGTCGCGGTGTACGCTTCATCGCTACACAAGCAAGGGAAGTCGGTAAGCTCGCACGACGAAGCAGGGAGCGCTGATGTGACGCAAGTGATCTGGTGAAGAGGTCAGCATTGTCTGGAAAAAGAAGGGTACTTCACAGTAATACATACTGCGCATTGAGGAAGCTGAGCTAGCTCCTGAATCAACTGGCTTGCTGTGGTATCATTCTTCCCAGCTGTCTGTCCAGATGCGAACAATGCCAACGAGAGCCAGCTCGCAACATGTATCAATCGCATGGCGAAGTTGAATACTCTCCAGTCCAAATGAGATTGAATGTAAGACTCCAGCTGAACGATCGTATAGAAAGAAGCAAACTAACGTGTGGTATTTCAGGCCTCCATTACGCTGCCGTGGTATTGAGCCTAGGCCATACTGCAAAACGCTCAACTACCCGTCGGCGCAAAGAACATGATGCTAGTGTGCCGCATCGGCATTCGAATTACCCTTGTCCTTTCTCCAAGAAGACTGGCGCAACGTTCGGTTCCGCTGTAGGAAGAAGGTCCGGGTCTTGTGAACGTTAACATGCGTCGAACGATAAATACATGGTAGGTGGGTTTGAAGACATCTGTTGTGTTCTGGTCGTTCGGTAGGTGCTCTGGTGGTAGATGAAGAAACTGACATGCTCCGGCACTTAGCAAGCACTCTGCCAATTCCTAGACTAGACAATCGGATTTTGTCATTGGAGCCCGCAAAATTTGGAGCATCGAAACGGAGGTATCGCCAATTGTTTGCCATTCGAGATGCCTCGGTAGTCTGTTACGAGGCACGAAGGAGAAGCGAGTCAGGCAAAGTGTGTCGTGCAAGGACGTGGTGGAAAGCTGTCCAGTAGGAGGTACTCCTGTTCGTTGATACGGAGGTAGCTTCCGCGGCAAAGCGCATACACACGGCAAACGGGTGGACCAACAATGATAGCGCCACAACTTGCGACAGCGGATCTTAGGCTTACGACCGCGATGGAGTGAGCGGGTGCATGTCATATTCCATGATCGACCGCGAAGGATCACTGAGGGCTCGATGCTTCACTGCATGGACCAGGCTGATGTGCCGAATGCCAAGTGGATGTGTATGATATTGCTTGCTTTTCCTACTTCATGTAAGGTATGCAGAGTCTTTTGGTACTCCGAGTCTTGGGCGAAGGCGTTGCCATGACTCGATGACAGACGGGAGGAGGACAACGGCCTGGCACTTGTGACGTTGTGTCTTTTTCGCCACGCCGAGGTGGACTGGAAATTCGCCTGAAGATCCTGCGTTAAGGTCCCGCACGCCAGAACACAGGATCACGGGTACCCAGAATCATGAAATAATGAAAGTCGTGAAAAGAATATATCATGGAAGGGCTGTGGTCGAGATCGTTCGTCAGATACCATGCCTCCAGTAAAAGTCGGCTTGTGTTGCCCACTGGTGCACCAACCACGCCCCACTCTTGACGGGCCCTGCAGATCATGTGAGGATCACGCTACTGTGGCTTCTGTGCCCTGAAGATGCTACAATAGGAGGTACCTCCGTAACTCTTGCTAGTATTACATAATAATTCCCATGCGCAAACAGTGCCTGTAGTGCTACACGGTACCTTGTTCTCCCTGGTCGACAACGTTCTTCGTGCAAGCATATCATCGCAGTGTCCGTGCGAGCAGAACCTGACATCTGATAGGTAACTTGCACTGCGATAAATATCGATTAGCCAATGAGCTATTTTCTAGGAAATCGGTAGCCTTGTCAGAGTGGGGACAACTCAATACCGGAGAATGCGTTCAAGGGCGCCGGCAGTGAGGGTGACGATACGATCTACAAAGGCAATCTCATCAGATCTCTGACCGCCGGATCTAACAGTCGGGCCAGACTGAACACCGTCGGGCTGATCACTATAACGGCTTGCCACCGAGACCTTTCCGAAGAGTGCCAGGAGATGTCTCCGTCCGACCCTTCGGGCATCATAATCGGAATAAGAACTAACTTAATGACTACTACTGGCGGCTCACTGGCGTCTTTCCGGATAGGGATAACCGGCCTGACTACCTTGTTGATTTTCTGGGTACCCTGAGTTTATGTCCGGAGCTTTGTGAGCTGCAATCGACGAGGAGCCCTAAGATGCCCTAACCTCGAGCCAACGACATAGTCATCCATCTCATTCGCCGATGCTTGGAGCGAGTGCTCTTTACAGACCAACCTACGCTGGTATCCATTTACGTATCACTTTTCTTCTCCCTTCTCCCGTCCTCGCCCATGCTGCTCGTCCAACTCCTTCTTGATCGCATCATGATACCTCTCAACCCCATCAGGTCTCGCACAAATTGTAAGCAAATCATCTGGAATCCCAACTCCTCTCGGCATCTCACACGTCAGCGTCCTCACGAAAAGTGTCTTTCCTTCCCCGACCTCCTCACACTGGTACGCAATCGTCGTGAAACCTTCAGAACCTGAGCTGCTACCATACTCCGTCGCATCAATGCCGTCTTGCTGCTGGAAGACGAACTGGTAAGGTTTCTTGGTGCGGATAAGAGTCCAATGCGAGAGGTAGGAATTAGGTGGAAGGGAGACTTTCTCGCTGAAGGTGTCGCCAGATTCCAGCGGGAATTTGGTGTCTTTGTGCATGCCGCCGCTGCCTTTGTAGGTTCTGCCCTGGAAAGATGGATCAGTATCTTTCCTTTGGCGGGAATGTCACGCAGAAGGTCTTGTCGAGGCATTCTACACCAAGACACTTACCCAGTTATTGGGGTTGGTAGCAAAGTCCCAGACTACCTCTCGCTCGTAGTCGAAAACGGGTTCGGACTGGATTTCGAAGCGGCCCATGATGATGGTGAAAACTCCAAAATTTGAAGTCAGCTGTAACGTCGGAAGGAGAGCCAGGTGTATTCAATGGTTCTCATGCGGATGGAAGACTATGCTGCTCCTACATATGATGTCGATTCCAGCCTAAAGAGGATGCATACGTACGATGACAGCATGGTCAGCGCAGCTCCAAAGCTCATACAGCTTAAGGATGTTTGTGTATAGATGGGCTCGCGGTCTTGTCCATATTCGGTATGAGCCAGGTTCTTTAATCACTACCAGACGCGATTGTTGCTAGAATTCGACGTATGGTAAGTTGGTAACACGTTGTGTGACATTGGGGTATAGAACAGACTACTGAGGGTTGATCAGAGCATTGCGATGCATGCGATGTGGCGTTGCGTGCTCGGAAGTCCGTTGTGCTGTGCAGTTGCCCAACCAAGCAAGCGCGTATGCATGCATGCATGTATGTATTGTCCAGATAGTGCACGACTGCAAGATGACTCTCGGGTAATTTATCCTTCGACAGCCTTCGACTTTTCTGCTTTCAAGATCGGTCAATGCCCGAAGAGACTTCACGAACGTACGGACGATCGCTCGCGAGCTTCAGAAGGACCACCAGCTTGCTCACAAAGTCGCTAGACCAATTCGATGCATGAAGCTGCACAGAACGCGCATGATATGGATCTCTGACTACTTGCTCTCGGCATGACTTGAATTGAAGCTTTCCTTTCACGTGAATTATCATAAGCTTGGCCAAAGATGCGGTGAGAGTGTCCCCGCGTAGTGTATCACAGAGAGCATCGAAACAAATTTTCTTTTCGAGGAGAACATCCTACTACAAATCACTTCCCACCCGAACGAACATCTCCCACCATCTACAATGTCATACCGACCACCCACAATGATATCCACGAAGAACGGCTCGAAAGTCGTGTACTATAAGATGTGCCTGCCTTCCCACCGCATCGCGAACCCACGGTCTGAAACGAACGACTGACAGCGAACGGTTCTGCGTAGGACGTGCTCACGGGCAAGACTGTCCTCTCCACCAAAGATACAAGATCGAGGAAGTCGGTCGGATCTTCTGGGACATCGTCTTCCAAACAGTCCGACAAGCACTGCTGGAAGCTCTCCGAGAGGGAGCGGCTAGCGAGGACACGAGAGTGGCAATCCATCTTCTCGTGTTTCGCTCCGGTGACTTTTATTTTTTGGTAGGATGAAATTGCTGATCTATTGCCACATCTTAATTTTTACCAAAGCAGTCTATACGCTCCTGGAGAAGAAGGGAGCAGATACCGAGAAGCTCCACACATTCAAGGAGGAGACGGCGAAAGGACGTAAGAGGCGGGTGGCCTCGCTTAAGCTGACGACTGGCCTCAGCCAGTATATGCACAGTTCTAGAGAAGCGCTGATTAGGAGAGTGATAGTATGCTCGTCACGGCGCACCATAATGTCAGAGCCGTTGATTACATCCATGAATGAGCTAAATTCAGATTTTGGAGCGACGTGCTGGAAGCGGTAGCGGATGCCGATGGGAAGAAGTAGCATCGGGGGTTTTAGGGCCTTCGTGTCGAACTCATCGAGACGCTGTCTTGGCTATCATGCCATGCCATGCATCTTGCAAGTTGCGCCGTGAGATGACCCTAGCATCTTGCAGCCCCGAGTTCAGTGCCATCACAAGTGATCGTGGCTGAAGTGTTGGCGGTGTGCATTCTTTTGTGGCGCGCTGGCTTACAGGCAGCTATGTGAACAGCGCTGCGAGTGCACTGCCCTGACCGCCGAGAATGCGCTCGTAATAGTATTCTTTTTGGAACGGGAGTGTACGAATAAGTTTCATTCAATCAGGCGAATCTATGCCACCAGATGCCTTTTACGCAACCCACTCGTACTTACAACTCCTCTTCAAGCTTCATTCAGAAATGACACAGCCCTCGTAACACGTTCAATGCCCTCATCCAAGACATTGATTTCAGCAAGGGCAGTCTCCGTCCTGTCCTCTTCCAGCTCCTTGCCCGGTTCCATAGCCTGTTTGAAGCGGGCGCTGGCATCCCTCAAAGGCTGCAAAAAGCTACCAGCAACGTCGTTGTCTTTCCATAGGTCCTGGATTTCGAGTCTGTTGTGTAGGTGCTTCGCACAGAGGAGGAGGTAGAGGAGGTTCAGCGATGAAAGGTAGAAAGATAGGTTGGCGGTGAAAGTCTCGTAGCTTTCTTGGATCGGTGGTGTGAGTATGTCGGCGCTCAGAGCGGGGAAGAGGAAAGGCGCAAGACTGTCAAGAGCGAGTGGCGTTGCAAATGTTGATTTTGGTGTTGATGATGGCTCGGTGCTGTGTCCTGGCATGGGTGTTGGCGGGTTCGCCTCGATTGTTTCACCTTTAATCCAGCCGACTGCTGAAACCTTGAGGTTCTCGAATGGGCAGTGCTCCAGTGTGTCGCGGATGAAAGATAGACGGACGTTCTCGTCAGGGTGTGATCGGAGCACAGTCGATGTCAAATAGTGGGCATGCCCACGTAGGTTGGGACTCGAGCAATTTGATGATAGCAGAGAGATGAGTTGAAGGTAGGTGTTGAAGTCCTCGTCTGACTGCGGTTCGCCGATGCTGTCTTGCTCAAGGCAGATCAGGCCAAGCGCAAGCGCACCATCGATCAACGCATAGGGCTCTGTGCCCAAAGTTCCTGTTCCTGACGCTGGAGAGGACAAGCAGTGTTTGAGAATCTCGTGGTGATCTGGGAAGATGGCAAAAGGTTGAGGAGTCTCTTTGGGCCGCGAGCCGTGCAGGTACACGGATGATTGACGTGCTGTGTGTAAAAGGAGAGAACCGATACGTGACAAGGGAATGTCAGCAGCAGAAGCAGGAGGCTCGTCCTCAGTGCCGAGATTCGAAGGAACTGACTCGACTGTCAATGCAGCGGCGATGAGGTCTGCGTCCCTAATGAACAAATCCTCTGCAATAGATACCAGCTGACCGACTGCATCGACACGACGAGCAAGACGCTGCTCGGTGGCGAAACGCTCAGTAATACTGGCCTTGTTGGGAATGATGCGGTCCGGGTTGAGCTTCTCCAACAGCCGCGAGCTCCATGCTAGACCAGGCACCTCATCAGCAGGTGGTAGACTCAGGAGATATTCCTCGAAGACGTGGGTAATGAAAGACTGGTATAGTCTGTTTTGCATGCTGGTTTCTTCTGCACTGGTATCTTGGACGAAAGAAGCCTCAGGGTCGGCACCTTCTGATGGAGCAACAAGCCTTGGGTCGTCAGTGATACTCATACTTCGTAACAGACCACTGCTCTTGCGCGAGGGAAGCGCTGGTCGCTTGATGCCAGTAATAGTCTTGATGGTCTGCACGATGGAGAGCACCATCTCTTCCCTGTGGCTGACGGCTACCGAGAAGCTTGCCAAAATGGCCTGCAATGTGGTGCTCAAGAAGCGTGAAGGGTATTTTGTCTTTATTCTCTGGTGCAAAGTGGCAAGCATGGAGAGCAATGCTGTGAATTGGTCGACAGGAAGTGGCAAGGGTGGCGGCAGCTCAGCAGCCTGCGAACTGCCAACCTTTTCCTTGCCTTCAACAGTTGGCGCCGTCTTGTGAGGGTGGCTGGAAGCACCAGGAACAGCATCATCTCCATCCTCTTCGGGTTCGTCAAGCGCTTCGTAGTCGATAAGACGCAGGGACTCGGTGACCTTAAGAATGACCTCGCGAGGGTTGCCCAGACGGGCGATGTCCTGGAGACATTGTGTGGATTGTGGGAGCAGTGGAACAAGAAGGTGGACCAGATCCCAACCGATGTTCGTGGTGAGTTTCTCGTCTTGCAAGACCTTGTGCAGGATAGGTAAGGTGTCCTCATTCAAGTAGTGCTCAACAATGGTAAGGTAGCTGATGTAATCTGTCTGCGGAGGCAGAGCAGTGATGAGAGGACTCTCGCTCTCCTTGGACGCCATAGGGAGTATCGGTGCCTTTCCGGGGTTGTTGATATGAGGAGAGTTGTTGCTAGGAAGAGCTGCGAACAGAGATCGACATCAGCAGTGCCTTGTCGAAGGAGTGGGAGCTTGTTTCAAGGCGATGCCAGGGTGCTCGCCCGCCCTCGTTTCAGCGGGGCAGGGCAGCTCTGGAGGATTACGTCAGACTTGGACGGTGAAGTAAGGAATGCTTTCTTTAGTGAAGGCGGCGGCGTGCGTTTTCCATGGTGTGTATGTCACTAATCACCAACTACACACGCATGTGTGTTCATAAGCTACATGCAACACCTTTTGCATCGTTGGTGATCGCGGTCAATCGCTCCGAAACAAGGTGGTGATCGGCACGTGTTCTGGACCACGCTGTCAGGGTTAGGGTTTGCGAAGCTACTCTCCAATACATGTACTCGCGACGACTTGAGCTCTTCCACCATGATCTCGTCCAGTCCAACCTCCCTCCCACTCCGTACCGCAAACATGCTACCCGACATGGTCGCCTCGAGCACCAGTCGTCCAGATACCCAAGAGACAGCCGCCTACGCCGCCTCACAACCACTCTTCGATGTCCTCCGCGGCGCAATCTCACGTATCGACGAGCAAAAGCAACACCTCACCGGCGCGAAAGACACTGTCCAGCACATCCACGTCAAGGTCCCACAAGAACACATTGAGAACAACGGCACTCTACGCAATGACTACAGGGATTCACTTGTCACCGCCTGGAAAGTCACCACGGAATCCTACGTGCGCATCTTCGAGCAGCTATGCGAATTGACCGGTCCCGATCCGGCGTCTGGAAGAGAAGCGGAAGATAGCTATGTTGGCTTCCAGAAGCTGCTGTACACAGCCGAAGCAGCAAGGACAGTGGCGTTTGAGCAAGATGCAGAGAATGAGAAGGCGAGAGGCAGGGCAGACAGCAGCAGCGAGAGCGAGTCGAGCGCGCCTTCCAAGGTCACCACGCCCAACAAGAACAAGCAGACACCAGTCACAGTCGCGTCAAGCAAACGCGCAGCACCATCAGAGGCGAGTCCATCGCAGCAGGATGTTCAACGGCCAGTCAAGAAGCAACGCACGACTACAAGCGAAGCATCGAGTACACCAGCAGCCGAGAAGGCGACAACCCAAACCAAAGAACAGCCCTCTGCGACCACAGTACAACGCCTAAAACCCAAACAAATCCGCAAAGAGCGCAAGCAGCGCATCCAAGCGCACCGCGAACAACAAGAGCAGCAACAAGCAGCAGCGATGCCTCCACCCGCCGCCGTCCAACCACCCCAACCCACCACGATCATCCAAGCACAATACGAAGACGTCGGGGCCGAAGTCGACGCCCGTCTTCGCGCAAAAGAAGAGCAGAAGAAAGCCAAGAAACAAGCCAAAAAGCGCAAGCGCGACAGCCAGGGTTCACACATCCTCGAAGCAGAACCGGGCGCGGAGAAAGAAGCTGCCGAGGCGAGACGAAAGCTTCTGGCGCAGAAACCGGCGAAGAAGCGTTCGAAGAGCGAGAACGGGGAGGGCGTTAGGGTTGATGGTGAGAAGAAACCACTCGCGAAAGGTAAGCGTGCGGTCCAAGATGAGAGCGCGCACGTGGAGGGAGCGAGGCGGAGCAAGAGGAAGAAGACGTAGGTTTGTTCACGGGAGTGGAGTATAGTGCATGGATTGCGTAATTGTACGAGCAATTTGGCACATACATTTGTGACGAAAAGCATGGCTATGATGGTCGATAGGATCGATTCATTGTAGGCACAGTGAAGTGTACACTAAACGATATACGAAAATTCATCCTCACAGACTCCCAGCCCCAACTGCCGTGCATATTGGAGTAACATCTGTCACCACGTGCACGCAAGTCGCTCATCAAATACTAGATGTTGGTGAACAGGCCTGAAGGACCTCGTTTCCGTGGTCGGTCCTCAGGTCCTGCGGGCGAGTCTTCTGACGGCCTTCCTCGCGAGCTTGATGGTGATGGACTCCGGGATCTGGAAGGTGATCTCACCAGGGAGCTAGCTCTCGGCCTGTCTGGAGATCTCGTTCTTGGCCCTGCAGGCGACGCAGGGATTGACCGGACTGGCGACCTGGCAGGAGATCTTGTTGGCGCGTTGGTGGGTATGTTAGGAGGAGGCCTGACGGGCGATCTGGCAGGCGACTCGTTAGGCGCGTTGGCAGGCGATCGGATGGGCGATCTTATAGGGGACCGAGCACGTGACTGGCGAGGACTAGTAGGCGGCATCTCTTCTCGCGGTCTCTCTTCTGGTCCTGGTTGCGGTTCGCCACTTCGCACGTTGTCTCCGGCAGTTGGTGCAGGGACTGCAGCTGCACGAGCACCCGCATGCTTGCTGCAAGTGCAGTTCCGCGCCTGTTCTTCTGCCTGTTTCTTGAGGTGCTTGAACTCGACTTCCGTGCGTATCCGTCCTTCCTGCTCTGCAACGGCCTCTTTGAGCTTGTCGGTGAATTGTTTCTGCAGCGTTGCCAGTTGCTGTTTGTGGTCCTCTTTGGTCTTCTCGAGCAATTTCGAGAAAGCGCCCTTTTTGGACTTCTCTTCGCTGATCGTCTCGCGCAGCTGGCGGGCTTCGCCTTCCATCTGGTGCTTGTTTGGGCCTTCTTGGATGTCTGGATAGTTGCGCTCCTGGTCTTGTCGCGCTTCGTCGTACATTTGCTCAAGTCTGTCGCGCTCGGCGTACGGGTTTGGTCGGGTTCCGGGCGGCCAGTCGACGTAGTCGATTTCTGCAAAGGTTCGCTCTGTATCTTCGATTGCTCTGACGACTTCGCGGTACTGGTCTCTGGCGCGGCGGAAGCGGACGGGCATGCCTTGGCCATTGAGCCACGCCAAGACACCGGCGAGGACAGTGTTGATGGCACCGAGGGTGGTGAGAGCGACGCTGGAGGTTTGCTGGTAGGCGGAGAGACCTGTCAACGCTGCTGCGATGAGGATCTGCAGGAGGTAGAGGAAGGTGATGATGTAGTTTGACATTCCGTACAAGACGCGGTTCTTCAGGTCTTGGCTGAGCGTCCGGTCGTAGAGGCCGCGGTTGCGCCATCGTTTGGCGGCTGCTTTGGTGGGCAGGAAGATGTCGTGCAGAGGACTCGCGGGCTTTGCGCCTTGGTCTTCTGGGTAGAGAAGACCGCCGCCGGGCCTGAGGAAGTGGATGCCGACGAGGTTTTGGAAGGTTTCCAGTTCGTGGCGTTCGCCTTTTTGTGGTGGTTGGGCGTAGGGTGTTTTCTTTGCAGGGCGACCTCGCCATTTGTTCCAGACATCTTTTAGGTCAGGTTCCCTTGAGGGGTCTTCGCCGTCTGGCTGAACTGATGATACAGACGAGGCTTGCCGAGAAGAGCTTCTCGGGGCAGGTAGACCTGCTTCTTGATGTTTGAAAGATCTTGGGCCATTGCCATTAGACATCCCAGCCTCGAGATCATGGGGAGGCATCGTGGTCGGTTTCAAATGCTTCAAAACAAGGCCACGGGAAAGACTTCGATGGGCCGTCAAGAAAGAACCGGGTCACAGGCGCGAAGGAGCGGGCAGTTTGAGTGTTATACTGTACTTCCAATGCAGGGTGTCATTACAACAGGATCTTAGCTGGCCCAGCACATCCGTACTTGGGCATGAGCTCCACTGCTACCAATGTACGAGCGTTGCGACTATCGGTTGCTAGACGACTTCAGCATTGAGGCGTCAGCTGGTTCTCGAGACCTGTGGCATCCACGGCTCCACTTTGTGCATACTGTTGACCTTCGTACTGTTCACTGGCACACCACTGAGACGGCAAGTCCGTCTTCAGACACCCTTGTCCATGATTTCTTGCGTCTTGGGTAGCTACAGCATTCAATGCTGCCATTTCATCGACTTCAACATAGCTCCGATGTACTTTGTAGATCACAGTAAGGTTTCCCGGGGCATCGTGGCCCGATGCGTGACGTTCGCGTAGATCTACGTTCTCCTAACCCAAATGAGAAAATACAGAACCCTAGACGCCGATCAGCACAAGCCACAACACTCCAAATTGTGGATTCAGTTTTTGTGGATTCATCATCTTGCCCTGGTGTAAGCGCTTGACAGGTGTGTGATTGCAATTTTGTGATTGCGCCAATTGCTTGGGGACCGGTATCGCCGACTTGCCACAGGGTAAATGGAAGAATGTTGGGGCATCGATCGTCGTTATATGCGATTTGCCAGGCCGCCTGGGCGTGAACGGTTCTGACAGCTCTGCGAGCGCCACGTACAGCTGAGAACGCAACGCCATACGAAATGTTGCTAACCACGGATGAATTTGCACCTTCCAGATGGTCGAAGCTCAGCTGATGCTACTGCAACATACATGCAGCTAACACTTAGACCGAAAATCTCCAATAATGCAATGGTGCTATCAAGAGCTGGATGCCATTATTGACGTACCAATGGAAGACCGCAAGCTGGAGCTGTACGCGAACGTGCATGTTATGCTCTAAGCACCTCTGCGGTTCACCTGCGAACGGCGAACAACGCATAATAGCATGCAGCAGAGGTATGTGACGTCAATCACTAGCGATGCATCCATGAAAATGTACGGAGGTATTTGACCTATCATCTGTCTCACGGAGTTCTGCATGTGGAGAAGGATTGTGCTACTCACCTCCACAAGAAGATCTTTCCGATGCGGTGGCTCGGGTGGATGCTTGCGGGCCGGGGAGGACCACTACTCCGATTTCGTTCGTTAGAAGACCAGTTGCTTGGTTGGGATGGATCGCGTACATGCAACGAGAAAGTGTAGAGGTTGAATGGGAAAGAGCGTAGAATTTGATACAATGTGTGAGATCAAGGATGTAATAGTATAATGTCTCACTCCAATGCTGAAACATGTGAACATTAGTTGTATATCCATCTAATGTTTGGGCTTGCATGCCGTCTTAGGGTTTATGGGAAATAGGGAGAAGTTAAAAAGAATCAAGAGTGTAAAGGAACATCAGAAAACCCGGCGCCCATAAATCTTCCCCATTCCTGCAATCCCTCCCTCATCATATCAGTGTCATTGACGTAGCCAACTCTGACGAACCCCTTGAATTGAGGACCGAAGCCTTTGTCTGCTGGCAGAAGCATAACTCCTGTCTTCTCCTGCAGCATCTTGCAGAACTCCTCGGCCTGAACTAGCTGGCCGTCTCTGGTCACTTTGATCAGAGCTGTTGTTCCTGCGAGAGGCCGTGTCCATGCCAGATGATCGTTGTGCTCTCTAACGAATACGTCGAGGATTTCGGCATTGGTCTGCGCTAGGCGCAGATTGCGTGCAACCAATTGCGGTCTTGTGAGCGTCCCAAGAGCATATGCGGCAACACATTGGTCGAGGTGGCTGACCGAGATCGTTGTGTAGTCTCTGACAGTGGAGCAGCGTTCGACGATGTCCGGGTTGCGACTGGCGATCCAGCCAACCCTGATACCAGCGAGACTATAGGCTTTGGACAAGCTGCTAGTTGCCAGCACATTGCGGTATCCAAAAGACAGAATGGATGGGGGATACTCGTTTTCTGATAGCCCGTGGAAGAGTGGGCGATACACTTCGTCACAGTGCACGATGATGTTCCTTGGCTTCGCAATGTCGATGATGCTCTGAAGGAAGGACTTTGAGAGCACGGTACCAGTTGGATTTTGTGGGTTGCTGCACAAGTGTCAGTCAGCATACATCTCAGGTGGTTGCGCATCTCGTGAGAACCTACTTGAGGACAATGAGCTTGGTCTTTGGTGTGATCATTGTAAGAAGATCGTCCAGGTCCGGCAGCCAACCACTAGTCTCCTTGCACTCCCAGAAGTCTACCTCGGCGCCCGCAAACTGAGGAACACTGTAGAGCTGTTGGTATGTGGGAAACTGGCAGATGACATGGTCGTCCTTGGTTACAAGAGCCAAGGCGGCGATCGTGTTAGCAGCAATAGCGCCCGGGGTGATCAAGACGTCTCGTGGTCCAATGATTTCTGTAGACTCAGCTGCATAGATCTCTGCAATGTTCTCGCGAAGCGGAATGAGCCCATGGATCTCTCCGTAGGTCTGTTTCTTGTTGATGTCGAAGATATCATTTGCTGTTGTGACCTTGTCTGAAGATAATTGTATGAGCTCTGCCACGGAGATGCTTGAGCAGCAGGTTTCTGCCAACTGGTATGTCGCCGTGGTTTCGTAGGCGTCCATCCACTAAGGCAATCGCCAAGTCAGCTAAGCCAATCTATCACTATCTTTGAGATCGACCAACCTTTTCGACCTCAAATGGTGGGAGCGGCGCCATGTTGCGTGAGAGAGTTTGCAGGCGACAAAGGGTTGTATTAGGTAGGCATGAGACAAACTGACAAGAGCGACGGCAGCTCTACTTGTAGCCTTTTATGTTCTTTTGACGCTGCCATCCAACTTCAGTCCTCCCGAGATCGGACAACATTGACGTAAAGTCACTGGAAAAATTGGAGGGCATTGCCAGCTGCGAATCAATGTGCTACCGGAGCAATCTCGAACAAGATTGATCCCCTCCACAGATCAGAATCGTCTTTTCGTTGCGATGTGTGGGACGTGTAGCTAAGAACCGGCAAGCCCTAAGATCTAGCAGGGCGGCTCCAAGAGAAGCCGGCCAATCACATGCGATGATTCGAGCGGAGACCCGCTTTGTTCGCTGACTCCTGCCTCGCGAACTCTGCCAAGAACATCTCGACTGTTACGGAGTATCGGATGCAAATATTGGACGGAGACATTACAACATGTCCGGCCGTTCTCGTGGTCATATAGTGTCATCCAAATCGATCCGATCATCGGAGCCACATGCAGAGACTGATCGCTGTAATGTAGTGCTTTGGTCTTGTATCTAACTCATTCGATGGTCGACGAAGTTGGTTACAGAGCAATAATCAACACTGGCCAGCGACAACTATCCAGAATGGGCTCGCTTTCGAATACCGTCGACCTGCGTAAAGGCTCTCCAGCATCCGAGCTTCTTCCGGTGGGAATTCTGAACACTTCTTTCAACACCATCATGCGCGATCAAACCGCATTGACCGGATGCCTCGACTATGGACCTGGCGCCGGCGACGACCACGTACGTAAGACCATCTCTGAATGGCTGTGTCACCGGTATTCGATTGCATATCCTGACGACAAGCGTATCGCGGTGACCGGAGGCGCAAGCCAGAACATCTCTTGCATCTTACAATGCTACACAAGTGTAGAGTATACTCAGAGCATCTACCTTGTGGCACCGACATATCACCTCGTTTGTGACATCTTCGAGGACCATGGATTTAGTGGTCGGCTGCAAGCTGTACCAGAGGACGGCCAAGGCGTGGAAATAGCTCTGCTCAAAACCAAGATGCGCGCGGACTTCGAGCGCACGATATCGGTATGTCTCTGTAAACTCATATGAGGAGTCACGCTGACTTGATATGTCAGATCTCAAAGACCGCTCGTCCTCATCGCAAGTGTTACAGCAGTATCATCTACTGCGTTCCGACCTTCTCGAACCCAACGGGAATGACGATGACGATGACCTGCCGCGAGCAGCTCGTACGTCTTGCGAGGCGATACAATGCTCTGATAATATCCGACGATGTATACGATTTTTTGAATTGGGGCCCAACGCCGTCGCTCCCTCGCCTAGTCGACATCGATGCTGTGCTTGACGGAGGGTCGGCATCCCCCTTCGGCAACACAGTCAGCAACGGCTCGTTCTCGAAGTTGCTTGGTCCTGGCTTGCGCACTGGCTGGGCAGAAGGGACAGCGTCGTTCATACATGGTCTGTCTCTCTGTGGATCGAGCACGAGTGGAGGTCCCCCAAGCCAGCTTTCCTCTTGGATCGCCGCTGGAGCGATTGCATCCGGCCAATTGGACAAGCACATTGGCGAAGTCCTGAAGCCAGCACTCCAGAAGAACTCTCAGGCGCTTCTTGGTGCTATCGGTAACTTCCTCGTACCGCTCGGCGTCCAGGCGGGAGGAGCTCTCGAAGAGGTGACCGGTGGCTATTTTATCTCCCTAAAGCTACCGGCTCACATAAATTCGAAGTCGCTTTGCGACAGAGCAGAGCGTGAGCACGGTTTGTTGCTGGCGTGTGGCAAGATGTTTGCGGTTCATGGCGACGAAAACATTGTTTCTGGTGACGACTTTGTGCGGCTGTGTTTTGCATACGAGAATGCAAGTCGACTCGTCGATGGTATCAAGCGTATGGCAGTGTTGATTGAAGGCTGGAAGTTGTAGCCAAAAAGACAGATTACTGACGCCGCGATTCCAGCTTTGCCCAAGTCGGACACTAGACAGCCAGTATGAACTTTTTTTTTGCTCTCAAGACTGGCAGCCATGCTGGGGAGATATCTGAACCTGAATCTCTCAGCGACCAAGCCTCCTGAACAATGTTCCACAGGACTGCTATGTTGCCGATACCATAGCTAGCCATATCTGACCACCAGCGGCGCCAGATATCCCGATGATCTTGTCGAGCTTCGCAGGCGGCAATGAATCCAGGCCACATAATCGTAGCAGTTTTCGCGTATCGCCTTTGTGTCGACTTCTTCTGTTCTTCAATTACGTTCAACTTACAGCCGATTTCTTGTACAAGGTCGTCCAGTCGCGCCTCGCTGCACGAACCCACGGAAATATGGAAATAGACTTTGATGCCCAGAGCAAAAGCATCGATATGCTCCGCCAAGAGGGTCCTAACGTGCTCATCACAGTCTTGTGGTATACCTGCGGCATCTTGATCTATAGACAGTGATTCGACAGCAATGGCTAGGTGTTCATGAGCGTTTTGCAAATCTCGAGTCGGATTGATGGAGTTCATGTTGTAGTATCGAATTGTCTGCGCGAGCCTGGTAATGCGAGATATGAGCCCGGCAAGACCGGCTGTGATACCATATGTGGTCTCAAGAGTACCATCTTCGTAGAACAGAGGCACTGCAGCCAAAGTCGTAGGCGAGCTTTCTTCCCATGGGATCGGGACCAGACTCCAGTTGGTGGATTCGCTGATGACGTGCAAGAAGTTACAGATATTGATCATACTCCGGCTGCGAGGCCTGTCCCATGCGACTGGCCGCAGGTGATCACATATTCGCATCGAAGCGTCAAGGTGAGCCCAAAATTGATCCATATCGCCATGCATTACCTGACAACTTGGTCAGTGATTCACGTCAGCCTAAAAACGAAAATGAAGGGACTACTGACATCCAAAGTTACAAGAGTCAGACTAGCTGACATGGTGTTCTCCAGATTGTGCAGTGTGGCTTCTTCGTGGAGGAAGTCAACACCGACACTCCGAGTAGGCGCATCCTCCAACGCGATCGAGAGATTTGAGTAGGCTTCGTGGCGGAGTTGATGGAACAGGTCTTTCGAACCGATACCCTTCGCCGAACGCATGTGCACAGCCGATGTGGCAAGTAATGAGAAAAGCACTGCGACTCTGCTAGCTGCGACACTAGATGATGGATTTTCAGCAATACTACAGAGCGCATCTAAAGCCTTGAGTGCTACTGGTGCGTGTATAGATTTATATGTGTTGCTAGGTCGCGATACAGGTTGCAATAATGTTGCGATATGTTCAGTATAGTGGTGAAGTAACAGCCGGGCCAAAGGGTTGCCTCGCGCTGGTGGATGAGGGTGTGCTGAGATGGCATTTGGAAGGCTGGCATCGCTAGCCTGTGGAGCTCTGCGGAAGACTGGAAGAGGTACAGAGGCCTTCATACCACTGAGACGGCCCGCAGTCTCTGCCAATGCATGGTCACGTGTGATGGAGTGATACTGGCGACTCTTTGAGACCTCCAGCGTTGGCATTGAAGGTCCACGAGGCTGTTCCTCAGCCGCGAAGCTTAACAAGTCCGAGACTTCAGGAGTAGTGCCATCGCTAGGGTCCTCCGCGACTTGGTTACTTGAGACTCTGGAACATACAGGGAAAACGCCGAATGGACCAAGAAGCGTCGTGCCAGAATGCGACTCCAGTCCACGTGTCTCCAACCAAGCCACAGCAGCATCGACTTCCGATGATTCTAGGACTTCGGAGTAGGTGACCGGAGCAATGCTCATCGCCTGACGCTTGATGGCTGTAGGTAGCTGATGGGCTGAAGAGGCGTCGACCCATGTCAATGAAACACCGTATCCCCTGCATTTCTTGCCAGGTGTGCGGGTGCAGCGAAGGCATTCTGGGCGGGTGAGATCACACTTCACCTTCGAGGCTCGACAAGTCCAGCATCCTGTGAACGTTTTTCTCTTGGCAATGCGACGTTTCTGGTCTTGCGGAGGCATCATGCCGTCCTGTCGCAGTATATATCCATATTGGTGCTAAAAGGCTGTTGGTCAATTAACGGATACGAGAAAACCCAAGCCAAAGTTGGACGTTCCTGCCGAGCTTCGCAGATCTTCAGAAGGGCTTTCCCGCCACCTTGCCGAGCTCTTCAGCCTATATTTGGTGACACCATCGCCTCCGAAGAGATCTGAATATTGCAGTACATCAATCTCTGGCTAGGAATACAACACCAGGCCAATTATCCCGTTGCCATTATTATCGTCGGTCGAGCTAAGGTTTGCACGCAGCCTACAGACGCATTGATAGAGGCCCATCTGCCGTGCGGCTGGACCCAGCTAGACCAGGAACCGCATGCAAATGTACTCACGCTAGAGCTGCATCTCACCAATGCATAATGTATTATCTCTTCTTGGGAGCTGAACGTGTAATGAGACTGCATGCAGGTGCGCGCGTTGAGCTGAACTGTTCATGTAATCCGGGAAATGAGCCAGGCTTTCTGGCCCTCTGAGTCAACTACTATAAATTCATGTGTCCCTGGCCGGCAGTATTGAGTATCTCGACAAACTTCTGCAGTTA